>CM002492.2:12413461-13016827 GCA_000573905.2 Oryza punctata | reverse complement strand
TTTTGGACGTACGTGTCGAAAAATCACTTCGTGACTGGCGCGGCGAACTTTTGTCAATTAATGCCAATATTGGCTTTTATAAGCACACGTGGGTGCGATGTTTTTACCCGGAACGAAAAAGTTCAAAAAACACCAAAACATGAGTTTTGGACATATTGGAGTGGATTGGGTGCGGAGGTGTCGAAAAATCACTTCGTGACTGGCGCGGCGAACTTTTGTCAATTAATGCAAATATTGGCACTCGTGGGTGCGACGTTTTTAGCCGAAACGAAAAAGTTCAAAAAGCACCAAAACATGAGTTTTGGACATATTGGAGTGGATTGGGTGCGTACGTGTCGAAAAATCACTTCGTGACTGGTGCGGCGAACTTTTGTCAATTAATGCCAATATTGGCACTCGTAGGTGCGATGTTTTTAAACGGAACGAAAAAGTTCAAAAAGCACCAAAACATGAGTTTTGGACATATTGGAGTGGATTGGGTGCGTACGTGTCGAAAACTCACTTCTTGACTGGCGCGTCGAACTTTTGTCAATTAATGCCAATATTGGCCCTCGTGGGTGCGATGTTTTTAGCCGGAACGAAAAAGTTCGAAAACCACAAAAAAATCAGTTTTGGACATATTGGAGTGGATTGGGTGCGTAAGTGTAGAAAAAGCACATCGTGACTGGCGCGGCGAACTTTTGTCAATTAATGCCAATATTGGCTTTTATAGGCACACGTTGGTGCGATGTTTTTAGCCGGAACGAAAAAGTTCAAAAAGCACCAAAACATGAGTTTTGGACATATTGGAGTGGATTGGGTGCGTACGTGTCGAAAATTCACTTCGTGACTGGCGCGGCGAACTTTTGTCAATTAATGCCAATATTGGCACTCGTGGGTGCGATGTTTTTAGCCGGAACGAAAAAGTTGAAAAAGCACCAAAACATGACTTTTGGACATATTGGAGTGGATTGGGTGCGTACGTGTCGAAAAATCACTTCGTGACTGGCGCGGCGAACTTTTGTCAATTAATGCCAATATTGGCACTCGTGGGTGCGATGTTTTTAGCCGGAACGAAAAAGTTGAAAAAGCACCAAAACATGACTTTTGGACATATTGGAGTGGATTGGGTGCGTACGTGTCGAAAAATCACTTCGTGACTGGCGCGGCGAACTTTTGTCAATTAATGCCAATATTGGCACTCGTGGGTGCGATGTTTTTAGCCGGAACGAAAAAGTTCAAAAAGCACCAAAACATGAGTTTTGGACATATTGGAGTGGATTGGGTGCGTACGTGTCGAAAAATCACTTCGTGACTGGCGCGGCGAACTTTTGTCAATTAATGCCAATATTGGCACTCGTGGGTGCGATGTTTTTAGCCGGAACGAAAAAGTTCAAAAAGCACCAAAACATGAGTTTTGGACATATTGGAGTGGATTGGGTGCGTACGTGTCGAAAAATCACTTCGTGACTGGCGCGGCGAACTTTTGTCAATTAATGCCAATATTGGCTTTTATAAGCACACGTGGGTGCGATGTTTTTACCCGGAACGAAAAAGTTCAAAAAACACCAAAACATGAGTTTTGGACATATTGGAGTGGATTGGGTGCGGAGGTGTCGAAAAATCACTTCGTGACTGGCGCGGCGAACTTTTGTCAATTAATGCAAATATTGGCACTCGTGGGTGCGACGTTTTTAGCCGAAACGAAAAAGTTCAAAAAGCACCAAAACATGAGTTTTGGACATATTGGAGTGGATTGGGTGCGTACGTGTCGAAAAATCACTTCGTGACTGGTGCGGCGAACTTTTGTCAATTAATGCCAATATTGGCACTCGTAGGTGCGATGTTTTTAAACGGAACGAAAAAGTTCAAAAAGCACCAAAACATGAGTTTTGGACATATTGGAGTGGATTGGGTGCGTACGTGTCGAAAACTCACTTCTTGACTGGCGCGTCGAACTTTTGTCAATTAATGCCAATATTGGCCCTCGTGGGTGCGATGTTTTTAGCCGGAACGAAAAAGTTCGAAAACCACAAAAAAATCAGTTTTGGACATATTGGAGTGGATTGGGTGCGTAAGTGTAGAAAAAGCACATCGTGACTGGCGCGGCGAACTTTTGTCAATTAATGCCAATATTGGCTTTTATAGGCACACGTTGGTGCGATGTTTTTAGCCGGAACAAAAAAGTTCAAAAAGCACCAAAACATGAGTTTTGGACATATTGGAGTGGATTGGGTGCGTACGTGTCGAAAATTCACTTCGTGACTGGCGCGGCGAACTTTTGTCAATTAATGCCAATATTGGCACTCGTGGGTGCGATGTTTTTAGCCGGAACGAAAAAGTTGAAAAAGCACCAAAACATGAGTTTTGGACATATTGGAGTGGATTGGGTGCGTACGTGTCGAAAAATCACTTCGTGACTGGCGCGGCGAACTTTTGTCAATTAATGCCAATATTGGCACTCGTGGGTGCGATGTTTTTAGCCGGAACGAAAAAGTTGAAAAAGCACCAAAACATGACTTTTGGACATATTGGAGTGGATTGGGTGCGTACGTGTCGAAAAATCACTTCGTGACTGGCGCGGCGAACTTTTGTCAATTAATGCCAATATTGGCACTCGTGGGTGCGATGTTTTTAGCCGGAACGAAAAAGTTCAAAAAGCACCAAAACATGAGTTTTGGACATATTGGAGTGGATTGGGTGCGTACGTGTCGAAAAATCACTTCGTGACTGGCGCGGCGAACTTTTGTCAATTAATGCCAATATTGGCTTTTATAAGCACACGTGGGTGCGATGTTTTTACCCGGAACGAAAAAGTTCAAAAAACACCAAAACATGAGTTTTGGACATATTGGAGTGGTTTGGGTGCGGAGGTGTCGAAAAATCACTTCGTGACTGGCGCGGCGAACTTTTGTCAGTTAATGCAAATATTGGCACTCGTGGGTGCGACGTTTTTAGCCGAAACGAAAAAGTTCAAAAAGCACCAAAACATGAGTTTTGGACATATTGGAGTGGATTGGGTGCGTACGTGTCGAAAAATCACTTCGTGACTGGCGCGGCGAACTTTTGTCAATTAATGCCAATATTGGCTTTTATAAGCACACGTGGGTGCGATGTTTTTACCCGGAACGAAAAAGTTCAAAAAACACCAAAACATGAGTTTTGGACATATTGGAGTGGATTGGGTGCGGAGGTGTCGAAAAATCACTTCGTGACTGGCGCGGCGAACTTTTGTCAATTAATGCAAATATTGGCACTCGTGGGTGCGACGTTTTTAGCCGAAACGAAAAAGTTCAAAAAGCACCAAAACATGAGTTTTGGACATATTGGAGTGGATTGGGTGCGTACGTGTCGAAAAATCACTTCGTGACTGGTGCGGCGAACTTTTGTCAATTAATGCCAATATTGGCACTCGTAGGTGCGATGTTTTTAAACGGAACGAAAAAGTTCAAAAAGCACCAAAACATGAGTTTTGGACATATTGGAGTGGATTGGGTGCGTACGTGTCGAAAACTCACTTCGTGACTGGCGCGGCGAACTTTTGTCAATTAATGCCAATATACGCCCTCGTGGGTGCGATGTTTTTAGCCGGAACGAAAAAGTTCGAAAACCACAAAAAAATCAGTTTTGGACATATTGGAGTGGATTGGGTGCGTAAGTGTAGAAAAAGCACATCGTGACTGGCGCGGCGAACTTTTGTCAATTAATGCCAATATTGGCTTTTATAGGCACACGTTGGTGCGATGTTTTTAGCCGGAACGAAAAAGTTCAAAAAGCACCAAAACATGAGTTTTGGACATATTGGAGTGGATTGGGTGCGTACGTGTCGAAAAATCACTTCGTGACTGGCGCGGCGAACTTTTGTCAATTAATGCTAATATTGGCACTCGTGGGGGCGATGTTTTTAGCCGGAACGAAAAAGTTGAAAAAGCACCAAAACATGACTTTTGGACATATTGGAGTGGATTGGGTGCGTACGTGTCGAAAAATCACTTCGTGACTGGCGCGGCGAATTTTTGTCAATTAATGCCAATATTGGCACTCGTGGGTGCGATGTTTTGAGCCGGAAGGAAAAAGTTCAAAAAGCACCAAAACATTAGTTTTGGACATATTGGAGTGGATTGGGTGCGTACGTGTCGAAAAATCACTTCGTGACTGGCGCGGCGAACTTTTGTCAATTAATGCCAATATTGGCACTCGTGGGTGCAATGTTTTTAGCCGGAACGAAAAAGTTCAAAAAGCACCAAAACATGAGTTTTGGACATATTGGAGTGGATTGGGTGCGTACGTGTCGAAAAATCACTTCGTGACTGGCGCGGCGAACTTTTGTCAATTAATGCCAATATTGGCACTCGTGGGTGCGATGTTTTTAGCCGGAACGAAAAAGTTCAAAAAGCACCAAAACATGAGTTTTGGACATATTGGAGTGGATTGGGTGCGTACGTGTCGAAAAATCACTTCGTGACTGGCGCGGCGAACTTTTGTTAATTAATGCCAATATTGGCACTCGTGGGTGCGATGTTTTTAGCCGGAACGAAAAAGTTCAAAAAGCACCAAAACATGAGTTTTGGACATATTGGAGTGGATTGGGTGCGTACGTGTCGAAAAATCACTTCGTGACTGGCGCGGCGAACTTTTGTCAATTAATGCCAATATTGGCTTTTATAAGCACACGTGGGTGCGATGTTTTTACCCGGAACGAAAAAGTTCAAAAAACACCAAAACATGAGTTTTGGACATATTGGAGTGGTTTGGGTGCGGAGGTGTCGAAAAATCACTTCGTGACTGGCGCGGCGAACTTTTGTCAGTTAATGCAAATATTGGCACTCGTGGGTGCGACGTTTTTAGCCGAAACGAAAAAGTTCAAAAAGCACCAAAACATGAGTTTTGGACATATTGGAGTGGATTGGGTGCGTACGTGTCGAAAAATCACTTCGTGACTGGCGCGGCGAACTTTTGTCAATTAATGCCAATATTGGCTTTTATAAGCACACGTGGGTGCGACGTTTTTAGCCGAAACGAAAAAGTTCAAAAAGCACCAAAACATGAGTTTTGGACATATTGGAGTGGATTGGGTGCGTACGTGTCGAAAAATCACTTCGTGACTGGTGCGGCGAACTTTTGTCAATTAATGCCAATATTGGCACTCGTAGGTGCGATGTTTTTAAACGGAACGAAAAAGTTCAAAAAGCACCAAAACATGAGTTTTGGACATATTGGAGTGGATTGGGTGCGTACGTGTCGAAAACTCACTTCGTGACTGGCGCGGCGAACTTTTGTCAATTAATGCCAATATTGGCACTCGTGGGGGCGATGTTTTTAGCCGGAACGAAAAAGTTGAAAAAGCACCAAAACATGACTTTTGGACATATTGGAGTGGATTGGGTGCGTACGTGTCGAAAAATCACTTCGTGACTGGCGCGGCGAACTTTTGTCAATTAATGCCAATATTGGCACTCGTGGGTGCAATGTTTTGAGCCGGAACGAAAAAGTTCAAAAAGCACCAAAACATTAGTTTTGGACATATTGGAGTGGATTGGGTGCGTACGTGTCGAAAAATCACTTCGTGACTGGCGCGGCGAACTTTTGTCAATTAATGCCAATATTGGCACTCGTGGGTGCAATGTTTTTAGCCGGAACGAAAAAGTTCAAAAAGCACCAAAACATGAGTTTTGGACATATTGGAGTGGATTGGGTGCGTACGTGTCGAAAACTCACTTCGTGACTGGCGCGGCGAACTTTTGTCAATTAATGCCAATATACGCCCTCGTGGGTGCGATGTTTTTAGCCGGAACGAAAAAGTTCGAAAACCACAAAAAAATCAGTTTTGGACATATTGGAGTGGATTGGGTGCGTAAGTGTAGAAAAAGCACATCGTGACTGGCGCGGCGAACTTTTGTCAATTAATGCCAATATTGGCTTTTATAGGCACACGTTGGTGCGATGTTTTTAGCCGGAACGAAAAAGTTCAAAAAGCACCAAAACCTGAGTTTTGGATATATTGGAGTGGATTGGGTGCATATGTGTTGAAAAATCACTTCGTGACTGGCGCGGCGAACTTTTGTCAATTAATGCCAATATTGGCTTTTATAGGCACACGTGAGTGCGACATTTTTAGCCGGAACGAAAAATTTCAAAAAGCACCAAAACATGAGTTTTGGATATATTGGAGTGGATTGGGTGCGTACGTGTCGAAAAATCACTTCGTGACTGGCGCGGCGAACTTTTGTCAATTAATGCCAATATTGGCACTCGTGGGTGCGATGTTTTTAGCCGGAACGAAAAATTTCAAAAAGCACCAAAACATGAGTTTTGGACATATTGGAGTGGATTGGGTGCGTACGTGTCGAAAAATCACTTCGTGACTAGCGCGGCGAACTTTTGTCAATTAATGCCAATATTGGCACTCGTGGGTGCGATGTTTTCAGCCGGAGCGAAAAAGTTCGAAAAGCACCAAAACATGAGTTTTGGATATATTGGAGTGGATTGGGTGCGTACGTGTCGAAAAAACACTTCGTGACTGGCGCGGCGAACTTTTGTCAATTAATGCAAATATTGGCACTCGTGGGTGCGATGTTTTCAGCCGGAACGAAAAAGTTCGAAAAGCACCAAAACATGAGTTTTGGACATATTGGAGTGGATTGGGTGCGTCCCTATCGAAAAATCACTCCGTGACTCGCGCGGCGAACTTTTGTCAATTAATACCATTATTGGCACACGTGGGTGCGATGATTTTAGCCAGAACGAAACGGTTCAAAAAGCACCAAGTCATGGGTTTTGGACATATTGGCGTGCATTGGGTGCGTCCGTATCGAAAAATCACTCCGTGACTCGCACAGTGACCTTTTGACACAATATTTGCATATATAGGCACACGTGGGTACGATGTTTTTAGCTGGAACAAAAAAGTTCAAAAAGCACCAAAACATGAGTTTTGGACATATTGAGGTGGATTGGGTGCGTCCCTCTTGAAAAATCACTCCGTGACTCGCGCGGCGAACTTTTGTCAATTAATACCAATATTGGCACACGTGGGTGCGATGTTTTTAACCGGAACGAAATAGTTAAAAAACTACCAAATCATGAGTTTTGGACATATTGGCATGGATTGGGTGCGTCCGTACCGAAAAATCACTCCGTTTACTCGCACAGTGACCTTTTGTCACAATATTGGCTTATATAGGCATCCGTGGGTGCGATGTTTTTAGCCGGAACGAAACAGTTCAAAAAGCACTAAATCATGAGTTTTGGACTCAATGGCATGGATTGGGAGCGTCCGTATCGAAAAATCACTCCGTGACTCACGTAGCGACCTTTTGTCACAATATTGGCTTATATAGGCATCCGTGGGTGCACTGTTTTTAGCCAGAACGAAACAGTTCAAAAAGCATCAAAACATAAGTTTTGGACATATTAAGGAGGATTGGGTGCGTTCGTGTCAAAAAATCACTCCGTGGCTCGCGCGGCGAACTTTTGTCAATTAATGCCAATATTGGCACACATGGGTGCGATGTTTTTAGCCGGGACGACAAAGTTCGAAAAGCACCAAAACATGAGTTTTGGATATATTGGTGTGGATTCGGAAATTCCGTGTCAAAAAATCACGTCGTGACTCGCACGGCGAACTTTTGTCAATTAATGCCAACATTGGCTTATATAGGCACTCATGGGTGCGATATTTTTAGCTGGAACGAAAAAGTTCAAAAAGCACCAAAACATGAGTTTTGGACATATTGAGGTGGATTGGGTGCGTTCCTTTCAAAAAATCACTCCGTGACTCGCGCGGCGAACTTTTATCAATTAATGCCAATATTGCCTCACGTGGGTGCGATGTTTTTAGAGTCACGGATTGATTTTTCAACATGGATGCACCTAATCCACCAAAATATGTCAATTAATACCAATATTGGCATACGTGGGTGCGATGTTTTAGTCGGAACGAAGCAGTTCAAAAAGCACAAAAACATGAGTTTTGGACATATTGAGGTGGTTTGGGTGCTTTCTGAACAATTTCGTTCCGACGACATCGCACCCTTGTGAGCTAATAACGGCACTAAATGGATAAAATTTCACCTCACAATTCACAAAGTTATTTTTGAAATGAAGGCACCCAATCGACTCCAATACGCCCAAAAGTAATGTTTGGGTGCTTTTTAAACTTTTTTGTTCTAGTGAAAAACATCGCACCCTCTTGAGCCAATAACGGCACTAAAAGGACAAAAGTTCGCCGCGCGAGTCACAAAGTAATTTTTCAAAACGAAGGCACCCAATCGACTCCAATACGCCCAAATGTAATGTTTCGGTGCTTTTTGAACTATTTCGTTCCGGTGAAAAATGTCACACCCTCGTTAGCCAATAACGACATTAAATTCACAAAAGTTCATCGCGGGTGTCACAAAGTGATTTTTCGAAACGAACGCACGCAATACACTCCAATATGTCACAAAGTATTGTTTGGGTGCTTTTTGAACAATTTTGTTCCGGTGAAAAACATCGGACCCTCGTAAGCTAATAACAACACTAAATGGACAACAGTTCGCCGCGCGAGTCATAAAGTGATTTTTCGAAACGAAGGCACCCAATCGACTCCAATACGTCCAAAAGTAATGTTTGGGTGCTTTTTGAACTTTTTCATTCCGGTGAAAAACATCGCCCCCTCGTTACCCAATAACGGCATTAAATTCACACAAGTTCATCGCGGGTGTCAGAGAGTAATTTTTCGAAACGAAGGCACCCAATCGACTCCAATACACCCAAAAGTAATGTTTCGGTGCTTTTCGAACTTCTTCGTTCCGGTGAAAACATCCCACCCTCGTGAGCCAATAACGGCACTAAATGGACAAAATTTCACCGTGCAAGTCACAAAGTTATTTTTCGAAATGAAGGCACCCAATCGACTCAAATACACCCAAAAGCAATGTTTGGGTGCTTTTGGAACTATTTCGTTCCAGTGAAAAACATCGCACTCTCTTTAGCCAATAACAGCGTTAAATTCACAAAAGTTCATCATGGGTGTTAGAGAGTGATTTTTCGAATAGAAGGCACCTAAACAACTCCAATACGACCATTAGAAATATTTGGGTGCTTTTTGAATTATTTCGTTCCGGTGAAAAACCTCGCACCCTTGTGAGCCAATAACGACACTAAATGGATAAAATTTCACTGCGCGAGTCACAAAGTGATTTTTCGAAACGAAGGCACCCAATTGACTCCAATACACCCAAAAGTAAATGTTTGGGTGCTTTTTGAACAATTTCGTTCCAATGAAAAACTTCGCACGAGCTAATAACGGCACTAAATGGACAAAAGTTCACCGCGCGAGTCACAAAGTGATTTTTCGAAATGAAGAAATCAACTCCAATATGCCCAAAAGTAATGTTTGGGTGCTTTTTGAACTTTTTCGCTCTGGTGAAAAACATCGCACCCTCGTGAGCCAATAACGGCACCAAATGGACAAAAGTTCACCGCGCGAGTCACAAAGTGATTTTTTAAATGAAGGCACCCAATCAACTCCAATACACCCAACAGAAATGTTTGGGTGTTTTTTGAACTTTTTCGGTCCAGTGAAAAACATAGCACCCAATCGACTCCAATACGTCCAAAAGTAATGTTTGGGTGCTTTTTGAACTTTTTCATTCCGGTGAAAAACATCGCCCCCTCGTTACCCAATAACGGCATTAAATTCACAAAAGTTCATCGCGGGTGTCAGAGAGTAATTTTTCGAAACGAAGGAACCCAATCAACTCCAATACGCCCGAAAGTAATGTTTCGGTGCTTGTTGAACTTTTTCGTTCCGGTGAAAAACATCCCACCCTCGTGAGCCAATAACGGCACTAAATGGACAAAATTTCACCGCGCAAGTCACAAAGTTACTTTTCGAAATGGACACATGCAATACACTCCAATATGTCCAAAAGTATTGTTTAGGTGTTTTTGGAACAATTTCATTACGGTGAAAAACACCGTACCGTCGTGAGTTAATAATGACACTAAATGGACAATAGTTCTCCGTGCGAGTCACAAAGCTAGACATTGAAATGAAGGCACCCAATAGACTCCAATGCACCCAACAGAAATGTTTGGGTGCTTTTTGAACTTTTTCGTTCCGGGGAAAAACATTGCACCCTTGTGAGCCAATAACGGCACTAAATGGACAAAAGTTCGTCGCGCGAGTCACAAAGTGATTTTTCGAAACGAAGACACCGAATCGACTCCAATACGCCCAAATTTAATGTTTCGGTGCTTTTTGAATTATTTCGTTCCGGTGAAAAACATCGCACCCTCGTTAGCCAATAACAGCATTAAATTCACAAAAGTTCATCGCGGGTGTCAGAGAGTGATTTTTCGAAACGAAGGCACCCAATCGACTCCAATACGCCCAAAAGTAATGTTTCGGTGCTTTTTGAACTTTTTCGTTCCGGGAAAAACATCCCACCCTCATGAGCCAATAACGGCACTAAATGGACAAAATTTCACCGCGCAAGTCGCAATATTTTCCGAAACGAATGCACCCAATCGACTCCAATACGCCCAAAAGTAATGTGTGGGTGCTTTTTGAACTATTTCGTTCCAGTGAAAAACATCGCACCCTCGTTAGCCAATAACAGCATTAAATTCACAAAAGTTCATCGTGGGTGTCAGAGAGTGATTTTTTGAAACGGACGCACGCCATACACTCCAATATGTCCAAAAGTATTGTTTGGGTTCTTTTTGAACAATGTCATTACGGTGAAAAACATCGCACCCTCGTGAGTCAATAACAACACGAAATGGACAGAAGTTCACCGTGCGAGTCACAAAGTGATTTTTGAAATGAAGGCACCCAATCGACTCCAATAAACCCAACAGAAATGTTTGGGTCCTTTTTGAACTTTTTCGTTCCGGCGAAAATCATCGCACCTTCGTGAGCCAATAACGGCACTAAATGGACAAAAGTTCATCGCGCGAGTCACAAAGTGATTTTGCGAAACGAAGACACCGAATCGACTCCAATACGCCCAAATGTAATGTTTCGGTGCTTTTTGAACTATTTCGTTCCGGTGAAAAATATCGCACCCTCGTTAGCCAATAACTGCATTAAATTCACAAAAGTTCATCGTGGGTGTCACAGAGTGATTTTTCAAAATGAACGCACGCAATACACTCCAATATGTCACAAAGCATTGTTTGGGTGCTTTTTGAACAATTTCGTTCCGGTGAAAAACATCGCACCTGGACAAAAGTTCGCCGCGCGAGTCATAAAGTGATTTTTTGGAACGAAGGCACCCAATCGACTCCAATACGTCCAAAAGTAATGTTTGGGTGCTTTCTGAATAATTTCTATCCGGTGAAAAGCATCGCACCCTCGTGAGCTAATAATGGCCACTAAATGGACAAAAGTTCACCGCGCGAGTCACAGAGTTATTTTTCGAAATGAAGGCACCCAATCGACTCCAATACACCCAACAGAAATGTTTGGGTGCTTTTTGAACTTTTTCGTTCCGGTGAAAATCATCGCACCCTCGTGAGCCAATAACGGCACTAAATGGACAAAAGTTCATCGCGCATCACAAAGTGATTTTGCGAAACGAAGACACCGAATCGACTCCAATACGCCCAAATGTAATGTTTAGGTGCTTTTTGAACTATTTCGTTCCGGTGAAAAACATAGCACCCTCGTGAGCCAATAACAGCACTAAATGGACAAAAGTTCACCGCGCGAGTCACGAAGTTATTTTTCGAAATGAAGGCACCCAATCTACTCCAATACGCCCAAAAGTAATGCTTGGGTGCTTTTCGAAGTATTTCGTTCCGTTGAAAAACATGGCACCCTCGTGAGCCAATAACGGCACTAAATAGACAAAAGTTCACTGCTCGAGTCACAAAGTGATTTTTCGGAACGAAGGCACCCAATCGACTCCAATACGCCCAAAAGTAATGTTTGGGTGCTTTCTGAACTATTTCGTTTCGGTGAAAAGCATCACACCCTCGTGAGCTAATAACGCTCTAAATATACAAAAGTTCATCGCGAGTGTTAGAGAGTGATTTTTCGAAACGAAGCCACCCAAATGACTCCCATACGCCCAAAAGTATTGTTTGGGTGCTTTTTGAACTATTTTCGTTACGGTGAAAAACATCACACCCTCGTTAGCCAATAACAGCATTAAATTCACAAAAGTTCATCGCGGGTGTCAGAGAGTGATTTTTCGAAACGAACACACACAATCCACTCCAATATGTCCAAAAGTATTGTTTGGGTGCTTTTTGAACAATTTCATTCCGGTGAAAACATCACACCCTCGTGAGCTAATAACGGCACTAAATGGACAAAAGTTGACCGCGCGAGTCACAAAGTGATTTGTCGAAACAAGGGCACCCAATCAACTCCAATACGCCCAAAAGTAATGTTTGGGTTCTTTTTGAACTATTTCGTTCCGGTGAAAAATATCGCACCCTCGTTAGCCAATAACGGGCATTAAATTCACAAAAGTTCATCGCGGGTGTCAAAGAGTGATTTTTCGAAATGAACGCACGCAATACACTCCAATATGTCCAAAAGTATTGTTTGGGTGCTTTTTGAACAATTTTGTTGTGGTGAAAAACATCGCACCCTCGTGAGCAGATAAGCCTTTTACTAGTTCTAACGAGTTCAACAACTCAATCTTAGCCATATATTACAATATTTCATGCAAATATTTCTAACAAAATCTAGCCGAAAAGACCTCAACCTCCCATGCAAGGAGGGCCCTTGCGGGTATGATCATCGGTTTTTTTTTGGTGGTTCATGTTTGTTCTATCTCCTTCATTCGTAGTTTGGATCTGGCCATTTTCCATGCAATGGCCGTTGTTGCGTTGATCTTGGGGAAAAAATTTGGCGGAAATCTTTGGCCGTGTGGCTGAAGATCCAAATCGTTTGCTAATGCTTAAACCTCCAAATATGGGAGGCGCGCAGACTCTACCTTGCGCTTGCCTTGTTTCCAAGCATTTGCCAAACAAGCTCCGCCGGAATCGGGCTCCAAGCATTTGCCATCAACGCTGCAGGCAGCCAAAGGAGAAGACCCAGTTGCTTTTTTATATTCTTGTTAGGTCTTTTTCTACAAAATATTGGACACAATTGTAATTGGCCCATTTTAGAGGAGCTTCTATGCAAAACTGGATGTATCCCAGTGAACTGTGCTCGACGTGCTCTGCAACTCATGTATCTTGTTCCATACTATATCAATAAATTAAATTCATGAGATCTTTTTTAAAAAAACGGCATGGCTGTGGTGGAAGGTTCTTGGAGCTGCAGCCAATGAGCAAGGCGACGGCCGCAGCATTTCCGTGAAATCTCACACAGCTGCCACCATGTTGCCTACCTACCAAGCGGTAGCCCCCCGCCGTTCCCGAATGTCTTTCATCACGTTATTACAAGTTGTAATCGCACGTTATGGATTAATGAAGTAAATGAATCGAACAACAGCTCTCTGAGGCCACCTATTTGATGTGACCATGGCTCATATGGATACAACTGCTTTTCACATCATGGATCAACAAGAAGACATCAAGATCAAGTCCTCCAGGTGCTGGAATCCAATTCGGCAACCTATAGCAACGTTGAATTCAAACGGCCGCCAAATCTGAATACGAGCTCCGTTTTCGGCCCGTGAGTACTTGATGGAAAGCTCTCGGTGTCCTCTTTCCAATGGATCCAGCCTCATCTCCAGATTTCATCTCAGTTGCCCGCAATTACAAAAACAAGGTGTTGCGTCACCTATAATGGGCTTATGGGCTTGTAACTTCATCTGGGACCCCGGCCCATGTGGGGCCCATGTGAGGTGCGCCCCAATTAGGTGGAGCACAATCCTAGGGTTCCCTTGGTCGTCCTCCCACCTCCTTAAATAGCTAGGTACCCCTTTAGGGTTTCTTGGGTTTTGTTCGATTAAAGTTTAGCCATTACTACTTGCTTGCAGCGCGCGTGTCGGCTAGACCGTCCGTCTGCTTGTTCTTCGGAACCCCAACTTATCATTTGTATTCAATTCCTATTTGCAATTCAGATTGCTTTTATCTTGTTCTTGCTTGTTTCTTCGATTTGCTTGCAGGAATAAGGTTGATCTGCACCGGCAAGATCAACAACCCACGGAGAGGTCTATCGATCATTAAGGCGCAACAGAACAACGTCTCGTACGGTTGTAGTCGGATCGTCAACGTTTCTCTCAAATCGTAGTTATCACAAACTCACCGAAAAATCGGGCCAAACATCAGCCGTGAGCACATCGAGTGGAGCTCAGGGTTTATCAAGTGGTATCAGAGCTTACGTTGCTCGTTGAGTTTTTATCTACCTATAACCAGAAAATAGCCATACAAAAAAATTGCATCCTTTACCTAGCCTCTTTGTGCCACTGCATTGTTCTTTTCAGTTTTTGCTTTGTTGAGTTTTGTATTGCATCGTCGAGTCGAGTTGCTAGTCTTAGCATCTGTTTCGAGTTCTGGTCACGTCTAGTACCACTGTCGTCGTCGCCGTTGTGTCTTCGTTGTCAACGGGATCTTTGAAAACGGAATCGTGTCGCTGCTAGGGTTCCGTTTTTCTCGTTTCGGGCATTTTCTGTTGGTCGGTTTTGGAGTTGCTGAGTTGCATCTAGGGTTTGCCGGGACTTAGCCGTGTTCTGGTTTAGCCGTGCTTGTGTCGAGAGGAGGGAGAAGATAGTAGATCTATTTGGATTCGGTTGGGCAGAAGAAAAGAAAAGAAAGAAAATAATAGTAGATGGGATCAGCTAGAATTAGTTTTTCCTTTTTTTTTTTAGATTGGCCGGTACCTCCTCCCAACCATGTGTGCGGTGTTTCCCTCCCCTTTCTCGTGAGTCCGACTCCTCCCTCCCCTTTCCCGATTTCAATCTATACTGTAAATTGCTAAACAGTTTGGAGAAAATTTTTGGAGTGTCGGATTCGAGATCTGTTTGCAAAAACGGAACCTATGCGACGAGAGCATTCCATTTTTGTATAATTTTAATTTTTGGGTTTACACTTTTGCATTTGAGTCCCTGTAATTTTTATATTTACATTTGAGTCCCTGTAATCTTGCATTCAGTTCCTTGAGTTGTTTTTGCTGAAAAAAGTCAAAAAAAGAGAGAGAAAAAGGCAGAAAGGTGCAAAAAAAAGAAAAGAAAAAGGCGCACAAAAAAAAGAAAGAAGGAAAAAGAGAAAGAAAGAAAGAAAAAAGAAAGAGAAAATCAGTTGTTATCTTTGAGATTGCTTTCGCGTATCAGAGTTGTGCTTGAGTTGTGCTATCTTGTGGTACCGTTTGTGTCTAGGCTCGCGTCTCTAGTACGTTCTAGTCTAGGACCAGCACGGCACTTGACTTTGAACCATTGTTCAACTTTGCATTCTCTTATTTGAGCATTTGCTATTCCTTTGCTACATATTTAAGCCTACCGAGAGCTCCACAGATTTGATTGCAGCCGTACAACAAGTGTTTCCCAAGGCATCGATACATCCAACCAACATTGGGTCTTGGTTGAGTCGGTGTGTTCACCATTCCGCTTGCTTTCGTAAGATCTTGTAAGAGCTTGGTTAAAAACTTGATTGTGTGTGATATTTGAGCCTCCACTACCTAGTAGTTGATAGAAGCGTGCATATTCTTGTGTATGTTTCTTGTTTGCTACTAACCATGGCAGAGCTACGCAAGGAGATACAAGATGGTTCTGATCAACATCGATTTCTTCACCCTCGACGAGATACGATAACTTCTCCACGTGATGCATATCAGGTATCTTACTATAATTTTGCACGAGTTGAATCTAAGTTACCATTCTACGATGGTAAGTACGATTATGTTGCTTATGTTGATTGGGAGCAAGCAGTGGACAACGAATTTGATGAATATGATTTTTCTGATACTCAAATGATTAAGGCTGCTAGTAATAAGTTTACCTCTTCTGCATTATTTTGGTGGAGTTATGTTAGTAATAAACTTAAAACTTGGGATGAGTGTAAAACTATGATGAGAAAGCGTTTTGTGAGTTCTTATTACAAATGTATTCTTTTTGAGAAATTAGAACATCTAAAACAAGGTGATAGAACTGTTAGAGAGTACATCCATGAATTTAAAATTTGTATCATCTACAGTGGTCTAAAAGAATGCAATGAGAACACAATGCGTAGATTTTTCAAGGGGCTTAATTATGAAATTCAGATTGTTTTTATCTTGTTCTTACTTGTTTCTTCGATTTGCTTACAGGAATAAGGTTGATCTGCACCGGCAAGATCAACAACCCACGGAGAGGTCTATCGATCGCTAAGGCGCAATAGAACAACGTCTCGTACGGTTGTAGTCGGATCGTCAACGTTTCTCTCAAATCGTAGTTATCACAAACTCACCGAAAAATCGGGCCAAACATCAGCCGTAAGCGCATCGAGTGGAGCTCAGGGTTTATCAAGTGGTAGCCCATGTGGGGTGCGCCCTAATTAGGTGGAGCACGACCCTAGGATTCCCTTGGTCGTCCTCCCACCTCCTTAAATATTTAAGTACCTTCTTGGGTTTTATTAGATTAAAGTTTAGTCATTGCTACTTACTTGCAGCTCGCGTATCGACTAGACCGTCCGTCTGCTTGTTCTTCGGAACCCCAACTTATCATTTGTATTCAATTCCTATTTTCAATTCAGATTGCTTTTATCTTGTTCTTGCTTGTTTCTTCGATTTGCTTGCAGGAATAAGGTTAATCTGCACCGGTAAGATCAACAACCCACGAAGAGGTCTATCGATCAGTAAGGCGCAACAGAACAACGTCTCGTACGATTGTAGTCGGATCGTCAACATTTCTCTCAAATCGTAATTATCACAAACTCATCGAAAGATCGGCCAAACATCAGCCGTGAGCGCATCGAGTGGAGCTCAAAGTTTATCACCTATTCAGAAGGATTTGGCTATGTTGCAGTAACAGAACATTTACTTCAAACTAAATCTTCTTTAAACCATCTTACAGAACTTGAAACAGATAACATAAATCAGACAAGGTAAACCTCCGCCAACTTTAAGATAACCATCTCAGGAAAATGTCTACAACAGTCCCAACTGTAGCATTTTTTTTACAGCGATAAACCCACTGGGTGGAGCAAGCCTCCACAGGAACAAACCCAACCCCCACCAGTGCTTTTGTCATTCCCCAGTCTTATGTCAAAGACAAAGATATGTCGATACAGCAGCTTCTAAAATAGCTCTTCTTTGTCACAAAATTCAAAAATCAAACTCGCCGGTAGCCTGCAACAAGATAATGTTGTAACATGCATGTCAATTATTGGAGCACCAAGTAAAGTGGACCAAGCATTAGTATGTAGTCAGTCTGCCATAATTTTGTTTGGGACAATGCAACAAAATTATCAAGCTAACAAACCAACTGATAAAAGATTGAAACTAATTATGAATATTGATAAAAATGTGAACAGTGAGTTATATAATTCTACAACCCATTCAAGCATCAGATTCTTTCAAATTGAGGAAAATAGTTTTCATCATGTCGACGCAAGCCCCAGGGAAGGATAAGTGCAAAAGCAACTGCACAGTGTATATCAGAGTACATCATGCAAAAAAGACTTTGGAGTTTCATCATGAACATAAAATAAGAGTTTGTGCACTATTATCCAAAAAAAAAATATAAGCATCAGTTTCTTCACATAAGCTTTGTTTGATGCACTTATTTTCAATCCATCTTTTATTACTACAATTATGTGGCAAAATAACTAGAAAATTCATGAGTACAGACAGTAAGGCATGTATCCTATAAAAACAAAGTAAATAAATAGATATGCTTCCATGAATACCAAATTATTCCACCAGATCAGAATTTCACAAGTTCAATCAAAAGATCATGTTGACTACCTTGTTGAATAGAACATCTCGGCCATTTAAATGCATGATTCCATCCTTCAACGTGCATTTCCAGCGGTTCTTTGTCCTTGTCACCTGTGTAAACCAGCGAATAGATAAAACATGAGACACTAAATAGAGGAAAACCTAATCGACTTCAATATTATTAAACAAAAGGAAGCATAGTACTTTGTCAAACTGTGCGAGGACAAGGTGCTGTGTGTTAGGCTCGTCCTCCCCTTGCTCAAGGTCATCTAACTCATCATCATCATCGTCATCTTCATTAAGCGGAGGCTCATCATCATCGCCTACATCATTTCTCGGTTTTGGTGTTCCAACAGCCGGTGTGGGAGCTCGGTATTCCGCTAAGGAACAAATTAAAACATGCGTAAAATCAGCAACATCGAAACTAATATCTCTCAAACAAGATCATATTCCATGGCTTCATGAGAAACTTACACGATTCTCCAGGGGTATTGTAATCCTCAGTTGGAACTCCTTGGAAGTAAAATGGCTGAAATAGACACAGCCCAGTTAGTCGGGAAAATTCAAAGATATAAGAAAAACACACAGATGAATTCAAAGTATACATCATTATAGTCATCCATCCCATCACGTTGAGGAATCGTTGGAGCAATTATTGTTTCCTTTGGGGAGGATTCTTTGGTTGCTATTCCTTGCTTGTTCACGATGGAATTCCAAAGTTGTTGTGCGTTGTCCTAAAAAAAGGACCAAAAGGAGAATGAGGATTCCTCAAACAAAATGGTAATATTAGAAGCCTGGTTTAAATTATCTAATTAAGCACTTGTTAACAGTATATGGTAAAACAGAACATGAGCAGGATGAGAACCTACAGGATAAGAATAAGAATACATCATGAATTGAAGATATGATAAACTGAATCGCAATTTACTGCATATATTATTCAATATATCCTCATTTCCATACAGAAAACTTTCATAAATTTTGCTCAAATGTGTCCAAACATTTACAAAGAAGAGAAACATGAAGTTCAATTATCCTACTAACACAACAAACTCTTGAGTTCAAGCCAAGTAATAAGCAAGCTCAAGAATTCATACAAAAAAGAGTTCTCCAATGTGCACATAAAGTAAAAACTTCTACTGCGTTGGCTTAGAAATTACCATAGATTTCTCAAATTCTTCTAGAAAATTCCATCTGTGGATTACCTAATTGCCTCATTCATTCAGTTATCACAAACCAAATACTAGTACTAGCTAACTAGGTTACAAAGTATGGTTTTGTTAGTTTGGGAAGTACTTCCAAAAACCAATACACCATCACCATTTAAATACATCAAGCTACCTATCACCCAGTGAAATGTTCAGTAAAATTAGTCCAAGTAATTTCATTTCTACCAGGACAGTTCCTCACGTAAATGCTACCATATTTGTGATTAGCACTGCTTCATGTATCATGCTATATAACACAGTGTATCTCCATTACAGCAGGCCACCACACAAGATATACACTAGTGGTGATCATAAGCGGTTTACCCGGGTATGGAAACCAGCATCAGTTCATTTTCAGCTGGGGATAAGCGATCCAAGTATAATTTTCATACACCCTCAATTATTGCTGAGTTAAACGGTTTGCCTAAAACCTTTTTTCTTCACCCCTGCTATATCTCCATTACAGCAGGCCACCACACAAGATATACACTAGTGGTGATCATAAGCGGTTTACCCGGGGTTATGGAAACCAGCATCAGTTCATTTGAAGCTGGGATAGGTGATCCGAGTATAATTTTCATACACCCTCAATTATTGCTGAGTTAAACGGTTTGCCTAAAACCTTTTTTCTTCATCCCTGCTATATTATTAATATTAGCTAGCCACACATTTGAACTACCCAAGAAACAAGTGTTGCGACTCTCTTTGTAAAAAAAATATCAGCATTAATAATATTCCATTTTATCATAAATCCCATATGCAGTAGTAAATAACATGCCATGACATGGCTCTGCCAGTTTGCATGGAAAATGATAGTTCTTAGGTTCAGGAACAAAAATGAATCGGTCAATATTTATGTGCTGTGATACTTGTACGCGCTTCACTGTGTGAACGTTTTCAATATTGTATTCAATTCAATTTCCTATTCTTGTGGTGAGTTTGGTTGTTGTATTGGTTATCTATCATGGCAATTAAAAGATGACATGGAACACTATAACTCAACAAAACAAGAAAAGGAACAAAAAAAAATGTGACATTTCATAATAAGGAAATTATGTGCATTTATGATGGGAATGTTAGTTTAAGATTGAATTATTTTATATGTTCTGTAGCTCAGCAAATAGTTTCTGCTATATCAGCAAATGCACTATCCACTATAAAACAAGTATGTTGGTATGCTTTTGCTACAGACTGTTTAAAACATCTGTGGATGTTATTCATGTAATACAGACAACAGAGTAATATATGCATGCCATAGAGTATCATTCATATAAAGGTCTAGACAGTTTAAATTAGTCAATCCATATCTACTTAGATGACGTCATACAGACTGTATAAAACATCTGCGGATGTTATTCATGTAATACAGCCAACATAGTAATATGCATACCATAGAGTACATATCATTCATATAAAGGTCTAAGACAGTTTAAATTAGTCAATCTACATCTATTTAGATGACGAATATACTCCAATATAGTATATCAACATGATAGGACAGACAAAAATGCAAGTACAACAAAAGAAACTGATAGCCCTCGCATGTGTTGGAGCTGTATTATATAAACCAATATAAAAAGCATGCATCCCTCCTAAACATTAATTTATACATCAATTATCCTCCTTTCAATTAGACTTTCACCACTAATTATACTTCCTGTTAATTATGTCGTACTGCCCAGGCGCCCAGCCCACGACACCACCAACCTGACACCCACTGATGCCACACAACTCATCTCACCCCTCCCAGTGCACATGCAGCACATCCTACCATTCCCCCTCATATGTACATCCTACTTGTTATATTTTTCTTTGCTACAAGGGTTCCACATGCAGACCGACTAGTTACTGTTAGAAATGTGACATGACAGTTGAGGAATTTCGGATGTTTAAAACGCCATCCACTTGTGCATATGTAAGGATATTTCTTGACATTGCAACAACGAAAACTCAACACTCTACAGAGAGTCAGAGACATCTGGCCATATCAGGAATTCAATTGACCTTGGTACTAAAGAGGCGATTTGAAACAATTTTTATGGACATATAACAGAAGATGAAATCATAAGAGTAGAGAAAGGCTCTATGGTCTACAAAACTATATAGCCGCGTACATTCTTGACATATACTAGTTGAACTCTTTAACTTTCATTGCTCCAATTATTGCACCTGACTGGGTTTCATGAACCATCAAAGAATAAGGATGCAAATCCAAACCCTCCTTTTCAACAAGGCCTAAGGATCAGAAAGTGGCATCCTTAAACAACTCTAGGGAGCACTACCACACATACTTATGAGACTGAAGTGCAAGACAAATTGTGATACTGAATTGCACTTTCCATTAATGAATAATACCTTTGAGACAACAAATTCAACTATCTGATCTGCACTTCCATCTTGTTGTGGCACAAAAGAACCAGAAGGGAGCTGACCAGGATATTCATCCCTCTTGCGTTTCCCAGAGGACATCATTAGAAAATCCTACAATACGAAATAAATAAAATATGAATTCATTCTACTATAGTAGAATCAAGTATTTCATGTAAGCTGATGATCAAATTAGTGAGAAGCTGACAAGCTGGGAAATTTGGGCTTGATGAAAGCAGCCAATAGCAGCAAAATGCAATGGATTTCGAAGCAATATGATGCAGGTTCTAAACTTCTAAAGGTGCAAATATTTCAAAGATACTTCACAAAAAATCCCACAAACTCCAGGCATAGTGGCAGAGGGATGGTAAACTTATCACCGCCGCTTCTTTTGTATTAATAGAGATACAAAAATAACGTTTCAAAATTGCAATTGGTGCTTGGTTCTGCACTGGTTGGGCAGTAACTGGACAGGTCGTCTGGCTTAAAAATAGATAACAAATGTGGTTTCAATGATGGTTCACGAGAAACAGTTTAATTCCTGTAATTACGGCGAAAATACATAAAAAAAAATGGGGAACCCTCTTTATTTTAAAATGTCCATCACCACCTATAGGAGGCGGAAACAAAAGGCACTGAAAATTGAAATCTACTACAAACATATATTCCTTTATTATATTTGATGACTATGTCCCTACTGCTCATTAAAAGGGATGCTTTACTTGCATGGACAGCGAGTTCATGCATGTAATGGTAAAGCGCCAAATTAAGAGGGGTCAGAAAGTCATGGAAAGACTAGCACAAACATATCGATGACATTTACTGGTGACATAATGTTTAATTGTCTCATTTTCTCATTGCTAGAATTGACCACAGTCTATGAGAATGTTTAGTCACTGGCCAAATAATCCATCAGAAGGATATGGTAATAAACCAAAGATCCAAGTACTCTTTCTACAACAAGGTTACCACATAAAACAGTAGTAGCCAGTGACAACTCCAATTTGGAACACTGGATGACCGGAATGCCACTAAATATTAATCCAAGTACTTATTACATATTAGTATGTAGTACTTTGTATGCAATCGCAATTTGATTAATTATAACAGGGACATTTCTTACCAAAAATAACAAAAACAAATGTTAACAGCAAATAAACCTCAGTTTCAACATAACATGGACATTTCTACCTTAGTTAGTTGTGGCGGCTGTCCTGTCCTATCTGGGTCCTCACGGTTCTCCACATAAGCTGCACATGAATCAAAGTTAGCAAAATCATTACTCCTACCCAGTCAATATTTCTCCAATCAGGCTAACTGCAATTGAATGCTGAGACCTGAGAACAAAAACTGAGCATAACATAAGCACATACCAACATTCACATCAACGCCCAGCGGCCTCTGAGTCATCCAGGGAGAGGGTGGTGGCTGCAACATATAACAATAATAAATTCCAAGCCAAAGGGGGAACAACATAAATCAACAAAAGAACCAAATTGATTCTACCATGTAGGGACTCGGGCGACCAGTCTTGGGATCAGCCCCATTCATGGCCATCCCATTCCTCACGTCACTGATCGGGGAAGGGGCATAGTCTGAAGGCCCAGTGGGAATGTTGTACATCCCTGCATCTGTTCCTGGAAGAGGGGTCTGGATCGGGGTTTGTAGCGGCGTCTGCATCCAAATACAGCCAACCACGTCAATCCCCTACCTGTCAATCGCTCAATTCGCAGAGATCGAGACAAATCTGAAAGGGGTTCCTCACCGGGGGGAACAGCATGTCAGCCGTGGGGGTGGCGTACTCCTCCGAGGTGGCCTCGTAGGGCACGTTAAGGTCGTGTACCGGCGGGGTGGCTCCAGCGCCGGGGGTGCCTGCGGACGTCGCGGGGGCCGCCTTGGAGCGGTCGATGGTCCCGGAGATTGCGCCGCAGTGCAGCATCTTCATCTCCCAGAGCTAGGGTTTTCCGGGGCCCGGATCGGAGAGCCAACCATCAAATCGCGCCAACCAAGCAGCAATTCGAGACACAACTAGGGCCGGAAACCCGAGGAATCGGCGATACTTACCGCCTGGAGCTCGTTGAGGACAGCGTCGCCGACGCCGTACGAGATGAAGTCGTCGCGGACCTTGGAGATGACGTCGTCGATGACGGAGATATAGACTGTGGAGACGTTGCTGCTGGCCATGGCGGCGGCAGCGGCGGCAGCGGCGGCTAGGATTAGGGTTTGGGTGCGGGGAACGAGGAAGCGAGAGGGGGGAGGCGGGCAGGACGGCGGCGAGTTGGGGAAGAAGAGGGGAGGAGGAAGAGGAGGAGGGAGGCGGACGAGAGAGATGGGGAATTAAGGAGAGAATATAAATAGGTTTGCATCCGGTGGCGTCACGTGGCCAGGGTATTTGTAGCCCGTTCCCCGTCCACTGACTCCGCCACTAGAACCGGCACTGCCTGGGAGAATTTCCCAAAAGGACCCCTGCTTTTGCTTGGTTTTGCAGTATGGTGCCTAGTAGGTCCCGATTGATGTGTTGTCTTGCCAGAAATTATGGGTTGGTTTGGATTGTGACCTAAATTGACCTACCAATTTCTATCAATGTTAAATTTTGGTAAGTTTTAGTATAGTTAATCTTGGTAAGGTAAAGCTATGTATGGATTGAAGCTAAAATAGCCTAAGTTCATTATTGAAATGGCCTACTTTTTTAGGCATATCAAAATTTGGCTTGAAACCAAATAGACAATGAACACTATTGAAATTGTTAAATATTGGCAAGGCCAATTTAGGTCACAAACCAAATCAGCCCTATGTATTGTAGGTCCTTCCCAAAGTATGAATTTCTTTACTTTGGCATATTTCTGATGTTGTGCTTCTGCATCTGAACCCTTTTTCTTGCTAGTTTTGTAAATATGTCCCTTAGATCTGGATTAGGATTATTTAGGACGAGAAGTTCTTCTTAGCTTATGTTTGGTGAGTAATAAAAATGTTCCAATCGAAGGATAGACGACTAGTTAGGCTCGCAACTTTGCCTCCCTCATTTTCCGCACGCGCTCTTTCCAAATTACTAAACAGTGTGTTTAAACAAATTAAAGGAAACTTATTTTAAAAAATCATATTAATCTATTTTTCAAAAATTTAGGTAATATTTAATTAATCATACACTAATAAGTCACTCTGTTTTACAAACACGAACAATGTGCCTAACACAGTCAGTCTTCCTTTCTCGTTACTATCAATTGACACTAAAATCAAACTGAACATCTCTCTATGGAGCTATCTTTGTATAAGTGGTCAAATGGGTTGGGCTGAGGCGTGTTGATACGACCCAGATAAGGGTGGTATCCTGATCTTCACGGCGTAGGATCAAGAACTAATAAATAGTCTCAGAGAGATCAAAATAACTAACTGCAGCAACCAAGATAACGGTGCAACTTGATGATCGTACTCGAAGCCAAGCACCATCTCTATTATGGTAACCTAAATCGAGGATTCGCCCAACCACACTCTAAGTTACCAACCAACACAACCTGCAATCAATCAAGGAAAACCTCGAATGGAGCAGAAGCACCAATTGGGGGTGTCGAACACCGCTTTTGTAATCCCACAATGAAATCACAAGAGCAATGGGGTAGAGATCTTTCTGAATTTGTTAGCACATAGTTAAACAAATGGGTTCATATTCTTATTGCCAAAAGTCTTCCAAATGATAAAACGTAGGGGATATTTCTACTAGGAACAACCCCTAGATAGGGATGAAATGACTATTGAAACTCAGGGTAAGTGGACTAGCTCAAAGGTCTCCATTCAGTCATTCCTGAGCAGGTTCGTGCAGCCTTCTCAGCTTCTATGTTTCCATCAGTAAAACAATCATTACTCTCTCGTGGGAAGTGGAAACGATGAGCCATTTATTGTAGGTTAAACTAGACTTGATTATCTTTCCAACTATATATATTATGCATGAAGTAAGTTGACTAGATGGGTCGCACATCCGTTGGAGTTGAAGAAAATATTAGGAGACAATGGACTCCGAAATCAGCATGGTGTAAATGGTCGTCGTCTTCACGTAACCCGTCATTAATTTGACCTTCTAGCTCACCGTCGATGCCCAGAAAGTCTTGTGCATGTGTGAACCTATGTAAAAGCAAAGTACATGATTTAGGTAGTACATAGTTCTCATCAATATTAAAGTAAAATTCAGCAAGAAACGAGTCAACCTTATATCATATTTTATTGAATGATATTGTGCGCTTCATCCTTGCTTGGCACAATCTCTTGGTGATGGACTCACAACATGGCTTAGCGTAGTCGATCCTCAAGATGGTGACACAAGTCCAATTGATGGTTTACGTTCAGATGATAGCAAGGTTAGTGCACAGTATATTTGCCTTTGTGTAGTGGTGGTACTGGCTGAGTAAACAATCCAAGTCAAGTCACTCTCTTTAATCACAAGGATATGTTTTAACCTGCAATCGTACAAGCCAAGTAGCAACCTTACCTTTTGAAAATAACAATATTTGGAGTTAAGCATAGCTTTAACCTTACATAGATGTGTAGCATTTAAATTATGTGTCAACGGGCTTGGACGATCTGTATCACGTGCCCACCTAGGCATGGCTTCAGTGCAGCCAGCCTAGGCACAACACACTCGCCCGTGGGTCATGAAAGGAAGGCCCATTTAGCTGTGCATTGTTTGGGTCAATGCCTTAACTCATGGGCCAACACGGTTGTGCAACATGAGCATAGCCCAGCTAACCCACAAATTTTCCCCATAATTTTTCTATCTCTCCTATTTTTTTCACATTTCCCTAATTTTTTATATATTTTCCTATTTTCTCTCACTTTTTCCCAATATTTCAATATGTTTTTTCTATTTCTCTTTTTTGTCATTTTTCCTAAATTTCTCTTGTTTTCTTTTTTTCCCTAATTTCTAATTTTATGGGCCAAATGTGCTAATTGGCATGCTTAGGCCAAATTCCATATTTGAAACTGTGGGCCTAGGCCTCAGCACGTGGGTCGGCATGGCACAACCCACTACAGGACATGAGCCATTATCTTAGACAGTTGTCTTCCTCATATGCTCACTGCTCTTGGCAATGACGTCAACTAAGTAAAGAAAAGAGTAGAGACACCATGGTTTTTCTTGTCAAAGCATATAAAAAATGATTCGATGTGGATGTACCTTGGAATGCGTGTGAGCTAGGCTGGAACAACACATGGTTGGAAGATCCAGGAAGAAATAGTAAGGGGTTTGTACAAACTAGATAAAGCTACAGCCCCCTTCATGTATGTATGGTAAAAAAAATTTAGTGGGGGCTCCCATGGTCCTAGCGCTGGTAGTGCAAGCTCGAGCCCCCGTCGCCTCCATGGTAGATTCGCCCTTTGACCCATGGTGGTCTTGGGCTCTTGACACAAGGCTTGTATGGATCGACTTGACCTACAAAACTAACCATGAGAATTTGCTCTCGTCGTTGGTTCCTAGAGCAGAAGCAACATGAAGGATGAGCTAGCACCAAGATATTAAGACCCTCTTTGGCATAGCTCTCTCTCTAAGATTATTTATAGAGCTAGGTATTCCTAGCTTCATAAATCAATGGATTTGGATCTAGGATTTTACATTGATAATGCTTGGATAAATCATTTTGTTCCTATTTAAACCACTATAGTCTAACATACAAACTTCGAATATAGCGTGGATCTGGAGCCCTACCAAACAGGGCCTAAGGCCCTCTTAAGCAGAACAACGCACCATGATATTAGCATTCAATCAATCTCTGCATAGATTGTGGGATAAATTTGTTACCAAAAGTCAAACAAATACAATGAGCAGATCCATCTAGATAATTTACCCCTATTGATTGAATCTAGAGAACTTCCATGGAAGTGACATGATAAGAGGAGGGGATCACGAGATTGTTGGGTAGAATCCAGTTGCCAGGGTGTCGACACAGAGGCAGTGGATAACAAGGGACTAAGCACATACAGGTGATGGCAGAGCAAGCATAGTGAGCCTACGACGATGCAAATGAGACCGCATGGGGACAAAAGGGCAGTTGTATTGTGGTCAACCCACATTTATTCCTTGGGTCACACTAAAACTGACTTATATTGGTCCATCAAAATTTGTGGGCTAACCAGTCTCATTTTGGCCCCCATAAATCATGGGTCAGGTTGCAAGGAAAACCTGCATCCCTAGATGTATTGGTCTGCTAGCTCTCCACCTCATCTTATATTTGTCCGATGCCTCCTCTTGTTCACAATAGTCCCTCCCTAGCCAAGCATCGCACCATTTCCTTTTGCTTCTCACTACGATGCTCTTCTTACTGGATGAGAAGGATGCCAAGGCTAATAATGATGGTGGCAACCATGAGATGTGATGCCTAGCCCTTCACCAAGCCACCGCCTAGATCAGGACTTCTTGGGGGTTAAGCTTTCCCATGTTGGGCTACCCGGTCGATGTTGTCACCCTATTTGTCTTCCTAGCACCACATTGAGCTCTTCGCACCAACAATTTGGCTCATCCTCATGACCCCCCCTAGGCTCTGTCTCTGGCCACCATAGATATGGGGGAGGAGGACATCTTTGGGTGCCTGCTGCCAGCCACCGGTTGCCAACCTCGATACGGAAACCCATCAACCCTACCCCTTCACTCAATCTTTGACGCATCCACCATTGACCGAGGGCTTGACAAGATGCACAACGATGAGGTTGATTGGAAGTGCCAGGGAAGTGATGCACAGCCCAACATGGTGCTTTCTTCCTAGTCGACCGATGAGCACATGATGATGACACCAGACGATAGCAGAGATGAGAGACATTGGTTGGTTGGATGGTACCGTCATAACCCAACCGAACCCATGAATAACTTACTAGGTGTAGTTTGGGTTGATTTTACGGGTTGAACGGCTTGTAACCAAACCTTGAATAACATTAATTAACATTCCTAGATGGACCCATAAATATTTTGCTATTCAGCTCGATTCAGTTTTTAAACACCCATCTTTATTTATTTCAATTTACATTTATGTCCAAAGTTATGTTTAGCCCTAGAAGGTGACAAGATATCACATGCCACCTGAAAACACTTTCGTCCCAAAAAGTCACCTTCACGGGTAGACCAGCTCCTGAAAACGTGCACCATGAGGGCGATCTTCACGATAGTCAAAACCATGGGTAAACGCGCCAAGAATAGCGAAGAGATAACTAGGTACAACGGCATAAGCAGTGCACCTAAAGGGTAACTAGCTATGAACAACCAAGTGATAGCTAGCTTTATACATGCTAAGGTTGGATGCGACCAAGTGGTGAGGGAGAGAACAATCCAAAACTTCCTACACTCCGTCCCGTCAATCCTAACAATCACAAAACCAATATCGGGACTAATCCACACAAAATGACTAGAACCATATAGCAAGAACTAGGGGACCTAGAGGAATCTTGGCTTTAACGACCGACACGCTTGAGATGGACGATCCAAAGTCTCCTAGACTTCGACCCGCTTTCCAAACAAACATAGAACCCTAATCCAAATATTCGGGACTAATCCACACAAGAGGGCCGGAAGCTAAAAGCACGGACTAGGGGGTTCTAGAGGAGCATACGGGTAGAAGTTGCACCAAACCATGTTACCCATAGGCATGGGGGAGAAGATACTCGAGGTGCACTGGTTTTCATCTTAAAGAATATTTAGCTTAAAATAAGGTTATGTTGGGGTGGGGGTATTTATACTAACAACAATACTCCTAGCTGGGTATGAAAACTAGCACACATGAAGAAGGTGGAAGGCCATCTTGGTGGAGCATTTAAGGAGTCTTTTCTAATGCGCTGCTTCTTGACTGCTTGTGTAGCTTCAAGTCAAACAACAATTACTCCTAGCTTGAAAGTCGAAACGAGGTGTCGTTTGTTGGGTTCGAAAGTACACTCAATAAGCTTTTCATCCATATAGAATATGAATGTTGAAACACGTTTGGCTTTGTTGCAAATCCCTTGGAAGCTAGACTAGCAGTTGGGTAATCCATCCTCTCGTGAGCATAATCCATCGCAATTTGGTTCTACTTCCATGCATGTAATGCTTCAAGTAGACTCAGTACGCTGCCATGTGCATATCACAGAGGCTATTTGATTAGTTCTACATTTCCATTTCTCCTTGCCTTCCCAGCCATTTTTTCAAGGAACATATCTGACTATCCCTACGTGAGGTCTCATGCCAAACAAATGTGGCATGTGGGATAACACCGCTCTAAACCCACTTCCCTCTCTATATTTTTTATATGTTTTAGCTCCTAAGATATTATTGTGTCAGTTCTTATAACATATTATATTAGCAAAATACTTGGAAATCTTATATTTTAAACCCCGCGACAATAAAAATAGTAAGATTGTGTTCTTTGGACACTTTCGCATCATTTACTCCATCGTTTTCTGCGTACACGCTTTCCGAAATACTGAACGCTGTGTTTTCTAAAAATGTTTTCTATAGGAAATTGCTTTAAAAATCATATCAATCTATTTTTATATTTTTTAACTAATAGTTAATTAATTAATGATGAGCTAATCCGCTACTCCATTTTCCATATGGTTTTACTAGAAATCTGTCGACAGATTTATTCCTTCAAATCACATGGTTTTTTTTCTTAGGCCTACCACATCTGCCCATATGAATTCCAATTGCTAGAACCTGTACTTCACCAGTCAAACAAGTGAATAACTTAATTTAGTTAGCAAAAATTACACTGTAATGTAATTCAGCGTAACTTCAGTTTAATTATGGTAGAGGGGGTAATAGTCCTAACATTTTACGCTAGGAGATTTGAGGGTTAGGTTGAAAATAGATAGGGCTTAATTTTTATACATTTTTAGCCTAAAAATATTTAAGGGCTAGATAGGATTGTGAAAGAACCCATAGATCTTAACCCATTACCACCCCTAAATTACGGTGTAGTTGCACTGTAATTATAGTATAATTATAGTGTAACTCTAGTGTAATTACGGTGTAGTTACACTATAACTATGGTATAATTAAAGTGTAATTACATTATAGTTACATCGTAACTATAACGTGTATAAAAAAGTTTGACTATGGGTCTGTTATAATTTTATTTAGCCCGTGTGAGCACTGTTGGTTGATCCACTTAGGTTGAAGCCCATCAAGTAGTTACTATAGCTGTTATTGATGTGCGTTGGATCCAGATCTAAGAGTTGAAAAATCCGTGTGATATTAACTCTGAAATATGTCGAATGACAGATAATCCCTTTTCCATAAGGAGGAACCCTCCCAAAAGAATCTCTTATATATCCTTCAATCTCATAGAAAACTAACTTCTATCTACGGATTTGGATGCACAGAGTATACTCTTATACTGTTTATTTGGAAGGGGGTTGAAAATCCCTCCTCTCCGTATGCAAACCAGAGTGACGGAGTAACACATATTTAATTAAATATTAGCTTTAAATAATTTAAAAAAATAATATGATATATAAAAGTAATTTTTTTATGAAACTTTTATAAAAAAACACACTCGTTAGCAGTTGGGTTGATCAGCTCGTGGAACCACGTATCAGCCCCTCTCTATCTCCCCTCTCGTTTTCCTCTCCCTACGAATCTTCCTCCCCCCGCTCGCCGGTGTTATCTCTCCCTCCCCGGCGACGAGCTGTTGGGCGCCGCCCCTCCCCTCCCCGACAGGCGACAGCAATCTCTCGGGGCCGTATCTCCGTTCCCCCGCAGCGAGCTCTCCGACGGCCTCTCCCCTTCTACCCGCGCACGGATCGGCGGGGCAGCGCGACCGGCGAGCTCACGCGGGACCGGATAGAGCTCCCGCGGCGACGGATCGAAGCGGCAACGACCTCGGTGCCGACATGCTCCAGGACGGGACGGCCTTTTTCTTAAGGCGCCGTCGCTCTGGTATTCCGCCATGGCCATGGCCGCGGGGACGGCGAGCTCCTCCCTCTACGGCGCAGGTTGTCCGGCGGTGGAACCCTGGTGGCGCAAAGTCGGGGTCCCGTATTTACCACCACCGTTTTGACTCCTCTCAGACACGCACGCAAGCTTTGCAGGCTGTGTCATCGGGACAATGCCCCACATGCGATGCGACAGAGACGCTCGCGATCTTGGGCGTGGCGGTGGGTCCTGTGGGAACGACGGGCGGCGAACTCACGGCCACCAATCGGCCGCATGGAGATAAACGGCGACCCACATGGCCTCTCCCCATAGGCTCCCCCGCCACTCCCCCCAATCCAAACATGCCAATGCCATCCCCCACGCGTCGGCGCGCTCCACCCATCTCCACACTTTCCTCATCCCACGGCGCCCATGCCCACCACCTGTTCGACCACCTGACACGCCCGCCATGCCTCCCGCCCTCACCTCCAACCCCCCCTCCTTCCGCCCCCTCTCCACCCCTCTCACCCGCCGCCGTGCCGCCGCAACCTTCCTCTGCCGTGTCGGCCCTGGCAAGCCTTCCAAGGACACCGGCGCGGATGACGAGCCGAAGAAGAGGTCGTTCTTCGCCGATTTCGGTAAGCTCTCGGATGGAAAGTTGCTGATACCGGCCTTCCCGCCGGCCGCGGCTGGGTCTCTGTTCGCGGGCGGGAGGGGGAGGAAGGACCCGCAGACAGTGTTCGTCGCGGGCGCCACGGGGCAGGCGGGAGTTCGTATCGCGCAGACGCTGCTGCGGCAGGGGTTCGCCGTGCGCGCCGGGGTGCCGGACCTTGCGTCCGCTCAGGAGCTGGCGCGGCTCGCCGCCGCGTACAGGCTCATATCCCCCACCGAGGCGCGCCGACTCAACGCGGTGGAGTCCGATTTCGAGGACCCCGAGGCGATCGCCAAGTCCATCGGCCCGGCAACTAAGGTGGTGGTTACAGTCGGCGCAGCTGAGAAGGGTCCCGACGGCGGTGTGGTCACCACCGACGAGGCGCTCCGAGTTGTGCAGGCTGCTGACCTTGCCGGCGTGGCACACGTTGTGGTGGTGTACGACCTGGGGGCCGGTGGCCCCAGTGGTGAGTCCACGTACAATGTGCTCGACGGGTTCACGTCCTTCTTCTCGAACCTCTTCTCCCGTGTGCAGTCCTTGCCACTAAACGAGTTCTTGGCCAAGGTGGTGGAGACCGACGTCAGGTACACTCTCATCAAGACGTCACTCACAGATGACTACAGTCCTGAGAGCACCTATGGCTTGGTCCTGGCCAAAGAGGGCGCCTCCAGCACTACTTCCTCAACAGAAACCGGCAAGGTATACAATACTGTGATTGTGCAATAGTCTAGATGAAGGTTCGTTACATTCATAGTTTTGTGCGTTTATGTAGGTGTCCAAGTTGCAGATTGCTGGTCTTGTGGCAGATGTCTTCTCCAACGTGGCAGTCGCGGAGAACAAGGTACTGGTTTACATGTGCCATATGTTAAACCTTTGCATGCCAACACATTTCAAAGCATCATTGTAATTAGGCACTCTGTTCTGTTGGTAGTTCTGCCCTGGTAGTCCCATGTTATGGGCATGTACTAGGCCTATGCAACAGTTTAGGCATTATAAATTAGGAATTAGTCATATAAAGGTAGAAGACTATCTAGTTAGGAAAGAGATGAGGTTTATTAAAAAGTTAGAGATAGAGAATGGATTGGTTTCTATAATACTAGAGATCCTTGGATGTCAAGCCAACCTATGTGGAACAAGAAGGTTCTTGTGCTTAGTCAGAACTCAGAAGTAGATTGCCTCGTGTTGGTGGTTATTATATTCATGACAAACACTGTTAATCAGATGTGTCGATTTGATTAAAGAGAACATACATACTTGACCAATATTCTGAAGCAACACATAATAGTCCGAAATGCATACAACAATTTTATTTTTTGTCTGTAACCATCTGGAAGCCCAAACCATGTAATGATTTGCCAGTTGGTGCAGGAGAAGCATATATATAGCAATAGATATGTAAGAAATAAATATATCTACTCAAGCTTCTGAAATCTGAAATTTGAAACACAACTTTGCATAAAAGTTACAGTGGATTAAAATTTATCATTTTTTAATGCATATAGTCAATGGTTGCACACCGATGGGGCTAGAATAAGCTGGCTATAGGAATGAAACTGGCCTCACTCAGTCCATGAATTGTTCTAACCTTGTATTGAGAAACACTTTTATATACTGTTTTTGTATCTCCATTATGCAACCAACTGATTATGTTGATAAATATTCTGTGTAATTCAACTATGAATTTATATTGTGGCAGCTTATTTACTCGATTTTTAACTTCATCATGAATAAATTTATCATTTTCCAGGTTGTCCAAGTTTCAACTAGTTCATCAGTAACATCCAAGCCCATAGAGGAGGCTTTCTCGTGAGTAGACTAACCCATATGCATTTTTCTCCAACAAATTGTTATTTGATTCTTTTGATATTGGTAGTTGTCTATTTAGTGCTCAAGTAAGCATGTTTCTACTGACTAGCAAATTGCCCGTGTGTTGCAACAGGATTTTAATTAAATAAAATTATCACTAACATGTTATTAACATTTCTTAATTGTTGTACATATTTGTTAATCGCACGTGGACCCTTTTAGCCCTATACTAATTTTTTTTCTTCCCACAAAAAGTAGAGAGTTGATGGGAGTAGTTGACATATGGGCTCTCTAGCCTCACGTTATTTTTTTTTCTTAAAAGAAAGTTGGGAGTTGTTAGTGGTCCCCAATACTCCTTTTTATTAAGAGTATAGAAATGAGGAATCTAAAGTGTTAGGTCAGAGCATAACATTTCTTGCCTTATTATTGGAAGGCAGCTTCTTGTATAAAGAAACCTCAATGCCCTACCGAAGGCATCTTCTCGAAAGTTGTGGCCAGCATCTGTTATCCTTGTTGATTGGTTCTATTGTAACCAAAGGACGATATATTTTAACCAAAGGACTATATATTGACAATAAAATTCCAAAACAAATCGTTTTTCTCACTCTTAAATTCTGATGGGCAGTTACAATGTTCAGTTGACAACAGTATTACTTTTCTGAATGTGAAATTTTTTCAATGCTTCAAATCTTTCTTACAATTGCTTACTTACTCTTTGTGTGGCATTGCACACATACTCCCTCTTCAGAGCTATCCCTGAGGACAGTAGAAGGAAGGAGTACCAAGAAGCTGTTGCAAAAGCACAGGCAGAAGAGGAGACTCGGGCTTCGCAGCGAGCTCGTCAGGCAGAAGAGGACACTAGTACGGTCAAAGCCGAGGGGAAGAAGACGCCCTCTGATGAGGCAGCTGCAAGTGAGGCGCAAGCTTCTCTAGAGAACCTTCTGAGCAGAGCCAAAGGGTTCGGCACGGACTTCTCCTGGGAGAAGCTCAGCACACAACTTGCAGGAGCGGCCACTCAGAACTCAGACGAGGAGGAACCAAAAGCCCAGATCGCCACCGTGAGAGGCCAGGCAAAAGCAAAGAAGCTAGCACCACAGAGAGCTGTTGTGAAGCCCGCGGCGCAGAAGACAAGACCAACACCAAAGCAGCCGGAATCCAAGCCGGATGTGAGGCCTGTGTTCGGGGGACTCTTCAAGCAAGAAACAATCTTTGTGGACGAGGACTGAGCTTATGCAGACTGCCATTTTTCTTAATCTTTTGTATGCTATATCTGTGAAGCTCTTGGTGTATTCTTGGAAGGTGAATGAGTGACAGTTGTATAAAATTGGCTGCGAAAACCGTAAAACATTCTCTGAAGGTGAGAATTGTTCGCTTATTTCGGAATTCTCTGAACTTCCAATCCTACTAGAAGTGATTGTGTGGCGCCACGCCACACACAGAAATGTCTCAAACAAAACTAGCATAAAAAACTATTATTGTTTGAATTGTTCTCTTTAGTTTCATTAAGCTAAAAGGAACTGTCAAAAACTTATATACACATAGCACCAGTTCATGTGACTTGAGAATAGGAAAACTAATCTCAAAAACTTGTATAGCACCAGTCCATGTGACCTGTAAATAGGAAAAGTGGGTACGTAAGCCGCGTTTATCCCATTTTCTAAAACAAACACACCATGATTTCAATAGGTGGATTTATAACCGTTTATATATAATTAATACTTTGTAATCGGTGGATTTCCTTATTGCTGGCAATTTATAAACTTATTAAGTACTCTGGTATCTATCAAACAGTAACAAAAAGTATTCAGCAAAGCACCCCACGCCGCGGTGCATTCATCAATGTTTTACAAAAACATGGCACTACGTGTCCACATTCAGCAATAGTTAAACGACGGCAACGTATGGCTGAGCTCCCGTAACATTTTCTGTGTCAGTGTATTTCAAGAACCCGAGCACCACTGCTGAAAACAAATAACTTAGCATTCAGCTTATCCAACCATGCATCTAGGTAGTTAGTACAACAAATTGCAAATATCAGTATCTCAACAAGTGAAGGGCTTGTAAGCTCGGGATGGGTTTGGGAGCTTCATGATGTTCCACACATCACATCCTAATATTAAGGACAAAAAATATCTGGAAAATTTATTGTGGGGAGAATATGGGTACTGAGATAGGAGGTGGACTGGATCAATGCATTATGCAATAGAGTAGTACTTAGTCACCATGTTGTCTTGTATTTCAAGGTAGGGTATAGGGTATAGAGTTCCGGTTGAATACTACCTATAATAAATTAGAAAATTGATACGGTGTTCGGCTAGAATTTCCTATTGGTAATCATGCTCCCTAACCTATATAAGGTGGGAGGGAGCCCTCTAAGAGCATAGCTATAAAGCGAGATAAACACTATCAGATCGTCAGATCAATATACACCCAGTGAAAACAATCCCTAAACAGAAGTAACGTATTACCTCTCATCGAGAGGATCTGAATGTGTCTAAACCCTTTACATCTATTTATTTTTAGGTCTCATCCTTTACCCCTTTTACTATTACCGATTTCCATAATCGACATATTGTTTCTACTGTTAAATCTGGCACTATCTCTAATCACGAACGAAATGCAGAATTGCAAACGTTTGATCTTCTTGCACTTTTACATCGCACATTTATGACACGGGTATCCTTATGCAAGCTGAAGAAAACACAGACTGAGTGGATTAGTAGTGTAAAACAAATACTTCTAAAACATAATTGAAATAGTAGTGTATATCAAATTTCATAACAGGGGTATGGCTATGCAACATGCAAAAATTGAAGTATCCAACTTTTCATACATATCTTCCGACTAAAAAGGAAAAGTTGACCTGGAGCTCTGCAGCATCGCAGACGAGCTGTTGCACCACGTCGATGCACGGTTTGAGGGGAAGCCGTTGGTGACATCGCCAGACCAGCTAGCGCGCTTGTCGGCGACGACGGAGGAGGTGGCCGAGCTGGTGCAGGGAGCGGCACCTGGAGGGCATGGCGTAGATGGTGAAGAAGGGAGGGAATCCGGTTGACATATGGGTCCCACATGAGCCACCATTTATTATTATTTTTTTATGTAACTGATACATGGGCCCCATAGTTTTTATCTTTTTATCAAACTACCACGTAAGCACTACGTCAATGCCACGTGAGATGAAGACCTAGTCAAATGAGCCATATAAGTGCCACGTTAGTCAAAAGCAGGGATAATACTATCGATGGACTTTATTTGCACTGGTTTTGTATGTGGGGGACCCGTTGTATATGGTATTTGGGTTAAAGGATGAAAATCGAACTTATTCCTTTTCACAATGGCCCGAGCCAATTCCTAAGCGAAAAAGTACACTAGAGGTCCCTCATTTTATCATCGGATTACAAAATCGTTCCCCAACCGCAAAACCAAACATATGTCATCCCTCAATTAATGAAACCGGGTCACTTGGGTCCTTAGGCTATTTTGACCCCGGTTTTGTCCGACGTGGTAGCTAAGTCAGCGTGGGACCCACTTGGGGCCCATATGTTAGGGTGACCACGTCATCACCCTCTTTCCGCTCTTCTCTCCCTTCCTCCTCTCTGTCTCACTCTTCTCTGGGTAGGCCGGTCGACGGGTGGGGACGAGGCCAGCGGGGCGAGGCGGGAGAGGAGGAGGCTGTCGGCAGCCGTGAAGCATCTAGGCCCCGTTGTTAATTTTGGTAATTAATGATAAACGCTAATTGTGGACTAACTATTCAATTTGTGTTATGCATTTTAAGTTAGGACCACATGATGCATATGCCATGGATGATCACCGAGGATTAAAATTAATGGCGCAAAGAAATAGAACCAAGGCGGTAAATCTAGCATTTTATGTTAAATTGATCGAGACGTTGGGCGATCAAATTTTGCTAGGTTTATTTCTAGCTTTGTTGTACTATCAAGAGGGCTAATGACCTAAGCAAAGACATGATCAAAATGCCACATTAAGTCATATGCATTGTCACTTGGTTCAACTACATATTTCTTTTCTCCCTTTTTGTGGCCGGTATGACCGAGTCGGGCCCGGTGTGACCGGGAGGCGGCTGTACTAAATGGTGTGGCCTCAGTCTTGCAAGACCGAGGCCCTAGTGCTGTCGCCAGTTGACCTAGGGTCACCGACCGGTCTGACCAGCGTGTCCAACGGTGTGACCATGCGCGGTCCGGTCTGACCGAGTCATTACTGTGTCTTCGGTGTGACCTCGACCTATCAAGTCAGAGCCGATGGGAGCTGACACCGGTGTGACCAAGCTGAAGGCGGTCTGACCGAAGCCGATGACGGTCTGATCAAACGGCCTATGCCGGTCTGATTGGTAGGCTATTGCTAGTTCTTTACGCCAAAATTTGGCAAGATTTTTTAGTGGACTCAGTTAAGGAAAGAAGTCGATCGGCCGATGGAAACCTATCCAGAAGAGACCGAGTTCAAGGAGGAATCGTGAAGACCACAACATGGCAGCTTATTTCTATCTATTAATTACGCAAGATTTAGTAACTTTCCTTTTACCTTTAGGAAATATTTATCTAGTGTCCGATTAACTTGTAATTTTCCTTTTATCTTTAGGAAAGTGTGTTTAGTGTCCGGTCATGACTCTTAACGGCCTATAGGTATAAATATGTACACCCGGGGTCATTGTAATCTATCTCCACAGATCAACACAATCAACTTTCGATGCATCGCCACCCTTTTATTTTCGACGAGTTCTTGTTTCAAGTTAGGCTGCATTGGCTCTGAGGTTCGACGAGGGGTAAGGCTTGTTATGGTGGCTTGCATTGTTAGGATTAGTGCCCATCACTTCCACTACTGGACAACTGATCTTTCCCCGTGGTACTCAAAATCACAAATATCTCGGTTAGATTAAGAATCGGTACTAAAGATGTTTTATTATCGGTTCTAAAAGTCCAAGTCCCTAGAAACATCTTTAGTCCCGGTTGGTGTTACCAACCGGTGCTAAAAATGCATCTTTAGTACCGGTTGGTAGATGTTTCTAGTACCGGTTGACACACCAATCGGTACTAAAGATGCCTCCAGGGTTAGTTTAAAAGGAAAGCATCTCTATGGTGGTCTGACCAGTAGGCAACAAAGGTTGGGGATTTCGACCCCAACGACTAGTTTTTGTGGGTTGGGGTATAAATACTCCCTGATGAGCATCAAGAGGTCTTTCTTGGCACTTGCTTCATTTGCATACACCCCTTTCATGTCCTCTCACACCCCCTCGAGCTTGTGTTCATCCTTGTGTGGTGTTTGAGAGTAGTTTGAGCCAAGAGAGTGCATTGCTTCATTGTAGAGCTAGCGTGGCACTTGATCATCTCCGAGCCGAGTCATTGCTTATTACTCTTGGAGGTTGTTGCCTCCTAGACAGCTTGTGGAGGTACTTGCCCGGTGTCCTCTCCTAGGAGATTGTGGAGAAAGCCCGGTGCTGGTTGTGAGTGGTTTGGAATTCACCACCTTCAGAGTGAAGGAAGAACTACCCTAGTGATCGAGGCTTGGGTAGTCCACTTCATGAGCTGGCTCCCACCTTGCGAACCTCTTGCCGAAGGGGGGCTTGCGGTGACTTCGTGGTTTTGAGCGGTGAAGTTGGGCTCGCTTCAACGGAAATTAGGAAACCAGCGAGTTTCTGAACCTCAGGTGAAAAATTCCTTGTCTCTTATCTCATTTACTTATTGCATTTACTTTTGTGCAATTTTCATTCATAGAGACAAACTTGAGCACTTATCACCCTAGGAATGCAAAATTTAAGTTAGTTGCTTAGTTAGAGTTGTCCTTCACCATACCTAGAAATTTAGGATTAGTTTTGATTAGGTATAACTTAATTTTATATCGCTTGTTCACCCCCTCTAGTCGATATCGTGATCGTACAAGCCAGCGACGTGGGATAAGGCGAAATTATTTACTAAGTCTGATTTGAGATGTCGAATTAATGTTATTTTTCATATCTTTGGTGGATATACTGATAGTGGAATATATTTGGTGCATAGAGTTTATATATGTTCAAATTTGAAACCTCCTATAGTTATGCAACGAAATAGTAGGCTAGTTTTAATGACTAATCATGTTATCTCGAGTTTGTGTCAGTTTGATTTTGATGAAATAGGTTTGTACCATATGGAAAAACCGAGGACCATTTTCCGTGAAGAAGGGAAGGATGATGTGACTGTGGCTACTATCAATACAGTCGTCGCTCACATCATGGATCAATAAGAAGACATCAAGATCAAGTCGTCCAAGTGTTGGAATCCGATTCGGCCACCTGCTACATTACTGACTTCAAACGACCGCTGAATCTGCATACGAGCTCTGTTTTTGGCCCGTGAGTACTTGATGGAAATCTCCCCGAGTCCTCTTCCAACGATTCTGGTCTCATCACCAAATTCTTTATCAATCATCCACTATCAAAGAAACAAAGTGTTGCATCACCTACAATGGGCTTATGGGCTTGAAACTTCATTTGGGACCCCGACCCAAGTGGGGCCATGTGGGGTGCACCTCAACCTGGTGGATCACGCCCGTAGGGACCCCTTAGTCATCCTCCTACCTCCTTAAATAGCTAGGTACCTGTTGACGATGAAATTTTGTCGGCATAATACAAGCCGATGGGTAGTGTACCCATGCCGAGTTGTCTTGCTGCTGACATTGGGTGGTAGAATTCATAGGAAGGTTGAATGTTTCTGCCCTGAGATATGCCAACTGGGAGTATGCATGGGGAGATTGCAGCAGTCAGGATTTCCCTAGGTTTTTCAAATCTTTCATCATTGATTTCATTTAGCCTAAAATCGGTTGGCAGTTCAAAGCTTCGATAGGAGTCATAAGCAAACCAGATTCGGCTGTCTCTAGGAAATCCGTCATAAAAGTTACCAAACTAGTTATGGAAGTGCTCAGCCGATGGTCCATGTCCAGCATAACTAGTAGCTGCTTCTCCAAATGACATGCATCGGCGCATTTGGTTTGATTCATCATCATTTTCAGAATCGGCTGTGGAAGGGAATTCTGCCTCTAGGAGTGATGGCCTTTTTGCAACTTCCAGAGTATGCAGGGTTAGCCAGAGTTGGATAAACCACCATGGGCCGCCAGTATTAACATTTGAATCCATTATCAGTCTGGTCGATGATTGGCTTAACATCTGATATGCTGCTCCTAGCAAGTATTTTCCTAAGGGAAATTCCTTTTTCAAGACGATGGCTTCGGCTAAGTGTTGCCAGTTAGCTGTTGGGCCACAGGTGGATCCACAGAATAGAAATTTGTCTAGCCACATCATCAAGAAGGCGGTATGTTCCCTAGCCGATACAGGACCTGTACCCATATTATCAGAGATAAAACCAGACCAGCCACCAATATTTTTGGTTTTGAACTTGTAAGTGCATTTGGTCTTCATACTGATGGGGTTGGCCGATGTGGTTATATCTAGGCCAGTGATCATGGTTATATCCAGTAAGGTGGGAGTCATCGGCCCTTGGTTGAACATGAAACTGTTGAGGGTATCTGACCAAAAGTATGCGACTGAAGACAGCATCGGCTCGTCTTTCTTCATATCGGCTATGGGTAAGGACAGGCATTGGGCTATCCCTATTTCATCCCAGTGATCTTGTTTTCTAGTTGCAACCCTTATATACCAATCTATCCATTTATCAACTTGAGAAGGCCAAGATCTAAAAGTTGTGGTCCAGTGGGAAAGGGATGGATTTGCCTGCCTAAAAGGAATTCTATTTGTTTTTGCGTTGATGATGTCAGTAGGATCTAAATCGCCCATCGGACCCAGAAAGAAGTGGTTGGGTTCACTGAGTTTTGGAACGGCTACTTGATGAGTTAGGTGCTACAGATTAAAAAGGAAACAAAAAGGGATGAAGGCGGAGTAAAAATGAGGAAATTGGAGAAAAGATTGGAGTCGATGGGGGACTTACCTCGGCGTATTCTGTGGCGGTAGATTGCGGTGGATTCGATGATGTTGCCATTGTTGCGCGAAGGTCGTCGCCGGAGGGGATTTACTGCTCTGGTCGCCGGAGTGGAGAGAGAAAGTGTTTGCCGGAGTTCACGGGGAGGTTTGGTGGTTTAAGCGGTGAAAACGGAGTTAACGCCGTGAAATATCTGGGAGAGCGGTTGGTATTTAAAGAATTAGGTGTGTAACGGTCACAGGGGTAACCCTAGATTTTTGCGGTTTTGAGGAGATAATTCCGTTGCATTATAAAATACTTCGGAATTAGGGGGCATGTGTTGACGATGAAATTTGGTAAGCAAATCTAATCTATAAGGATCGGAAACACAACATAGTCCGAAGCGGATTTGAAAATATGCAAGGATATCGGAAACAGAGTGCGCATCGGCTGAAGTCCGAATCGGCTATGAACTGGTCGGCAGAGTCAGAGTTGGACAAGGTTAGCCGATGGAGCCGATTTCGGTAATATGACTCGGTACACGATATCGGGTTATATTAACGTGATTCATATGGATTGCCATGCACGGATAGAGTCCTGAGGAGGCAACTGTATCTATTAATTAGGATATTTTATGTAATTTCCTTATAGATATTCTCGGTAAGAGTCCGCCTAAGGGACTTGTTCGTTAGTTGGATTTGCATTAGGTTAATATGAGTCGTGTCCGTGATGGACAATGTTTGTATTTTCGGGTATAAATATAATCCCGAGGTCTTGTAAATAATAACAACAGACGTTCAATCAATCTCGGCGCATCGCCACCTTTATTTCTTATTTTCGACAAGCTCGTGCTCTCGAGTCGTGCTGCATCAATTTGATCTTCGGCGAGAAGGTATATCTTGTCATGGCAATTTGCATCATCGGGATTAGTGCTTACATCTTTATGACACTCTAATTCTATCTTGCAAGTTCCACAGTTATCATATACATCATATAGCTTAGATCAATAATGCTATCTCCTATATCGGCTAGATCCGTTTTAGGGTTTCGACGATATCGGCTAGTTTACTTTATTGATTCATGTTATATGATATATCCACCATCCTGATTTGATATTATTAGCTTGTTACATGTCTTGCTTCTTTTATATTTAATGCTGCATTAGTTCAGTCCAACCTATTAAGTTATCTTAGAATCATGATCTATAACATGCTTTACGATTGTCAGTAGGGATAGTATCGGGGTTTCAGCCGATCTTATCTATTTAGAATAGTTTACATGGTTTTATGCTTTGTTTAATATTCTATATTCAATCTTTAATGCTATATCATGAAATCATATCGGATTTATGATCGATATACAAGTAGATCTAGATATCGGCTATGACGTTAGTCTTATGTGATCATTATTTCATGTTGTGATAGACTTAAGCAATTTATACTATCTCGGTTCAGTCCGATCTATACCAGTTGTTTATTTCTAAAGCAATATTGATCTATTGATTGCATAATATTGATATCTACAGCCGATATACTAGTATTAGGGTTATTTTCGTGCTTATTTATATACCTTACAGCCGATTCATGCTCTATTGCATCGGCTAGGTCACATACGATACGAAATCGGCCCTATGGCCGATTGTCTATCGTTTACTGATATTCTTTGCATATTTTCTTATTGATTGCAGGATCAAATCAACTGGCACGCCCTTGAACCTAAAACCCTAATTTTGGACCTGCACTAGAGTTAAGCAAATATCTCAGGCCAGTGTGTGTTTTTTGGCATCAACACGCTTTTGGCATGCCCGGTGGGACAACGTGTCATCATGTCTCCAAACATTACTGAAGTTTCCGAGGACAACATCTTCCCGGTTACGATCGAACAGCTGAGTGACGAGCAGAGAGAAGAGATGCAACAGATGCTGAATCAACTCCAGAACCAATATCTACACTCATTCACAGTCACCCGGCAAGGTACGGTTATTCAAAGAACTAAAGTCCAAGTGCCGACGATCGTGAAGCAAGACCCAAGTACTTCCGGATCAGGAGAGGAAAAAGATAAACAAGCCAAAGTCGAATCAAGTGATCAAGAACTCCACACATTACAAGATCGCATTGATTCGGCTGTGCATCACGCCTTGGTCAACCAGTCTGGAGTGCTTGTGGACACGTTAACAAATATGATCAAGTCGGTAGTCGATGGAACGATAGCCAGTGTGTGTTTTTTGCGTCAACAGTACCCATTTAGGGTTTCTTGGGTTTTATTTAGATTAAAGTTTAGCCATTGCTACTTGCTTTTAGCACGCGTGTCGGCTAGACCGCCCGTCTTTTTATCTTCGAAACCACAACTTATCAATTGTATTTAATTCCTATTTGCAAATCAGATTGCTTTTATCTTGTTCTTGCTTGTTTCTTCGATTTGCTTGCAGGAATAAGGTTGATCTGCATCGACAAGATCAATAACCCACGAAGAGGTGTATCGATCGCTAAGATGCAACACAACGTCTTTACGGTTGTAGTCGGGTCATCAACGGTTCTTCCAAATCCTAGTTATCAGCAACTCACCGAAAGATCGGGCCAATTATAGCATGGAGCGCATCAAGTGGAGCTTAGGATTTATCAAGTGGTATCATAACTTCTGTTGTTCAGTGAGTTTCTATCTACCTATAACCACAAAAAACAAAAAACTTTCAAATATTTGTTGACGATGAAATTTGGCATGCATATGAATCGGAAACGAAGTCCAATTCGAAGTGGATTTCAAGATATGCGGGATTCTCGGAAACAGAGTGCGCATCGGCTGGAAGACTGCATCGGCTAATACCAAGTTCAATACAGTTAGCCGATACAGCCGATATTGGTTACATAACCAATACTGGGTTCGAGAAGGAGATTGAGATAATGTTGCCAGGCGAGGGTGGAATCTGAGATTGGCAATTGTATCTATTAATTATGATTATGTGTAATTTCTTTATAGATATTTTCGGTAGGAGTCCACCTAAGGGATTTGTTTGCTAGTTGGAGTTGTATTAGGACGATATGAGTCGTGTCCATCATGGATAATTTTGTATTTTCGAGTATAAATATAAGCCTGAGATCTTATGAATAAAGATAACACCAGTTCAATCAATCTCGGCGCATCGCCAACCTTTTACTCTTATTTTTGACGAGTTCTTGCGTTCGAGTCGAGCTACATCAGGTTTGATCTTCGGCGACGAGTTAAAACTTGTTACGGCGGCTTGCACTATCGGAATTAGTGCTTACATCTCCATGATACTCTAATTCTATCTTGCGAATATCCAAGTTATCATATATGTTATATAATCTAGTTTGACAATGCTATCTACTTACATCGGCCGAACTCTGTCTAGGGTTTTGCTGATAACAGCTAGATTAAGTTGTTGGTTTAAATTATATAATGTATCCACCATCCCGAAAAGGCAACCATCGGCTTGATTGTCTAGATATTATGTTTCTTTTCATGCTTAATACTGCATCAGTTAAGTTTGATCTATTAAGTCGTGATTAGAATCATAATCTCTAGCCTGCTTTATGGTTGTTAATAAGGATAGTATCGGGGTTTCAGCCGATCGTACCTGGTATAGATATTTCACATAGTTCCATGCTTTGTTTAATATACTATATCTGCCCCTTATATCAGGGTCTAATCTAATATAAATATATCAGACTTGTTGCCAATCTGATTGACGATTGTTAGATATATTTGTTGCAAGAGAATATCCTAGTATAGGGTTGTATCGGAGCTATAGCCGATACATTCTTAAATCTAGACATCGGCTATGACATGAGTACATATTATCGTTATTTCATGTTATTTTAGACTTGGGCAATTTATACTATCTCGGTTAAGTCCGATCTATCCCAATTGCTGATTTCTAAAGTAATATTGATTTATAGATTATGCAATATTGATATTTATAGCCGATGGATCAAGTTTAGGGTTAGTTCGTCATTGAATATGCCTTACAGCTGATTCACCCTACACTGTTACATCACGATATGACATCGGCTTCCTAGCCGATCGATTATCGTTTACTAATAAAACTTGCATGTTTCATCTTGTTGACTGTAGGATCAAATCAACTGGCACGCCCTTGAACCCGAAAGCAAATTTTGGACCTGCACTGGAGTTAATCAGATCTCCCAGGCCAGTGTGTATTTTTTGCATCAACACGCTTTTGGCACGCCCAGTGGGACCTTTGTGTCCTCATGACGCCCAACATTACTGAGGTCACAGAAGATAATGTGCTACCTATCACGATCGAGCAGTTGAACGGGGAGCAGAAGGAAGAGATGAAGAAATTGCTGGACCAACTCCAGAGCTAGTACCTACACTCGTTCGTGGTGACTCACCAAGGCACAATAATTCAAAAGACCAAAGTAGAGTTGCCGCCAATCGTGAAAACGGAACGAAGTACTTCTGGAGCAAACGATGATAAAGGCAAAGAGATTAAGGTCGAGTCAAGCGACGAAGAACTCCACACATTACAAGATCATATTGATTCGGCAATCCATCATGCCCCCATGAACCAATCCGGTGTACTCGTAAATACGTTAACAAATATGATCAAGACAGTGGTGGATGGCACTAAAGCCGCGGAAAAAGCAAAAGGGCTCATCTATCTTCCAAGAGATGCTTTTCTAGGTTATAGGGCTGTGAAGTCAGAAATTGGCGGGAAACACCACTCACTTCAAACCTAGGCTCCATCGGCTCCAATGTCCAGCGGAAACATCCCAACAATATTAACAAGACAATAGCCGATCCCTGGGGAGCAGAGTTCGACCCAGTTGACGCTAGAACAGTTGATCAATACACTCAACGCAAAGCTACTAGTCGTTGAATCCGTGTATCACATTCCTTCGGTTCCACAAGAGCCGATCGGGATTACCCAGCCAATAGGCCAACAGTATATGTCAGAACCGCCACCATACGTCTCATCGCAAGGTTTAGGAGCCAATCATAACCGACAATATCAGCCTTATTCTCCGCGAGCCTCTATCAGCCCGAGGGATCTTCACGGCTTCAATACCCAACGCAGTATGGTCAGTATGATCAACCACAGTAACAGTATGGCGAGGGAGCATCACAGCAACCGTGGGCCGACATGATTTCTGATGTAATGAGAGAACAATTTGGGCTCAAGCCTAAGGACAATGGTAATATGTATCGGCATCCATACCCTGAGTATTTTTATCGAGTACCACTGCCAAACCGATACAAGGTACCATATTTTTCAAAATTCTCAGGACAGGACAACGTCTCAACTTATGAGCACGTTAGCCGATTCTTGGCGCAATGTGGAGAAGCATCGGCCACAGAGGCTCTCAGAGTTAGATTATTCCCACTATCACTGTCTGGATCGACGTTTACATGGTTTTCTTCCTTACCTTATAACTCCATCAGGAGTTTGGCCGATCTAGAAAAGCAGTTCTATAACTACTTTTTCAGTGGAATCCAAGAGATGAAGCTATCGGATCTCACGTCCATCAAGAAAAAATCAGATGAAACAGTGCCAGATTATATTCAGAGATTCAGGGATGTAAGGAACAGGTGTTACAGTTTGGCACTGACCGATTCACAGTTAGCTGATATGGCTTTCCAGGGATTATTGGCGCTGATAAGGGAAAGATTTTCTACTCAAGACTTTGAAAGTCTAGCACATTTAGCTCAGAAGGTATCGACTCATGAGACACGATTCCAGGAGGCCAGAAAGTTCGCTAAGATGGCCAACAATGTCAATAATATCTATAGTTATGATTCTGAATCCGAGGACGAAGACCCAGAAGTCAATGCAGTTGAGTGGGCTAGGAAAAAAAAGACAGTGGTGTGCCAATGGGTCAAGAATTCGAGGAAAGAAGAGAGATTTGACTTCGACATTACTAAGGCTGATAAAATATTTGATCTTCTTCTTCAGGAGAAGTAGATCCAATTGACGATAGGGCATGTGATACAATTGGCTGAGGAGTTGAAGAGGAGGAAGTATTGCAAGTGGCATAACACAGGATCACACAGTACTAGTGACTGCAAGATCTTTAGGCAGCAGACTCAATCGACCATAGAACAAGGAAGAATAAAATTCGATGAAGCTAAAAGGCCGATGAAGATAGATGGTCATCCTTTTCCAGTAAATATGGTTCATACTAGAGCTAGTGGGAGTCAAGCCGATAGGAACAAATATCAGGTAAGTAGTTTTAGATCGGCTAGTATGATCAACAAGTTTCAGAGCAGACGCCAAATAGAGGAAGAAACATATCATTACAACAACAAGGGTTGTTTCGATCCTCATTGGGGTTGTGAATTCTTTAGATTTTGTTGTAATGAGGAGATGAGTTGGCCGTCGCGATGGCCTGGAGCAGGGGCTCCGCACCCAGTGGCGTGGAGGCGAAGAAGGAGCTCCGGCGACCTGGCCCCAGCGGGGACGCGGGCTCGTCCTCGGGGGCTTGCTCGGCCTCGGGGGCTTGGTCAGCCTTGGGCCCCGGGTCACCACTCGTGTCCCTACCGGCCAACACCAGTTGCCGGAGCCAAATCGCCTCGGCCTCCTCCCGAGCGCGGGCCTCTTCGGCCTCCCGTGCGGCTGCCTCGGTCTACCGGGCACGGGCAGCCTCGCGGGCGGCTTCTTCAGCCTCCCGTAGGCGTGCTTCGACCGCTCGCAGGTCGGCCGCCTATCGGGCCGCCTCTTCGGCCGACCACCCCTCGCCCTCGGCCCCTGCGGGCCGGCCGGTCTTAGACTGGTGGGGGCTCCTCGAGGCGGGAGATCACTGGAGAAGAGAAGCAAAAAACAAAATACACATAAATAGAGTGAAAGGAGAAGGGGGCGGCCCCTGTTGGGAGCGAGACCGTACCTGCTGACCGGACGCTTGAACGTCCACTTCGGGGGCTCGATAAAGCCCTCCTTGCTGGGCTCTGTCCCCTGGCGGGGTGTGGTCTCCCCCAGCTTGCGGAGCCACTTCGTCTTCTTTTCTCCCCCGGGAGGAGGCGACGGCGCACCGCCCGCCGACTGCTTCCCGGGGTACTTTCGGCTCCACCCCCTCGGGGTGGAGATGGGGGTAGCTCTCCCCATGCTTGCGCTTCCCCTTAACGTTGCTAGGGTGGCTGCCCCCGGAGCTACCACCGTGGGGAGCCGACGAGCGACCCTCACCTGAGGAGGCCCGCTCTCCTCCTCCGCTGCCGCTACCGCCAGCGCCGTCGTGGCCCCTGTCCCCCGAGGCGCCAACAATGTCCATGATGGCCCGGATGCTATCGTAGTCGGGGTCGCAGCACAGTGGGATAACCCCCGCCGGGATCAGAGATGGCTCCACCGTGCTGAGATTCAGCACGGTTGGATCACCACCCGGAGATCCTCTGGGCTCCAGTCCCAGTCGCGGCCCGGGTGCGACCGGCCCGGGTCCTCGGAACCGCTGTACGCCCAGGCGCCCCGGGCACGTTGCTGGAGCGGGGCGATGCGGCGACGGAGGTAGTCCCCGAAGACCATGGCTCCGGTGAGGCCCTGGGCGCGCAGGCCGACCAGACGATCCAAAACGGTGTCGTACACCTCCCCGAGGGTGACGGTCGATCACCATGTCGGCCTCTGCGTCGGCGGACGGGTCTGGAGTTGGAGGCGGCGCTCGTCGAGGAGACCGGCGTAGAACCAGTCGCTCTTCCAGTCGTCGCACTCTTTGCACAGGACGCAGGGGATGTACTGCTGCACCACCTGCGCCCGCGGTTGGAAGTAGCAACCGTCGATCTCCGTCGCCGACGACACTGGCTGGGCGGTGTAGAACCACCGGAACAGTCGGAGAGTGGGCCTCACCCCCACAAACATCTCGCACAGATGTGCGAAGATGGCCAACGTCATCACGGCGTTGGGGGTGAGGTGCGCCATCTGGAGGTCGTAGTAGTTCAAGACATCCAGGAAGAAGCGCCGGACCAACAAGGTGGCGTTAAACCTGGTGGGCCCGCGGTGGGCCCCCACAGGCTTTATGCCGGGGGTTACTGTCGGTGACATGGGCCCAGGGGTATGCCGACTTTGGGTTCAAGGCGGCCCCGTACGCCTACATGGCCATCCCCTGAGGGGGGATCGGGCCCGAGGGTGACTTGGCGGCCGCCTGTCCTACGTCGTGGCGCCTCCCGGTAAGTACCGCGGTAGGGGTCGGGCTCCCCTGACCCCCTCGGGCCGCCGCCACGTGTGTCGGGGTAGGTCGGTGCTCCCGGCGCTCACCTACCCCCATTAATGGCGGTGCAGCTGGGGTGCGCCTGCGCGCGTGCGTGCCGCATTAAATGCGGAATGACACGCACGTGCGCACCTGACACCGGTCACAGTCAGCTGACCATCCTGCGATCGGTCCGAATGACCGATGTCACGCAGCACAGTACCGGGCGTACCGTTGCACGCCCGGTAAGTATGCTGCGCCCCGTCAGGTCACATCAGAATCATATGAGCCGGATCAGCTCACTCACCTCACCGGAGTTGGTGCGCCAGGTCTAATCACCTGATGCACATCGCCGCATACGGTTGGATAAGCAAGTCTCCGGCCGTTTAACGAAGAATGACGTGCGGTGTCACACATAGAAGAAGGGCAGTCTGACAGGAGTCGTGCCGGTGCTACAGGATGGTGGACTTCTGCCGCAAGCCACATTGTGGCCGAAATGGCTAATCAGCGATTGCTCGCATGCGGGAATGCCATTTTTGGTTCATCTGAAAAAAACGTGTTTTGTTGTGTCCTTTCTTTTTTCAGCTAATGTGCAGTGAATCTTAGTTGCTTTATGGGCTCAAGTTTTATACCCAAGTACTGTTAGAGGTATTTTTGGGTTGGACTTCTAGACCCATTTTGTAACTTTTCTTGTTAGGCCTGTTTTTTTTCTTTAAGTGGGCCACGAATACCAAAAACCATGCAATGGCCTGTTATGTTATGTAGTAACTAGACTATATGGGCTTCATGTATTTTACTTCTTATTTTTTTAATTCACTTTAAATTCATTTGCAAATATATATATATATAGCGAAAGTTTATACATGAAAAGTTTCTATATAAAAAGCTTTAAGGCCTAAAAAATGTATACATAAAGTCTGTATAAAAATTGCAATGTACAAAGTTTGATATATTAACCTTTTTCATGGGAAAAACACTACTTGGTGGGCCAAAAACACGTGGGCTAATAAAAAGACCTAGGAAGAAAAGAAAAAGGACTGTGTGGGCTGTTATTCCAAAAATTACTCCGCATGTGGGTTCGCTTTCTGCACGATGTCACACAAAAAAGAAAAATCAAACGGGGCAGATGACATCGTTATGGAAAAAAACATGTCGAACGTGATCACGGGTGCCGAGGTCACGCGGTCGCTCGCGAACTAGGCATACCCCACTGTGGCCCTTAATTGTAAAAAAGTTTTTTTTTCCTTTTCTCTAGATTGTAGCCTGTCCGGCCCATGAGGTGTTCGCTTGAAGTATAAAAGGAGGCCCAGGCCTAGAGAAAAGGGGTTCGACTCTTGAGAACAAGAACACACAGATAGTCCATCTCACAGGAGTAGGGTATTACGCCTCACCGGCGGTCCGAACCTGTATAATTTCTCGCGTGCCACTGCCCTCTCCTGCGCGAAACTTTTTCTCTACTTCTCCATCTCACCAGTGAACCGGAGTCGGGGCTAAGAGCGCCTCTCTTTTGCACCCTGGGCCGAACTCGAAAGGGGGCCCCACAGTCCCCCACTGTGGAGTTTATCCTCCGACATTGACAATAAACATACAATATGATTTACGTACAATTATTTGTACTCAACACTAATGCGTCATAATATGATATCAGCGGCGCGAATGAGATCAGCGAGCCGGACACCCAGGCAATGATGCAGATGAGTTTAGCGAGGTACACCTCACCAGCTATACCCTGCATTTAAGAAAAATGGAGAACACAAATGGATCAAATAGCTTGTTGTAATACGCAAGATGGAACACATAAAGGTTCATGGAAATCGGACTATGGAAAATTGAAGGCATGTAAAAACAAAGAAGAATTGGAATATGGGTCTAGCAGTAGCATTATATCAGAATTCAGATTCTTCATACATGTGTATTTTTTTCATAAGAAAGCGACACATTGGAAAATTAATGTATTTATTTTTGTGCATGGGTGTTGGATTTGACCTCCAATTTCACTAAGATCGAACGAACTAAAAAGTGTCAGTTATGCTTGAGAAAAACTAACTGAAGAAATTATAGGGTAGATCAGACCCTGATGTGACCATGACTACCATTGATACAACCATTACTAACACTATGAGACAACTGGAAGACATCCAGATCAAGCAGTCCAAGATCAGGAATCCAATTCGGCCACCTACGACAATGCTGACTTCAAACGGCCGCCAAATATGCATACGAGCTTCGTTATGGGCCCATGAGTACTTGATGGAAAGCTCTTGGAGTCCTCTTTCCAATGGATCCAGCCCTCATCTCCAAATTCCATCTTAGTCATCCACAATTGAAGAAACAAGGTGGTGCATCACCTATAATGGGCTTATGGGCTTGTAACTTCATCTGGGACCCTGGCCCAGGTGGGGCCCATGTGGGGTGCGCCCCAACCTGGTGGAGCATGACCTAGGAACCTCCTTGGTCGTTCTCCCACTCCTTTAAATAGCTAGGTACCCCTTCAGGGTTTCTTGGGTTTTGTTTAAATTAAAATTTAGCTTCGCTACTTTACCGTGTAATCCCCTGATCGGTTAGATCGCCGGTTTGCTCGTTACAGAAACCCAACTTATTATTAGTATTCAATTCCTATTTGTAATTCAGATTGCTTTTATCTTGTTCTTGCCCGTTTCTTCGATTTGCTTGCAGGAATAAGGTTGATCTGCACCGGCAAGATCAACAACCCACGGAGAGGTGTATCGATCACTAAGATGCAACACAACAACATCTCATACGGTTGTAGTCGGGTCATCAACTTTTCTCCCAAATCGTAGTTATCATCAACTCACCGAAAGATCGGGACAACCAGATCCCCTGAGCGTATCGAGTGGAGTTCAGGGTTTATCAAGTGGTATCAGAGCTTTCATTACTCGGTGAGTGTTTATCTACCTATAACCAGAAAATAGCCATACAAATTTTTTTTTTCATCCATTACCTAGCCAACTTTGTGCCATTGTATTGTTCTTTTCAGTTTTTGCTTTGTTGAGTTTTGCGGTTGCATCGTCGAGTCAAGTTGCTGGTCTTAGCGTCTACTCCGTTTAGAGTTTCGAGTTATGGTCACGTCTAGTACCACCGTGTCTTCGTTGTCATTGGGATCTTCGAAAACGGAACCATGTCACCGCTAGGGTTCAGTTTATCTCATTTCGGGCATTTTTTGTCGGTCAATTTTGGAGTAACATTAGTGTTTATGTCTTGTGGTTTGTCAGTTTGTGTGTGTTCCGCTGTCTCGTGAGGAAGGAGAAGGACGGGGAGATAGCTGGATAGATTGGTTTCCATCTAGATTAGATTGGTTTCCAACCAAAAAAAGGATCGGCTTCCTTTTGTAGTTTCACCGTGTCCCACCCTTCGCGTGGCTGGTAACTATACCATATCCATCTCCACCTCGAGTCCGACTCCCATATCCCCCTCCTTGAGTCCGACTTCCTCCTCTCCTCTCGGTTTCAATCTATAATGTGACATACCATACAGCTTGGTGAAAATTTTTCGAGCGTCGGATTGGAGATCTGTTTGCAAAAACGGAACCTATGCGACAAGAGCATTCCATTTTTGTATAATTTTAATTTTTCGGTTTGCACTTTTGCATTTGAGTCCCTGTAATTTTCATATTTACATTTGAGTCCCTGTAATCTTACATCCAGGTCCTTGAGTTGTTAACCATTATTTAACTTGACTTTGAACCATTATTTAACTTTGCATTCTCTGATTTGAGCACTTGCTATTTCTTTCCTTCATATTTAAGTCTATCGAGAGCTCCACAGATTTGATTGCAACCGTACATCAAGTGTTTGCCAAAACATCGATACATCCAACCTTCATTGGGTCTAGGTTGAGTCGGTGTGGTCACCATTTCCGCTTGCTTTGGTAAGATATTGAAAGAGCTTGGTTAAAAGCTTGAGTGTGTGTGATATTTGAGCCTCCACTACCTAGTAGTTGATAGGAGCGTGCATATTCTTGTGTGTGTTTCTTGTTTGCTACCAACCATAGCAGGATTGCACAAGGGGATACGAGATGGTCATGCTCAACATCAACTTGACCTTCAACGAGATATGACGACTTCTCCACATGATGCATACGAGGAAACTGACTATAATTTTGCACGAGTTGAATCTAAGTTACCATTCTACGATGGTAAGTATGATTCTGTTGCTTATATTGATTGAGAGCTAGCAGTAGACAATGAATTTGATAAATATGAATTTTCTGATGCTCAAATGGTTAAGGCTGCTAGTAATAAGTTTACCTCCTCTGCATTATTTTGGTGGAGTCATGTTAGTAATAAACCTCAAACTTGGGAGGAATGCAAAACCATGATGAGAAAACGTTTTGTGAATTCTTATTACAAATTTATTCTTCTTAAGAAATTAGAAGATCTGAAACAAGGTGATCGAACTGTTAGAGAGTACATCTATGAATTTAAAGTTTGTATCATCTATAGTGGTCTAAAAGAATGCAATGAGAACACAATACGTAGATTTTTCAACGGGCTTAATTCTGAAATTCAGGTTATGCTTGCTAACATGACATATAATCATATTGGACACCTATTCATGCTTGCTCGTAGCACTGAGAGTCAAATCATATCAAATGCGAGAAAGCATGAACAATGTGATTTATCTGTTGTTTCTGAATATCCTATATCTTTGTGCAATGATGATGTGCAAACATTGGAGGAGCAATCTTTTGCGTCTCTTGTTTCTAACATTTTGCAGAGATTTCAGAACATTCAACAGAAGAAGGAGAATGATGTTGTTGAGAAGAAAGAGGAGAAGCATGAAGCACCTGCGATGTATGAAGAAAGTTTGCAAGGTAAATTAAATGGTGTTGAGATAAATGAAGGTGAGTATTCTCAAGCGGAGCTACACATGTCCTCTTTTCATGATATAGTAGAGCAACCAATAGTGGATCCAATTGCTGAGATTCCTTTGTCACAAGTTGATTTGTTTGCTGTTCCTTGTGATAAAGAAGAGTTGTGTGATAATGCTTCACTTATATCAATGCCACAACTAATGAATGAACATGCTATTTCTAGTGTTAGTTCTTTATGTGTTGATTTTAAGGATGTTGATCACATTACTCTTGAAGTAGAGGAATGTAAATTGATATCTTCTTTAAATACTAGGGGCTATGTTCGGTGTGATGACTTTTGTGAGCTCGATAATTTGCAGTAGAAATTATTTGCTAAGTTTGATTTGCCATGTCCAACTCATTCTATTTTTCATAGTTTTGGTCAATATAATGATAGGGGAATATATTTGTTGTATAGAGTTTACATCTGTTCGGATTTAGAACCTCCTGTAGATGTGGATAAAATTTGCAAACTAGAGAATTATATTATTGATAATCATATTTTCTCGAGTTTCTCTTGTCTTGATTTAAAGAAATAGGTTGGTTTTGAAGAATGGGAGCGATCGGATCGCTCAATGTTACTACCATCCGCCATGACAAATGCATCATGTGATTACTTGGTGTCTGAAGAAGGGGAGCAAGATGAACTATTAGATGAATTTACATATGTAGTACCCACATTCTTCGTTGTGCATCCCCATAACCAGGTATATTCGTCTCATAGGATATTAATGACATTTGCTAAAGAACTGATGATATTACATGACGAAAGTTTGTTGCGTTTGTTTTCATGTAAACAATTATATGGCCAAGATCTTGCGCTACGCAAAGAGCACCATATGGAAAAACCGAGGATGGTTTTTCGTGAAGAAGGGGAGGATAATGTGATCATGGATACCATTGATATAACCATTGTTAACATCATGAGACAACTAGAAGACATCCAGATCAAGCACTCCAAGATCTGGAATCCAATTTGGCTACCTACGACAATGCTGACTTCAAACGGCCGCCAAATATGCATACGAGCTTCGTTTTGGGCCCATGAGTACTTGATGGAAAGCTCTTGGAGTCCTCTTTCCAATGGATCCAGCCACATCTCCAAATTCAATCTCAGTCATCCGCAATTGAAGAAACAAGGTGATGCGTCACCTATAATAGGCTTATTGGCTTGTAACTTCATCTGGGACCCCGTCCCAGGTGGGGCCCATGTGGGGTGCGCCCCAACCTGGTGGAGCACGACCTAGGAACCCCCTTGGTCATTCTCCCACTCCTTTAAATAGCTAGGTACCCTATCAGGGTTTGTTGGGTTTTGTTTAGATTAAAGTTTAGCTTCGCTACTTTGCCGTGTAATCCCGTGATCGGTTAGATCACCAGTTTGCTCATTACGGAACCCCAACTTATCATTAGTATTCAATTCCTATTTGCAATTCTGATTGTTTTTATCTTGTTCTTGCTTGTTTCTTCGATTTGCTTGCATGAATAAGGTTGATCTGCACTAGCAAGATCAACAACCCGTGGAGAGGTGTATCGATGCTAAGGCGCAACACAACAACGTCTCGTACGGTTGTAGTTGGGTAATCAATGTTTCTCCAAAATTGTAGTTATCATCAACTCACCGAAAGATTGGGACAACCAGATCCCCTAAGCGTATCGAGTGGAGTTCAGGGTTTATCAGACCTTAACGATCTTTAGTACACTTTACTACTTAATTAGTAAGAATTCAGTTTAACTCACCCAGCCAGATGTGCCCCTCCGACGCGGCTCCAAGGTGTTGGCAGCATCGGAGGGGAGAGAGGGTGATGGTTTCAGACCACGATCAGGTGGCAGCGAGGCACTAGTGGAGGGGATGGCGACACGTGTCACTACAAAATCATGAAAACAGAGAAGTGTGATCCAGTATGCATCTACCCTATAACTTAGCATTTGCATAGTAGAAGTGTAAAGTACATCAGTACAGATTTAACGAGTATTATGATATATAGTTTGAAATATCCCCCATAAAAAGGCCCATTGTTTTCTCTTAATATTTGTTTGATATTGTTCTCTGAAGATTTTTTTGATACAACGAAATATTAACATATCAGAAACATCTCGCCTAAAGGTATTAATTACATCAGTTATAACGTGAACATCACTAAACTCTTACCATACCAAACTCGACATGTTGAGTCAACATCTAAAGTTACCACTCATCTTCTACTAATTTGTCATATTAGCTGATGTGCTGTGCTGCCAAAGGCATGATAGATGAGTCAACTAATCTATCCCCAGCAAAACTATCCCTAACTTGGGGAGATCACATACAAAATGCTAGAACCAGAGGACATACTACCTAATACCACAACTACAAGAGAGAGATATGCACAACTCCTATCATACAACCCATCCCAAAGATTCCAACATTGTGGGAACTGGGAAGATTGCCCACCGCAACGTAAGGCCATACAAAACTAATCAGTAGCATGGGCCGATTGAGAATTAATCAGGGCGAGGTGATGTTGACGGATACCTTGAGGAGGTCCGCGTGTGGCAGGATCGATAGTGAGGGCTTTGTCGAAGCCGGTCAGGGATGCCTGCTACTCTTGTAGATGATACTCCTAGTTGCAGCTAAATCCCCTCTGCCTCATCTCCACCATCTTCCGCCACCGTAGGTGGTGTGGGATGGATCAGAGGAAAGGCCTCCCGCTCCACGTCTTTTGTCGCTCCTCCTCTTACCTCACCATCCACCAGGCGCTCCTCCGACACACCACCCAGGCGCGGGCGTGAGTGTTTCGGCGGTGGCGCGGAGAAGATCGGCGAGACGACCGTCGCTGGCGACGCGAGTGGGAGAGATCGCAGGTGGAGCAGATCAGTGAGGGAGGCAACGTAATTATGGTGACGCGGAGGAGATCAGCTTGGCAGGCAAGGATGACGACCCCGGCGACTCCAAATGATGGTGATCTGGCGGTCCAAAGGCGGGCACCTAGGCGAACATCGGGGATGGCGCGGACGAGAGTGAGGGGAGGGCGGCGAGCGGCGCTGTCCTGGTGGCGGTAGGCAATGATTAGGGTTAGGGGAGGGATCACGGGTGGAAGAGGGCGGTGGGGCGTGGGTCAGGTGGGATGAGGGGGCACGGGTTGGGGTGAGGCGGTGGGCGGTGGAGGGAGGTCGAGGCAGTGGAGAGAAGGGGAAGGGGGATAAGGGGCGCGGGTTGGCGTGAGGCGGCGGACGGTGGAAAGAAGGGAAGGGGCGCGGATTGGGGGAACGAGGGGCGTGGGGGATGACCGAAGGAGCACGGAGGGAAGGGGGAGTTATCTGGGCCGTGCGATTAACGCAGATGTATATGGGGCATCCGATTTGATGAATGAAGTATGAAGGATGTAAACATCAGTTTGTGATCTATAGGGTAGAAGAAAAATCTCTCTTCCGTGGTGTTTACTTAAAAAAATTTGGACGAGTGGTATATGGATAGTGGCACTCCGTAAGAGTGGCGAATAGTTAAAAATCCCCTCGTCGGGCGTTGCCTCTCCTCCTACTCCAGACCTAGCGTGCCGCCCTCGTCGTCCTCCTCCCCGGCCGCTGATTGGAGTTTCCGATCTGCCCTTACCGCCGCTTGCCCTCTCGGGTCCTCCACCTTCCTCTTAGAAAAAAAAGGTTGGATTTGTCGCCGATTTTGGTTGTTTTAATCCCCTACAGGACGCGAATGGAGGTGTATCTGCCATGGCCCCGGAGTTGTGCCGGGTATGGTGGCCACAGCGGCGGCTGCAGCCTGAGTCGCTTCCTGTGCCCCAAAGGCTCGTCCTATTCGAATGGCTCTTCGCCCTCACGGGCTCCGTTGATGTTGTGGTCGCGGCGGCTCTCCCGCAGGAGGAAATCTTGCGGTCCTTCCCCACCCCAGAGGCACTCCAGGTCAACAATGCACATTTCCCATATCTATTTCCTTCAAACCTCCGACACTTCTCTCCTCTCACGCTGATCCCTTTCTTGACCCCGCTCTCCTTCCCCTACCCGCCGCCGCCCCCGACACTTCTCTCCCCCTCTCATGCCGCCACGCGCCGCATCAACGCGCCGCGCTATTGCCGGAACAATGTGGAGACGTCGTCAAACACATCATCTCGCCATCGAGTGAGGAACCCGCATGTCCAGCCACCGTCATCTCTGGCGCCGACGGCACTACCCCGTCCCCAGTGGCAGCAACGATTGTAGCGCAGTCACAAATGCGTCAAATATTTCTAACTCAAATACATCATATATTTAGCATTTATTGAATAATAAATCTTAAATAGAAAGGATAGAAAATGTAGAAGTTGCATTTTTGGGTGTTGGAAATAAAATGTCAGTTAAGTTATGATGAATCGATATATTTTTAGCAGAGGTAGCACATTGATGTCAGCTATGTATCTATCTTACTTTTTAAGCTATATTTAAGTCAGATCAATGAAATGGATGTAACTTTGGAGTTTGGATCTTTGGTATTTCCTTGTTGAAAGGGAAACCAAGATTAGTGAGCTTCATTCAATCTCTAATGATGTGAAGAGTGTTAGTGATATGCCCTAGAGGCAATCATAGAGATGATTGTATCACATACTATGTTTACATATTTATCTGATATTGTTCCTTGAAATAGATAGCTCATTATTGGCTAATGAATATGTGATTCATTTATGAGACTCTTTATGTTATATGTTGTTATTTCTAAAGGATCCCTGATCAAATATCATATGTGGAACAAATATGGTTAAATGATCAGCACATGTATTGATTGATGATCATGTCTCATGGATCATGGTATGGAGATACCAAATTGATAATGTGGACACATATTGGGGAACATGCTGTTGGATAGACCCGACATGAGACACTGCAAGAACTATTTGTGTAGTGCCATCAGTGGTCTCGATTAGTGTTGGTATAGAATTCTTAGACCTGAGATTATCATGGTTTCCAACATGTGTAGTGATTTACTTAGGGACTGCTAAACGTTATTCCGTAACTGGGTAGTTATAAAAGTAGTTTTCGGGTGTGATATGAAACATGTAGTGGGATATGAATAATCAAGATGGGATTGGTCCCTCCTATGTAGAGATATCTCTGGGCCCCTCGATGTTATAGATTATGGAAGTGCATGGCCATGCCAAAAGTGATTGAGGAGTCAATCGCAGGTTATATAATCTATCACAGGATCGAGTGAATGATTGAGCTATTAGAGGATGACACATATCTTGCCTTGAGCTTAATCGATATCGTGAGGCAAAGGGGTTCATACAAGTAAACACTAAAGATTCAGCCGATATGATCTTTTTGTATGCTCGGTGGGTCAATGCGTTTTGCTAGGGGCTGCTGTTGACACGTGGACCGAAAAGGAGTTTTCGGGTTGCACCCGAGTGTGCATGAACCTACAGGGTCACACGCTTAAAGGGCCGGAATAAAGGGATTGGATGGAGATCCAATATGCACTCAATTCGGATAGGGATCCGAGTAGGACTCCTATGGGCCTTGGAGGCCCGGACGTGGTTCCTATATATACGTGAGAGGGTGTGGCCGGCGGTATTAACACATCAAGCCACGTGAAACCCTAGCTGCCACTCCCCTCCACGAGCAAACCCTAGTCGCGCGTGAGTGCTAGCACATCTGCACGTGTTGTTCCTTCCCTGAACGTGTGGATACCGGTGGAGGCGCCACTGTCTTACGGTGCTAATCAGCGTGGGATCACGGCGAGGAGAACGCACAAGGAGGAGAAGGTCGAGCCGCTGCGATCGACTACTTCCTCTACATCGCGAGGATTCCTTCGGCTCCTTAGCGCACACTTCCGCTGCGCAGCGCGTCGAGTGGTAACAATCTATGGTCTCATACTTGCATGGTTCCTGGTTTACATAGTAGAAAAATTTTGTTTTATGCTATCGTAGCCTACGCGTATCCCTACAAAGAGTTGCTCTCCTGGTATCGTGTTGTGGGTTTTGTTTTTCTAAGTTGTTTTCACCACAGGATTACTACTGATTTTTCCATAAATGTTTTTATAGATACATTAAAGTTATTGTTGTTCATGACTGTATATCACAATTGTTACTGTTGTTGCTCTCCAAGCTATTTGTATCATGTATAATCTTACACTTGCCAAGTTTTTTGCAAATTGACTAAAGGAACAATTTGCCAGCATGTGATTGATATGGTGTAAAATACAATTTTGAGTTCAAATAATTAATGTTGGTTGCATCTCAACATTTATTTTTGTCAATTGCTGTCCTTGCGATTAAGGTTGATCAGGCGATTTGGAGACATTGTAATCTGGTCAATATTTAATTTTTCATGCAAAAAAATAATTTACTAAAATTTCAGTACACAATTTTGGTTGTTTTGTAGCTTGTTCGTGAACCTTGTAACTCTCATTCTAGACTTCATTCCAAAAAGAGATAGAGCTCAGGTATAATTTGCTGGTTTCATCTACAATATTAATGATAACCGTAGCGTTAGCACGGGTATGCCCTCCCAGTCTGCCATCCCGCCGCTCATATCGCTCCTCCTCCCCCATGCGCTCTCCTTCCCGCAACCGATGATGCGTCGGTGCCAAGATGCTCCCCCTCCCCTCGCCCACTCGCCCTCTCCTTCGCCCAACCTACAACGTGCCGTCGCCCCCACTCCCCCAAGCAAACCCTAATCGTCACCGCTACCTCCTCCTCTCTCTCCTGCCACCACAAGGGTTGCCACACTATCGTCTCAAGTGCCGCCGTTGTTCCTCCGTCGTGAAGGGCTCCGTCAAGCATTGCGCGCACCGCCCGACGCCGTGTCTCCCTGGTCCCAGCGCCTCTAATCCTGAAAGACGATGCCATGAAGATCTACGTCGCCCTCGCTCCTCCCCCGATCGCCATCGTTGTCACGAAGCCGCTAATCCCGAGCACTGTCGCCTGATTCAAGGTTTGGGCATTCAATGATTGTCAGGGGATTACTGAAGGTATTTATTTCTTTAGCATGGTGAATGCAATCTCCTTACTTATAAGTATCATATGGCTCCACCTTGTACCATGACTTCTAGAGTTGATTGGTTAATTATGTATAAAAGAAATTGGTGTACCTTAGTGATAATTATATTAATGGTGTTTGCACATGGTCGGGTTGTGACAGAAAATGATGGTCAGTTTGTGACAGAAAATTTCAGAAATACAGTTTCCTAATTTTTGACAAGTTAACCATTGCTCTAGAATATGTGTTCTGTTTTCTTGTAGTTCGATTCAGGTTCAACATATGTGAGTCAGATTTAAGACTTTCCAATTAAACCAACCAAGTTTGCTTACTATCTATGGTTAGGAATTATATACATGGTGGTATCTTCATAGGGGGAGTACTTCTGCAGGTACTGCAACAACATCGAATGACGATGAGGATGTGAGATGCAGCTGCTTCTTGCTTCTCTAGCTCTGGAATTCCGTCTACTACATCGCTCATGAGATGTTGGTGCTGTGCATGTACACAGGGAGTACTTCCAATGCAAAGATTGTAGCATATATATGTGGCTAGCTCGCCATCTTAAATTCACTTAAGGTGATCAACTGTTGATATCTTCTCTTTAACAAGTTAAAGTACCTCTATTACTTAGTAAGCACAGTAAAACATCTCAATCAATGATATGATCTTTTTTTTGCAAGGTAAAAAATGGCTTAAGCCACCTAGTAAGAACTGCAGCTAATGAAGACAATATTTAATTTTGGAACCAATCCTTTTTTACTGATACGTACTGGTTGCAGATAATCCTTTTTCTTCCAATGCCAAAAAAATGCAAAGTACAGCATATTAAATTGGCTTTTTCAGTATACAAATTTAATGTTCTATTGGTTCATTCTAGGTATCGATTCCTAATTCTATTAGTCGTGTTTTCTTTGTTAAATCTGTGCGCTAGTTATTTTTGCCGTAAAGTTCCCTTTTCAAATGAATACTAGACATGGAACCTAAAAATATAAGCCTAAGCCTCTCTGGTTTACTGTAGATGCGTATGCTGAATTTTTAATGTGAATGCATATGCTGATTTTGTAACTTTTTAGATTTCATAGCTTCATAAGGTAGAATGTTGTGAAATAACCGTATGACTTTCCATATCAGAAGTTAGTATATTTTGCTTGCTTGGTTTACGTGTGCATACTCAAATACATTTGAAACTGAAATGCATGTTTTCCGTTGCACATCAGTGCAATGTTGTTTCCTTTGAGGTGACGATCATGGGAGCACCTTACTTCACAGCAGTTGGTGGCTGGCCATCCATACCAAATATTCAAAGAATATAGCATGTCAATAATGCAACATTATTTGATCATCCTTCAAAACCTGAGAAGATTGTGATAGTACGAAGAGTGTATATTGGTTGGAGTTCACTGGAATTTTCACTGGCTCAATAAGTGATGTTCATATTTCTTTTCAGAAGAAAGAGCTAAGAGGCTTTGATTTTCAGCAACACGGCCTATATTTTCTTTAGCATTGGTTATGACACTCGTAGGATTTTGTATCTAGAGAAGATGAGAGAAATTCTAGAATGAATATTTTGATGAATATCCCTCGATCCCCCAATCCACGCCCCCTTCCCTTCTCTCCGCCGCCCGCTGCCTCACGTCAACCCGCGCCCCTCATCCTCCTTCCCCTTCTCTTCGCTGCCTCGACCTCCCTCCGCCGCCCGCCGCCTCACCCCAACCCGCGCCCCTCATCCCACCTGACCCGCGCCCCGCCGCCCTCTTCCACCCGTGATCCCTCCCCTAACCGTAATCGCCACCTGCCGCCGCCAGGACAGCGGCGCTCGCCGCCCTCCCCTCACTCTCGTCCGTGCCATCCCCGATGTTCGCCTGGGCGCCCACCTCTGCACCACGAGATCACCATCATCCGGAGTCACCGGGGTCATCATCCTCGCCTGCCAAGCCGATCTCCTCTGCGCCGCCATAATTCCGTTGCCTCCCTCACCGATCTGCTCTGCCTGCGCCATCTCTCCCACTTGCGTCACCAGTGACGGTCATCTCGCCGATCTTCTCCGCGCCACCGCCGGAACACCCACGCCCGCGCCTGGGTGGCCTCTCCTTTGATCCATTCCACACCACTTGCGGCGGCGGAAGATGGGGGAAACGAGGCAGAGGGGATTTAGCCTGGGAGTATCATCTACAAGAGCAGCAAGCATCCCTGACCGGCTTCGTTGAAGCCCTCACTGTCGATCCTGCCACACGCCGACCTACTCAAGGTACCCGTCAACTTCACCTCGCCCTGAATGAAGTATGAAGGATATAAACATCCGTTAATGAACTATAGGGTAGAAAAATCTCTCTTCCGTGGTGTTTACGTAGAAAAATTTGGAAGAGTGGTATATAGATAGTGGCACTCCATAGAGAAATTTAATAATATGCAACTCCATAGATATGGCTTTAACATAATGCCACATCTATAATATCGTTATAAAAATATCACTCTATAGAGGACACACTTTAATAAAATGCCACTTTACGCCGCTTCGACTTTCGAGTCTTTTTGTTTATTTTGTTTATATTTTTTACCACACTTCGCATATGAAATGACCGAAATACCCCTGCACTATTGTTTAGATCCAGAATCGATTCTCTCTCGAGAGTTCTCTCTATCGGCCGCGCCAGGGGTCGTCCCCGCCGCTCCCGTCGCCCCGTCCGCTCGCCCCCCTCCCGGCGTCGGCTGCCGTCGGCCGTCCGCGCGCCCCCGCCCAGCGACGGCCGTCCGCGCGCCCCGCCCCAGCGTCGGTCGTCCGCGCGCCCCACCCGGCGTCGGCTGCAGTTGCCCATCGGCGTGCCCCCGCTCAGCGTCGGCCGCCGCTCCCTCGCCCAGCCGCCGCTGCCGCCGCCCGGCCGCCGCCGCCCGTCCACCCCATCCCCGGCCCCCCTCATCTGGCGAATAGTTAAAAATCCCCTCGTCTGGCGTTGCCTTTCCTCCTACTCCGGACCTAGCCTGCTGCCTGCCGCCCTCGTCGTCCTCCTCCCCGGCCGCTGATTGGAGTTTCCGATCCGCCCCCACCGCCGCTTGCCCTCTCGGGTCCTCCACCTTTCTCTTGGAAAAAAATGGGGTCGCACCGGGCCTAGCGTTCGTTTCATGGTAAGCCCTAGCCCGGTGGTCTATCGAATCCCTCTCTTGGGAAAGATTCCTTCCTTTTTCTTGTGCGCCCCACACGGCTGGGTTGGATTTGTTGCCGATTTTTGTTGTTTTAATCCCCTACAGGATGCGAATGGAGGTGCATCCGCCATGGCCCCGGAGTTGTGCCGGGTATGGTGGCCACGGCGGCGGCTGCAGCCCGAGCCGCTTCCCGCGCCCCAAAGGCTCGTCCTATTTGGATGGCTCTTCGCCCGCACGGGCTCCGTTGATGTTGTGGTCGCGGCGGCTCTCCCGCAGGAGGAAATCTTGCGTTCCTTCCCCACCCCAGAAGCACTCCAGGTCAGCAATGCAAATTTCCCATATCTGTTTCCTTCAAATCTAGTTGGGATGTGTGGCAATGTTTGGTTTGGTTACAATATTTCAAGTAGACATATATTGCTGTATTGAAGTAATGTTGCTGGTCGAAGTAATATCCTAAATCAATGCAGTAACTGCAACTTCAAATTTCTTTTTCTTGTTTTAAGAAAATCATTAATTAGGGCCCAGGAGGGGAAATCCTGATAGCTGTTATCGAGTGTGCGTCTGCAATGACTTATCTGATCATCGAAATCCTTACGCTCTCTTCAAAAGAGAAAGAAAAGGAAGTTGTATATTACTTTCAGTACTTTATGGTCAAGCATGTTTGGCCAATTGCTGACTGTGGTTCTTATAGTGAACATCACAGCAGATGCTATCCATATAGGTCTGCCTTGACAGTTTGATGCTGTATGCATCGCGACCATATTTCATGGTTTAGCAGCCTTATTTGGAAGTTTAGCAGCCCATAGAACACAATAAAGGCCTTCATAGCTGCCAGAAGAAGATTTTCTTCATCTGGCTATATGTTGGTGGGATTGAGACACAAGTAGAACCATATGAGTATTTCATTTTGTGGAAATGGCTAGACTGCTGACACTAACTTACCTTCCATTTGTTGTTTTGGTATGATGCATCTGTTTGTGAGAGTGGTTGGAGGTTTCCTTTAGCTGTATGGCCTTATGGTGCTTTTGTACTTGAAAATTTAACTAACAGCACTTAGAGTTTAAGCGAAGCCATTTGTGAATTATGTATGATATATTTGGAGCTCATTTTCTTTGTTTTGTGCTTTTCATTACGATTCATATTGCAAGATGTTATATGAAATTGTTTAGTCCCTTTCAAGGATGCTGTATGCAATGGTGCTACAGAACATTGCTGTTTAGAACAGTTTGATGCTTGTTTCCTTGCTGTTAAACAACAATCATTTCGCCGAATGTGTTTAGTCAGCATATCAGTGCAGCATTGCAGGAATGAAAATGTGACTTCCGAAAAACAAATAATTTCACTGTCGAATATGCACACGGTACCATGATCTTATTCGAGCACACCTGCCATTGCACGCCCAGCACCATCTGCCACTGCTTCCAACCTGGTCGCCTCTGGCCGGGATCGATTCACAACCGCCAGGGAGAGAGCGGAGAGGCGATGCGGCGCGCGTCGGCGATGGAGGTGGTCGAGGGGGAGAGAGTGGAGCGGAGATGCGGAGGGAGGCATCTGCCTGCTGCCGAGGTCACCTCCTCCCGCTGCCGCCCTGAGTCGTGTGACGGCCAACAGAGGGGAGAGCAGAGCAAATCTTGGGCGCGCATGGTGGATGGCGCGACGGGGTTGCACAGGAGAGGGAGACGAAGGGGAGCAGACCGGCACCGGATATTTGGGGCGATGGATGCGGCGGTGTTGATTTGCGGAAGTTGTGCTGTCAATTTCGTGGGAGAGACCGAGACGCACCGGGAGAGACCGAGACGCACCAGCGATTTGGGGAGTGGAGGCGGCAACATCAACTGGAGATGGCGACAACGATTTGGGAAGCGGCGGCGATGACATCGACTGGAGACGGCGGCGGTGCGGGAGGGGTCACGAGCGAAGAGAGAGAGAGGAGAGGAGAGGAGGAGATGACATCAGCGGCAGAAATTACGGGCGGAGGGTTTCGGCCTTTCGGGAGGGAGAGGAGCGGTGGGAGTGATTTGGGACATTGGATCTGAGAGATGATCTGGACCACTTCATGAGGAATGAAAGAATGAAGAAATGAGTGATGAGTGAAACCATTTGTTGAACTATAGGGTGGATGACTGTGGGGAGTAAGATTTTACTCCAACACCTGACCTGGAAAACTTAGGTCCAATATGCTGGATGGGTTTGGTGGCCCCTGTTGCGTGTGAAACATGATATCGTCCCCTTAATACTAATTAGCTGCTCATGGTTGGATGTACTTATTTCTACTTTCTTATGATCTCGCACTGCTTGGGTGTTTCTCATGTTTTGATACCAGCCACCGTTGCTTGGTTACTGCAATCTTCCCGTTGGAGTACTATAAAAATCACATTCTTCATATATATGAGTATAATATATCTAGGAAACTCATCTTTTAATTGCTTATTCATAACTTCTGATGAGAGAACCGCTGTATGAGATAAGGAGAGCAGAAGTACACATAATTGTGTCCATAAGTGATCATGTTATTGTCTCTCCAAGAGTATATCTGAACTTATCGGAAAATACATTCTAGGAGTAGGAGGCTCATCCCAAAACGATCTCTTACTACTTTTGTGCTGATTGGATTAGATTCAAAGAAACATTGGAGGTAGATCCATCATAAATTGGTTCATTAATCCTTGAAGGGGTTGTCTAGTGCCCCTCTATGTGGCTGTTGCATCCGTTTATATCTGACCCATCCAAACCTCATCTAACGACTGATATAGAAAGTCAGCAAATTAACATCCACAGTTTGTGGGTTGTGGCAAAATGGCAACACCCTCTCCTGATCATACTGTTTCTCCTGGGTATGTGTGCAATACACTCTCCTGACTACATTGTTTGTCCCTTCACATTCTGAGAAATTTTTATATTGGGCTCTTATCAACCATAAGCTTGAATTATTCTATGTACAAAGATCCACATCTAGTTCTGTTTATGTTCTTCAGGATGTCATTTGTTTTCACTTGGGGAAAAAATACTTATTTATGTTGATTAATTTTGCAACATAGTTATATGTCCACGGCAAAAGGTAGTATTTAGCCTAATAAACAGCACTCTGGTTCATTCTTATGTATGTTATTAGTCGTGGTAACTTTTCATAGCATATTTGATCAGTGTTTTCTCTCATGCTAGACTGTCATCCTTTCCTCAAATACAAGGATGCCAGCAAGGCTACAAGAATGTGCTGCATTCACCATTCTGGGGGATTGTGTGCATCTTCCTAGAAAATTTGAAGTATGCTGTAGTAAACAAAATCATCAGCCATCTGTTCAAAAAGGGCATTTTTATATGACCCAGAACAGTCCTGTTGTATCGAGTGGATCATTAGAAAATGGAGACCAAGACCAAAGCGGCTACAGTAGCAAATGGGAATATGATTGTAGCATCTTAGATGGTTTTCTGGATGCTTGCAAGAAGTCAGTAGTCAAAGAGCACAACTGGGTGTACTTGTGCTTCAAGTCTAGCAAGAGCTTGAAGTGCAATCTGAATCAAGTCCCTGTGCTTCATTATTTGTGCCTTGATGACCAGAAGTTTGAAACTAGTCATTGCCACGTATGTAAGTCAATTCTCACTTTCTGAACATAATTTGTTAACCATAACTTGAACCATTTTAATTTTGTTGCTCACTAGTAATGATTTGTTCCTGTGGCGAGTTACCTATAAATGCTGTATCATTTATTTAGGTCATACTATATGATGTTCCAACTGCTTGTGGAAACCATTTTTCCCTGGGTGAGGATGCACCTTGCAGATCGAAGTCTTCCTTCAGAAAGCCAAATTGGATAAATAATCTAGAATGCAAACAATTAGAATTTGATTTGGTATGTGCATGAATGCTTTGATATGCTGTTACATTTTAATTTTAGTAATTGGCTGATCTGTTTCACATCTATGTCCGAAGGATCCAATTGTTTTGGGACTTAATTGTTCAAATGCGGCTAGACTATCAGTTGCTCAGGAAGCTGCTACCAGTAATTCTGTGGCTCGTTTTCTCTTTGCATCTGTGTAAGCACCATTTGCTTAATCTTACTTGATGTACGACTGCTTTGCGCCTTTCTTACTTCCTGTTTATTTAGGGATTTTGTTATAGTTCAAGTAACATGGCACTCTGTGGGAATACTTTTGGCTTCAATATCAACTATCATCTACATCTTCATTCAAGCGTTCCAAAAATATTTAAGCAATATATATCAGTACTTCATGTTACAAAAGGTTTTCGGGCATTCTTGGAAAAACATGCATCTCCGTTGCTGCCATATTCTCTACTGGCCAATTATCCTCCAAGATAGATCCCCAAGGTAAACTTTGACTTGTGATGCTGCTGTAGTTAAGTGTTAGCTTCATTTATACTGTTTTAGTGAGTTATCTTGACATGCCAAATGGAGTTACTGTTGCTAGATAGGATGGCATATGGCATTCCATATTGCAGTAGCATGGTGGCACAGTCAAAACTTAGGTTCCTGTTTTAATCTATGATTGTAAACTACTTGAATTGCTTCTATATTTTGGTCTATGTTAGCTTTCATGTAAATAACCTCTATAATTTCCAATATTAGAAGGAGGAATTATATTTAGTAATCCCTCTGGTTCCATAATACTTTCGTTTTGGACAAGGCTGAGGTTAAACTTTTAGAACTTTGACTATAAATAAATTTTAAAATATTTACTTTACAAACATGGAAACTATATGTATAGAATAATCTTGAATGACACTTTAATAAAATCATATATTTGTTGATATTTCTATATATATTGTAATAGAAAATAATGGTCAAATTTGTTTCTTGGAGACCGTGTCCTTGTCTAAAATGACTAGAAAAAATACCTGTGCGTTGCAACGGGTGAAGGCTATTTTAGTCTTATTATTGTTGTTATACAGTTTAGCTAGGGTGAAAATCACTGTGGCTATTCGCAGTTTAGCTAGGGTGAAAATCACTGTGGCTATTCGCTTGAATATTTTTTTAAGAAAATAATGAGCTGCAACTAGGAGTCCAACTCTCATCTCAAGTTAGTATGCGAGTTTTTTTAAAAGGACTTCTTATACGACTCCTTCTGTATTTCCAAAAGCGTCCCAAGTTAGCAGGTAGGTTTTTTAAAAGAGATTTCTTATATGACTCCTGTATTTCCAAAAGCGAACGAACTTAGAAACTGACTCAAACACGGATACTTTACAAACATGGAAACTATATGTATAGAATAATCTTGAATGACACTTTAATAAAATCGTATATTTGTTGATATTTCTATATATATTGTAATAGGAAATAATGGTCAAAGCTGTTTTTTGGAGACCGTGTCCTTGTCTAAAACGACAAGTATTATGGAACAGGAGGAAGTACTCTCTAGTTATGAAGTGATGATAAAACAAAATGTAGTTATATGAAGCTTCTCTTCAATTACAGTTGATTCTTTTTTATGAGTAGCAGAAGCTTATCTTCAATTACAGTTTGTTCCTTTTTTAAGAGCATCATTTTGCTTTTGCTATGCAGCTCTATTGTGAATGTTGAATATGCACATAAAGCTGCAATTGAGAAGCATACGTTGTGGTCAAATATTGTGATGGATCTCTTGATGGGTTTATTCCTTGGAGTAGTGCTATTGTTGAAAACAGAGATAATTTGTTCATGGACCTTTGCTCTTGTTCACTACATGACCGATAGTGTCTTGAGATCTGGCTGTGTGTGGCTGATGGGCGTTCCAGCAGGCTTTAAGCTGAATACAGAGTTGGCAGAGCTTTTAGGAATGATTTCACTTAATGCAATTCAAATATATTCAACACTTTGGTCAATTGTGGGAGGCTTCCTAAGGAACATAATTTGGGGTATTGCATTTTCTGGGATCCTTCTTGGTTTAACAGTTCCTGTTTCATTCTTCATAGATGTCATCCAGCTTGCAACATTGCATATTACCCTGCTTCAGTGGTTGATCTCCTTGATATATTCAAGACAGATTCAGACAGTGGCATCATTGTGGCGCCTTTTCAGGTAAAATCATGAGTTCATTGTTGACGGCATCTTTTAAATCATAAAGGACTTAACAGGATCATCTCTGTTGAAGTGCTGAATTAATATGAGTTAATTTCTATATCGTAGTGCACAGATAAAATTCAAACTCTAGATATGGTTTGACACAGTAACTCCCTCCGGTCATGGAAACATGTCATTTTAGGTATTCACATTGTCTTCAAAATTAAACCCTGCCCACTAATTGCTATTATTATATATGTAAAAGTGAATAAATCATAATGCTATGGAAGTACTTTTCGAGACAAATTTATACAATTTTCATGTGCTCAATGTAAATAATTAAAAAGATAATGATGCTTTGAGTTTTTCAAGTTTACTATCAGAATAGGAAAGCTATTTATTACAACATCATTGAGCTATGGAGATGCAACATTATTGAGCATAGTTCAGATGTTCTACACTTCTACTACATCTAGTCTAATCCCTCACCAGAGACCGGAACATCAATGAATTCAACTCTTGAAAGGCCTTATTGCCAATGCGGCTTTCTTTAGGTCGTGGCTCATTTGCCATATTTTCTCTTGGAGTTTCAGTAGCCCTTTCTATAGTTTCATGTTATTATGTTCTCTACTTTCAACAGTTCTTCCCTCCTGTAGTTGACAGTCCTTAATTGTATCGTGCAAAGCTGACTCATACAAGGTGATACTTTCATCTGCATCCATAAAAAAATGAATTTGACATAATAATCACTACCCCATCTAGATAACCTAACTAACTGTAGTGGTATCGTATGATTTCACCAGGTGAGAAGGGCACCAAAACGTGCCTATACCACTGTAGGTTATATTGAGGTATTCGATTGCCTACATTTGCTTTCCCCTGTGATTCTTAAACAAACTTTTTGCTAACTTGGAACTCGATGGTCATGCCATGTAAATCCACGCATGCTTGTAGAGCAAAAATATAAATGTTTGGTTAGTTTGTACCTCCTAGTGATGCACTTGAGTGCTTGAGGTCAAGAAGCATAAAAAACAACATGGTTTTGTTTTTTTGTTGTGGATTGACACTCTGTAACACAAATAATTAGTCAAATGAATCATATATGATTGATTAATAAAACGGAGTAAGTTGACAATGTTATCTTACTTGAGGCATGATCCACCTCCTACAACAATGTTGCGCAGCTCACTAGCAATCAGTTGAGGCCGGTGGAAGCCTCCAACATCATTGAATTCCGCATAAATATGAGGTAGCTAAACCATTGAATTTAGTAGAGAATGTGTATAATTTCAAATGGCATAAAAGTAGTAGCTATCAAGTCACGTTTATACGCATATTCAATTATTCTGTTGACTTCTACTGGTCTCCGCTCTTTTGTTGGTGAGCTGCACACAACATCGTTGTAGGCTTGTAGCCACCTTCTTGGAGGTAGATCATACTCTTCATCAATGAATAAATACCTTTCTTGTTAAGATAGTAAACATGACATAAGCAATTTGAGTTTGGAATTTGGGTTTATGCAAATGGTATGTTCAGGAGATGTGGTCCATAAAAATAGTCTTATCTGGTATGTACAGTACCTGGTTGTGGGAGAGGGAAGGGAAGGGCACACAATGGGCTTATCATCAATGGATATGGTTGTTTATTATTTCTTTTATTACCAGTCTGCCAATTACTGCCTTTTCTGTGCTATCTCACTTAAGAAACCATGAAACTAATAAACACTCAACAATATGCGAATACAACTATGTTATCTCAGAGGAATCCAACTTATCTGTCTCTTGCCAGCTTCTGCCACATGCTTTTGAAAATGTTCAATCTCCATTATATTTGTTGTTTGTACTTTTCTTTTGGCTAACATGCTTGTATTATGAACAGAGGGCGCAAATGGAATCCTCTTAGGCAGAGATTAGATAGCTATGACTATACAGTTGAACAACATGTAGTTGGTTCACTGTTGTTTACACCAGTCCTGGTTCTCCTACCCACAACCTCTATATTCTACATATTCTTTTCTATCTTGAGTACTGCAATTATCTGTATCTGCATACTTCTGGAAATCACAGTATCTATTATTCACTCTACTCCTTACGCTGAGTTAATTATGTGGGTGGCAAGGAGGCAAAGATTTCCTACTGGATTATTCTTCCATCCTGTGATGTGGTCATCTGTATCTGCTGTTGATGGTGATGGCCTCTTCTCAACCAAAGGTTATAGGAAAACGGAGCATCTTGTCCTTGGCAAGTCAGAACCTTTAGTTTCAGAACTTTGCTGTAACTATGCCACCTTCGGTAAACACTTTTGCCTGCCCTTTCTGTTGATGCAGTACATGGTTATAAGTAGCACATGTATTAAGTATTTCCAGGTCTGCTGATCTGTGATTTGATTTGAACACTTAGATTTGTTCATTTATTCCATGAAAAAAAGGGAAAGCATGATTTTGGTTACATAATTATCTTTTGAAAGAACCAGCACATATCTTTTCCCCTTTTCTATGCTCCTTTTTATTGTCGTGATCTTCTAACATAAAGTGTACTAAATGTAGGGCACATAATCAGACCGAATTACCAGAAAATTTTCAACGGGGTAGCTTTATCATTCTGCAAAGAGTTGGCGTATGGAATCCTTAGGGGTGAAAGGTTTGTACATTTTCCATCATTTTTGTGGTATTCTGTTGGTGATATTTATTTTATCTCTTGATTTCAGGACACCTACGACGCTGCACCTGCAGTTTTCTCTGTTCCCCTGGATGCATGTTGGCATTCGAGACTATTGGATGCTGTGCCGTGATTCTGTCCTTTCATCTGCACCAAAAAGGTGAAAGTAGTTACTACCGTACTGATATAATCTTAATCCCATTAAGAAAGCTTGTTTTACTTGCGACATGTCATGGTGAACCACTACTTAGTTGTGGTTATTATTGAAATAGTATCATTCATAATCATAGTTATTACGTTTACTGTCCTTTTTTGGTATTTGCATGATGTGAGATGTCTAATCGACCTAAGTATACCTAAATCATGTGTATATCTGCTTTACTCCCCCTCGTATAAGAGGGTAAAAGGTCAGTTTACCGAACTCCTTTTCTTTTATGGGGCAGTTTACCTAACATGATATTTTGCGTCCCTCAGCCATCGAAACTGGTTAAAATATTCGAAATTGCTGTTTCCCGACTAGTCGCGCTTCCTCCCCCACGCGACTAGTCCGTACCTTATGGGGTATATTCCATCCGTACATACATGTATACAAATTTTATATGTATATGTATACAAACTTTATATGTATACGTATAAAGTTTGTTGTGGGACACCCGTGCTATATATTGTATAAGCTACTTAGTGTGACAATGCAAAATATTTAATTGGATGGGGTTTGAGTGAAAAACCCAAATAAAACAGTAACCATCCAACCAACTCGCTTCCTTGACAAGCCAAATAGCAAACACAGTATAAAACCCAAAGCAAGCGTCGAGTAGAGAGCATGGCAGATATTCAACCAGAGAAGCTAGTCAACTTCAGCTTGAGACATGCTCATTAATGCACATGAAGGCAGCGATCAAATATATTACATATTCTAGGAGACCTAACTCGTGTTAGACTAGTTTCCATGATGAGAACTAGTCTCACACTTTCATTAAAAGCAATGATAAATAAAATAAGGTATAAATAAAGATAACTAGTTTAATTATACATAGGCTAACCGGTCAAATAATTAGAGATTTCTAGAAGCTTGTTTACCTATAACCCACAAATAAGCCGACTAGGGGTAGGCCCCTAATAGAATCCATCCTGAAGAAGCAACGATACCGCACACTCAACCTAAAGAACAATGTCGGTACATTTGTACTGGCAAGCGAGAACAATCCTAACGTATTACATACAAGGTTCATAATCAAAGGGAGGCTAGTTGTAGTTTTCTTTTTAGCATAAAGGGAAGTTTTATTTCACAACCATTTGCAAAGGGAATTTATAAAGCATTTTTAAACATGAATATAAATAGATCACAATAATGTTCATAGTAATATCATAAATGCACCTTTGCTACCCTTCTCAGCAAAAAGTCACATATCCATCATCGAAATTCATCATAATCAACATAAATCACCATTTTCATAAACCGATTTTCATAAACACATTTAAATCATAAGTCTATACTCATGGCACTTCACTATATCGCTCTTGATCGTGAGCACGACTAATTGATTAGTTTTAGACTACAGAATTTGTACAAAGTAAACCACATGATACAAGCACAAGCACTCTAGTTTGTTTTGTACTCGCAAAGCAGCATCGCACTCTACACGTTGAACGTGGTCTAGAGGTCATAATGTAGCATTTACATTACCTAATGCCTAATGCCTAGCATTGCATGACAAGTGTGACTCCACCCTAGGTATGACCTAGAGACGTTAAGTGTTGGGCCCATACCTTAAACCTAATGCAGTGGCGACAAACACATATGTTTCCCACGAGGTACTGTACCGTTGTATTGGACAAACTTAGATGCCTAAATTACCCTAAATAAAATGCGGGGCAAATAGATTGTTCTTATGAATCATTGCTAAGACTAATTCATACTACTTCAGCCTACCATATGCAAGCTAGACATTTAATAACTTAATCAGCTAAGGCTACCATATAATTAGCACAAGTTGATGTACGGTAAACAATAAATGACATAGAGTTCAACCATTAATCGACTCATGCGAACACTTCCTCTATCGGTGTGCAACTACCAATATATCCGCAGAACTTGCCATCCAAGTCAAACGATTTTCCTCCATTTTTAGTTCACAAATAATCATGTTTTCATTTCTATCCAGAAGTAAAATAATACCCAAAATTTTATTTATAAAGTACCCACATTGTTATTTTGTTATTTAGCAAGTTTCTTAGCATGGCTAAGCATTTAGTGACATATTAAGCTATTATAGGACTAAATGAGCACAAATGAAGTACTCTAACCAATCCTATGGATACAAACACTAGGGAGTACAATATTCTAAGGGGGTTCATGCAGCAAATAGGTCATAGCTATCGTCTACCACAATTTAAATACCGATAGTTTTAAATACTTGTGCAATTTTGCAACAATATATTTTCATTCCCCAAAACATGTGTTCAAGTGTGTTCAAAGAGAGGGGAGCACTTGCCTTGCTCTTCGATACTCTGGACAACACCAAGATCAAATTCTCACCGTCGACTTACTCGCTACACATGCAAGAATAAAGTAGGTTCGATAAATAGTAAATAATGCGAAAAAATCAAAATGCTCTAAAATGCATGATTTCTTCTCAGAGTTGGTACCGTCTTAATATTAATTTAGGTGAAAATTTTTCTATTTTATCACTTTTATTTTGGGAGTTATGGATTTTACAAGTTCTAGGCTAGAAATGCGTCATTTAGGCTCTATTCGAATATAGATGTAGTTTCTGGCCATGTTTTGTCCAGTTTTAGTTTAAAACAGCAAAGTGCATGTTACTCTAAGTTCAACATAATTGGATTCATTATTTTTAGAGCTTGGAGAAATTTCTTTTGCATTTTACAAGTTATTGTGCATAATATGCTAATTATTCACTATACAAAATTCTGAAGGTTTTTGGTGTACAGATTGTGCCACATGTAGATTCCCAGTGATACAGAGGATGATCTTTATAAGTCTAACAAGATTGATCTCATATGATTTGAAGTTAATATGATTTTCCTACATATTTTACAAATTGTGATGTGTGTTATGTTAATTATTTGCTATATAATTTTAGAATCATTTTATGTACTATGTGTTCCAGATTTTATTTAACATGAATAAAGAGTACAATTTTGTGTTTCTAACAAATTTGGAGCTATGATGTAGTTTATATTAAAATTTATAAGTTGTAGCTAACATTTTTTTATCTAGTTTACTAGACAAATATTTAGTGGTATATTCTGCATTGAAAGTGCTAAGTTTTACTCTACCAACTTAAAGAGCATGATTTTATGAATCTACTGGAATTTGGTTCACCACAATTTTCTATGCATTTTACAAGTTTGCATATTTTTCAGTTGAACAGATTTGCATATTTTTCAGTTGAACAGATAATGTTTTAGTTATTTTCTTTTATGCTTTCGAATTTATAATGTTTGCATATTTTTTATGTTTTAGTTGTCCACTGGTCAGTGACTGGCCAATATGCAAAATGGACCCTAGAGTTTCAGAAATCAACCCACAATCCCTAGCACGTGTGAATTTCAATCTTAGTTAGGAATCCTTAAATTTTAAGGTATTTGTAATAGATCCAGGTCCCACATATAAACGCATTTACAGTTTGAACCTTGCATGTTTTAAACTTTTGCTAGGTGAAATTCCTATACACGCTAATCATGTGGGTCCTGCATGTCGGTGGGTAGGCTGGGAGCGTAGCAGCTGCACCCTGCTGAGTTTCTCGCCGGTGCCATAAGTGAACCATGGCTCAGCTGGGGAAGCAACCAAAAGAGAATTTGTAGAGGGCCTTGCAGTGAAGCTATTGGTGGTTGGCGCAATTTCTAGGGTGGTCGGAATGGGTGGTGGTGGCGGTGCAAGCGGTGGAGGTCCTTGAGGTGGTGATGCATGTGAGGCTAGAGCTTGATTTAGCTGGGGTGAAAACGGTACGGAAACTTTCCGGATTTCGAAGCTATTTTCGAAAATGGAATCTGTTGGTTAGATTTTTTCAAAATTTTTCAGAAATAGAAACGAATTCGGATATATTTTCTCGGAAATGGAATTGAATATGGTGATGGTAGTTCCCGTTGGAGCTCGGAATCGGTCGGAAACTTTTCAGAAATTTTCTTAGAATTACCGGACCCATAGCCCGGCCCAATTCCTAAATTCCTGCCTTGGTATTTATCAACATCATTCCTCTCTTAAACATAGATCATTTATACCATAGATTGTGTGTTGTGATGTACTATTGAGACTTAACAATTGGACTTAATATGATTATGTTTTATGATGAATTGTTGACTGTTGAGACTTAGAATTAGCCTTGACAAAGTTTGAAGCTCAGTTTGATGGATTTTTTTTGTATTCCGATAAATTTTCGTTACTGTATCCGCGTCGGTTCATTTCTGCTCTATTTTCGGTTTTGATAATATTCGACTCTGTTCTAGTATCCGGGGTTTTCCGATTCCCAAAAAATATGAAAACAATAAAGGTGGTTCCATCCCTAGATTTAGCTGAGAGGGTGCATGCATGTGGGTTCTTGGGTCCTTTGGAGGCTCACTGAGCAGTTGGGGAGAGGTGGCGAAGCTTGGTCATCGTCGGTGGCTTGCAGAACATCTTGGCGGCAACGCTTCACTTCGGGATGATGTCAACGACACGAACGGGTCGACAATCTGCCAGAGCAAGGCTTGTATGAGGGTGGTGAGGTCATAGGGACAACACATGTACAAGGCATATACGAGGGTGGTGAGTTCATAGGGGCAACACATGTACAGGGAATCGGACAATGGCTCACTGGCACATACGGAATCGATGATGGAGGCGGTGGCTGGAGATGAGGAGATGAGGAAGACGGTGGCTGATCAACGTGTTCACTTGATCTTCGGCTGTGGTTCTTGGGGCGTCTTGGAGAGGAAGTTGAGGCGGTCCTGGTGGTGCATCAGCTTGGCTCGGGGTGGTTGGAGTTAGCCGGGACGACGACGATGCCAAGGCAGTGGTGCTTGGAGCGCGACGTCAGACGATGTTGGCAAGGTTCGTGTTCCGGAGGCTCTATCGTATGAAATGCTTCGGGCTTGGCATAGTTAGAGACGACAAGGAAAGGTGATGATGGAACATGATTTCGAAACGAGAGTTGCTCACAGCTGAAGAAATGTGATGGTGGGGAAGCTTGCCGACATCGGGGTGAACACCTCTGTTCCTAGCGACCCCGAGGCGATTCACCTTGGCATCTCCGCATAACAAGACATGGGCAAGCATGGCCGCTATCGTCGTCTCATCGGTCGTGAGGTCCCTCGGCCAGATTTTGCTTGGAGAGGCCTCCATGTTACGTCCCGTTTTTTGTGTCTTCTAATTTTCTTAATTTCAAAAATTCACATTTGGTTTTATTCGCTTAAAATAGCTTAATAAAAATTTCGTAAATGAAAAAGGATTTAATTTGACTAAATAAATTAATTATTCCACCTTTCTATTTTATGGTTTGTTAATTGGAGTTATTTGGTTTTTATTTGTGTTTTTGAAGTAGTGCTCAATTCCATGAATTCTCTGAAATCCTAAAACTCCTTGTCTAGACAAATTCCTCAAAAATTCCCAACAATCCAAAATCTCCAGTTTTTGGATTTTCCATAAATCCAAATTTCTTCCTTTCTATTCTCTTTTTTTCCCTCTTTCCTCTCTTCTTCTCTTTTTCTTTTTCCTTCCTCTCGTTGCGTCCTAATGTCTCTGTTTATCTCTACCGATCTCTCAGTTCTGTCTATTCTCTCTCCTTGATCTCTCTCTATTTTCTGTGTGCAGAGGGGTTGATGCCCAGCTGCCTACGCTAGCTACTCCTCCCCACCTCTCCTTGTTTGCAGGTTGGTCCATGCCGCCTCCTTCAATTACCACTAATCTAATGCTCTCCATTAATTTTCTCCACCAATGCCAGAAACTGAATCACCATCAACAATTGCATCCGTTTTTCTAATTGTCAGTCACCTCTTTAACTCCCTCCTCCCACAAGCAGCTAGCCAGGATGTTGCTCCTCTATGCCTCTTCCAATCCCTCTGCGATTAATCAATCTCATCTCCTCCCTAATTAATTTCTCTTTTGAATACTGAAAATTGAATCGTCTTGATGAGCTGAATTTATTTTTCCAAACTTCCTATGACCTCTCGTAATCTAGCTACTCATCTCCCTCCTCCAACCACGCGAAATCGACAAAACAGCAGCTTCATTTCTGCTCGTCCAATCTATCCATCAAATTCCTAACCAATCTATCCATCTACCTCATCAATCAACAGTGGGAACCGAAATGTCACCATGGCTAGGTGTCTACTAAAATAGAAAATATTTTCTTTTGGTTTTTGGCACATGTAAAAATAAAAAATGGGTGCACCCTTTAGGCGCTGGTTCTGAAATTGAGACCACTCGTTGGTGCCGGTTCCTATTGATTCTGCTATATTGGTATCGATTTGACTTCTATTGGTCCCGCTATATTGGTGCTGCTATAATAACTTTTTTACCGGTGTCAGTTCTATCATCACATCGTTGTAATTGGCGTTTGTAAGTGGGTTTTGCCACACCATTTTGGCTAGCTGGGCAAGCTTGCCACTGCAAGGGCCAATTAATCACACTAGACATTTTTGTGCACGTTGTGCGCCCTATCGAAGATCAATTTTGTGTAGTAAATAGACTCAACCGGTATTAATTCATTTTGATTGAGACTGTCAAAAGACAAACGACAAAAAAATTACACGAATGGCGGGCATTCTAATTATAGAATTAGAACGGCAAAAGAGCAACTTTTTTTGTGAGACGAACATTTGCATATCAAAATGTAATACTGCATCTTGATCAATTTCTTTACTGAACTACAAACTGTAAATATTTCCACAGAGAAGTCTTAAGATAACAAAAGGCTTGGGGGTAGCTGATTCACCTCCCCTCATATTAGTCGAAGTGGTTAGCCGATTGAATATGCTGTTAAAAGACTCCCAAATGGCTATGGCATAACCTCTTCCATTATCGGCTATAATGCTCCAAAGGTGGCTTCTCTACTTCATAGCTAAGTCAGGAACCAATACCATCTGGTGGAAAGCGCAAAAGGACTAAACAAGCTGCTATCAAGCCTGTAAGAAGTCCAAAACATCAACTGATGAAGATCTACCTTAGATCCAGATGTTGAAGAATATCTGAAGGGAATTGAGATGGAAGAAGCTGTAGATGAAGCAGCAACCAGCAACCTAGATGAGTGAAATAAAAGAAGCTGCAATTGAGCCCCCTCGAGCCGATACCCCTCCAGCCGATCCATCTAGCCCGGCAAAAACTCCAAGTGCTTCAAGGCAACATTCTCGTAAAAGACAAGTACTTTGCCCTTACGATTTGATTATAATCTATGCACAAGAACTGACAGAGAATCCCTTTTCAGCCGAAGAAATTAGTCAAAAAGAAACAACCAACTCTACCTGCATCGGTACTCCTAAAACTCTTTTAATTTCGCATTCTAATCTCCTATCGGCCGATGCCAAAAACTTGTTTCGTCATATCCTTTTCAGCCTCGTCTAGTGCCATCACCTCCTCAACTTTAGCATTCAAGTGAACCTACGCCATCGGCTCAAGGAAGCCATCACGAAGAAGCTATCATAATTCCAACTCCTCAAGTCCGTGTAAGTATATCCGAATTCCTATATATCGGCCAACTTGAACCCATTATTCATAATTTCTCTCTTTGACTGCTGGCTTTAGCAAATATGTTTTCTTTTGACATATGGCAGTTCCTAGATGAGGAGGAAGAGGATACAACAAGTAAGGAAAAACCTTCGGTGTCTCAAAACTTGAAGACAAGGCTAGCTGACATAACCGATCGATTGGGAGCTTCATTAGATGCCTTAGATGCAGACTGTGGACCGATCAAGGCAAGGTTCTAAGAAATTCAAGATCAAATCCCTGATGATCTTATTGATATGATATCCCTAGCATTATCATATATAATCACCGAAATTATCATATATATTATATAATCTAGATTGACAACGCTTTCTACTTGCATCGGTCGATCTCTATTTAGGGTTTTGTCGATAATGACTAGATTGATTTGTTGGCTTAGATTATATAATATATCCACCATCCTGAGAAGATGGCCGTCGGCTTGATTGTTTAGTATTATGCTTCTTTTCATACTTAGTGTTGCATCAGTTAAGTTTGATCTACTAAGTCGTGTTTAGAGTCATTATCTCTAGCCTGCTTTATGGTTGTTAATAAAGATAATATCGGGGTTTCAGCCGATCTTACTTGATATAGTTGTTTTACATAGATTCATGTCTTGTTTAATATATTGTATCTGTCCCTTATATTGGGATCTCAACTAATATAAATATATTAAACTTATTATCAATCTAATTGATGTTTGTTTAATAATTTATTTTAAGATGATATCCTAGTATAAGGTAGTATTGGAGTTATAGCCGATACATACTTAAATTTGGACATTGGCATGATATAGACGTATATAATCGTTATTTCTTGTTATTTTGGATCTAGGAAATTTATACTGTCTCGGTTAAGTCCGATTTATCCCAATTGCTGGTTTTTAAAGTAATATCGATTTATAGATTATATTATGTCGATCTCTACAGCCGATGGACCAGGTTTAGGTTTTATTTATTCTTATAGATATATCTCAGCCGATTCATCTCACATTGCATCGGCTAGGTTACATTACGATATGATATCGGCTTTCTAGCCAATTGACTATCATTTACTAATAATATTTGCATGTTTCATCTTGTTGATTGCAGGATCAAATCAACTAGCACACCGTTGAACTCAAAAGTAAGTTTTGGACCTGCACTGGAGTTAAGTAGATCTCCCAGACCAGTGTGTGTTTTTTGCATCAACAATTCTGAAGAAGACAAGTTGCTAGGGTTTCTACCGCCGCTTGCCCATGGGTTCGGTTGAGGAAAGAGGGTGGTATCATCTGAGGATAACATATCGGTTTTTGTAGATTGTTTTCCAACGTAGTGGAGTCTTGTAGATTGGTTTCTAGGAAAAGAAATCAGATTCATTTCAAAGTTTTCACGAGTCCCACCAATTTGTGTGGGTTGGTGATAGAGACCTTATTCATCTCCACCAAGAGTATGAGACCTTTCAATATATACCTTAACATCCCGTACACCTTGGTGAAAAATTTTCGAGTGTCAGATTGGAGATCTGTTTGCATAAACGAAACCTATGGAACGAGAGCATTCCATTTTTGTATATTTTAATTTTTGAGTTTGCACTTTTGCATTTGAGTCTATGTAATTTTCTTATTTATTGCATTGAGGTCTTTGAATCGGTTTTGTTAAAAAAGTCAAAAAATAGAAAAAAGGCAGAAAGGGGCATAAAAAAGAAAAGAAAAGCTGCACCGAAAAAAAGAAAAAGAAAGAAAGAAAGAAAAAAAAGAAGAATGAAAAGAAAAAAAGAAAAAAAATCACTTCTTATGTTTTAGTTTGCTTTCATATATCAGAGTTGTGCTTGACTTGTTTCTAGTGCTATCTTGTAGTATCGTTTGTCTCTAGACTCGCGTCTCTAGTACATTCTAGCCTAGGACCAGCACAATACTGACTTTGAATGATTATTCAACTTTGCATTGTCTGATTGGAGCACTTGCTATTCCATTGCTACATATTTAAGCCTACCCAGAGCTCTACATATTTGATTGCAACTATACGAGAAGTGTTTGCCAAGGCATCGATATATCCAACCTCCATTGGGTCTAGATTGAGTCAGTGTGGTCACTATTCCGCTTGCATTTGTAAGAACTTGTAGGAGCTTGGTTAAAAGCTTGAGCGTGTGTCTTTTGAGCCTCCACTACCTAGTAGTTAATAGGAACATGCATATTTTTATATATGTTTCTTGTTTTCTACTAACAATGGCAGGATTGTGCAAGGGGATAAGGAACAATTATGCTCAACGTCGACTTATTCACCATCAACGTGATATGATGACTTTTCCATGTGGTTCATATGAGGTACCTAACTATAATTTTGCGCGAGTCGAATCTAAGTTACTATTCTATGATGGTAAGTATGATTTTGTTGCTTGTATTGATTGGGAGCTACCAGTAGATAATGAATTTGATAAATATGAATTTTTCGATGCTCAAACGGTTAAGACTACTAGTAATAAGTTGACATCTTCTGCATTATTTTGGTGGAGTCATGTTAGTAATAAACCTGAAACTTGGGATGAATACAAAACCATGATGAGAAAATGTTTTATGAGTTCTTATTAAAAATTTACTCTTCTTAAGAAATTAAAACATCTGAAACTATGTGATAGAACTGCTAGAGAGTATATCGATGAATTTAAAGTTTGTATCATCTACAATGGTTTAAAAGAAGGCAATAAAAACACAATTCGTTAATTTTTCAGGGGGCTTAATTCTGAAGTTAAGGTTATACTTGCTAATGTGACATATAATCATATTGGACACCTATTCTTGCTTGATCATAGCATTGAGAGTCAAATTTTACAAGATTTTATATCAAATGCGAGAAAGCATGAACAATGTGATTTATCTCCTGTTTTTGAATCTCCTATATCCTTGTGCAATGATGATGTGCAAACATGGGATGAGCAATCTTTTGTGTCTTCTGTTACTAACGTTTTGCAAGGAGTTGAGGATATTCAACAAAAGGAGGAGTAATGTGAATTACTATCTTATTTGAGTAGTTTGGGTTATGTTCTGTTTGATGACTTCTGTGAGCTCGATAATTTGAAGGAGAAATTATTTGCTACTGATTTGACATATCCAACTAATATTATATTTCATATCTTTGGCAAATATAATGATAGAGGAGTATATTTGGTACATAGAGTTTATATATGTTCCGATTTAGAACCTCCTGTAGCTGTGGATACAAATTACAAGCTAGAAAGACGTGTTATCGCTAATCATATTATCTCGAGTTTGTCTTGTTTTGATGTAAAGAAATAGGTTGGTTTTGAAGAATGGGAGCGGCCAGATCGCTCAGTGCTCCTACCACATGCCACATGCCAGTAAAAAAATATCATGTGATTACTTAGATTCTGAAGAAAGGGAGCGACATGAGCTGCAAAAGAATAATTTCAATGTAGTTCCTACGTATTTTGTTGTGCATCCCCATTGCTAGGTACATTCGTTTCATAAGAGATCAATAATATTTTCTAACGAACTAATTAAATTACATGATGAAAGATTGAAATTACATGACGAAAGATTGTTACGTTTGTTTTCATGTAGACAATTATATGGGCAAGACCATGCACTACGCGATGAGCACCATATGGAAAAACTGAAGGGGAGGATGATGTGACCATAACTACTATTGATACAACCGTTGCTCACATCATAGCTCAACCGGGGGACATCAAGTTCAAGTCGCACAAATTCTGGAATCCTATTCGGCCACTTTCAACAATGTTGCCTTCAAACGACAGTCATATGTGCATACGAGCTCCTTTTTGGCCCGTGAGTACTTGATGGAAAGCACTCGGAGTCCTTTTCCCAATAGACCCAGCCTCATCTCCAAATTACATCTCAGTCGGTCACAACTATAAAAGCAAGGTGTTGTGTCACCTATAATGGATATATACACTTGTGACTTCATCTTGGACCCTGGTCCAAGTGGAGCCCATGTGAGATGCACCCCAACCTGGTGGAGACGACCTAGGGACCCCCATGTATGATGATCTTATTGAATAGCCTATACACATACGAAGCTTGTCATTGCATTAAGCTTTATCAAATTGTTGTGACCTTGTGAGATTCTTTTCATACTTTCTTGATCAACATGTCACTCACATGCACCCACCATATATGTTTAACCTCTACACAGGAGGTTAGCAAAAACATGTCATACACCCACCAAAGTTGTTCTCTATACTGGGGGTTAGCAATATTTTCATCCAAATACTCTATTATGTCAGTCAAAACATCTCTCCTAGTAGTTTTCAATAAGAGATTACTGAAGCAAAAAAATAAAGAAGGATGTAGAAAATTTTCTTAATCATTATGAGAAGAGAAAAATGAGGAAAAGGAGAAAAAGGAGAAAAGGAGTGTATGCTCATCAATGTTCTTGAGCAGCATGGGAAAAAAAGAAGTTAGAAGAAAACTAGCCATATCTCCAATTAGGAATAAAAGAGAGCCTAAGATAAAAGGAGTACCGCCTACCACCTTCTACCTTATAGCTACACACTTTGCACATCTCGACCAGATTGTATGATTTAATTTCTCCTTAGACCCTCTTTTTCATTTTGCAAAATATGTGATACAAGTATTGCCACATCTTTTATCTCTACCCTGAGCTTCACATATAAACTTTTAGAGGTAGGATGATAAAGAGGCAACACTATGTCTAGGTGAGGAATACTATACACATTGAACGATCGACAGTATCATTTGATGAACTTTGGTTTTAATTGCATTTTTTTTGAAATCCTCTGGAAGGAAAATTGAACAAAAGAATAAGTCATTGGTGCTCTACGATCTGTTCCATCTCCCAACTGCCCAAGACAAGGAGAAGCTACAAGCCCCATGGGGAATATGGTAATAAAAGTAAAAGTATTATTGTCAACTCATTCAAATTCCAGGTAGAAGGGTATGCTGTAGGCATAGTACTAATGTGAAATAAAACATGGTAGCAACTCATGATCAACAACCTAACGAGCAAAGGTTTAGCTTGGGAGTGTTGTTGACAGTCGTTAAGTACCAATTTCGACCGCCAACTCCCATAATAAATAAGGGAAGAACTAGCATTTCTTACACATATATCAATAATAAATAATATAGTTCCAGTATAGTTGGAGAATTAACATGGATACAGAGAATAAACACCAGAGTGAAGGAGAAATGAAGCTGACATGCGAGGAAACACATTTCCGGTGAATCACGTGCAAGCACATGGATTGAGAGGCTCACAAGTCAGCTCAAACAGACCTAAAGTGGGGACAAACCACTAGGAACCGTCATAGGTGGTGGTGAGGGTTCAGCCGAACCGCCTTCAGCGCCCTTGATCTCTACCCTCCACGTGCTGATCCCTAGTTGGCTCCTGATGATGGTTGTGGGAGTTACCGACCTCCCCAACCGTCATAAGCAGCCTATTTAAGGATATCACTCCCTCACTTGCAATACACACCTCAAGGAATTATTCTCTCTATCTACATTGTATCATCTATAGTATTAGTGGAAATAGGCTTAGCGTATCTTTGGTCTTACAGTCTTCTCGGAGATTCCGGTATGTCTTTAGTACTTTACTTTTCTTGTAAGACTATGGTTGAATTAATAGAATTATCTTCTTTATCTCATTGTGTTCATAATTCATATTCTGCTTTAGTAGTTATATGCTTTATGAATAGGATGTATTTCATATATATATCCTTCACTTGATTAGGCTAGTCAATCTATGCTACGGTAACAGTCCAATGACCTTGATGGGTTGCTCTAGCTCTAACTTGTCCATCCGACGGGTGGGAGTCCCAGGGAGGTTAGTGATATTATTTACTAGCATAAGCATGGTGCTTAGGTTAGATAAATATCGTCGGATGAAAGTGAGGTAGGTAGCAGGTGGTGATAGCCATGTTCGTCCCTGTAGTCCTCCACATTCGGGTATGATGTAAGAGTGCGTAAATGCCATGAGCACGCTGGCCGACTAGCAGATAGTGGTCTCTCGGTAATACCTAGGTTCCTAGAACTAAGTCCTAGCCTTGTAAGAATGCATGTGTTAAGTACATACAAAACATGATTAATATAGAAGTACAAATGTATCGTAGTTCTCTTATGTCCTTTTCCACTATACTAATTAATTCGAAAGGAATATCCTATGTGTGTCACACTACCCTTAATCATATTTATCATTACCCTTGTTTAGACTATGTAAACTAATTATAGATTGATTAATGGTGTGAAAACTATGTCTTCACACTACCCTTAATCATATTTATCATTACCCTTGTTTAAAAACTATTGGTCTATCAGCGTGGTTATGACATTTTACAAACTCTTATGTCCTACACGGAAGTGTAGGAATACAAAGTACGGACAAGGCTGTCACCACCTGCCACCTACCTCACTTTCTTTGGGGCATACCCGCATCCAATGACATTTAACTAACCTAAGCATTATGCTTGTGTTAATCAATAATGTCACTATATCCTTGGGACTCCCACCCTTCAGATGGACAAGCTAGAATTAGTGCAACCCGTTAAGATCATTGGGCCGTTACCGTAGCATAGATCGACTAGCCTAATCAAGTGAAGCATATAGATGAATTAAATATATAAGTAAAACACATAACTAATAGACTAGCATATGAGCTATGAAAACTAATAAGTAAAGAATATAATACTATTATTGCAACTATAGTCTTACAAGAGTAAAGTAATAAAGACATACCGAAATCTCTAACAAGATTATAGGACCGAAGACTATTCTAAGCATAACTCCACTACTACTAGAGAGAATACAATATATAGATTGAGAAAATTGCTCCTTGAACTGTGTTTTGTGAAGTAAGAAGCTCCTATACTTTTATAGCTCTCAATGACGGTTGATTAAGGCGGTTACTGAAGTGGGTGCCCCCTTAACCGTTAGTGGGAGGCCATCAGGAGTGTCCACTTGTAAGGTGGCGATGAGAGAGGCCAGGGTTGGTTCGGTGGTTCGGCCGAACCCTAGGTCCCACCTGTTGCCACGGACCTTAACCAGGGACTACCATGTGGGTCCCTAGGGCAATTGAGGATGGTTTGGCAATTGAGGATGGTTTGGCAATTGAGGACTTATGGGCCCATCGATCCGTGTGCTCATACGTGATTCGTCGGAGGTGTGTTTCTTTTCATCTCATCTCATTTCTCTTTCACTTTATTGTTTATTCCCTACATACATAGTGTTTTTCCATGATAAGTGGAATTGCATTATTTAACACTAATATACACATGAGAAATGATAGTTCACCCTTTATTTAGTGCGGTAGTTGATGGCCGAAATAGGTACTTAACAACCGTCAACAGTTAGCATCCTCATTGGCTTTCCCACATACCGGGGTAGCTAGCACCATACTGATCAGACCCATCTTGATCTCAAAGTTGGCATCCCCAATGTTCACACCCTGATTTTCTTTTCAGGATCTATAAATTATTGAATAAATTATTCCTACAATTTCTATCAAATGTTCATTAATTTACAAGTGAATTTAAATGTGGAAAATAAAATTTCCAAAATAAAGCATGGTTGGACTTAATTTTTATTAAATTTTTAGTGATTAGTTCTACTCTGCAGAATGTTCTTGCATTTTTCAGAGCTCAATTACTAATTGTAATAATACAAAGAAAAATTAAGTAATTATTTAAATAGTAAATTAATCATTAAATGATGTGTTTATAATGTTTTTAAATATTTTGAATGTCAAAGTATTTTCAAGATTTTCTCTTGGAATTATTTGAGCATTTGAAGTATTTTTAAAATTTAAAGATCGTTTCAGTGATTAATTTATTTGAAAAAGTAATTAAAAATCCCCTTTCCCTTTTTAGGCTGGAATAGGAAAAGTCCATTCTGTCCTCGGCTCATCCGTCCTCTTTTCCTCTCACTCGGGCAGGCCATTTTCCCCGAAGTTCATTTTGTGTCCGTCTGTGCACTCTCTCCTCTTTTTTCGGAAAGTCTATTTCTTGTCCCTCGCCTTCCTTTTCTGTTGGTCCAATGAGCAGCCGAGCCAGCCCAAGTCCAGTTGGCATCCCTTGCGCGTCCACCCGCTGACAGCTCGGGACGAAGTCCCTGTTTATCCCGGTGCCACCTCCATGCAATCCTGCTCGATCCGGCTTCCCCATTGCTCCTCTTTCCAAATTGATCGTGAAAACGGAATTCCCTCGATCTCCTCTACCTTTCCCCCAAGAAATCCCATTGCATCACGAAGGAAATCCCAACGAATCGAAGGTGTTTCTTTTCTGGTGAACTTTGACAAAACCCTAGTTTTTCCCCGCGCCGCCATGGCCTTCTTGGGCCTGGATTCCTTTCCCTGCGGCTATAAATATAGCCCCTCCCTCTCCTCTTGGCCACCACCTCTCCCTCTCTCCACCGTCACTGGAAACCTTGCTCCTCTCTCTATCCTTCGTGTGCCGTCTCCCTGGTCACCGTAGTCCTGCACCGCCACTGCCTTCGGAACCGGAGTGACAAGAGCCCAGCAGCCACTTCTCCGAAGCCGCTAGCCACCAAACTTTGCCATAACCACGAACCCGATCTACTTCCCCTCTGACCGAGCCCCACCGTCATTCCCACCGATACCCAGATTCGCCGACATCTCCGTTGGATCCGTAGCTGTGAGGAGAAGTCCGCCCAATCCTTCATTGCCGTCGAAGCTTGCCAGAATACTGATGTGACCATGGCTACCATTGATACAACCATTGCTCACATCAAGATCAAGTTGCACTAGTGCTGGAATCCAAGTCGGCCACCTGCTACAATGCTGAATTCAAACGGCCGCCAAATATTCATACGAGCTCCATTTTCGGCCCGTAAGTACTTGATGGAAAGCTCTCGGAATCCGTTGTCCAATGGATCCAGCCTCATCACAGAATTCCATTTCAGTCAGCCGTAATTGAATAAACAATGTGTTGCATCACCTGTAATGGGCCTATGGGCTTGTAACTTCGTCTGGGTCCCCGGTCCATGTGGGGCCCATCTGGGGTGCTTCCCAAACAGGTGGAGCACGATCGTAGGGCTCTCTTGGTCATCTTCCCACCTCCGTAAATAACTAGATACCCCTTCAGAGTTTCTCGGGTTTTGTTTAGATTAAAGTTAGCTTCGCTATTTTGCCGTGTATTCCCGTGATCGGTTAGATCGCCGGTTTGCTCGTTACGGAACCCCAACTTATCATTAGTATTCAATTCCTATTTGCAATTCTGATTGCTTTTATGTTGTTCTTTCTTGTTTCTTCAATTTGCTTGTAGGAATAAGGTTGATCTGCACCGGCAAGATCAACAACCCATGAAGAGGTGTATCGACGTCTCGTACGGTTGTAGTTGGGTCGTCAACGTTTCTCCCAAATCATAGTTATCATGAACTCACCGAAAGATCGGGACAACCAGATCCCTGAGTGTATCGAATGGAGTTTAGGGTTTATCAAGTGGTATCAGAGCTTTCGTTGCTCGGTGAGTTTTTATCTACCTACAACCAGAAAATAGCCATACAAAAAAAATTGCATCCTTTACCTAGCCATATTTGTGCCATTGCATTGTTCTTTTCAGTTTTTGCTTTGTTGAGTTTTTACGTTGCATCATCAAGTCGTGTTGCTGGTCTTAGCGTCTAGTCCGTTTAGAGTTTCGAGTTCTAGTCACGGTTAGTACCACTATCGCCGTTGTCACCACGTCTTCGTTGTCATCGGAATCTTCGAAAACGGAATCGTGTCACTGCTAGGGTTCCGTTTTTCTTGTTTCGGGCATTTTCTATTGGTTGGTTTTGGAGTTGTGGAGTTGTATCTAGGGTTTGCCTAGACCTTCTAGTGCTTGTGCCGTGTTTCTTTTTTGCCGTGAGGAAAGAAAAAGAAGGGAGGAAAAATTTTGTAGATTAGATTAGATTGGTTTTTGTTTGGTTCTGGGAAGAAATAGTAGATTGGATCAGTTTCCTATTTTTTAGACACCTAATCCGAACCTTCTTGTTTCCCCTCCACCTTCCCACCGCACGGCTTCCACTCCACCTCCCCACGTATGGTTGTGTCCTCTCGCATACCGTGAGTTGCTACACCTTATAAAAAAATATTTTGGTGTTGGATTCGAGATCTGTTTGCAAAATGAAACCTATGCGACGAGAGCATTCCATTTTTGTATAATTTTAATTTTAGGGTTTGCACTTTTGCATTTTAGTCCCTATAATTTTTATATTTACATTTGAGTCCTTGTAATCTTACATCCAGGTCCTTGAGTTGTTTTTGCTGAAAAAATATCAGAAAAAGGAAAAAAGGCAGAAAGGTGCTAAAAAAAGAAGACAAAAGCCGCACTAAAAAAGACAAAGAAAGGAAAAAAGAATAAAGATAGAAAGAAAGAAAAGAGAAAATTAGCTATTATCTTTGAGTTTGCTTCCGTATATCAGAGTTGTGCTTGAGTTGTTCTAGTGCTATCTTGTGGTACCGTTTGTGTTTAGGCTCGTGTCTCTAGTACGTTCTAGCCTAGGACCAGCACGATACTTGACTTTGAACGATTATTCAACTTTGCATTCTCTGATTTGAGCATTTGCTATTCCTTTGCTACATATCTAAGCTTACCCAGAGCTCCACAAATTTGATTGCAACCGTGCAACAAGTTTTTGCCAAGGAATCGAAACATCCAGCCTCCATTGGGGTTCTTGGTTGAGTCGGTGTATGTCACCATTCTGCTTGCATCGATAAGAACTTGTAAGAGCTCGGTTAAAAGCTTCAGTGTGTGATATTTGAGTTGCCATTGCCCTAGTAGTTGATAGGAGTGTGCATATTCTTGTGTATGTTTCCTGTTTTCAACTAACCATGGCAGGATTAAGCAAGGGAATACGAGACATTGATGCTCAACATTGACATCTTCATCGAGACATTAGGAGTGATCAACATGATCCATATGAGGTAAGTGATGTTGTTCTTGCTAAGATCAAATCTGCACTACCTTATCTTGAAGGAAAATATGATCCTCATGCTTACATTAAATGGGAGCTAGTAGTTGATAGAGAATTTAAAAAGCATGACTTATCTAGTGTTCTAATTAAAAATGCTTCTGATGATTGGAAATATCTTTGTAGGCATAGCAAAATACCTCAATCTTGGAAAGACATAAAACGATACTTGAGAGATATTTATGTTCCCATGTATTATGTTTATATTCTGTTCAACGAACTGCAATGTTTAAAGCAAGATACTAAAACTGTTACTTCATACTATCATCATATGCATGCTTGTTTATTACGTTGTAGTTTAGATGAATGCGAAGAAGCAACGGAATTGAGGTTTTTGTGTGGGCTTAACAAAGAAATTCAGGATATGCTTGCTAGTCAAAGATATAGATCTCTTTCTCATTTGTTACAACTTGCTTGCAATGCTGAACATAAAATAGAGGAGAACATGAAAAAGCAACACACTATACTTTTGCCTCCTATTACTAACCATTTGCAGGAAGTGCATAATCACGAAAAGGAGGAGAGAGACATAAATAAGCCGACAATCCCATTGTTCACACTCAAGTTCGATGCACCTCCATCAACCGAAGAGTGCATCAAAGGTAAATTAAATGGTTCTAAAATTAATCAAGGTAAGTTTGATGTTGTTGGCAGTATGCCACGAGGCCCTTCGACCGAGTTTGCCGAAAGCAGCCAAGCAGCGAGGATCCGAACTCTAGGTGCCCAAGACTCCTCGAGGCGAAGCCCCGTGGCGAAGACATCAGGGCGAAAGGGGCGATGGGCGAAGAGTCACACCGGGTCCCTGCCAGTCTGGGCGAAGGCTGCATGGCGAAGGCGTGCGCCGAAGGAGGATGACTTCGCCAGGCCGGGCCCAATCCAAGAAGATCCAGTGGGCCGGCCCAGTCGCCCCGGCCTGTGGATTAATGGGCCAGTAGTCGCCAGGCGGCCCGTTGAGGGCCCATACACCTTAATTACACTAATACCCATGTAAGGGCCCCTTTATGAGGGTGACCATGTAAATTCCCCTGTAATAGCCCTAAACCCTAATAGAGGGATCTGTAATGGGGTTATAAATAGCCAACTAGGGCCATGTAAAAGGGGATCCCAATTTTTAATACAAAATTTAATACACTCTACTTTCCCAACAATAGTTGAGTTTCCACGTCTTTCGACGTATGCGGTTGTCGTTTCGACAACAGATGTTAATGAATTAAATTTGTCTAGTTTTCATGCTATAGTAGAGCAACCATTAGCGGAACCAATTGCTGAGAGTTCTTCGTCAGAAGTTGATCTGTTTGCTATTCCTTTGTGATAAAGAAGAGTTGTGTGATAATGCTTCACTTATATCCATGCCACAACTAGTGAATGAACATGTTATTTCTAGTGTTAGTTCATTATGTGCTGGTTTTAAGCATGTTGTTCATATTGCTAATGAAGTAGAGGAACGCAAATTGATATCTTCTTTAAATACTTTGGGCTATGTTTGGTTTGATGATTTTTGTGAGCTCGATTATTTGAAGGAGAAATTATTTGCTAAGTCTGAGTTGTCATGTCCAACTAATACTATTATTCATATCTTTGGCAAATGTAACAATAGAGGAATATATATGGTGCATAGAGCTTACATCTGTTTGGATTTAGAAACTCCTGTAGATGTGGATAAAATATGCAAGCTGAAGAGATATGTTATTACTAATCATATTATGTCGAGTTTCTCTTGTTTTGATTGGAAGAAACATGACGTTATAATTGGACTATGCGTAGAGTACCATATGGAAAAACCGAGAACGGTTTTCCGTGAAGAAGGGGAGGATGATGTGAACATGGCTACCATTGATACAACCATTGGTCACATTAAGATCAAGTTGCGCAAATGCTGGAATCCAAGTCGGCCACCTTCTACAGTGGGCCCATGTGGGGTGCTCCCCAAAAAGATGGAGCACGACCCTAGGGCTCTCTTGGTCGTCCTCCCACCTCCTTAAATAGCTAGGTACTCCTTCAGGGTTTCTCGGGTTTTGTTAGATTAAAGTTTAGCCATTGCTACTTGCTTGCAGCTCGTGTGTTGGCTAGACCATCAGTCTGCTTGTTCTTCGGACCCCAACTTATCATTTGTATTCAATTCCTATTTGCAATTCAGATTACTTTTATCTTGTTCTTGCTTGTTTCTTCGATTTGCTTGCAAGAATAAGGTTGATCTCCATCGCAAGATCAACAACCCACGGAGAGGTGTATCGATTGCTAAGGTGCAACACAACGTCTCGTAAGGTTGTAGTCGGATCATCAACGTGTCTCCCAAATCGTAGTTATCTCAACTCACCGAAAGATCGGGCCAACCAGATCCCTGAGCGTATCGAATGGAGTTCAGTGTTTAGCAAACACTGCTGTCGCCTTGAACCCGACCTCATCGCCATTTGAAGCCCGCCACCGGCCATCTTCCGTCGTCTTCCATCGTCGCATAAGTGTTGGTAAGGACCATCACCTCATGCTCTTTCTCCTGGTATCCTTGCTTTCCACCGTCGCAACGTAGTTCGCTGCAATTGTCATTTCCGTGTCCGCCATCCGGTGATCCCGCGTGGCCGTCTTCTCATTGCCACAACGTTGCCATCTCTGTTGCCACGTCGCTGCCAGCTAGCCGCCACGTTGTTTCGTGCTGTGCCACAATGCGTCCATGTAAACTCTAGATCGGATTTGATATGAGCCATCCATCTTTATCTATTAGAATAGCAGTCGTCCAAAATAAATATAAATCATTTTCCCTCTCTTTTCAATGACATATTGATCCTTTTTGCTATATGTCATATATCAAGTTTGATCCTATCTCTTTCCGGAGGTTGTTGTGGAGATTATGGATACCAGATACCCATATAACTAGTTTATCTGACTAGTTATAGGGGATAGATTATGTTAATATATTATGTAACAGATTAGGACTTAGGTATTATGTTTACATGGGAATCAAGGAAACGGCCTATTGTCCTGTTTCGGTAAGATTGTAAATTAGTTATAGGAGATTTGAACCATGAGGATTTAAATCTCTATCTTGTAATCCTGTTTCCTCCGGCTATATAAGGAGGGCAGTGCACACCTCGGGGCAAAACTACACCCAAGATCGTTAGATCAATAAACCACTCTGCAGATATAATCACCGAAACATGAGTAGGGTATTACTTCTTGATATGACCATGGCTACTATGGATACAACCGTTGTTCATCATGGATCAACAAGAAGACAGCAAGATCAAGTTCAACAACTGCTGGAATCCAATTCGGCCACCTTCAGCAATGTTGACTTCAAACGGCCGCCAAATCTGCATACGAGCTCCGTTTTCGGCCCGTGAGTACTTGATGGAAAGCTCTTAGAGTCCTCTTTCCAATGGATCCAGCCTCATCTCCAAATTCCATTCCATTTGGTATCTATTATATAAATAATGTGTTGCATCACCTATAATAGGCCTATGGGCTTGAAACTTCATCTGGGACCCCGGCCCATGAGGGGCCCATGTGGGGTGCGCCCCAATTAGGTGGAGCACGACCCTAGGGCTCCCTTGGTCATCCTCCCACCTCCTTAAATAGCTAGGTACCTCTTTAGGGTTTCTTGGGTTTTGTTTAGATTAAAGTTTAGCTTCGCTACTTTGCCGTGTAATCCCGTGATCGGTTACATCGCCGGTTTGCTCGTTACGAAACCCCACCCTTATCATAAGTATTCAATTCCTATTTGCAATTCAGATTGCTTTTATCTTATTCTTGCTTGTTTCTTTGATTTGCTTGCAGGAATAAGGTTGATCTACACTAGCAAGATCGACAACCCACAGAGAGGTGTATCGATCGCTAAGGCGCAACACAACAACGTCTCGTACGGTTGTAGTTGCGTCGTCAACGTTTCTCCCAAATCGTAGTTATCACCACTCACCGAAAGATTGGGCCAATCATAGCCTTGAGCGCATCGAGTGGACCTCAGGGTTTATCACTTCTTTCTCGGAGGGTCTGAACCTGTCTAAACCTTTTTCTCATAACCCATCCACTTTCCTTTTTGTGCGCTAACCCTTTTCGTATTGCCGAATTCTAGTTTCTACAGTTGGCGCGCCAGGTAGGGGATGCGCCAGGTAGGACAAGTGCGATGGGATCTACATTAGGCATTGACGACTTCGCTTGCCCTCCCGGGCAGGCGTACCGCTTCGGTAGCCTCGACTTCGTCACGAACAACTTCGGCAAGATCTCTCTTCTCGGCTCGGATAGGAACCAGCTGAGGAGGGACAATGACTTGGCTCCGTTCGGTCTCCCGAACGCTGCCGAGATATACTCCAACATTCCTTTGCTTGTGATGGATTCAAACAACTCAGGCGAAGTTTCAACGACGCCATCGCCTTCTTCGTCGAGTTCCTCCCAGGATGCGCCAACGTACGCCCCGATCACCATGCAGCTTCCACCGCTCCTCACCAAGGCGTTTGGGTCAAGGCCATCTCCCGCGTAGGTCCCGATCTAATCTGGATCCGGCTAAGATTGGATCTGGCTTCAGGGAGGTCGGCATCCTACTCCAGCTGCTCGGATCGTTTTCGTGCACCAAGCTTGTGTTGACATTTCTTAACGTCATTACTAGGAATTAAATCCCAAGCAATGATGCCAGAAATATTAGTTGGTATTTTCTTACGATCACAGATATAATACGCAAACGCATGGATATATCGCTGTAGCATTTCACCCGGAAATATTTCGAAGGTATCGTATTTATTTAATCCCAAGGGAAGATATGGTAAGAGAGTACTATGCTATTAATGCTCATCACTCTTATATTAATCGAAGTCTAATGCAGGGGTTAGTCAAATCTGCATATGGGTAGATTGACACACAAAAGTTATTTTCCAAGGATACTCGCATAAAAGAATAAATCTAGCCTATTGGAGAAGAATAGAGAAATACTCATTTGTTGTACTTCTATTATATAGTCCTTTAGTATACTCTTATTATTGTACAGCTATGGTCAATACCCCCTAACTATGCCCTCCTGGTATATCAAGAAACCATCCCTGATTACCAAGTTCCTTACGACAACCCGTTATGGCTATCCAACCAGCATCATATGTGGAGGAGCACCCTTGCTAGGAACCTGTCTTAGTATATACACACGTGGTGGAAAACCCGTACTGAGCTATCACCATCAGCGGCCTATCTCTATAGTTCCTTGGCATATAGCACCACTTAATGATATTCACTAATCTAAGCACCACGCTTATACTAATGAATATTACTCTACACCAATGCACTTGACATAGAGAAATCAAATACTTGAACATTAAGCCAATACCAATGCATATCTTCTTGAGTAAGCTAGCCATATAAATTATACCGAGCAAGTATAAACTAAAGCTAGTACTCAAATAATTATGCAAATAAAGCAAATGACCAAAACTATATAAACAATAAGATTTCATTACTGGAACAAGTCTTACAAGAGATATACAAGCTACTAGAGCCATACCCAAATATTTGAAGAATTGAAGAACTCAAGAGTTATTCCTCAAGAGTTATTCTAACTCCAGTACTACTAGAGCAAAATATTTAATTTAGAGAGAGCTCCTTGGAAGTGCTCCTTCTTGGTGTGTGTTGAAATGGAGAATGAGGAGTCCTTTTATAGCTTGGTAATGATGGTTTTGGCTATTAGAATTGTCTGAAATTCCCTTCCACCGTCATTGGGGAGCTATCAGGGACATCCACGTGGAAGGCTAGGATCATCTGGCCTTATGACGGTTCGGCCGAACCTGAGACTAGCCATGTGGGCCTCATTTTCCTCGTGGGCCTCCTCTTGCAGTTTCTTATCCCAATGATATGGTGGTTGAGCACATTTGTATGTATTTCATTGGGTTTATGAGCCCATCCGTCCATAAGTCTGGCACTGATGTATTTCTATGTCATTTCTCCTTCGTTTATGTATAATTCTCTGCAAGCAAATTATTTCTATTAAATTATTCATGCAAGCATTGCTAGTTCTCTTTTATTGTTGGGAATATTGATGATTGAAATTGGTCTATAATGATCATCAATAGAAACCCCCAAGCTTAAACCTTTGCTCGTCGCGAGTAAAGAACTCGCGAAGATAAAAACTTGGTTGTTGATCAGGAGTTGCTGCAATGCTGTATATCTCAAATGTACAAAGTACAAAGTATGAGTACTCTCTCTCGAGTTAAGCAAGTTGGTACGGTGGCTTACCCATACACCCAATACTCGTGGGGGCTTCATGCTTCTCCTTGTCTTGGGTAGTTGAGAGACAGAACAGTTAATTAGAGTTTCGAGTTCTTGCCACACTCATCGCCATCTTCATCACCACTTTGCCATCATCACCACCATCACAGCCATCCACCCAAGCCCTTTCTGCTCATGATTGATCTGTTACTTTTTTTTTGATTTTTGCTTGCCTTTGAATGTGTCGCTACCAGAAAGGAAATAGAACCCTGATTCGAGTAACCTTCCATATAACAACCATATCTTTTTCATACGGACTCGAAATTAGGCATATAATATATCGACGGACATCTACAGAAACGTTACATCCGATTCTTCCTTGCTTCATTGGGTTCGGCCAAATTAAAATCGTCAAATTCCGCTTGCAAAATTCTATTTTCGAGGCGAGAAGCTTCGGAACCCCTTTGGATAGAACTTTAAAAATTTCTACGTGCTTCATATTTTGTCCATTTGAGCTAAGAATTTTTGTGGTTGGTTCCAGTGTGCTCCTAGTTGCAAAAAAGAATATCAAAAAAAAAGAAAAAACATTGTGAAAAAATATCAGAAAAATCAAAAAGAAAGAAAGAAAGAAAAAAATAGGGTAGCCGACTTGTGAGCACAACCATCCGCCTTTTTCTTTTTGTCACCGTTACCGTTCCTATTTGGGTTTATGTCATGTGGCGTCCTTTGTGGTTAGGCTCGCGTCTCTACTTCGGCTAGCCTAGGACTAGCATTATACCAACCTTGAACGATTATTCAACTTGCTTTGGCTAACGTGGTTTCTAGTTTTCTCTTGAGCAATACTTTCAGCCCTCTGACAGCTCCACCATACGCCCGACTGTAGCTTGACAGGTCTTGTTGCTACGACACCGATATACCTCTTTCCACGGTTGCAGACTTGTCGGTTACCGAGCAAGGTAAGAATTGGTAAGAGCTTGTAAGACAAGCTAAGAGTGAGCACCTTGCAGAAGCTACATCCCAATAGTTGTAGGGCTTATATTTCCTCATCTGTTGTTTTGTTGCCCTTGTTTTGTTAACCATGGTAGGTTTAGAGGATAACGATGAGGAGAGTGCGTCTCATTCTCCACGCACCAAAGGCATCATACAATATTTTAAAAGGTAAATAAAGCAGCACACAGAAGGACTTGATGCAGATTTGCAGGTGAGAAATAAGAATATTGGACAATTGGAGTCCACGTAGATCGCCACCAACACCAAGCTTACAGGGTTGGAGTCAACAGTTGCTCGCATTGACACTAGCCTTACTGCTCTTGTGAGGCATTTTGCTGATCTCAATTCTGGAGGCAATGATGGTGAGTACGTTGAGGATAATATGGAGGATGAATATACTACTGACACTGAACAGGATGATCGAGATGCTCATGATTGCTAACGGCTACGAAATAATCGCAGAGGTATGGGTGGTCACCGCCGGCGCGAGGTACGTAACAATGATGATGCTTTTTCTAAAATTAAATTTAAGATACCTCCTTTTGATGAAAAATATGACCCCTATGCGCACCTTACTTGGGAGATTGCTGTTGACCAAAAATTTGCATGCCTTGAATTTCCTAAGAATACGAGAGTTAGAGCTGCTACTAGTGAGTTCACTGATTTTGCTTCGGTTTGGTGGATAGAACATGGCAAGAAAAATCCTAATAACATGCCACAAACTTGGGATGCTTTGAAACGGGCCATGCGGGCAATATTTGTTACTTCTTACTATGCACGTGATTTGTTGAATAGGTTGTAACAATTGAGGCAGGGTGCGAAAAGTGTAGAGGAATATTATTAGGAGTTACAAATGGGCATTCTTCATTGTAATTTAGAGACTAAGGACACTGCTATGGCTAGATTTTTGGGTGGTTTAAACCTTGAGATTTACGACATTGTAGACTACAAAGATTACACTAATATGATTCGTTTGTTTCATCTTGCTTGTAAAGTTAAAAGGGAAGTGCAGGGACGACGTGTTAGTACCAAGACTAATTTTTCTGCAGGTAAATCTACAACATGGCAGACACGCACCACTCCTCCGACCGACCGTACTCCTTCCGCATCGTCCACACCCACACCAAGTCGAACAACACCTCCTTCATCCAGTGACAAGCCACGTGGTCCTCCTGCTACTGCAGCGACAAAAGGCTATCCAGCCAGCTGCAAGTGCTTCTTCAATTGCATCCACGAGCAGAACAAGAGATATTCAGTGTCACCGATGCAAGGGCTTTGGGCACGTGCCGCGTGACTACCCTAGCAAGCGTGTTTTTATAGTAAAAAATGATGGTGAGTATTCGTCTGCTAGTGATTTCGATGAAGATACACTTGCTTTGCCTATAGCTGACCATGCAGATAATGAGAAGCCACCAGAAGAGCATATTGGGGCACACTCCAGAGCGCTATGAGAGCCTCATTGTGCAGTGTGTCCTTAGCGCATAAATGGAGAGTGTGGAGCAAAATCAGCAACACATGTTGTTCCAAACAAAGTGTGTCATCAAATAGCGTTCTTACCGCATGATCATTGATGGAGGTAGTTGCAACAACTTGGCTAGTAGCGAGATGGTGGAGAAGTTTGCACTTATCACCAAATCTCACCCACATCCATACTACATCCAATGGTTGAACAACAGTGGTAAGACCAAGGTGACAAAACTAGTGCACGTTAATTTTTCAATTGGAAATTATCATGATGTTGTTGAATGTGATGTTCTGCCTATGCAAGCATGTAATATTCTGCTAGGTAGACCTTGACAATTTGATAGAGATTCTATGCATCATGGTAGATCAAACCAGCATTCATTTCTGTACCATGATAAGAAAATTGTGTTGCATCCCATATCTCCTGAAGATATTTTGCGTGATGATGTTGCTAAAGCTGCCAAATCCAAAAGTGAGAGTAATAAATATGCCCAACCTGCTGCTGACAAGAAAATTGAGAAAAATGAGATCAACTTGAAATCCAAATGCTTACTTGCTACTAAATCTGATATTAATGAATTGATTGTGTCACCTTTGGTTGCCTACGCTTTGGTATGCACAGATGCTTTGACTGCACTTCGCGATATGCAACATTCTTTACCCCCTGCTGTTGCTAACATTTTGCAGGAGTATTATGATGTTTTCCCAAGTGCGTTACCAGCGGGGCTGCCACCATTTCGAGGGATTGAGCACTAGATTGACCTCATCCCTGGTGCTACATTGTCCAGCCGTACGCTATATAGGACGAACCCAGAAGAAACTAAGGATATTCAGCGCCAAGTGCAAGATCTACTCGACAAAGTTTATGTACATGAGTCTTTTAGTCCTTATGCTGTTCCGGTAATTCTAGTGCCTAAGAAAGATGGATCATGGCGTATGTGTGTTGATTGTAGAGCTATTAACAATATCACCATTCGATATCGTCATCCTATTCTGCATCTAGATGACATGCTTGATGAGTTGAGTGGTGCTGTTGTGTTTTCGAAAGTTGATTTGCGTAATGGATACCACCAAATTCGCATGAAACTAGGGGATGAATGGAAAACTACTTTCAAAACTAAGTTCGGTTATATGAGTGGTTAGTGATGACTTTTGGGTTAACTAATGCACCTAGTACTTTCATGAGATTGATGAATGAGGTTTTGCGTGCTTTCATTGGGAAATTTGTGGTGGTATATTTTGATGATATATTGATTTATAGCAAGTCTATGAGTGAACATCTTGATCATTTACGTGTTGTTTTCAATGCTCTTCGTGAGGCACGTTTATTTGGTAACCTTGAGACTGCACCTTTTGTATAGATCGAGTTTCTTTTCTTGGCTATGTTGTTACTCCGCAGCGAATTGAGGTTGATCAAGCTAAGGTGGAAGCCATACAAGGGTGGCCTATCCCGAAGACTATTACACAAGTGCGAAGTTTTTTAGGTCTTGCTGGATTTTACCACTGCTTTGTGAAGGATTTCAGCACCATTGCCGCACCTTTGAATGAGCTTACTAAGAAGGGTGTGCCTTTGACTTGGGATACCACACAAGAGAATGCCTTCAACATGTTGAAAGATAAGTTGACACATGCACCTCTCTTCCAACTTCCAGATTTTAATAAGACTTTTGAACTTGAATGTGATGCTAGTGTGATTGGATTGGGTGGTGTTTTGCTATAAGAGGGAAAACCTGTTGCATATTTCAATGATAAATTGAGTGGGCCTGTTCTGAATTATTCTACTTATTATAAAGAATTGTGTGCTCTAGTGCGAACCTTAGAAACATGGCAGCATTATTTGTGGCCCAAGGAATTTCTCATACACTCTGACCATGAATCTTTGAAGCACATTTGTAGTCAAGGAAAACTGAACCGCAGACATGCTAAATGGGTTGAATTCATTGAATCTTTTCCTTCAAACACAAGAAAGGGAAGGATAATATCATTGCTGATGCATTGTCTAGGAGATATACTTTGTTGACGCAACTTGACTAGAAAATCTTAGGCTTAGAAACAATTAAAGACCAGTACATGTATCATGATGACTTTAAAGAAGTTTTGCTGCATTGTAAGGATGAAAAAACATGGAACAAATTTGTCTTCATTGATGGGTTTGATTTAGAGTTAACAAGCTATGCATTCCAGCTAGCTCCGTTCGTTTGTTGTTGTTGCAGGAAGCACACGGAGGTGGGTTGATGGGGCATTTTGGAGCCAAGAAGATGGAGGACATACTTGCTGGTCATTTCTTTTGGCCAAAGATGAGAAGAGACGTTGAGAGATTTGTTGCTCGCTGCACTACATGTCAAAAGGCTAAGTCACGCTTAAATCCACGCAGTTTGTATATGCCTCTACCTGTTCCTAGTGTTCCTTCGGAAGATATTTGAATTGATTTTGTGTTGGCATTGCCTAGGACTCAGAGGGGGCGTGATATCATTTTTGTGGTTGTGGATAGATTTTCTAAAATGGCACATTTCATACCATGTCATAAAACTGATGATGTTATTCATATTGCTGATTTGTTCTTTCGAGAAATTGTTCGTTTGCATGGTGTACCAAATACAATTGTTTCTGATCATGACACTAAATTTCTTAGCCATTTTTGGAGAACTTTGTGGGCTAAATTGGGACTAAGCTTTTGTTTTCTACTACTTGTCATCCCCAAACTGATGGTCAAACTGAAGTTGTGAATAGAACCTTGTCAACTATGTTAAGGGCTATTTTAAAGAAAAATCTAAAGATGTGGGAAGACTGCTTGCCTCATATTGAATTTTCTTATAATCGTTCGCTGCATTCTACTACCAAGATGTGCCATGTTGATATTGTTTATGGGTTGTTGCCTCGTGCTCCTGTTGATTTAATGCCTTTGCCATCTTCTGAAAAACTGAATTTTGATGCTAAACAATGTGCTGAGTTGATGTTCAAACTGCATGAAACAACTAAAGAAAATATAGCACGCATGAATATTAAGTATAAGCTTGCTGGTGACAAAGGTAGAAGATAACTCAGTTTTGAACCTGGAGATTTGGTTTGGTTGCATTTGAGAAAGGATAGGTTTCCTGACTTGAGAAAATATAAGTTGATGCCTAGAGCTGATGGACCATTTAAAGTGTTGGCAAAAATTAATGACAATACATATAAGTTTGACTAGCCTACAGATTTTGGGGTTAGTCCCACATTTAACGTTGCAGATTTGAAGCTGTATTTGGGTTAAGAAGATGAGCTTGAGTCGAGCACGACTCAAATGCAAGAAGGGGATGATGATGAGGACATCAACACCATCGATACATCCACGTCTCCACAAGTACAACTTCATTGTCCTATTACCCGCGCATGTGCACATCAACTCAACTATAAGGTGAGTTCATTCTTGAGTTCATGTTCATTTTACTTATATTCCGGAGACACGAGCACTCTTGTTTTACTTAGGAATGATGGAGAGGATCAAAAGGGGAGAGGATTCACGCGGGCTGGATTCGGACTGCAGGACAGCACCAACTTGTGACGATCGCCACGACTTCATGCAAACTCCAATTTGGGCGTGCAAGTACTTCATGGAAAGCTTATCAAGTTTACTTTCAAAAGGATCCAGTCTCATGTCCATATCTGTTCTGGAGCGGCCGCAATCATCGATTTACTATCAAGTCCTTTTATGTCCACGGTGCTGCGTCACCTTATTTGGGCCCGATGGGATGTGTATCAAGTTGGATCCATTACGGACACGTCCTAGGGTTAGAGCACGACCCAACAACCCTGTGGTTGTCCTCCTCTTTTTATACCTTTAGCCACCGTAAGGAACAATTGGGTTTTGTTGATTAGAGTTAGCAACTTGCTACTTGCTTGCAGCACGCGTGTTGGCTAAACCACCCGTTTGCTTGTATTCAAAACTCTACAATATTGTGATTTTTCTAGTGAAACTTTCATATTCATCTAGCAATTCAGTGTTTGTTCTACTTGTTCTTGCTTGTTCTTCGATTGTTTGCAGGACGAGCGCCCTCGTGGCCTGGTAGTCGTGCACCACAAGTTCGCGACGACCATTGGAGATGATGTATCGGTTGTTAATGCGCATCGTCCTTGGATGGTTGTAGTCGGGCCGTGAATGTCATCTTTTTAAAATTGAGTTATCCCCCTATCTCTCATCAAAAGATCGGGACACAAACCCTCGCGGGTTCACATCACGAGGTCAGAGTCATCGAGAAGCCATGGTGAAATATCTCCTCCATGGATACATCAGCGCAGGAGTGTGTGCTCGACTCGTATTGGTGGTGGCTTGATTCTGAGCTTGATCCCTTCTTGAATAAGCCCGAAATCCTTTTCTTCATTACTGCAACAAATACGCAAGGGTGCAAGACAACTCGAGCGAGGGTTAAGCTAGTGAAACGAAATTTACTCTATCCGCCGGTTAATCTTGCACCAAACCCAAGCGACTTGTAAATGCTTAAAACTAAATGTAGGGAATAAACTTGAGATCAACACTTCAAAGCTTGAAATGAACTTGGGAGCAAGAGAGCTTTGGAGAGTGAGTTGAAAATGTGTTGAAATGGGATGAACTCTTCTCTCCCGACCATTTCACTTATATAATGGGCTCCCAACGGTCATAACTGTCTTGCGGGACACACTAGCCATTAATCGAAAAATTTGCGCAGCCGATTGTTGGATCCCTCGTTTGGCCGAACCACGGCTTCAACCGAATCCATGGTTTGACCATCTGGCCCCAAACTTAGCCGTTGGAATCAAATGGCTAGTTGGAGAGAAGCTACGTGGATATTGGCCGAAAATAATTATTTTATTTTTGCTCAAAAATTTACTTCATAAAATTTGTTGTCACAAAAATTATTCCCGATTTAAACTCAAAACTTTTCATGCAAAAAGTAAACATGCCCTAATGCAAGAATTAAATTGAGGGAAATCAAATATGGGATACATACCATTTTACCTGTTGGCAAGGGTGTCGATGAGCTATACTCGTAGACCGGATAAAGAGGGTATTTGGGTACGTTGGTACAAGGATCTAACGAGAACGACATCAAGCACAAAAGACACAAAGATTATACTAGTTTAGCCGGTATGCCTACGTCCAATTTATATGGAATTATCAAGTATAAGCGTAGCAGTTACACAGAAGGACAACTGAAACAGAGTACCGAGAACTCCCATCGAGATTGGCCCGATGAGATAGATCGGTGTCACGCTCAGAAATTTATCCCAAATTTCCAGACTATTTTGTGTATAAGTCCCTGTCCAGGAATCAAGCCAGGGTACACAAAACGACAAAATAATATACAGATCCAAACGTAAATAAACCGTAAATACTTACAAAAGAGGCGCTTAGTCCTCACACCGAGAAGAAAGCAGCAGCAGAGAATGGCGACGATCCTAGCGGGGCTTCAGCTCCACTCCATAGGCAAAACTCAACTGGGGTATAAGCCTTGGTCTTCTAACTTCGTCTTCAGCTCAGAAGCACTACACTTCTGAAAAGGGGAATAATAGCAAGGCTGAGTATAACCACCGTACTCAGCAAGCCACACCAACGATGCATTCGTGCAAGGGGAGACAAGAAGGGTTTGTGGCTATTTGCATAAAGGCGGTTATAAACATTTATAGTTGAAAACGGTAAAACAATTGATTAATTAAGGCAAGATTAAACATCACCACTGAACAACGCTACACCACGTTGAACAGGCCCAACCATTCCACCTGAACTAAACCAGTTCATTAAGTCAAATTATTTTAGAGTGAGACTAATCACGGTGAGCTGGTCGATCGCCCATAACCGCAGGCACGGCTATTCGAATAGTTTTACTCTGGCCAGAGGTGTACATCTATACCCACAAGACACAGCCCCACGACACGTTACCGTGTGCTGGTATACCACCACGGTACCCTGGAAAGGGGCTGTGACAAGACCCTTCGCATAACCCCTTCTAACCAATCGTACCACCGCAGGTTTCGCCCCCGCTCCTCAACAGGCAACGGGCAGCCCCCTCTCGTGCCACAGTGAATCCGGAAGCCGCATAGACCGTCGCAGGGCCCATCCAAACTCCATCACGCTCAACCTTGCCAGTGTACGTCAGCTAGAGGAAAGCTATACTACAAGTCCAGCCGTTGCCCACGCTGGCTTGTGGTACGCACGGTGTTTCCTCCAAGGATTCCCGCGAACCTGTCCTTAATTGCCATGGGTGTGACTAGCAAAACCATACATCCACAGCCCACCATTAGTCCATATTTTAGTTGGATAATTACGACCAACGAAACGTGGCTGACATGTCTCGAGCTCGCAGCTCATCAAGATACTATAAATAGATAATGTAATTATCCCATATTGTGAGCTAGTGGTATTAAGCATGGCTAAGCATAATATAACTCTAGCGAGGTCCACATGAGACACCAGCTAGTCAAGTTATCACCCAATTTGACAAAGAAAGGACATCAAGTAAATATGGCTCAAGCGAGCAGATAGGTAAACCCTATTCCCGTGTAATTAGCAAAACATGCAGTTTATTTGTAAACAGTAAAACATTTTATAAATTGGGATCAAAATTCTCAAGGGGAATGTGTGACTTGCCTTGCTTCTTCGATTGATCTTCCGAACTCTTTTCCACGCGAACGCGATCGTCCGAAATGGCGGAAACTACACGCTGGCACGCAAAACGAGGAAAAAATCTAATAAAAACCAAATAAACAGTACATGAAAAGTAAACAAACATGTAGATCTCAATTTTAGATGAATTTTGCAATTTGAATGGCTCAATTTGGAGTTCGTATGAATTAGTTAATTTTAGAAGTTTTGAGCCATTTTAATCAATTTCTGGAATTAAATCGCAATTAATAATATTTTAAAAGAAAAAGGAAAAGAGGAAGGTGCTGATCGGCGGGCCCCACGGGTCAACGGTCAAGGGAGGGGCGCAGTGCACGGTGGACTCGGTCCACCGCGGGCGGGGTGGCACCGTGGACCCAGTCCACGGGCGGCCCATGGAAGGTGGCACCCACGGCACGGGCCAACGCCGGCCAGCCCGGCCGAGCGACGGCGAGGCGGCGGCGCGGCCACGGCCGGCGAGCGGCGGCAGCGTGGCGCCGTCGGCAAGGGGCGGCGGCTCGCGGCAGCGGCGACAGGCGGGCGACGAATGGGCGGCTTTTGCGGCTGCAGCGGGTGGCGGCGCGCGCGGCTGCGGCGGGAGGCGGCGGCGAGCGGCGGCGAGTGGCGGTGGGTGGCACGGCTCGGGCGACGACGCTTGCAGGCGATGCGTGGGCGACGCGCGGGAGCGACGAGCGGCGCGGCGTGGCCGGAGCGGCTACACGGAGGGCGGGGCGCACGGGCGGCCAAGGCGCGGCCGAGAGGCGGCGTAGGAGGCGGGAGCGGGCGGAGATCGGCGAGTGCGCGGCGACGCAGGTAGCAGCGCGGCGTGGCAGGGCAGGTGGTGGCGCGTAGCTGCAGCGGCACAGCGGCCGGTGGACAGCGGCGCGGCGGTTGCAGCTTGGGTGGCCCGACGGCAGCATGCGATGCGAGGCGGCGCAGCGCGGGTGGTGGCGGCGCAAGCGAGCGGCAGCGGGCGCGCGGCGCACGCAGGTGGCGTGGCAACGCCGTGCGGCAGCGGCGTAGGCTGTCGCGGGTGGCGGCGAGGGCGGCGCGACTCGCGGGGTAGCGGCGCGGCAGCGGCCGGCGCGGGTAGCCGAGGCGGTGGCACGGCGGCGCGCGGGCGGCGGCGCACGCGGCGTGGGTGGCGGCGCGGCGCGGGCGGCAGCTGCAAGCGGTGGCGCGCGGGCATTGTCGAACGGCACGGGGTGCGGGGTTTTTATGACGCGGGTTGGCGAGTGCGGTCGGAGTGGGCGGGAGGAGCGACGACGTGGGCGGAGAGGCCGGTAGAGGCGGCGACGTGCGCGAAGAGGGCGGCACGGGTGGTTGTCGGCTTGGCCGGCCGGAGGTCGGGGATGACAGGTGGGGCCGGGTCCCACCTGTCGGAGAGAGAGGGAGAGGTGAAACCGGGAGGGGAGGTGATGTGGACTTCAAGGGAGAGGGGACCAAACGGGCCGGACTGCATAGGAGGGAGAGAGAGAGGAAAGAGGCTGGCCCAAGAGAGAGAAAGACTTTGGGCTAGAAGCGGCCCAAAGTAAGGGAGGGGGGTTTTATTTGTTTTTCTTTTTATTTAATTTTGTTGAGTGAACTTTGTGATATTAAAATTATTTCTTGAGCTCCGAAATTTCACGAAAAATTGCAGAGAGTATTTTAGGGCACGGAGAATATTACAAAAATATTTCCGGCCATGATTTTTAAAAGGAAATTTTAATTTCCCTCATTATTTCACTTGATTAAATTGGCTTTAATTTTTAAAATAAGTTCTAGAAATGCATTATTTAATGATTTTTAATCCCGATCGAAAATCGGGGCGTGACAATCGGCGAGATGGTTATCGAGTCCTCCAAAGCGCTCTTGCTTATGGTGGGTGATGTATGATTATGATTCGATGCCCCTTCCCCCCTAAGGGGTCTTTATTTATATTGCAGATCACCTTTGTCTCCAAGTAGAACTCGGAGGCACCGGACCCCATACGATAAGTAGGACTTCGTTGATCAGAACTTCCGTACACGATTTTCTTAATCTGATAAGCTCTTTCCGTGTACTTATAGATATACGGTATCCGTATATTTGTAGAACTATAGGGATAGAAGGTATGCCTTATCCGTAACCCTGATAGTAGCCCCCGACTTCAAATCAAATGAGTACTCGTTCTCAATCCCAGACTTCTCAATCATCGACATCATGTTCTCCAGATCGTACTCGATTCAATCCAGAAGATATCAAACATGCGACATCAATAATAGAAGAGCAATGGTCAACAAACGAAGTTGAATCGAAGTCTAAACAACTACCATAAAGAAAACTTAGAAAATCACGGTGGCATTCTCTCTCTTTCTCGAAATTTAAACCATCGGGAGTGCACCTATAAATTCCAGTTCTGATATTCATTTTGGTTCCGTTTGCCAAAACATTCTTTCCGCACATTCTCCAATCTGCTCCTCACTCTAAAGAACCCTAATCCACCCAACTTTCTCCACCATCTCCAAGTTCAAACCTATGGATTTGGGTAAATCCATAGTTGGAACTGCAGAGATGAAGAAACTGTAGGTGGAAGGATCCCTTCCTGGTGGTGGCGTCATGGATCGCTCAGAAGGAGGTACGGAACCTAAACCTGCGCTAGGAGAAATCATAGTTCTAGAAGATTTCGTTCGTTGCCGTTTTCTTCCCCCTCCTTCTGAATTCCTTTTGCTTCTCTTGAACTTCTACGGCCTTCACCTTCTTTATCTAAACCCTAACTCCATCGCCTTCTTGAGCATCTTTGCTAATCTCTGCGAGGCCTTCCTTGGGGTAGTGCCCTTCCTTGATCTCTTTCGCTCTTTCTATGAACTCTATTGGATGGATCGCCATAGGATCTCCGGGTGTTACGGCTTCCGCCTCTGAGATGGGATGAAGGCGGAATGTATCCCCTTCGATTGCCACTCATCTCGAGGTTCCTGGAGATCCAAATGGTTCTACCTCCACATAGAAGAGCTTTCTTCCGTCCTCGTAGTCCCGGATGATCAACTTGAGCACTCTCCTTCGTGGACATCGATACCTCCCTCTTCCCCTTCTCTCCAAGCCTTCGTAGACAACAAAAATAGATTTCGAGAACAAGGGTTGTCGGGGTTAGAAGTCACACAAGACTTCATACGTCGTCGAGTCCAACCACTGCAAGCTCGCGCTCACCCCACGTTCGAATACACGGAGTTGACGACGAGATGCGGATCTCAAAACGGGGTATCTATCTTCGCAACCCTCTTGTTCTCGATGACGTAGTAGCTACGTTCTCTAACTTGCAGCGCTTGACGACAAAACCATCGCGGCTCAAGTAGGGAAAGTCCTCGTTAGCCCCTCCTCTGAATCCGAATAGCTCCCAACCCCCATCTACGACCTCTCCGCCACAGACAAGCACAAAATCTTCAATGTAAGTAACTCTACATTATTTTTGTTCTCGGCTCATTCAAATATTAATTCCAAAAACGTAGTAATCCAAAGGGTTATAGGCTCTTTCTCTGACGGATGCGATCGGCCCTCTTGCTGACCACCAGGGCCTCCACCTCCTAGAGAAAAGGTGGATGACGAACTAGCCAGTGTCACCGCCGCTCCAAGCGGGAGCGGCACCAAGGCACCGAAGAAAATGGGCGGCGACGTACAAACTCTCTTCGGGCATTGGTACACTGGTCTAGACAAGCGGTTCTAAGGTAAGTTCTGACTTTCATCCTTACTTAAAAATATACTTCACAGACAGGATGTTGTTCTAACTTTCAATCTTACTCAGGCCGTTATCGGAGCACCTGTTGGACCAGACAAAAGGCTCCTGAAGAAAGGCCAGACTAGGTAAGCGAAGTCTAACCCCGTATTGTTTCATTGTAAGCTTTTTATCTTTCCATGATCTCTAACTTGCGCTTCTGACAGCGCCTCTCCCGCGTCCACTGCGCAGAGTGTGGGCCGCTCAGACACTAACCTCTCGCCACCGCCTGCCATGGTCGTCGCCCCTAGCGCACCTCGCGCTCCCCTGCTACCCGCATCCTCCTTATCGACCCCAGGCGTCGACCACATCGACACCGGTGCATGTCACGTTCTTGCGTGCTTTTAGCTCGTGCACCCGGAGATCGACTAGAAGGCAGTCCTCGAGAATGGTGGAGCTGATCCGACACGCAAGGACGTGATGTCAGTGGTAGAGGAGCTAGGGGACGCCATTCTCCCATTTGATGAAGAGTAATGTCAAACTCTTAGTTTTTTGTTATGTAATACTTAGGCTTACTCATCTGTTCGAGAACAAGTCTCCTCCTGATTACATTTTGAACGGTTTCCTCTATCCATTGTGTCGGGAGGTGAAACTCCTCTTAGCAGGGAACCGTGGGATCCCCCTTTTTGGTTCGGACCGGGGGCACGGGTGAGATCTCGAGGCATGAAAGGATGTAAGATTGGATGGGCTCGGGCCCCTCGGGGATGGAGAAGACACAGCGAGTTATACAGGTTCAGGCCGCCATGGAGGCGTAACACCCTACTCCTGTGTATAAGGTTGATGTGTGTTTGTTATGTGGAAGAATACAAGCATTTGCTCTCTCTTCCTTTGTGCTCACCGAAAGACCAGAAGCTAACCGCCTCTCCCTCGGCCAGGTCCTTCTTTTATACTTCAAGGGGTTTCCACACAGGCCTCAGACTTAGGTTCGAGGTAGCGAGAAAAATGAAAGTGCTACAGATGCGAAGACTTGAGCACCCTCCTTGTCAACATGCCAGGATGCGCACGTCCCATCGTAGTACACCCGGTCATTCTTTCCTTTAAAGGCCGAAGACTTTCGGCCTCTTGGGTCCTCCACGTGACTGTGCAGCACCGCAGCGACCGCAGGATAAAAGGGGCCAGTCAAACCCCATGGACGGGCTAAAAAGACCCGCATTAAATGCGATGGGATGGAGTATGCGCCTGGCACACCCTATGCCGGTAGGTGCGTGCGCACAGCGCGCCGTCACATCCTTAGGTCAGCCCACGTAGCCCCTGGCACGCTCACCTACCGCATTAAATGCGGTAGGTGGGCACCGGCGACGGCCACCCAACCAACGAACGTGGGGCTGAACGTGGGAGGGGGGCTCGAGGTGGCCCGACCCCTGCGCGGGAGGCAGGTACCGCTCCACGCATGGCCCGACCCCCCTCTGCGCGTGCCACGCGTAATCGGGTCTTCTCCCTTTACTCGTGATACCCTGGGGCCCATATCACTGACACATCATGTATTTTGTAGATGTATTTTTGATGAGGACATCATGCAAGTCGGACGTCCCGATGATAGCGCCACAACATCCACCCCTCCTCGTGAATTGACCTCATCCCTTATCGGTTACCAGGCTCTAGTCGTAGTGAACCCAGACGACGCGCTCATGCCACCCAGGTCACATTTGAGTTCTCTCCTTAGCCATACACAAGGTAAGGTCATCGATCCATGCATCCTTAGATTCCGTGATCAGCACGAACTGTGATGACCTGAAATCGTTCCTCCTTTGAAGATCTCGAGGATGCCTTGGAAAAGAGAGATCACCGTATAGACTATTGGAGGACCAAGTTTGAGCTGGAGCAACCCGAGAGGTCGATAGTCATCGCGAAGAAAGAGCAAGATGTCGAGACTCTCCGAGGTCGCGAAGTTTGTTTGAACTCGTATCTCTCATGTAGCTATGAAGCCTTGCTGCGGATATGTGGGGAGCTTCGGATAATGTGCCCTCTTCCCGAGAATTCGATTGCGGGTTACATCTCCTAGATCAAGAGAACGTGTGACCAGCTGGAGGGGACCGGGAAGCGCATCGATGATAGTCGGAAGCAAGAATGTCGTCGCGCCAGCCGTTATGCCAAGGTTGACCTTCTCGCTTGTATCCAAGATCGTCGTCCGCAGGTACACCTCGACTTCCTCCATGATGGCTTCTCGCGAACACGTATGAGCCCTGACGAGGTCGACCAGTTGGCGCAGTCCCTTGCTCCCCTAGGCGAGAACGTTTACTCTACCATGAATTGGTAGTGGCCCTCATGGTAGGTTGATTCACCTGCAAAAAGTTCTAATTGTATGCTTGTAATTCTTGCTTATATATCATGACTATGTAAAGAAAAGAATCTATGGCATAAGCGTTTGATAAATATGTAGTGTACGAGTACTTCTCGATTGAGCTGTTCTCAGCTATTTAGAGTATGATACTCTCTCTAGCCCCCAGCTATATCCTTTGAGAACTCATTCTCGATGGGTATAGCTTAAAAACCTATAACCTGGCCTAGACGAGCTGCAAATACCTAGCCCTCAGCCTTGAAGTTGGGAAAACCAATTCCCGATTATAGGCTTAGTTAATACGTTGCCAGTGAGCACTCTGACATGACCAAATATGACATGGTCGTTTGGTTCTACATTGCCTGACATCACTTTATCAACTCTGGGTGTCCCCAGCCAAGGACCATGAGGGCCTCGGAGGTGTGTCAGGCTAGTGTAAAGGAACGTTAGGTAAGACTTCAGCAAAGGGCGTTATAAGGGTAAGGGATCTCTGGGTAAAACAATGTGAATAGAATCTGAAGAAAGCTGAAAATATCTTTATTGAACTGAAAAAACTTACAGACTTTGATACATCAATTATTATACATAAAATTTACAAAATCGGTCGATGTTCCAAGAATTTGTCAACTCGCAACCTTTGTCATCTGCAATCTTTAATGCACCTGGCCTCAAAGACTTCAACCACTGTGTATGGTCCTTCCCACTTGATGAGGACACCAACTACAATACGAGTACATCTACACCAGCAGATGCACCTCCACCTCAGGCGCCACCTTCTGGGCCAATCACTTGGTCCCGTGCGAGAGAATTAAACTTCGTCATGCTGCTGAAGAATGAAGGCCCAGAAGAATAGATGCTGGCCCAACATGAGGCCCATGTGTGGGCGTCTAGGGTTGGGCGCCAGGGGCACGCGCGCATTACCCTCCTGGCCGCGCGCCTCCTCCTCCTGGCCGCCAGGGGCCTGCCCCTTTCTTCCTCTATTTAGATAGAGGCTATCTTTATTTTCCGATTTGAGTTTTGTTTTACATCTAGCTTTAGCTACTCTCGAACACGCGCAAAACAGCGCCGTCTTCGTGTTGATTCAGAACTCCACCTTGAGTGATATTGAGATTGCTCGTTTCTTTTTCTTGTTTGTTCTTCGATTGCGGGCAGGAAATGATCTTTGTGATCAGGCTGATCTTGCACCGGCAAGGTCGGTAACCATAGGGAGTTGGTTCAGTGATTGCATTGGTGCTTCGGGTTCGCTCGTTGTAGTCGGATCGTGAGGGTCTACTTCCACCAAATCGAATTTACCTCCACTCACCGAAAGATCGGGCACTCTAGCTCTATCAAGTGGCATCAGAATTCCAGGTTGATCGGTGAGTTTATCGAGTTCTATCCCTTTAGTTTGAGAGTTGTTCCTCATCCTATCGTCCACCAGAAAAGCTCCAACAAAAAAAAAATTTCAGGTTAGATCTTTGTCCCAGCACCCTTTTGAGCCTCGCACCTTCTTTCAATAATCTGCGTTGTTGAATTTTTGTGCTGTACGCATCAATTGTTGCTGGTCACTTGTGTTTTCTCTTGTCTTTTTTTTCCTCTTTTTCCTTGAACCCTAGTGTGCCACCACCTTTTCCTCTGGAGCGCGGCATCCCCGGTTTTGCGTCGACCCCCTGATCGCCCTCCCCCCTTTCCTTGTTTTGTGTTTTGGAAAGTCAAAAAAAAAGAAGTGTGTAGTCCGAAAAAAAGGAAAGCAACCAGAAAAAAAATATAGGTTGCCTAGTTTCTGATCTCGGCTCACTCTTGAGAGAGAGAGAGAGAGAGTGATTTGCTCCTTTGTATTCCTTTGTTCATATAATCAGTTTGTGAGGTTCTCCGAAAAAACAAAAAAACAAAACAAAAAAAAAGGGAAAGAGGGTTGCCTTTCTGGTCAGTTTCGTTGGGCAGGCCCGATCCTCCTGCCGCCACACACAAGCCTGTGCCTAGGCGCCCCTCCCTGCGCCCTTCTCCTTTTCTGTTTTCCTTTTCCTTTTTGTTTTCTCTATTCTTGTTCCACTTGTACACTTGTGTCCAGCAGCTTTGTTACGTGTTAGCACTATTATTCAACTTTGCATTCTTGTTTGATTGTGCTAACCCTTGCATTGAGTGCAGCCTACCTAGAACTCCACATAGTTCTACGACGAGCAGACTTTGTTTCTCCAGGCAATCGCTCCTCCAATCTCTCACCGGTACTACTTGTTGGTTGCAGCTCACCCCTGTGTGCTTCGTAAGCACGGATAAGAATTTGATAACAGCACTGTAGTGAGCGCCTTGTGAGCCGTTACACCTTTGTTGTCATCGATTTTGTTTTTTTTTTTCTGTTTGCGCTAACCATGGCAGCCGATGATGACACGAAGGATGCATAGCTGCAGGACATGCGGACTCAAGTTGATGGACTTGCCGCGGACATGCACACGATGCATGAACGGCTTGACTCCACGGTCACTTCGACAAACGAGCGGTTCGATCAGCTCGACTTCGCGCAGACGGCCACTAAGACCACGCTCGACGACGTTGTGGCACGTCTCGATGCGTTGAACACGCTGATCACAGAGTTCCAGAAGGATTATGGCGGTGACACGGAGCAGGACGATAGAAACCGCCGAGGCCGCGCCCGCCGTGTGGTACGTCCCCCCGTTAATGATTCATTTGCTAAGATTAAATTTAAAATTCCATCTTTTAATGGCAAATATGATCCTGCTGCATATCTTGATTGGGAATTAGAGGTCGAACAGAAATTTTCATGCCATGATATTCCTGATAATTCTCAAGTTAAGGTTGCTATTAGTGAATTTACTGATTTTGCTTTAATTTGGTGGCGTGAATATAAACAAACACATCCCACAACCACTCCCACCACTTGGGCTCAACTAAAAGCTGCTATGCGACATAGATTTGTGCCTTCCTATTATGCCCGCGATTTGCTTAATAAAATGCAGCGTTTTCAGCAAGGTCAACAATCTGTTGAGGAATATTACCAGGAACTACAAAAGGGTATGATCCGTTGTGGTTTATTTGAGGAGGATGACGCTGCTATGGCACGCTTTCGTGGTGGTTTGAACCGCGAAATTCAGGATATACTTGATTATAAGGAGTATGCTGATATGACCACATTATTTGAATATGCTTGCAAAGCTGAACGTGAAGTGCAGTGACGCTGCTCGAAGACATATACTAACTCTTTTGCAGGGAGAAGTTCAGCACCGCCGGCCAAACCTGCACCGTCCACCCCCACCACTACAACGCGCGAGAAGACATCCACACCTGCCGCGCCACCACCCACGGGAGCTGCCCCTTCCACAGGACGTACACGGGATATACAGTGTCATCGTTGCAAAGGATTTGGGCACATGATTCGGGACTGCCCAAACAAGCGTACTTTGCTCATCCGTGACAATGGTGAGTACTCGTCCGAAAGTGATTCCGAGGAAACTCGACATGCTATGCTTGCCACTGACCATGCCGCTAATGCGGAGGTACATGTCAACCCGGGTGACGCCGATAGGTATGAAAGTCTTGTTGCGCAGCGTGTTCTTAGTACACAGGTCGCCTCGCCCGAGAAGAACCAGCGCCACACTATGTTCCATACTAAGGGCGTTGTACAGGAGCGGTCGATTCGCATCATCATCGACAACGGCAGCTGCAACAATTTGGCGAGTTCTGTGCTGGTAGAAAAATTATCTTTACCCACCCGTAAGCATCCGCACCCGTATCACATTCAGTGGCTTAATGATGGTGGAAAAATAAGAGTAACACGCTCGGTGCGTGTTCCGTTCTCTATGGGTGCTTACTCTGATTATGTTGATTGTGATGTTATCCCTATGGAAGCATGCTCTTTGTTACTTGGTAGGCCTTGGCAATATGATATTGATAGCTTGCATCATGGTCGTTCGAATCAATATTCTTTCATGTTTAAGGGTCAGAAAATAATTATACACCCAATGACACCTGAACAAATTGTCAAAGATGATCTTGCTCGAGCTACTAAAACTACAAAGCACCTTGAACCACCACCATCCACTTCTGTTAGTTCTGAAATCAAGTTGCATGCCCTGTTTTACTTGCCACACGTGCTGATTTTGATGATCTACGCGATGTTCAGTTTCCCTGTTATGCACTTGTATGCTATAGTATGCTCGCTTCACATGATGATGCCCCGCCTTTGGATATTCCCCCTGCTGTTGCTAATCTTTTGCAGGAGTACGTTGATGTTTTCCCAAAGGATTTGCCACCGGGTCTTCCACCACTCCGTGGCATTGAGCACCAGATCGACCTCATCCCAGACGCCCAGCTTCCAAACCGCGCCCCGTACCGTACAAATCCAGATGAGACGAAGGAGATCCAGCGCCAGGTGCAGGCGTTGCTTGATAAGGGTTACATTCGTGTGTCTCTTAGCCCTTGCTCGGTTCCTATGTTACTTGTTCCAAAGAAAGATGGGTCATGGCGTATGTGTGTAGATTGTCGTGCTATTAATAACATCACCATTCGTTATCGATACCCTATACCGCGCCTTGATGATATGCTAGATGAGCTTAGTGGTGCCATTTATTTCACTAAGGTTGATTTGTGTAGTGGTTACCATCAGATTCGAATGAAATTGGGTGATGAATGGAAAACGGCTTTTAAATTTGGGTTATATGAATGGTTGGTTATGCCGTTTGGATTGACTAATGCTCCGAGCACCTTTATGCGTTTAATGCATGAAGTTCTGAGGCCCTTCATAGGTTTATTTGTTGTTGTCTATTTTGATGATATCCTCATTTACAGCAAGTCTATGGAAGAGCATTTCCAACATTTGCGTGCTGTTTTTGATGCATTGCGTGCTGCCCGCTTATTTGGTAACATCGAAAAGTGCATCTTTTGCACACAACGTGTCTCGTTTCTTGGCTATGTTGTCACTCCACAGGGCATTGAGGTGGACAGTAGCAAGATTGATGCCATTCGGGAATGGCCCACACCGATGACGGTCACACAGATTCGGAGTTTTCTTGGACTTGCAGGTTTCTACCGCAGGTTTGTCTGTGATTTTAGCTCCATTGCAGCACATCTACACGAGCTTACAAAGAAAGGTGTGCCGTTTGCTTGGAGTGATTCGCAGGAGCTAGCGTTCAACACTTTGAAAGATAAGTTAACACATGCTCCCCTCTTGCAATTGCCTGATTTTACTAAAGTGTTTGAGCTTGAATGTGATGCTAGCGGTATTGGGCTAGGTGCTGTTTTGATACAAGAAGGGAAACTGGTTGCTTATTTTAGCGAAAAATTAAGCGGTGCTAGCCTGAGATATTCTACCTATGATAAGGAGCTTTATGTTTTAGTGCGCACTTTGCAAACATGGCAGCACTATCTTTGGCATCGCGAGTTCATAATTCACTCTGATCATGAGGCCTTGAAACATATTCGTACACAAACAAATCTGTCGTCATGCTAAATGGGTAGAATTCATCGAATCTTTCCCTTACATTATTAAACACAAGAACGGGAAGGACAATGTCATTGTTGATGCCTTGTCTCGTCGATATACCATGCTTTCACAGTTAGATTTTAAAATATTTGGCTTGCAAACTGTGAAGGATCAATATGTCAACGATGTTGATTTTAAAGATGTCTTAGTCCATTGTATGGATGGCAAACCATGGGGCAAGTTTCACATACAGGATGGGTTCCTGTTTCGCGCTAACAAGCTGTGTGTTCCAGCTAGCTCGGTTCGTCTTTTGTTGTTACAGGAAGCACATGGAGGCGGTCTCATGGGACACTTTGGCATCTACAAGACGCATGAGGTGCTGGCCGCCCACTTCTTTTGGCCCAGGATGCGCCGTGATGTCGAGCGCCTTGTTGCACGCTGCACTACTTGTCAGAAAGCTAAGTCACGGTTAAACAACCATGGTTTGTATATGCCCTTGCCTGTCCCTACTTCCCCTTGGCTTGATATTTCTATGGACTTTGTTTTGGGATTGCCTAGAACTAAGAAGGGGAGGGACATCATTTTTGTGGTTGTTGATAGATTCTCCAAAATGGCTCACTTCATTCCTTGTCATAAAACTGATGATGCTAGCACTGTTGCTGAATTGTTCTTTCGAGAGATCATTTGTTTACATGGTATTCCGAATACAATAGTCTCTGATCGTGATGCTAAGTTTCTAAGTCATTTTTGGAGATCTCTTTGGAATAAATTGGGAACTAAATTGCTGTTTAGTACAACTTGTCACCCTCAAACGGATGGTCAAACCGAGGTGGTAAATAGAACTTTATCCACCATGCTTAGGGCTGTTTTTGACAAGAATTTGAGACGTTGGGAGGATTGCTTGCCACATGTTGAGTTTGCTTATAATCGTGCAACGCATTCTTCTACACAGATGTGTCCTTTCCAGATTGTTTATGGTTACATTCCACGGGCGCCTATTGATTTGTTTTCGCTTGATGCTGAGGATGCCCCACATATAGATGCTGTTGCACATATTGAACAAATGCTTAACCTCCATGAACAAACTCAACAAAACATTGCTGCCTCTAATGCTAAATATCAGGTTGCTGGTAGTAAAGGACGAAAACATGTTACTTTTGAACCTGGTGATATGGTTTGGTTGCATTTAACAAAGGATCGTTTTCCTACTTTGCGCCGTTCTAAATTGATGCCTCGTGCTGCTGGTCCCTTTAAGGTGCTCACCAAGATTAATGATAATGCTTATATTCTTGACCTGCCTGCGGAGTTTGGTGTTTCCACTAGTTTTAATGATGCAGATTTGAAACTGTATGCGAGCGAAGATGAGGAGTTGCCGTCGAGGACGACTTCAGTTCAAGAAGGGGAGGATGATGAGGACACCAACTACAACACGAGTACATCTACACCAGCAGATGCTCCTCCACCTCAGGCGCCACCTTCTGGGCCAATCACTTGGTCCCGTGCGAGAGAATTAAACTTCGTCATGCTGCTGAAGAATGAAGGCCCAGAAGAATAGATGCTGGCCCAACATGAGGCCCATGTGTGGGCGTCTAGGGTTGGGCGCTAGGGGCACGCGTGCATTACCCTCCTGGCCGCGCGCCTCCTCCTCCTGGCCGCCAGGGGCGTGCCCCTTTCTTCCTCTATTTAGATAGAGGCTATCTTTATTTTCCGATTTGAGTTTTGTTTTACATCTAGCTTTAGCTACTCTCGAACACGCGCAAAACAGCGCCGTCTTCGTGTTGATTCAGAACTCCACCTTGAGTGATATTGAGATTGCTCGTTTCTTTTTCTTGTTTGTTCTTCGATTGCGGGCAGGAAACGATCTTTGTGATCAGGCTGATCTTGCACCGGCAAGGTCGGTAACCATAGGGAGTTGGTTCAGCGATTGCATTGGCGCTTCGGGTTCGCTCGTCGTAGTCGGATCGTGAGGGTCTACTTCCACCAAATCGAATTTACCCCCACTCACCAAAAGATCGGGCACTCCAGCTCTATCACCACTTTGGTGAGAGCTTGTTTCGCCGTGTGTGGTTTGGTACTTGTCGAAGGACGTAATCACTGATGGCAAGTGTGTGGGCTCGAATGTGCTTCTGATGATGTCGATGAGGGCCTATTGATATGCGGCTACACGGATGGCAACTCGTTCTCGGTGTTACTCTAAGAGGTTTACGTCGTTTGATCGCCTTTCCTCCTGTGCCTCGTCAGAGTAGTTATGAACTCGTGAGGATCGATGATTTAACTCTGAAGGGAGCATTGCCTCAGATCCGTAAACTAGAAAGAAAGGGGTTTCCTTGTTGGATGATATTGGGGTAGTGCGTACGGCCCACAAGACAGACGAGAGTTCTTCAACCCATCACGTATCATAGGCCATAAGACTATGATATACGCGTGTTTTGTTCCCTTGGAGCACAATATCGTTAGCCCGTTTGACTTGTCCATTACTCTAGGGATGGGAGGCTAAAGCGAAGCAAATTTTGACTCCGAATTCGATGTAGTAGTCTTGGAAAGCACCACTTGTGAATTGGGAGCCATTGTCTGTTAGGATGTGATGAGGCAACCCGTATCTGTAGAATATCCCTTTTATCAACTTGATTGCGTGTTCAGCTCTGATTTCTTCTGTTGGCTCCGCTTCGATCCACTTTGTGAATTTATCGATAGCCATGAACAAGAATTTGTAGCCACCTTGTGCTCGTGGGAAAGGTCCGAGTATATCAAGCCCCCAGCACGAGAATGGCTAAGTAAGAGGGCTTGTCTGGAGTGCTTGGGCTGGCATCTTGGTGTGTTTGCTATGGAAGTGACAAGCTTCACACCGTAGTACCAAGTCGCAAGCGTCTCTGAGGGCTATTGGCTAGAAAAATTCTTGTCGAAAGGCTTTTCCTACTAGAGTTCCCCCGCTGGTGTGGGATCCGTAGATTCCTTCGTGGATGTTGCGTAGCAAGTCGCTGTCATCTTCGGGAGACACATTTGAGGAGAACTCAGTTCAGAGATTTTTTGTAGAGATTGTTGCGGATCATGCAGTAAATCTTAGCTTGACAGGAGATCTTCTCTGGCTTTCTGTTGTCTTCCGGTAGTTTGTCAGCATCCAAGAAGTCTATCAGCGGTTTGCACCAATCGTCGATTTTTTTGATGTCGGCCACGACGTTGATGACCTCTGTTGTAGCCCCCGAGCTGTTGTCAGGGTTGGCTGTGGTGCCTTCGTCATGGGATTCCTTTACGGAAGGTTTTGTCAGGATGTCTAGGAGTGTGCCTGGTTCGAGGGGTTCTCTTATAGACGCACGCTGTGCCAGGTTGTCGGGTTTGGAGTTATCCTTGCGATAAACATGCCGGACCTCGATACCGTCGAATTTTCGTTCCAGCTTCCTCACTTCTGCGAGGTACTTTGCCAACTCGGGATTAGAGCATTTGTAATCCTTATGCACTTGGTTGGTGACCAATTCTGAGTCCCCTTTCACAATTAGTCCTTGACTCCAAGAGACACGGCGGCTCTATTGACGATGAAATTTGGCAAGCATATGAATCGGAAACGAAGTCCAATTCGAAGCGGAATTGAAGATATGCAGAATTCTCGGAAATAGAGTACGCATCGGCTGGAAGACCGTATTGGCTAGAAACGAGTCTGATCTGGGTAGCCGATGTGGCCGATATTGGATGCAATCAATGTCAGGTTTGAGAAAGAGATTGAGTCAATGTTGCCAGGCAAGGATGGAGTCCAGAATTGGTGAATGTATCTATTAATTAAGATTATCTGTAATTTCCTTATGGATATTTTCGTTAAGAGTCCGCCTAAGGGTCTTGTTTGTTAGTTGGATTTGTATTAGGACAATATGAGTCGTTTCCATCTTGGACAATATTTGTATTTTTGGGTATAAATATAGACCCGAGGTCTTCTGAATAAAATAACAACAGTTCAATCAATCTCAGTGCATCGCCAACCTTTTATTCTTTTATTTTCGACGAGTTCTTGCTTTTGAGTCGAGCTGCATCAGTTTGATCTTCGGCAAAGAGGTAATTCTTGTTATGGCGGTTTGCATTATCGGAATTAGTGCTTACATGTTTATGACACTCTAATTCTATCTTGTGAATCTCCGAGTTATTATATATGTTATATAATTTAGATTGACAATGCTATCTACTTGCATCGGCCGATCTCTATTTAGGGTTTTGCCGATAACGGTTAGACTATCTTGTTGGTTTGAATTGTATAATGTATCCACCATCCTGAAATGGCCACCATCGGCATGATTGTCTAGACATTATGCTTCTTCTCATACTTAATGCTGCATCAGTTAAGTTTGATCTATTAAGTCGTGTTTAGAATCATGATCTCTAGCCTGCTTTATGGTTGTTAATAAGGATAGTATCGGGGTTTCAGCCGATCTTATCTGGTATAGATGTTTTACATAGTGTAATGTTTTGTTTAATATGCTATATCTGCCCCTTATATCAGGATCTAATCTAATATAAATATATTGGATTTAGTACCAATCTGATTGGTAATAATTGAATACATTTATTGCAAGGGAATATCCTAGTATAAGGTTGTATCAGAGCTATAGCCGATACATGCTTAAATCTTGATATCGGCTATAACATGAGTATATATAATCGTTATTTATTTATTTTTAGACTTGAGCAATTTATATTGTCTCGGTTAAGTCCGATCTAGCCCAGTTGCTGATTTCTAAAGTAATATTGATATATAGATTATGTAATGCTAATATTTTCAGCCGATGTACCAAGTTTAAGGTTAGCTCATCATTGAATACACCTTATAGCCGATCCATGCTATATTGCATCGGCTAGATTACATCACGATACGATATCAGCTACCTAGCCGATTGACTATAGTTTACTAACAAACTTGCATATTTTATCTTGTTGATTGTAGGATCAAATCAACTGGCACGCCTATTGAACCCGAAAGCAAGTTTTGGAACTGCACTAAAGCAAATCTCTCAGGCCAGTGTGTGTTTTTTGCATCAACACGCTTTTGGCACGCCCAGTGGGACTCTTGTGTCATCATGACGCCCAACATAACTGAAGTCACGGAAGATAACGTCCTACCAATCACGATCGAACAACTGAACGAAGAGCAGAAGGAAGAGATGAAGAAATTGCTGGACCAACTCCAAAACCAATACCTTCATTCATTTGCGGTGACCCGCTATGGCACGGTTATCCAGAAAACCAAAGTAGAGTTGCCGTCGATCGTGAAAACAGAGCCAAGTACATCTGGAACAAGTGATGACAAAGGCAAAGAGATCAAAGCCGAATCCAATGATGAAGAACTCCACACATTGCAAGATCGCATCGATTCGGCAGTTCATCATGCTCTCATTAACCAATCCAGAGTACTCGTGAATACCTTGACAAATTTGATCAAGACGGTGGTGGATGGCACCATAGCCGAGGAAAAAGCAAAAGGATCCGTATATCTGCCAGGGGACACTTTTCCAGGTTATAGGACTGTGAAGATAGAAATTGGTGGTGATATTGGCTCCATCGGCTTGTTTCAAACCTAGGCTCCATCGGCTCCCTTGTCCAGTGCAAACATCCCGGTTATATTGGCAAGACAACAACCGATCGTTGGGGGGCAAACTCCACTCAATTGACGCCAGAACAATTGATGAATATACTCAACACAAAGCCGCCTATCGTCGAGGAACCATATCATATTCCTTCAGTTTCACAACAGCCAATTGGAATTACTCAACCGATGGGCCAACCTTAATCATCAATTAACCTCATTCTCCACGAGCTCAGTATCGGCTTGAGGGATCTCCATGGCGCCACCCAACAGTATGGCGGAGGAGCATCGCAACAGCCATGGGTCGATATGATTGTCGACGTGATGAGGGAACAATTCAGGCTCAAGCCAAAAGACAATGGCAACATGTATCAACATCCATATCCGGAGTATTTTGATCGAGTGTCATTGCCAAACTGATACAAGGTACCAGATTTTTCCAAATTCTCAGGACAAGACAATGTATCGACCTACGAGCATGTCAGCCGTTTCTTAGCACAATGTAGAGAGGCATCAGCTACAGAGGCTCTCAGAGTTAGATTAATTCCATTGTCATTGTCTGGATCAGTGTTCACATGGTTTTCTTCCCTACCTTATAATTCCATCAGGAGTTGGGCTGATTTACAAAAGCAATTCCATAAATATTTTTTCAGTGGCATCCAAGAAATGAAGTTGTTGGATCTTATGTAGATTAAGCAAAAACCAGATGAAACAGTGTCAGACTACATTCAGAGATTCAGAGATGTAAGGAACAAGTGTTATAGTTTGGTTCTGACTGATTCACAATTAGCTGATCTGGCTTTCCAGGGGTTGTTAGCGCCGATAAGGGAGAGATTTTCAGCTCAAGATTTTGAAAGTCTAGCACATCTGGCTTAGAAAGTATCGGCCCATGAGACACGGTTCCAGGAGGCTAGAAAGTTTGCTAAGAAAGCTAACAATGTTAATAATATCTATAGTTATGATTCTGACTCTGAAGATGACGATCCAGAGGTCAATGCAACCGAGTGGGCTAGGAATAAGAAGACAGTAGTATGCCAATGGGTTAAGAATTCGGGGAAGGAAGAAAGATTTGACTTCGACATCACCAAAGCTCACAAGATATTTGATCTTCTTCTACAAGAAAAGCAGATTTAGTTGCCAACAGGACACGTGATACCATCGGCCGAGGAGTTGAAGAGAAGGAAGTATTGTAAATGGCATAATACAGGATCACACAACACCAATGATTGCAAGATCTTCAGACAGCAGATTCAATCGGCCATAGAACAAGGAAGGATCAAATTCGATGAAGCTAAAACGCTGATGAAGATAGATGGCCACCATTTCCCAGTGAACATGGTTCACACTGGAGCTAATAGGAACCAAGCCGATGGAAGTAAATACCATGCAAGAGGCATCAAATTGGCTAGTATGATCAACAAATATCAGAAAAAGGTGCCAGAGGGAAGAGGAGTCATATTATCACGATGATGAAAGTTATTTTGATCCCCATTGGAGCTGTGAATTCTTTCGATTTTGCTGGAATGAAGGGATGAGGTTCCCATCTATTAAAGATTGTCCCGGTAGCAGCGATCCTGACGTTTAATATATTGAGAGACCAAGCCGGCAGAGTAGTAGTATGCGTCGGCCAATTCAGCAAAGGTTGTTGGTTCATCAGAGGCTTGGGCCGATTCAACAAAATCATTCTGCAACTAAGTCACAAGAAAGAACTGGGACTATGCAACCTCAATGGTGTCCTGCTGGGATTTTCACTAAGAGTCAGAAAAGACGTGTCCAGAGGATGAGGAATAGGGAGCAGTTCCAGGAGGTCGAAGATGAGATCAAACATCGGCTAAAGCGTACAAGAAAATTTTGGCACGTAAAGAGTAAGATTGTTCCAACCGATGAGGACCAAGCCGATCAAGGCAAAAGTCTCCAGAGCAAGGGGAAAGAAATTGCATCATCTTCGATAAAAATGGTTTTTATGCTGCCAGCCGAATATGCAGTTGAACAAGTCGTGGAGTAAGCTGATGAACCACAATCGGCTAAGTTGATATTGTCTCCATAGCAAGCCGTCTTTGAGAAACCAGAAGGAACTGACCATCGGCACCTCAAGCCTTTATATGTCAAGGGGTTTGTTAATGGAAAGCCGATGTCCAAGATGTTGGTTGATGGAGGAGCAACTGTCAATTTGATGCCATATTCAACTTTCAGAAAGCTTGGGAAGAATTCAGAAGATTTGATTAAGACCAACATGATTTTGAAAGATTTTAGAGGGAATCCGTCTGAAACCAAGAGAGTTTTAAATGTGGAGTTGACTATCGGTAGCAAGACAATTCCTACTACATTCTTGTCATCGATGGGAAGGGTTCCTACAGTCTGTTGCTGGGAAGAGATTGGATTCATGCTAATTGCTATATTCCTTCGAGTATGCATTAAAGTTTGATACAATGAAAAGGAGACCAGATAGAAATCGTGCCAGCTGACAGGTCAGTTAATGTAGCTAGTGCCGATTTGTTTGTTTAGGAGATGGAAGGAATTGATTGTTTATCCGGAAAAGTTTGGGAAGGGGATTATCTAAGAGTTTCTGATTATGATATATAGCCAACAGGAGATGAAGAGCCCCAATTATTACTTTGAGGGCGCCGTGGAGGGTTCTAACTTTTACATAAATGATACTGTAGATGATCTCGATGGCAAGCTGGGGCAAGGATTTATGTCGGTTGATGAATTAGAAGAAGTGGACATTGGACCAGGCGATAGACCTAGGGCGACATATATTAGTAAAGGTTTGTCAGAGGAATTTAAATGTAAGTTAATAGCACAGTTGAAAGATTATAGAGATGGTTTTGCGTGGGAGTACTATGAAATTCTAGGACTTAGCCGATCGATTGTTGAACATCGGTTCCCTATTAAACCTGGCTACCGGCCATACAAGCAACCCCCAAGATGTTGTAAAGCTGAGATGTATAATGCTATCAAGGCCGAAAATACAAGACTCTATGATGCTAACTTCATCAGACCATGCCGATATGCTGAGTGGATTTCAAATATAGTACCAGTAATCAAGAAGAACGGCAAGCTTAGAGTTTGTATTAATTTACGAGACTTGAACAAGGCCACTCCTAAAGATGAATACCCAATGCCGATTGCCGATCAATTAGTTGATGTAACATCTGGGCACAAGATTATCAGTTTCATGGATGGTAATGCAGGACATAATCAGATTTTTGTGGCTGAGGAAGATATTCACAAGACTGCTTTTCGATGTCCTGGTGCAATTGGCTTGTATGAGTGGGTTGTCATGACTTTTGGATTGAGGAGTGCTGGTGCTACGTATCGAAGGGCAATGAATTATATATTTCACGATCTTATCGGCTTATTAGTTGAAATTTCTATTGATGATGTGGTAGTTAAGTCTAAGGAGATTGATGAACACATAGCCGATTTAGGAAAAGTTTTGGAGAGAGCAAGGAAATATGGATGGAGGATGAATCCAACTAAGTGTGCTTTTGGTGTATCGGCTGGACAGTTCCTTGGATTTTTGGTACATGAGAGGGGGATTGAGATACCTCAGTGGAATATCAATGCTATCAAAGAGGTAAAACCTCCAGAAGATAAGACTAAATTGCAGTCATTGATCGGCAAAATAAATTTTGCTAGACGGTTTATATCTAATTTATCTGGTCGAATATAGTCGTTCACATCATTTGATGTGGACAAGGGCTCCCGATCTTTCCAAAGGTTCTGATAATCAATGATTTGGTGGAGTCGCAACACATATCGATCCGGCTTCTTGAACGAGCATGTTCCCGAACCCCGCAATCGCAGCACCACGTCTCCTCTGGTTATCAACCGTACGAAAGCCCGGTTGACCTCGCCAAGAAGGCTAATCCTTGCTTGCGAATCGAAGAACACAAACAAGCACAAAGAAGATTGCAACCAAAATTGCAGATGAATGATTAAGCTCTCAAGTTAGGGTCTTACAAACCGATATAGCGGTGAAACTGTTCTTGACAAATTAATCTAAACAAAACCCAAAAACTAAAGATAGTGACGGCTCTAATATATGGACTTTAGGGTCGTGCAAGCACCCCTTGACGCAACCCTAATGGGCTCCAACACGATACACGGCCCAAAGGCCCAAATAAGGCGTCGTAGCGCTGGAACTGATTCTGAATGTCAACTTGTTAGGTCAATTCCTGATGACTCGTAATGAATTTGGACATGGAACCAGAACCATTGGAAAGGTTGTCTTCTTAGCTTTCCATCCATATAAAAAATGCCCCAATCCGAACACGTATGCAACCTGGACGCCCGTTTTAGTGCAGACTGGTCCTGGACTCCGAAACGGACTCGAAGTCGACTTGGTTTGGGCCTCCACCTTGACTTGAACGTCCTCGCTGATCCTCCACTACTCTAAGTCCTCTAAGTGTTTCCTTGTCCTCTCCATTGTTCCTAATCATAATATAATCATTAGGTAACAATCTATTCTCAAAATCATACGAAGAAGAACTTAGGAACGAGCTCACCTCTAAATTCAATTATCGTGCGTGAGCTCTTCTGATTGGACCTTAAATAACCAATGGACGATTGTTGTGTATATCCGAAGGAATGATGTCCGCATCATCCTCCCCCTCTTGAATTGAAGTCATCCTCGACTCAAGCTTATCTTTTTCTCCCAAGTGGTGCTCTATCTTTCTCATAGGTGGTAATCCCGGGGGTATCTCATCTGGAAAAACGTCCTCGTACTCCTGCAAAAGGTTAGTGACAGCAAGAGGTATCGAACTAGCAAATCATATAGAGAAAACAAAGCTTGTTTGCATATCAAGGAATAGCAAATATCATCAGCAGAAATTTCAGCAATGTCATATTTTGTTGCAAGCATAACACCACCCTTCAATTTAATTCCCTCGGCCGTACAACTAGGTGAAGGCTTATCCTTTTTAGGTGGAAAAACAGATTTAGCAACTTGCTGATTTTCAGATTAATCAAGTTTCAAACTAGCAGCATGTTCTTTATCAGCTTCTACAATTTCAGCAGGGGTTAATGGAACCAAAGTAATTTTCTTTCTTTTATGCACAATACTGTATCTATTACTTCTACCATGGTGTGTAGCATCATTATCATGTTCCCAAGGACGGCCCAACAAGAGTGAACAAGCTTGCATAGGAACAACATCACAATCAACAAAATCAACATATGAACTAATGGAAAACGAAACTATGCAAGATCGTGTTACCTTTGCTTTCCAGAATCATTTAACCACTGAATATGCTATGGATGTGGATGTGGGTGTGTGGTCAAACCAAGCTTCTTGACCAAGTCAGAACTCACCAAATTATTGCAGCTACCTCCATCAATGATCACACGTGCACGACGGTTGTTATGACGAAGAAAATCTGGAACAAATTATGGCATTGCAACATTTCAGATTGCTGTACCTGCGTGCTAAGCACCCGCTGTACAATAATGTTCATGTAGGCCGTTGTGTCCTCACGCCCAAAGAATTTGCCATTCTTAGCATCAACTTCTTCCTCCACTTCTCCTTCATCGTCTTCAACATCGGATGCTCCTTCCTCCTCTTCTTCTTCATCATCTTCAACATCGGAGGTGCTGATATAGTCATCTTCTGTGGTAATGTATGTCCGTTGCCTAGGACAATCTTTCTGCACATGGCCAAATCCTTGGCAGTGGTGGCACTAAATGTTTGGAGTGCATCTCGTCGAAGCGACGGATGAAGCTCTCTTAGCGGGTACCTGCTGTGAAAATTATGGGTACCCATACCCACACGACATAGGTTATTTGACTAGTTATAGGGATAGCTTAGATCTATATAATATGTAATGGATCATGACTTGGGTATTACGTTTCCTTAGGTATTACGTAACGGCCTAAAGTCTTGTTTTGACAATATTGTAAAGTAGTATTAGGAAACCGATACCGTATTGGTTAAGGTTTCTATCTTGTAATCCTGCCCCCCATCCTATATAAGGTGGGTAGGAAACCCTCTAGGGGGCATGAGAACAACAAGATCGTCATATCAATACAACACCCAGCGGATACAATCCCCAAACAGGATTAGGGTATTACCTCTCATTGAGAGGGCCTGAACCTGTCTAAATCATTGTCTCCGCATTCATCCATTTTTAGGTCTCGTGCGCTACCCTCTTTTCATATTGCCGAAATCTAGTTTCGGCAGTTGGCGCGCCAGGTAGGGGTTGCGTTGAGTTTCCCATTTAGAAGTGTAATGGAATCAACTTCAGGACAACGCTGAGATCAATCGCAGCAAATTTGATGGCCCAAATCCTCGATTCGGGTTCATCGTCCCAATATAATTTCTATTAGATTGATTTCTAATCACGTATTACTTTGCGGTTTTTTTTCTCTTTTTTCCATGTACAATTGTGCGGCGAGGTCACCTGGTCGCCAGGCTGCCATGGCGCTATTCATGTTGAGGCCAAGGCAGTGTCCAGGGTGCGTGACGCACAGCCGCCGGTCTCGGTCCAGCGACATCAGGCATCACGTCTTCCTACAAAGCCACAGAGCCACCAGAACGTTGCAGTTTTGTGAGCCATGATGATCGGCACGGCTGCACCAACCACTGCCCCGACGACACGCATGCACAAACAGATTTTGCATACATGCACCACACATCTACAATAGTCAATTTGTTGATTATTCTTGATATTAACCATCAATTATTTTCTGATGCTTGCATGTACAACGAGAGTTACCGTGTGTGATTGTCCGATGGGATCTGGTCATATTGCTCTCTTTATCGTTCCGATCGATCGGCGACCAACTAAAAGTCGACAATTGATGGACTCAACTCTTCGGTGGCTTCATCTCCGTTCAGATCGGATCAGCCAAACCCGACGACATGCAGACACTCGAGGAACAATGCATTTATCAGCCACGTGCAGTATGCTCATGTGTATATTTGACATGGCTGCTCGCTCACGTTGACTGTCAGCTAGCTCAGCTAGCACACCTCGCCGGAATCATGCGTCTTAACTAATTAAGCATGCCTGCATGTTTCACACATACATACACAAGCTTATACTCATATTTATGTTTTCTGTGTTAAACAGATTGATCTGTTAATTGATTTATTTTGCATGCACTCACGTCGGTTGATTCTACTACTGCCAATTGGTTTCTTCGCCATTACTGTTGGTGTACTCCATCGCGATTGCTGATAGCGATATTGCCTTCACCGCCGGCCGTCATCATCACCGCCGACTGGTATCATCGTCTTCACAGTTGGCGGACCCCGTCACCGTTGATGGACGTCTTCGCTTTCGCCGTTGACCGCCTTCGTTATCGTCGACTGGTGTTTCCGCATATACGGTTGGCAGACTCCGCCGCCGTTGATGGGCGTCTTCGTTTTCATCGTCAGTCACCTCAGATACTTCCATGGCTGGTGTTTTCATTGCCATTGATGGATGACCTTCTCCCCACATCGGTCACTTCTGCCATCACCGAGGGGAATACCAAAAAGCTAAGTCATCATTATTTTATTCTTTATATGATATTTTTCTTTTGCTTCGCCTCACTACATCAATTGGTTCTCCATTGAGTAGTGAATCGGGGGCTACATATGTTATATCATGTTTTTTCAAAAATTTTCATAATGTTTATCTTGATTGCTTGCGAGATAATCCGAGTAAAAAGTACCGATCGAGTTACAGAACTCTATTTCCCTATGCTTCCCGTTTGGTTGTCGATGGATAGTTGCCTTTGGGCCGATTCCTAGCAACCGGGGGCTCCTTGGATGGAGTATATAACGCAAGCTGCTAAGTATTACTCGGAAGAAATCAAAAGCATAGAGATAATATAATTTGCTTTTTGCTCTTAACAATTGTAAAAGTACCCGAGTAGTAAACTCCAATTCATGAAACTTTGTTCCATTAATGATGAACTCATGTCAATGACTACTCGGGCAGAGTGTTTAAACGTGATGAGTCACCTACTCGGGGAAATCAAAATCGACAAGAGGAGAAATACATATTTACAAATATTTTAAAATGCTTGAATTTTTCTAAAGTATTCTATTTGCATCAGATGCTACTCATCATATATGTTTATACTGCAGGATCCGAATCCAGATGTGCATAGTGGGGATTCATGGCTCTAAGCTAATCTCCTACGCTTCGGGAATAGATCAGTCAGAACATCACCGCCGCCTACCATCATCATCGCCGACTGGTGTCCTCGCCTACACGGTTGGTTGGCCACACCACCGTTGTTGGGCGTCTACGTCTTCACCGCCGGCTATGGTTGGTCATACCACCGTTGTTGGGCGTCAACGTCTTCACCGCCGGCTACCGTCATCGTCGCCGACTGGTGTCCTCGCCTACACGGTTGGTTGGTCATACCACCGTTGTTGGGCGTCAACGTCTTCACCGCTGGCTACCGTCATCGTTGCCGACTGGTGTCCTCGCCTACACGGTTGGTTGGTCACACCACGGTTGTTGGGCGTCTACGTCTTCACCACCGGCCATCGTCACTGGAGTCTCCGCCTACACGGTTGTATGGTCACACCATCGTTATTGGGCGTCTACGTCTTCACCGCCGGCTATCATCATCGTCGCCGACTGGTTTCTCCGCCTACACGGTTGGTTGGTCACACCACCATTGTTGGGCGTCAACGTCTTCACCGCTGGCTACCGTCATCGTTGCCGACTGGTGTCCTCGCCTACACGGTTGGTTGGTCACACCACCGTTGTTGGGCGTCTATGTCTTCACCACCGGCCATCGTCACTGGAGTCTCCGCCTACACGGTTGGTTGGTCACACCATCGTTATTGGGCGTCTACGTCTTCACCGCCGGCTATCATCATCGTCGCTGACTGGTTTCTCCGCCTACACGGTTGGTTGGTCACACCACCGTTGTTGGGCGTCAACGTCTTCACCGCCGGCTACCGTCATTGTCGCCGACTGGTGTCCTCGGTTACACGGTTGGTTGGTCATACCACCGTTGTTGGGCGTCAACGTCTTCACCGCCGGCTACCGTCATCATCGTCGACTGGTGTCTCCGCCTACACGGTTGGTTGGTCACACCACCGTTGTTGGGCGTCTACATCTTCACAACCGGCCATCGTCACTGGAGTCTCCGTCTACACGGTTTGTTGGTCACACCATCATTATTGGGCTTCTACGTCTTCACCGCCGGCTATCATCATCGTCGCCGACTGGTTTCTCCGCCTACACGGTTGGTTGGTCACACCACCGTTGTTGGGCGTCTACGACTTCACTGCCGGTCCGCCTTCATCGTCGCCGGTTGGTTGGTCACACTACCGTTGTTGGACATCTACGACTTCACCACCAGTCCGCCTCCGTCGTCGTCGACTGGTGTCTCCGCCTGCACGGCTGGTTGGTCACACCACCGTTGTTGGTCGTCTACGACTTCACCACCAGTCCGCCTTCGTCGTCGCCGACTGGTGTCTCCGCCTACACGGTTGGTTGGTCACACCACCGTTGTTGGGCGTCTACGTCTTGACCACCGGCCATCATCATCGTCGCCGACTGGTTTCCTTACCTACACGGTTGGTTGGTTACACCACCATTGCTGGGTATCGACGTTTTCACTGCCGGCCAACTACACGGTTGGTTGGTCACACCACCGTTGTTGGGCGTCTACGTCTTCACCACCGGCCATCGTCATCACCGTCGACTGGAGTTTCTGCCTACACGGTTGGTTGGTCACACTAACGTTGTTGGGCGTCTATGTCTTCACCGCTGGCTATCGTCATCGTTGCCGACTGGTTTGTCTGCCTACACAGTTGGTTGATCACACCACCGTTGTTGGGTGTCTACGACTTCACCACCGGTCCGCCTTCATCGTCGCCGACTGGCGTCTCCGCCTGCACGGTTGGTTGGTCACACCACCATTTTTCGGCGTCTATGTCTTCACTGCCGGCTATCGTCATCGTCGCCGACTGGTTTCTCCGCCTACACGGTTGGTTGGTCACACCACCGTTGTTAGGCGTCTACGACTTCACCACCGGTCGGCCTTCATCTTCATCGACTGGTGTCTCCGCCTAAACGGTTGGTTGGTCACACCACCGTGGTTGGGCGTCTACGACTTCACCATCGGTCCGCCTTCGTCGTCGCTGACTGGTGGCTCCGCCTACACGGTTGGTTGGTCACACCACCGTTGTTGGGCGTGTACGTCTTCACCGCCGGCTCGCCTTCCTCGTTGCCGACTGGTTCCTCCGCCTACACAGTTGGTTGGCACACCACCGTTGTTGGGTGTCTACGTCTTCACTGCCGGCTCGCCTTCATCGTCGCCGACTGGTTTCTCTGCCTACACGGTTGGTTGGTCACACCACCGTCGTTGGGCGTCTACTTCTTCACCGCCGGCCATCGTCATCGTCGCCGACTGATTTCTCCGCCTACACGGCTGGTTAGTCACACCACCGTTGTTGGGCGTCTACGTCTTCACCGTCGGCTATCATCATCTTCACCGACTGGTTTCCTTGCCTACACGGTTGGTCGGTTACACCGGCATTGTTGGGCATCTACGTACTCACCACCAGCTCGCCTTCGCCGTTGCCGACTGGTTCCTCCGCCTACACGGTTGGTTGGTCACACCACCGTTGTTGGGTATCTACGTCTTCACCGCCGTCTCGCCTTCGTCGTCGCCTACTGGTTTCTCCGCCTACACGGTCGGTTGGTCACACCACCGTCGTTGGGCGTCTACGTCTTCACCGGCGGCCATCGTCATCGTCGCCGACTGGTTTCTCCGCCTACACGGCTGGTTGGTCACACCACCGTTGTTGGGCGTCTATGTCTTCACCGTCGGCTATCGTCATCGTCACCGACAGGTTTCCTTGCCTACACGGTTGGTCGGTTACACCACCATTGTTGGGAATCTACGTCCTCACCACCGGCTCGCCTTCGCCGCCGCCGACTGGTGTCTTCGCCTACACGGTTGGTTGGTCACACCACCGTTGTTGGGCGTCTACGTCTTCACCGCCGGCTACCGTCATCGTTGCTGACTGGTGTCCTTGCCTATACGGTTGGTTGGTCACACCACCGTTGTTGGGCGTCTACGTCTGCACCGTCGGCTACTGTCATCATCACCGATTGGTGTGTCCGCCTACATGGTTGGTTGGTCACACCACCGTTGTTGGACGTCTACATCTTCACCGCCGGCTCGCCTTCATCGTCACCGACTGGTTTCCTTGCCTACACGGTTGGTTGGTTACACCACCGTTGCTGGGCGTCTACGTCTTCACCGCCGACTGGTTTCGCCGCTGCCCACTGGTGTTTTTATCTTCACGACTACGTGTCTTTGCCACTGGTTTGCTTTTGTTGCCGCCGACTCGTGTCCACGTCATCACGGCATTGCAAATCTGTCACCATTGTGGGGGCAACTTCATCTTCATTATTTTTGGCACCGTCAAACTCTACTGCCACTACTTCGGAAGCTTCGCATCATCAACCACGACGTCTCCAATAGCCTCGACATCTTGGCATGTGCCACCAAATATGATGCCATGCCAATCTACTACAACAAGTGGCGTTCCAATCTTCAAGATTTCTACTCAGACATCCTCAATGCGTATTTTCACACAAGTAGTGGTTACTCGACGACAAGCTATAGTTCTCAACTCTATGATCAGCTGTTTCCAAACTAAGCATAGAGTCGGGGGCTACACAAATACAAGACTCAAAATTCGACAGATGCTATGTCAAGATGAAGCAATCAATTAACCAACCAACGAGTCAACTCCGGTAGTCATTATCTTTGTCTTTGCTTTAGAGCAGGCGTTCCACTTCAGCAACATCAATTTTTTATCGGCAATTTTGGTTTCTGGATGCTGCCACAATTTACTCCAAATCTCTTAAATGTCAAGTTCAATATTTAACCTCCATGCCCGGGAGTTTGGAGTTATCAACCAATCAGCTCAGATCCGACGAGTTGGACAACACGATTTGCTTACCTCTAAGCAAAGCATTTGCAACAGCTACAAGACCAAGTTCTACTGCCATCGTCATAAATCAACGGGCATTGCATCAATCTTCGTCATGCAAACGTTGGCGTCAAGGAAGCTACTCGAGCTTCAACATATTTTCAACAATTTGATGGATTATTATTACTGAAGTCATCATCAGTAACTTCTCCATTGATATAATCGTGATCTCCGGTCAATTGCCATTAACCAAGTTGTTTGCTTCAAGCATCCATGCTTAATCAACGCTGAATATCCGACTCGATCATTTTCGTCAACTTCTTGCTGTGTCTTCTTGGCATCGCCTCTACTTCATCGGCCCTGATGTCTTCGCGGTCGCTAATGGATGACTATGCTTTCGCCTTCGGTTGCCTCTGACATTGCCGACTTGTTGTTTTGCCTTCACGGTTGGCCTACTACGCCGCCGTTGATGGGCGACCTCATCATTATCATTGGCTGCTACACTGCGATTGAGTGGATCATCGACATCTTCATCAACATCATGTTATGCCTCTTCATTCACATCTATTCTATAGCCGTGGATAAGGAACTTCGTCTACATTACTGGTCATGTCTGGCATTGCCGACTGGTTTCTTCATCTCCGCGGTTGGAGGAATTCACCATCGCTGCTGATGGACAACTTCGTCTCTACCATCGACATCTTTGTCACCTCTGATGAGTGATATCATCTCATGTCGACTACATCAGCTACTACTAATTGATGATTTCGACTACAACATAATGACAAGCTATATGCTCAGGGGCTTCATCAGCTCAGACTTAAGGATTATACCTTTGATTTGGCTTTGTTCCGGATACATATTCATGGCTGTGAGCTTATCCCCTATGCTCAAGGTCTGGATCAATCTTTATTCCCCATGAGGGCCATCGACTGAGCATTTGCGTTAGTCGGGATTCAATTATCATATCTACTTCATTATACCCCATGAGGGATAATTATTTGGACCAGAAGCCACTCGGATGAGATGCACTTGGTCTACATTACCCGGAAGATTTATCACTCGGGAGCATGTCAAGAGGCATGTTACATGCGTCATCCTTTTGAGGGTATCGAAGGCATATTTTTTGGTCTAGGCCTAATATGCCTGCAGCCCATATTTCAGGTGTGGCCAGTCACGTTCTTTTAGGGACTTAGGCATTTTTTGCTTAGGTGAAAGTGCGCGTGATCAAGTGCCCAATACCTTAAAATCCTTTTATACCGCCGTTACTCAACTTCTTAGGAGTTGGTACAATGCACTTTAAAAGGTGACAAACAGTGAAGCTTTATATAGTTGTCCCGCTGACTTTTTATATATGTACAAGTCAAGGCACTGTTTGGGTTTATAAAGCAACCGATTAGATATAATATCGTTGCTTTTCGCCACGTAAGTGTGCACTTTTATTGACCAATATTGTGGCCTAGGCTGATTATATATTTTGGTCATTTTTCAGGCAGTTGGTAAATCCTTTATGAGTTTTATTTACTCGGATTTTATACCACATATGCTTTATGTTTCCAAGTATGGTAAAGCCGTGCGTCTTTTAGGGACTTAAGCACATCTGTTAAAACAGTGTGTGCATGGTGTATACTTAATGCTTTGGAAATTTCTTTACTCACGGCATACAAGCTTTTTTATAGCTATTTTTGCTATGTGAATTTTCAAAGATGTGGTAACTTTAGGTTGCATGCATGATACTTCATAAAGCAGCCGGTCTATCACTTGAGTCTTATTTACTCTGGGATGCATACCGTATGTGCTATCGTTATGCGACTTAGGTGGCTTAAAACCACTCAGCTGGTTAATCTATTTATTCCTTGACTATATGCTTAGTTTGTTCAGCTAACCACATAGTCGGGGGCTACACCTATTAGGTGCATCTAGTTGATGCAACTGAGTTTATATTTTATTTTTCAACCTTCCACAGTCTTCTGATTTGCTAAAAGTATTCGGGAGATCATGGCGAGGATGATTGAAGCACTCGGCTTTGAAGTAATTTAGTTCGAGAGAAGATTATCTTTTCGACAGTGAAGGTCTCAGTGGCTACTGTGGAAATAATGGGTACCCATACCCACACGACATAGGTTATCCGACTAGTTATAGGGGATAGCTTAGATCTATATAATATGTAACGGATCATGACTTGGGAATTACGTTTCCATATGTATTACGGAACGGCCTAAAGTCTTGGTTTGGCAATATTGTAAAGTAGTATTAGGAAACCGATACCGTATTGGTTAAGGTTTCTATCTTGTAATCCTACCCCCCATCCTATATAAGGTGGGTAGGAGGCCCTCTAGGGGGCATGAGAATAACAAGATCGTCAGATCAATACAACACCCAGCGGATACAATCCCCACACAGGAGTAGTGTATTACCTCTCATTGAGAGGGCCTGAACCTATCTAAATCCTTGTCTCCGCATCCATCCACTTTTAGGTCTCGTGCACTACCCCTGTTATGACCGGCATACCCTACGAGAGGCACGGCGCACGACGTGGCTAGGAGGGCTACGCAGGAAGTCCAAGGGTTATTAGTTTTCTCTTAAATATCAGCAGTCCAAGGGTGTTTCTTAATAACAGCAGTCCAAGGGTCTCTCCAGCAGTCCAAGGGTTCTTAGAAGATGTAGTGAGTTATAAATATGCTTGTAAGCTCATCGTTGGAAAATTAAGCAGAAACAATCTTGTTGTTCCAGCTTCCTCCAGGGAGCCGGCCGCCAGAAATCCTAGCCGCCACTTTTCTCCTCGCCTTCTCCCGCGCGCAGCCACGGCGCCTCGCCCTGGTGTCTCGCGGTTCAAGCCCCGACCTTCGATCTCCCATCGCTACAACCTTCGATCGATTAGGAACGATTTCCCGGTTCCTGTCAACCCCCTTTTCATATTGCCGAAATCTAGTTTTGACACCTGCGAAGGAGTTTTACCTGAATCTGCTGGTCGTGGTGGAGGTGGTTTTGCCACTGCAGAAACTCCGGTACTTGCCTTGTTCTTGCCCTGCTGAGCACGCCCCTGCAATTCCTTCTCTGCAAGCATAGCCAACTGAAACAACTGGTTGACAGTGTTAATTTCCTTATAATCAACTATATTCTGGATTTCAACCCTCAAACCCGAATAAAAACGACAAATGGCATCCTCGGTCCCCTCCACAATGCTACAACGCATTAATCCCTTTTGTAGCTCACCATAGCAATCCTGTACAGAGTTATCCCCTTGTTCTAAACGCATCAGTTTCTTGCGTAACTCTCTATGATAGGATGGAGGAACAAATCTATCACGCATAGCTACTTTAAGTTCTTCCCAAGTAGTAGGTAAAACACCCTCGGTAGCTAACCCAGTCCAACAAATGATAGCAAAATCTTTAAACTCTCTACTGGCTTGTCGAACTCTATGTTGCTCAGGCACAAGATGGACACTAAATTTTTGCTCTACTGTCATCTCCCAATCAAGGTATTTCTCAGCATTATAATAACCCGAAAAGGTAGGTATTTTAGACTTAACCTTAGCATAAGGATCATCAGGCACACGATTATTATTATTATTATTATTATTATTATTACCTTGTTGGTGATGGTGTTGAGCGCCACCCATACCTGTCATGTTGAAGCGAATACGACGTCGTAACTGTGCTTGTCGTGTAGATTGTTCATCTACATTACCATTGGAATCGTACACCGTGTCTTCTGGATGTCCACCGGTGTTGCTACCGTTCACTTCCTCATTGGATGGTTGTCGAGTATCGAACACAGCAACCCGATCAGTTAGTGTAGACACCCGCTTGTCCAACGTCTCCACGTGTTTGCCGAGGTCGAGTTTAATGATGGCTTCTTGGATAGCCCTTGTGACTGCCTCCGTCATCTCTTTTTGAACATTTCCTACAACAGTTCGTAGTCTCTCTTGACTGACACAGTCAGCAAAATCCTTGGGAGTCGTCTCCTCATCGTCTCCTGCCATTGAAACACCAAAACAGCAACCAACGGTGAAGGTTATCCCTAATATTCTACTATGCAGGTGTAGTGATGCCTCTCAACAACTCAGCAATATGGAGCACCTTACCAAGCCCTTACAAGGTTCTTACCAGCAAAGCAAAGGATACCTGGAAGGCGTAGTCAGCGATTGCAAGGATCAAGAACCTGTGCTGTCCAGAAGTAATATGTAGAGCTAGGAAGGCCAAATATATGTGAGTGGTACACAATCCAATGACAGATAGTAATGCTGAATAAAAAATCCCAAGTCACTTGTCCTCAGTTGCTGGTCTACTCGTGTTCTAGACAGTAGTGGTACCAACGATGGCGCAAAGGAATATGACACTGGCAAACAGCTAGAAAAGATGGACACGCAAGCTTCGGTGAGTTTCAGCAAAAACAATAAAACTGCAAGGTTGATACGCTCAACGGAGCACGTCGTGAGCTCGAGGCCCTAGTGGAAATCAACTTTTCTTTTTTTCTTTTATTTTTCTTTTATTTTTTCTTTTCCAAGAGCACAAAAATAGGCACACTACAAAGTTACAGCTCAATCGGAGTTGATATGTGGCCTATGCAATTTTCTAAAACAACTATTAAGAAAGTGCAGGATTGGAGAGCTCGAACAGACAATTTTGCAAGCCAAATTTTGGAATTTTTTTCTCTTATCCGAAAAGTTAAATTTTGCTTGATTCTGAGTCCGTATGCAAAAGTTATGGCTGTTTGAAGTTGGGGCTTCCGACTAGGTTTTTCAGAGGAGATGGATATGGTGGTAGCGGAGTTTGGGAAGGTGTTCTGGTGTTGCTTGGTGATCTTGGTAAGTGCTTATGATGGCGGAAACAGTTTCTCAAAGGATGAACCCTAACAAACAGGATGAAGATGGTGGTGGCTAGGGTTACAAAGAAAAACACACGACTACACTAAAACACGAACTAAACCAGCAACAAGAACTTAAACTAGGACTTAAACTCAACACTATGGACTCTGAAAAGGATCATGCAAAGGCTAAACATTGTCTAGGTTAAGGAGAGACTATCGACTACAATTTTTTTGGCTTTTTCTGTAGACTCTACGATAACGGCAAAATCAAAAACTAAACTAGGGTAAAGAAACTGAGTGAACCTGACGGTGAACCTAGAGCTCTAATACCACTTGATGTGGACAAGCGTTCCCGATCTTCCGAAAGGTTCTGATTATCAATGATTTGGTGGAGTCGCGACACAAATTGATCTGGCTTCTTGAACGAGCACGTTCCCGAACCCCGCAATCGCAGCACCACGTCTACTCTGGTTATCAACCGTACGAAAGCCCGGTTGACCTCGCCAAGAAGGCTAATCCCTTCTTGCGAATCGAAGAACACAAACAAGCACAAAGAAGATTGCAACCAAAATTGCAGATGAATGATTAAGCTCTCAAGTTGGGGTCTTACAAACCGATCTAGCGGTGAAACTGTTCTTGACAAATTAATCTAAGCAAAACCCAAAAACTAAAGATAGCGACGGCTCTAATATATGGAGTTTAGGGTCGTGCAAGCAACCCTTGACGCAACCCTAATGGGCTCCAACACGATACACGGCCCAAAGGCCCAAATACGGCGTCACATCGCCGAAACAGATTCTGAACGTCAACTTGTTAGGTCAATTCCTGATGACTCATAACGAATTTGGACATGGAACCAGAACCATTGGAAAGTTTATCTTCTTAGCTTTCCATCCATATGAAAAACGCCCCAATCCGAACACGTATGCAACCTGGGCGCCCGTTTTAGTGCAGAGTGGTCCTGGACTCCGAAACGGACTCAAAGTCGACTTGGTTTGGGCCTCCACCTTGACTTGAACGTCCTCGCTGATCCTCCACTACTCTAAGTCCTTCTCTAAGTGTTTCCTTGTCCTCTTCATTGTTCCTAATCATAATATAATCATTAGGTAGCAATCTATTCTCAAAATCATATAAAGAAGAACTTAGGAACGAGCTCACCTCTAAATTCAATTATCGTGCGTGAGCTCTTGTGATTGGACCTTGAATAACCAATGGAGGATTGTTGTGTATATCCGAAGGAATGATGTCTGCATCACCATTACTAAGGTTGAAAGCCGATCAGGAGTTTGTTTGGGGAGAAAAGCAACAAAAGACTTTAGATAAAATAAAGGAATATTTGAGTACTCCTCGAGTTCTCATTCCACCACAAAAATGACTTCCTTTTAAGATGTATTTGTTAGCCGATCAGAATTCTATCAGCTCAGTTTTGATCCAAGAGGTTGAGGGTAAAGAACGAGTTATATTTTATTTAAGTAGAAAACTTTTGGATGCAGAAACCAGATATTCACCTGTGGAGAAGCTACGCTTATGCTTATATTTTTCTTGTACAAAATTGAGGCATTATTTACTTTCCGATGAGTGCACTATAGTATGTAAGGCCGATGTGGTACGATATATGCTATCGGCTCCAGTTTTAAAAGGAAGGATTGGGAAGTGAATTTTTTGCTTTGACAGAATTTGATCTATGATATGAATCGGCTAAGGCATTAAAAGGACAAGCGATAGCCGATTTTATAGTTGAGCATAGGAGTAATTCAATTGATCGTGTTGATATTATGCCATGGACTTTATTTTTTGATGGATTAGTTTGCATTCATCGATGTGGTATCGGCTTAGTTATTATATCGCCTAGGGGGGCAAGTTTTCAATTTGCTTTCACTATCAGACCTTATTCCACTAATAATCAAGCTAAGTATGAGGCTGTCTTAAAAGGGTTGCAGTTGCTGAAAGAGGTTGAAGCTGATGCTGTTGAAATCATGGGTGATTCATGGTTGGTGATCAGTCAATTATCTGGGAAATATGAGTGCAAGAATGATGTTTTGATGATTTATAATGAGAAGTGTCAAGAGTTGATGAAGACTTTCAAGATAGTTACTTTGAAGCATATTCCTAGAGAACAAAATGTTGAAGCCAATGATCTAGCTCAAGGGGCATCAGGTTACAAGCCGATATTGAAGGATGTTGAGGTTGAAGTTGCATGTCTGCTAGGAAGTTAAGGTATAAAGCTCTCAAATATGTTTTGCTGGACGATACATTGTACCATCGGACCATTGAGTTGTTCGGATGTTTAAGCCTGGATGAAGCAAAGGTTGTCATGTGTGAGGTGCATGAAGGAATATGTGGTACTTATCAATCGGCTCATAAGATGAAGTGGCTGATTAGGAGAGTAGGATATTTTTGGCCAACAATGCTAGAAGATTGCTTTCGATACTATAAAGGATGTCAGGACTGTCAGAAATTTGGAGCTATTCAGAGAGCACCAGCATTGGCTATGAATCCAATTATCAAGTCATGGCCGTTTAGAGGTTGGGGTATTGATATGATCGGCCAGATCAATCCACCATCAAGTAAAGGTCACAAGTTTATATTGGTTGCTACTGATTATTTTACTAAGTGGGTTGAGGCTGTACCTTTTAAGAAACTTGATACCAAAGATGTGATATAATTTGTTAAAGAACATATCATATATAGATTTGGTTTGCCTCAGACGATAACAACTGATCAAGGGTATATTTTTGTGTCCGAAGTTTGTTCAATTTGCCGATAGTATAGGAATTTCATTGTGGAATTCTTCACTTATTATGCACAAGCTAATGGGCAGGCTGAAGCATCTAACAAAAGCTTGATCAAGTTGGTTAAGAGGAAGATTGTTGAATATCCTAAGAAGTGGCATACTGTTTTGGCTGAAGCATTGTGGTCCTATCGGATAGCTTATCATGGTGCTATTCAAGTTCCACCATATCAGTTGGTTTATGGACATGAAGCTGTGTTACCATGGGAAACTAACATCGGCTCTAGAAGGATCTCTTTGCAAGATGAGTTGACAGCCGATGATTATCATAATTTGATGGTTGATGAGTCGGAAGAGTTGGTTCAATCTAGATTGCGTGCCCTCGAGAAAGCTATAAGGGATAAAGAAAGAGTTGCTAGGTATTATAATAAGAAGGTTGTGCCAAAGTCTATTGAGGAAGATGAACTTGTGTGGAAATTGGTGTTGCCGATAGGAGCACAAGATAGTAAGTTTGGGAAGTGGTCACCGAATTGGGAAGGACCTTTTTGGATTCATAAGTGTGTTTCTCAAGGGGCTTATATGTTGAAAGGGCTTGATGGAGAAGTTTTTGGACAAGCTCTCAATGGAAAATATTTAAAGAAATATTACCCAAGTGTTTGGATTGGTTCATAACCGGTTGTGTTATGCCGATATATGGTTGACAGCCGATGTTGTTTACATCGCCATTAGATGGCTGATATTTTTATCGTCCTTAGATTACATATAAGTTTGCAGCATTGTGTTCCCTACTACAAACTTGGGGGCATAACAAGATAAAATTTGGGATTTTTGAGCAAAATTTATAGATATATTCATATCGGCTCGATGGCTGATATCAGCATTTACCTGAGTTTAAATCGGCTCGATGGCCGATAGTAATATATTACAGCAAAAAGTTATTGTTTGAGATAAGTGTTAATCTATTATATCAACCCAGGAAATTTTGGATTGCTGAGATCGCACGTAGGCGAATTTGCTCTACTTCATCTATGATCTTGGCATCAGCAGCATCAGTACCTGGAATGGGTTTGAGTGATTTATTAAGAGAAGCCAGATGCTTGATTGAAGATTTAAGCTTGGAATTTTGTTGTTCGATAGCTTGTGGGAGATCGGCCAATTTCTTTTTTGTCTCAGAAATTTTGACTCGGCATTGTCGTAGTTGAACCAAAAGATCAGACTCTTCTTGTTTAAGTCTGTCTAGCTCTTGCTGAGTTGATTGTGGGCCAGCCGATAATTCATCCAGTTTTGATTTTTCTTCGTTTACTTTCTGACGGCTAGTTTGAATGGTTGCTTCAAGGGCTTTTGTATTCCAGCCAATCAGCCAATCTGTGTTTTGCTCTCTCAAGTCCTCTGGAAGTTGATTTTGGATTTCTTGGAATCTTGACCTGATTGAGCCACAGTTTATGACCAAGGTATCTGTTGATGCAAAAAAAACACACTGGCCTGATAGTTGCTTTACTCTAGTGCAGGTCCAAAACATGCTTTCGGGTTCAAAGGCGTTCCAGTTGATTTGATCCTGCAATCAATAAGATAGAACATGCAAGTTTATTAGTAAATGATAGTCAATCGGCCAGTCAACCGATATCATATCGTGATGTAACCTAGCCGATGCAATATAGCATAAATCAGCTGTAAGGTGTATTCAATGATGAGCTAACCCTAAACTTGATACATCGGCTGAAAATATCAGTGTTACATAATTTATATATCAATATTACTTTAGAAATCAATAATTGGGATAGATCGAACTTAACCGAGACAGTATAAATTGCTCGCGTCTAAAATAACATGAAATAATGATTATGTATACTCATGTTATAGCCAATGATTAGATTAAAGTCTGTATCGGCTATAGCTCCGATACAACCTTATACTAGGATATTCTCTTGCAACAAACATATTTAACTATTACCAATCAGATTGGTAGTAAGTCCAATATATTTATATTAGATTAGATCCTGATATAAGGGGCAGATATATCATATTAAACAAAGCATGAAACTATGTAAAACAACTATACCAGATAAGATCGGCTGAAACCTCGATACTATCCTTATTAAGAACCATAAAGCAGGCTAGAGATCATGATTCTAAACACGACTTAATAGATCAAACTTAATTGATGCAGCCTTAAGTATGAAAAGAAGCATAATATCTAGACAATCAAGCCGATAGTTGCCTTTTTCGGGATGGTGGATACATTATATAATTCAAACCAATAAGACAATCTATCTGTTATCGGCAAAACCAAAGACAGAGATCGGTCAATATGAATAGATAGCATTGTCAATCTAAATTATATAATGTATATGATAACACGGAGATTCACAGAATAGAATTAGAGTGTCATAAAGATGTAAGCACTAATTCCAATAATGCAAACCACCATAACAAGTTTTACCTCTTCGCCGAAGATCAAACCTGTTGCAGCTCGACTCGAAAGTAAGAACTCGTCGAAAATAAAAGAATAAAAAGGTTGGCGATGCACTGAGATTGATTGAACGGTTGTTGTTTTATTCCAAAGGCCTCGGGTCTATATTTATACCCGAAAATACAAACATTGTCCAAGATGAACACGACTCATATCATCCTAATACAAATCCAACTAGCAAATAAGTCCCTTAGGCGGACTCTTACCGAAAATATCTATAAGGAAATTAGAGATAATCCTAATTAATAGATACATTTGTCAATTCTGGACTCCATCCTTGCCTGGTACCATCGTCTCAAACTCTTCCTCAAACCCGATATTGATCATGCATGCAATATCGGTCATATACGGCTATCCAGATCAGACTCGGTTCCAGCTAATACGATCTTCCAGCCAATGTGCACTCTATTTCCGAGAATTCCGCATATCTTCAATTCCGCTTCGAATTGGACTTTGTGTCCGATTCATATGCTTGCCAAATTTCATCGTCAACACATGCCCCCCAAATTTTTGTGTGAGTGCCTGGTGCAGTTGCCCAACTCCATAAAAATTATCAGGGTAAAACAGTAAGTAATTTTTCCTATAGATATTTTTAGCTACAGACTATTCCAAAAATTCTAGATTTTAACCAATCGATAGTTTGGAGGTCTAAAACAAGTTTATAATTTTTCAAAATTTGTGGGGAGGCTAAGAATAACATAAGTAACAGCAAGGCACCATTTTAGAGTGAAAATTGTATATTTTAGTTGCATTTACAAACTGAAAGTGAATTGCAATTGCCTCAACTTACCGGTTAGATCATCGGTCTAATATTTGAGTAAGAGAAGTAATAGATTTATTTTTCAACCCAATTAGATCAACATGAGTGAAAATCTGAGAATAAGGTGAGAAAGAATTCCAGAATGAGATGAGGAGTAAAAAGGATTCACACATCCTAAGATTTTCACAATCGACTCAAGTTGAATATTTTACAGATCATTTTCAACTTGCCAACTTAGCTGTAGCCTACAGTTGGTATTGCTCTGATACCAACCGCTGCGGACACCCCGAGTATTATACCATCCAGTGTCCAACGCGACCACCATATATAATTGGAGGAGTGGGATCCAAACACGCATAAATAGCCACTCGTCCCAATGTGCCCATGGTCGCGGTTGACACCTTTTGCTATAATAACCGGAATACCGAGTAGTGAGCGCAAAAGATAACCATAAGATAGCTTGCCAGTGCACTCCGTCATATGCTCGTCAAACCACACGAAGGCGGCGACCAAAAACATACCCCAGTGACTCGATCCAAAAGCGCTATCCCCAATTATCTCAAGCGATCAAAACCCGTTACTCATGCTTAGCTAGTCCCCAGGAATGCGACTAGCCTCACACTTTCATCGCAAGCAATTAATAAACATAGCAAGTACCATAATAGGGATTAAAGTGCAGCGAGGTACATGACACATAATAGGGTCCGAGGTCCCAACATACAACACATAAATATAGCAGCAAAAGTCTCAAATAGAGTCTCAAATAGAGCTCATAAGCAAACGATAAAATCGGTGGTGCCACAACCCCACTAGGGCAAACCAACCGGGCAAGAGCCAAGCTGCAAGAGATCACTCATCGCCCTCGCCGCCCTCGGTAGAGCAATGACCACACAAGAAGCATAACTCATAACCGGTATCCTCACCTGAAACAGCAGCGCCGGGTTAAGTACAAGATTGTACTCGCAAGTCTTACCCAAAATTATATATATACATAAGGGAGAGAGAAGTATGCAAGCTTTCTAGCCTATAGTGGGTCTCTAGGTTCAACATTTGCATAAAGCTAATTTTATTGAGCAATTAATGAGTATAAAGCAAGGACAAGCAAATCTAGCATCATTTTAATTTATGGACAACAAGTATATAGTTCTGAAATGTATAAGCAAATGAGCCCAAACGGTGCTCTCATCATCAACCATGGACTACCAAAGTCCATACCAACATGGCACAACATGCCAACCCTACCATCAAACATAATCCCATCCATAATAATCCACATTTGATGCTAACATAACTGACTAACACATCAAGCATTGTCCATAACCGAGGACGCGGCTATTCAAATAGATTATACTCTGATCAGAGGTGTACAACTGGACCCACACGAAATGAACAAGGATAAAATGCTACACACCCCGTCGAGTGCGGTACACAAGTGATTCAAGCTCATTACATGCCCTTTCTTAGCCCCACCCCAACCACCTATACCACGCCGGGGTTCCCGACGACTCAGTCACTTGCGTGTGTGGTGTGACCACGCGGGAGGCACCCCCGGCCAAACCTAGGCACCCGAGGCCCTCCAAAGGCTACCTGCCTCATGACTCTCCAACGTGGTATAAATGATCACAGTAGAACTAGTAAGAACAAGCCGGTAACAAATAAGGCATGTGGTAAGTACATAGGGTGCTTGATTAGATGTCAAAATGTTTGGTCCTTAACGACCTAGACGGGGCTACTTGCATCAGGGGAAACCAACCTCCCATCATCGCCCTATCACCCGTCCAAGTCCAACATATTTCATCAACCATTATTTAGTGTAAGTGCTCAAGTTTTATGCCCAATAATGCAAGTCGTCCATATACCACAATTAATAGCACTGTTCATCCCTATAATTCTATTAGCACTAAGCATGGCTAAGCATTAATGAATAAGACGTCCCAAGTGATCCCAACCAGTGGTAATAGGGTATAAGGACAGCAATATCACAAGAACTAAATACATAAATAGGTTCTACCCATACACCACAAACCGACAATATTAATATCTAGGCAATGCATGCATATATATACGTATAGATTGCAACCAAATCATTTTTAGAGAAAGCATAGGTCCTAAATGCTTAGGTGCTTGCCTTGCTGCTGAGGGTAGTCACTATCCTTCTCTCTGGATATGGCTCATTACTCTCTGGAATCTCCGAGTCTATCGAAAAGAAGCAATATGCGAATAAGAGCCAAATAAACATGCACATGCAAAATGATCAATAAATTATGAAATAATTACAGTGGGTAGATCATGTTTTAACTAGATTATCACTTATGGTTTGGGAGATATGAAAATGACAAGCTCTCAGGTGCTGAAAATGGTAGTTCTGCAAATAATTAAGTCTACTTTAGAGCATTACAAGCAACTTGCAACTCAAACCCAGTTTTTACAAATATGATTATTTTTAGTGGGAAGTACATCATTCACAGGTCCTAAGAAAAATTATTTCACAGCTATATGTGTTGCCATTATTTATATATGAGTTTTACAAGTTAAAAACATAGGAATGCTAAATAAACTCCTAAACATGATTTAAGAGATAGTTTTGTCAAAAACAAACCACAACAGCAAAGAGTACTAAAATATAAGATCAACAAAAATGGTTTCACAATTTTAGCTTTTACCAATAATTTCTTACGAATTTATTAAGAGCTAGACCACACAAGGGATACATATAGCTACTTATATTTTTACTGGGAAAACCAGTAAAAAGGTTTGTCATTTTTATTTTACAACATTGAAGACCTCTGTTTTATGAATCTATAGGAATTTGGTTCACTGAATTTGGAGTTCATATGAATTAGTTATGGATTTTTAAAGTTCATACCTCTTTCAGCTCGATAGCTGTTTTAGAAATCGATTCCTATTTTCACTCCCCTTTTCTCCAACTTCCACCGGACTTGGCTCACATGGCATCAACCTGGACGTAGGGTTGTGTGATGCTAAGGCCTCAGGCTAATGGCAAGAGACGGAGCAAGGCCTCGGGCTGATGGCAAGAGACGTTGCCTAGGGCTGCTTCAACCGAAATCAAAAGAGATGAACTCGGGGTGAGTTGCAGCCACCTTCTAGCTGCAGCAATGGAGTGGACAACCTATAGAACGTTGCTATAGATGTTCAACATGGAGGGAATCCAAAAGAGGCACCATGGATGAAAAGGAAGCTCACCAAATGGAGGAAAACAAAATGCTGCTGCTGCAGCCCTGCAGGCTGAAACCACCACTCTCTTATTCCATCTCGATCTCTCTCAACTCTCCATGCATCTGCAAGATGTTGGGATGGATGGAAAGCTTGGATGATGGGGATTGTTGTGGTCTAACATGCAGGGATTGACCTTGGGCTATTGGATGGGATTTGGGAAGGAGAAGTGAGATGAGAGCTCAATTTGAGGAAGAAAAGAAAGAACAAGCAGTGAAGATGAAAGGGGAGGAAGAAGAAGGGGTTTTCTCTGCCCCCCCCCCTTAAGTCCTGAGGTGGGAGCACGCCCATGAGTGTGTTGTGGGGCTAAATAGGCACCCAAGGTCAGTGACAAGTGGGCCCATATCGTGGCTGTCTATGAGGGTGAGAGAGGTGGGTGAAAAACTGAGTATAGATTCGTTCTTGCAATTTTTCAGGATTTATTTTCTTTCCCTCTCCTGGTATATTCGATTTGACTAGGTAAAACTTGTTCAAAAATTCAAGAATTTGGTGTGGTGATAGGTGCTGGTTTATAGGTTCCATTTTCAAAGTTTCACACATAAATTCCAAGTATTTTAAATCTGGTGAAAAGATGAAATTGGTTAGACCGAAAGTTGGTTTGAATTTTTAGGAGGCCAAAACAGAGAGTAAAAATTCCACAAAATTTATATTTGTTTGTGATAAATAAACTAGTATTTGAATACATTATTAAACATGTACACTTCTGTTCAAGTTATTATTTAAATAGAAGTGGTTTCAATTTTACCGATTAGAGTTAATTTTGTTATCGCATATGATCAAATTGCAATATAGTAAATATGAAATCTAAAGGACAACAAATGCAATATAGTAAATATGAAATCAATGATGAAAGATTTGAGAAACCAAGCAAAGTTCTAACTGCTGCAATCTCCCCCTGCATCCTTCCTACTATCATATCTTAAGCCAGGAACATACAACCATCATCCGATGGTAGCAGCTAGGCAACTTGGTATGGGGTAACTTTCCATCAGCTTATACTATTCTGACATAATTCAGACCAGAGGAGAAATTGTATCGGCTTTGATGATGGATAAACTGCTAAACATACCTGGTCCCCCTCTTGGTAGCATCGACAGATTCAATATCACATTGATGAGAAGCATCCTTTTTGATAGATGGTGGTCTGAATGGAAAACTCACATATTCCATCTGTCGGCTCAAATATACCTCATCAGAATATTACCAGACCTGGCTCCCCAAGTAAGTTACTTCCTCTCACAACCTTCATCTTTCTTTTAATAACCTCTTGATATTTACCACCTCTCATTTTACTCTTGCAGACATCTGAGTCACCTCCTCCTCTCATCAGCTGAAGTGGCAAACCGATAGAGTACGCTCCTGCAAAACTCCCTAACAGTTGTGGCCCAACGCCTTCTGTCATTGGCTTTAATGCTCCCAAGGTGGCTACCCTACTCGAGGGTCAATTCAGAGAGCCGATACAAGCTGGTGATAAAGAAAAAGAACAAAACAAGCTGCCATCAAGCCATCCATTACTCAAAAATCCACCAAGAGGCAAAAGAAATCAGCCGATGAAGATCTCCCTCTGGATCAAGAAGTGGAAGAATATCTAAAGGAGATTGAAATGGAATAAGCCATCAATGAAGCAGCTGCCCAGATTAGTGAAACAGTCGAAGCTACAATGCCGAGAGCTGACACTCCACCAGTTGTTGAGTCAAAATCTGTCAAGACTCCGAGTCCTCCAAAACGTCACCCTCGAAAAGCACTGGTATAAATATTCTAACACCTCTATCCTTCTTTATATCTTATAATTCTTAACTCAATTATTCCTTTCAGCCAAAGAAGAAACAAGTTGCTATTAGGAGAAAACCAACTCCACCACCAGCATCGGTAACTTTTACTCATCTTAATTCTAATTTCGTTTTTAGCCGATACTGAATAACACTTGTTATTATTGCAGCCTCCACAGCCTTCGTCTCCTCGTCAACCTTCAAGCGAACACACTCCATTGGCTACAGCAAGCCGTCATGACGAGGAAATAATTGCTGGAACTTCAGCTCCCCAAATTCCTGTAAGCACACATCCAACTTTCATATATCGGCTCAACTAAGACTATTACTTAACAATATTTCCTTATCTTCAGCTCTTAGCCGATATGTTTTCTTTCGATATCAAGTAGTTCTAAGATGAGGAAGAAGAAGATACAATGAGCAAGGCTACATCTCCCATATATGAAGACCTGAAGAACAAACTAGCCGACATTGCCGATCGGCTCAATGTTTCCTTGGATGCATTGGTTGCAGATTGTGGACCGGTCAGGTCAAGATTCCAAGAAGTTCAAGATCAAATCCCTGATGAACTCGTTGACATGGTCTCTCCAGTTGTCTTCCTCGAGCAACATCGTTTCAAACTCGAGGGAGCCAGACAAAGGATTGCTGATCCGCTGGAGCGCTCATCTCTTGAAGCTACCATACAAACCAGCCAACAACAAGTCAATGATGAAAAAACTAACTTAGATGAATTGGAGGCTGGCCCAAGCTCAATACAGCAGAATATTGAAAGACTGAAGAAAAAAGAAGCCGATTTGCTAGCACAACTTGAAGCATGCAGAACTATGATAACATCTGAAGAACAAAAGCAGCCGATTTGCCTAAAGCCATCGAAGTCCAGAAAACAAAGCTGAAGAACTTTGTCAAACATCTATCTTCCTTGAGCAAATCTCTCAAGCCAATCCCCGGTACAAACGCAACCGATGCTCAAGCAATAGATGAGATAGAGTAAATTAGGCAGAAAGCAATATCGGCCATCCAAAAATATCTATCATGATGTAATGAACAGTTAGCAGCTTCTAATATTTGTAAACTTTTTGCTTCTATGTAATTATAACTCTATCGGCCATCGAGCCGATTTAAACTCAAGTAAATGCTGATATCGACCATCGAGCCGATAAGAATTTGGCCATCGAGCCGATATGAATTTGTCAATATGTCTTGTAAAATTCCCAATTTCGCTCAAAAAATCCCAATTTTATCCTCTCATGCCCCCAAGTTTGTAGTAGCGAACACAGTACTGCAAACTTATATGTAGTCTAAAGGCGATAAAAATATCGGCCATCAAAAGGCGATGTAAACAACATCCGCTATCAACCATATATCGGCATAACACAGCCGATTATGAACCGATCCAAACGCTTGTATAATATTTCTTTAAATATTTTCCATTGAGAGCTCATCCCAAAATTTCTCCCTCAAGTCCTTTGGACATATAAGCTCATTTAGAAACGCACTTATGATTCTGAAAAGGTCCTTCCCAATTCGGTGACCACTTCCCAAATTTGTTGTCTCGTGCTCCTATTGGCAACACTAATTTCCACACAAGTTCATCCTCCTGAAAAGACTTTGGCACAACCTTTTTATTAAAATGCCTAGCAACCCTCTATTTATCCTTCTAACTTTCTCAAGGGCACGCAATCGAGATTGAACCAACTCTTCTGACTCATCAACCATCAAATTATGATAATCATCGGCTGTCAGTTCATCTTGCAAAGAAATCCTCCTGGAGCCGATGTTAGTTTCCCATTGTTAACGACGAAATTTGGTAAGCCTCGAAGTCATCATCGGCCTAGAGTCAGTATCGGCTTTAGAGTCCTAAAATCAGTCGATGGAAGCTATTAATCACCAACAGTCGAATTCTTACCAAATTCGGTTAAGAAAATTAATCTATTAAAGGAAGCTTATCCAAAAGAGACCGAGTTCAAGGAGGATGCGGCATGGCAGTTTATCTATTAATTAGGAAGAGTCTATTAGTTTCCTTTTATCTTTAGGAAAGTGTGTTTAGTCTCCAATAAGGACTTTATGTTTTTTCTTTCATCTCTAGGAAAGTTTGAGTCATATCCGATATGGACTAGTATCTACCCATGGGTATAAATATGTACACCCGAGGTCCATGTAAATTATCTCTCGATCAATTCAACTTCGGCGCATCACCACCTTTTACCCTTTTTACTTTCGACGAGTTTTTGTTTCAAGTTAGGCTGCATCGGCATCGATCCCCGACGAGGGGGAAGGCTTGTTATGGCGGCTTGCGTTATCAGGATTAGTGCTTCCATCGCTTCGACACTCTAATCTTGTTCATGTAAGTCGTCGAGTTATCATATAAATTATATAATCTAGATTGACAATGTTTTCTACTTGCATCGGCCGATCTCCATCTAGGGTTTTGTCGATATCGGCTAAATTACTTTGTTGGTTTAGATTATATAATGTATCCACCACCCTGAAAATCAGTCAAAGGCTTGATTGTCTAGATATTATGTTTCTTTTCATACTTAGTGCTGCATCAGTTAAGTTTGATATACTAAGTCGTGCTTAGAACCATAATCTCTAGTCTGCTTCTTGATTGGCAATAAGGTTTTCATCGGGGTTTCAGCCGATGAGTTATCTGGACATTGTATCGGCTTACAAGAATTATTTACAAGTTGGTTTTAGCCGATGACAACAAATGTTTCAGTATTTATCTAATCGTTTGGATTTAATGACAACAGATCTCCAACCGATGTATGCTTTAACCTTCGGATCGGTGCTTATTTAATCTATCATTACTAGCCGATTGGTTGCTACCGGATTATATTATTGTTATATTACATTATCATCAGCCGACTATCTTTATGTCATTATTTTCTTTAAGTATCAAGATCTATACCGGATAACGGCTGGTATCGGCATCGGCTGGAATTACTATATCGGCTTGTCAGCCGATCGGCTGTTTGATATTCAATTTATATATCTTGTCAGTTGCAAGATCAAACTAACTGGCACGCCCGCATCTCATTATTATTTTGGACCTGCACTAGAGCTAAGCAGATCTCCCAAGCCCTCGTGTTTTTACGTCAACACCCATGGTAACATAGCTTCATGTCCATAAACCAACAGTATGGTGAAACTTGAATAGCACCATGACAAGCCATCCGATAGGACCATAATGCTTCAGCCAATATGGTATGCCACTTCTTAGGATATTCAGCAATCTTCCTTTTAACCAACTTGATCAAGCTCTTGTTAGATGCCTCAGCCTGCCCATTAGCTTTTGCATAATAAGGTGAAGAATTCAACAACTTGATTCCCATGCTATCGGCAAACTGAACAAACTCATCAGACACAAAAATAGACCCTTGATCCGTTGTTATTGTCTGAGGCAAACCAAATCTGTATATGATATGCTCTTTGATAAATTCTATTGCATCTTTGGTATTAACTTTCTTCAAAGGAATAGCCTCAACCCACATAGTAAAATAATCAGTAGCAACCAATATGAACTTGTGAGCTTTACTTGATGTGGATTGATCTGGCCGATCATATCAATACCCCAACCTCTGAACTGTCATGGCTTGATAATTGGATTCATAGCTGATGCTGGTGCTCTTTGAATAGCTCCAAATTTCTGACAGTCTTGACATCCTTTATAAAATCGAAAGCAATTTTCCACATTGTCGGCCAAAAATACCCTACTCTCCTAATCAGCCACTTTATCTTGCGAGCCAGTTGATGAGTACCACATATTCCTTCATGCACCTCACACATGACAACCTTTGCTTCATCCAGACCTAAACATCTCAATAAAACTCCATCAATAGTCCGATGGTACAATGTATCGTCCAACAAAACATATTTAAGAGCTTTATATCTTAATTTCCTGGAAACCGATCTAGAAGGATTCTTTAAATATTCAAGTATCTCAAACCTCCAATCGTTGGCAGACATGCAATTTCAACCTCAACATCCTTCAACATCGGCTTGTAACCCGATGCCCCTTGAGCTAGATCGTTGGCTTCAAAATTTTGTTCTCTAGGAATGTGCCTCAAAGTAACTATCGTGAAAGTCTTCATTAACTCTTGACACTTCTCATTGTAAACCATCAAGACATTGTTCTTACACTCATATTCCCCAGATAATTGACTAATCACCAACAATGAATTACCCATGATTTCAACAGCATCGGCTTCAACCTCCTTTGCAACCCTTTTAAAACAACCTCACACTCAGCTTGATTGTTAATGGAATAAGGTTTGATGATGAAAGCAAATTGAAAACTTGCCCCCTAGGCCATATAATCACTAAGCCAATACCACATACATGAGTGCAAACTGATCCATCAAAAAACAAAGTCCATGGCATAATATCAACATGATCAATTGAATTATCCATACGCTCAACTATAAAATCGGCTATCGCCTGCCCTTGCACTGCCTTAGCCGATTCATACCTTAGATCAAATTCTGTCAAAGCATGAATCCACTTCCCAATTCTTCCCTTCAAAACTGGAGCCGATAGCATATATCGCACCACATCGGCCTTACATACTATAATGCACTCATTGGAAAGTAAATGATGCATCAACTTTGTGCAAGAAAAATATAGGCATAACCATAATTTTTCCACAGGTGAATATCTGGTCTCTGCATCCAAAAGTCTTCTACTTAAATAAAATACAACTCGTTCCTTACCCTCAACTTCTTGGATCAAAGTTGAGCCGATAGAATTCTGATCAGCTGACAAATACAACTTAAAAGGAAGTCCTTTTTGTGGTGGAATGAGAACTGGAGAGGTACTCAAATGTTCCTTTATGTTATCCAAAGCATTTTGTTGCTTTTCTCTCCAAACAAACTCCTGATCGGCTTTCAACCTTAGCAATGGTGTGAACGGTTCTATTCGACCAGATAAATTGGATATAAACCGGCTAACAAAATTAATTTTGCCAATCAATGACTATAACTTAGTTTTGTCTTCTGGAGATTTTATCTCTTTGATGGCATTGATACTCCTCTAAGATATCTCGATCCCCCTCCCATGTAGCAAAAATCCAAGAAACTGTCCAGCCGATACACCAAAAGCAGACTTGGTTGGGTTTGTTCTCAATCCATATTTCCTTTCTCTCTCCAAAACTTTACCCAAATCAGCTATATGCACATCAATTTCCTTAGACTTGACCACCACATCATCAATATAAATTTCAAACAAGAAACCGATAAGATCATGAAATATATAATTCATCGCTCTCTGATACGTGGCATCGGCACTTCTTAATCCAAAAGTCATAACAACCCACTCATATAAGCCGATTGCACCGAGACATCGAAAAGCAGTATTGTGAATGTCTTCCTCCATACAAATTTGATTATATCCTGCATTACCATCCATAAAACTGATAATCTTGTGCCCAGATACTGCATCAACCAATTGATCAGCAATCGACATTGGGTATTCATCTTTAGGAGTAGCCCTATTCAAATCTCGAAAATCAATACAAACTCTAAGTTTGCCATTTTTCTTAATCACCAGTACTATATTTGAAATCCACTTAGCATATCGGCGTGGTCTGATAAAGTTAGCATCATAGAGTCTTGTAAACTCAGCCTTGATAGCATCATACATCTTAGCTTTACAACGTCTCGGGGGTTGCTTGTATGGACGATAGCCAGGTTTAATTGGGAGTCGATATCCAACAATCGATCAGCCAAGCAAAACAATCTCTATAATCTTTCAAAAGTGCTATTAATTTACATTTATATTCTTTTGTCAAACCTTTACTAATATATGTCGGCCTAGGTCTATCACCTGGTCCAATGTCCACCTCTTCTAATTAATGGGTTGACATAAATCCTTTCCCCAACTTGCCGTCAAGATCATCTACAGTATCCTTTGTGTAAAAATTGGAACCCTCCACGGCGCCCTCAAAGTAACAAGTGGGGCTCTCCATCTCCTGTTGGCTGTATATCATAATTAGAAACTCTTAGATAATCCCCTCGCCAAACTTTTCTTGATAAACAAACAATTCCTTCCATCTCCCAAACAGACAAATCAGCACTAGCTACATTAACTGACCTGTTGGCTAGCACGATTTCAATCTAGTCTCCTTGCCATTGAATCAAATTTTGATGCATAGTTGAAGAAATACAATAATTAGCATGGATCCAGTCTCTTCTCAGGCAACAGACTATAGGAACTGTTCCCATTAATGACAAAAAATGTAGTAGGAATTGTCTTGCTGCTGATGGTCAACTCCATATTTAAAACTCCCTTGGTCTCGGATCAATTCCCTCCAAAATCTTTCAGAATCATGTTGGTCTTAATTAAGTCTTCTGAATTCTTCCCAAGCTTTCTGAAAGTTGAATGTGGCATCAAATTGATAGCTGCTCCTCCATCAACCAACATCATTGGCATCGGCTTTCCATTAACAAACCCCTTGACATACAAAGGCTTGAGGTGCCGATGGTCAGTCACTTCTGGTTTCTTAAAGACGGCTTGCTGTGGAGACAACATAAACTTAGCCGATTGTGGTTCATCTACTTGCTCCACAACTTGTTCAACTGCATACTCAGCTGGTAGCATGAAAACCATATTTATCGAAGGCGATGCAACTTATTTTCCCTGGTTTTTCAGACTTTTGTCCTCATCGGCTGAAACAATCTTGCTCTTCACGCGCCAAATTTTCCTTGTGCGCCTCAGCCGATGTTCAATCTTATCTTTGACTTCCTGAAATTGCTCCCTATTCCTCATCCTCTGGACACATCTTTTCTGACTCTTGGTGAAAATCCCAGTAGGACACCATTGAGGTTGCATGGTTTCAATTCTTCCTTGTGACTTATTTTCAAAGTGATTCTATTGGATCGACCCAAGCCTCTGATGAACTGACAGGCTTTGCTGAATCGGCTGATACATACTGTTATTCTGTCGGCTTGGTCTCTCAACAAATTGCATATCAGGATCACTGCAACCGGGGCAATCTTCAACAAATAGCAGCATAATCCCTTCGTTCCAGCAAAATCTAGAGAACTCACAGCTCCAATGGGGATCAAAATAACTTTTTCATCACCGTGGTAGTACGACTCCTCTTGCCTCTAGCGCCTTTTCTTATATTTGTTGATCATACTAGCCGATTTGACGCCTTTTGCATGGTATTTACTTCCATCGTCTTGGTTCCTGTTGGCTCCAGTGTGAACCATGTTCACTGGGAAAGGGTGGCCATCTATCTTCATTGGCCTTTTAGGTTCATCAAATTTTATCCTTCCTTGTTCTATGACCGATTGAATCTGCTGTCTGAAAATCTTGCAATCATTGGTGCTATGAGATCCTGTGTTATGCCATTTACAATACTTCTCTTCAACTCCTCAGCCGATGGTATCACATGTCCTGTCGGCAACTGAATATGCTTTTCTTGGAGAAGAAGATCAAATATCTTGTCGGCTTTAGTGATGTCGAAATCAAACCTCTCTTCCATTCCCGAATTCTTAACCCATTAGCGTACTACTGTCTTCTTGTTTCTAGCCCATTCAGCCACATTGACCTCTGGATCTTCATCTTCGGAATAAGAATCATAACTATAGATATTATTAACATTATTGGCTTTCTTCTTAAATTTTCTAGCCTCTTGAAACCGTGTCTCATGAGCCGATACCTTCTGAGCTAGATGTGCTAGACTTTCAAAGTCTTGAGCTGAAAATCTCTCCCTTACCGGCGCCAACAGGATCGTTTGTTTACATGGCATTCCGAAGAAGATTGTGTCCGATCGAGTAAGTCATTTTACCTCAAAGTTTTGGCAAAAGTTGCAAGAGGAACTTGGAACACGTTTGAGTTTCAGCACAGCTTATCATCCGTAGACCGATGGTCAGACCGAGAGAGTGAATCAGATCTTGGAAGAAATGTTGAGAGCTTGCGCCCTTGATTTTGGTGGATATTGGGATAGGAACTTACCATATTCCGAGTTTTCATATAACAACAGCTACTAAGCCGGTTTGCAGATGGCACCATTTGAAGCACTTTATGGACGAAAATGTCGTACGCCCCTGTTTTGGAATCAAACAGGAAAACGCCAGTTGTTTGGAGCCGAAGTGGTGAGTGAAGCCGAAGAAAAAGTTAGAGCAATCAGAGAGAGGTTGAGGATTGCACAATCTTGTCAGAAGAGTTATGCCGACAATCGGTGCCGAGAACTCAGTTTTGAAGCTGGAGATCATGTTTATCTTCGTGTTACCCCACTCAGAGGAGTTCACCATTTTCAGACCAAGGGAAAATTGGCACCATGTTACGTGGGACCATATAGAGTTCTAGAACGAAGAGGAGAAGGTGCTTATCAGTTAGAACTACCACCCAACATGGCTAGTATACATGATGTGTTCCATGTGTCTCAATTGAAGAAATGTTTCAGAGTGCCAGAGGAACAAGAAAGTCCGGATAACATTGAAATACAGGAAGATTTGACTTATGTGGAGAAGCCTACATGTATCCTCGAGACCAGCGAAAGAAGAACCAGAAACAAGGTGATCAGATTCTGCAGAGTACAGTGGAGTCACCATTCAGAAGAAGAAGCAACTTGGGAGAGAGGATGAGTTGAAAGCCGCCCATCCGCATCTCTTCGACAGTTCTTCCGAATCTCGGGGATGAGATTTCGTATAAGGGGGTAGGTTTGTCAGAACCGGAGTTTCCCCCCTTCCATAGTTTCTAAATCATTAGTAAATGGTCTATAGAAAATACTTTGTTTAACCAGGAGCAAACCCTAAACTAACAATGTGCTTAACAACCGGAATTGCGAGGGAGAAGTTTTTTTCGAATTCTCTTTGCTTCAAATCGTTAACAGTACTTTCAGCAGAATATTTAGAGTAGAGGAAGTAATAATGGTAATTTAAAATATTAGGATTTGAATTAATAATTCCTTCCTTTCCCTTCTTCGGGCGTGAACCGTACCCGGTTTACTCTCCCTGTTCGCGGTTAGTTGTATCCGCTGATCCCTTTGCGCCGCAGTTTTATTTTGTATGACGAGCCGAGTCCTACTCTTATTCTGGTTCGGTTTCTTTTTCTTTCCCGAAATAGCACCGTATTTGTTTCCCCCACCTTTCCTTTTTAGGTTCCCCCTCCTCCCCACAGCCATGCGTGCCTCTCCCTCTCCTCTGCCGTGCGTATGTGTCCCCCCCTTTGGCCGGCCCCACCAAAACCCCCTCCTCCACCTCTATAAAAGCCACCCCACCGTCTCCCCGCGTGCCCCTAACCTAGCCGCCACACCCTGCGCCACCGCTAGCCATGCTGCTGTGTCGCCACCTCCCTGCCACCTCGCTACCCCGCCGGTGAGGTTTCCCTTTTCGTCACCGGCGTGGTTGTCGTCGTGATCTTTCCCCTTTTTTTTGTTTATCCTTCTTGCTTAGCGTTTAGCCCTAGCCACAGCCGCCGTCACCGTGCGCTAGCCGCTTGCCACAGTGTCGCCTCGCTGTGCCGCCGTCCTTGCCGCAGCCGTGCCGCGAGCTGCCGCCGTCCTAACCACGCGGCCGTTGCCACGCCACTGTTGTCACGCCGCAGCCGCTGCCGTGCCGCGCACCGCCGTTGCCACGCCGATGCCGTGTCACCACCGCTGCTGCTCTAGCCGTAGCTCGTGCTCATCGTGCTGAGCCGTGCCGTGCCGCTACCGTCACCCTAGCGCCACACTCGCAGCCACCGCTGCCAAGCCAGCTGCCGTGCTACCGCTTCGCCGCAGCCCTACCGAGCCGTAGTCGCCGTCGCTGCAGCTTTTGGCCGCTTGCTGAGTCGCCGGCTATGCCTACCAGCTATGCCGCATGCGCTTGCTAGCCGATTGTCACGTATGTTCGCATGTAGTGTGGCATAGTGTCACGTCGGTTTGGTCATACCGAGTCGTTCTAAAGCTCTAGAGCCGTTCTGAGCCACCAGTTCCGTTCGCCGGTTCGGTTGACCGGTTGCATGGTCCTTGACTAGTCGAGTCGCTGACCCGTGAGGCTTGTTAACCGGAGTTTGTTTTATGTTAACGTTGTCCGTTCGCAGACGTTAAAACATATCAATTAATTAAGGTTTTTCGGTTAATAGTAATTACATAGTTCATATTCTAAAATTCATATCTAATTCATCCAAGCTCCGTTTTAATCCATTCAAGTTTCTATGGATTCATTAAAATGTCTAGAATTCATTAAAATGTGTTTCTTTTGCTGCTTCAGTAGACTTATTGCTTTTATTGCTTGTGTGCTTTTTTTGTCGTATAGAATCCGGCAGTTCCGACACTCCGGTGTATTACGAAGTGGTCGCCGAAGTTCCGTCAGTTCAAGAGCAAGGCAAGTTATATATACAACATTGATCATGTTGAACCACTTTACAAAATCCCCGCTTTTCTATTAAATTGCATTGCTTTTATAATGTCATGTGGGATGGATGCCTATTGTACTCAGCCCGTTGTTACCTTGTACCATTGATAACTTGGGTTATAAAATGACTAGATGATTGATTTAGGAATGCTTAGTCATGCTTGGATCAATTAGCACACTATGGGATTCATTCTAATTCAGTCCTTAATTATATGATGATGTACCGTCATGGTATTGATTTAATTAACCTAAATATGTTTAAATGGTGGGTTGTGGGTGCATGGTTTTGATAGTCGTGCCCAAGATAATTAAGGACCGGTTCTCGGGAATCCCTGGAAGATATATCCGTGCAAACTACAGGCCAGCATGGGCTCCAGGCTGATCTTAAAGTGTAATCTAACCTAGTCAACGTACTAAGGCAAGGGTAAGCGTGATGGAGTATGGATGGATCTGGCTTTTGTCTATGCTGCTTCCGGATTTACCTAGGCACGAGAAGGGACTGCCCGCTGTCTTTCTAAGAGGTGGGGGTGAAACCTGAGGTGGGTATGCTTGGTTAGGGTGGGTTATGCAAAGGGTTTTGTCACAGTCTCTTTTCGGTATGTCGTGGTCATGCCGGCGCATGGTAACATGTTGTGAGGCCGTGTCTTGTGGGTACAGTTGTACACCTCTGATCAGAGTAAAATTATTCGAATAGGCGTGCCCGCGGTTATTGGGCAGTCAACCAGCTCACCGTGATTAGTCTCATCCTAATAATATGACTTAATGAACTGGTGTAGTTCAGGTGGTATGGTTGAGCCTGTTGCAACGTGGTTTAGCGTTGGGCAGTAATGTTTAATATTGATTAATTTGCCTCAACTGTTTTGTTGGATTAAAATTGTGTTGTATAAATGTTGCTTTTATGCAAATACTCTATAGCTATTCCTTTGATATTATCTTGCATCATACTTCTCTATTGGTATAACTTGTTGAGTACGGTGGGTGACACTCAGTCTTGCTTAATTTTTCCAACCTCAGAGTTAGAGGATTACCAGGATGATGAATATTTTGAAGATTAGGCTTGTTCCGGACGTTGAGGATGACTATGGGACGAATGATACGCTTTAATGAAGATCTTAGTTTAGATTATTTGATAATTTATTTCCGCTGCGTTTGTAAGACTTTTGAATTTATTATTTTTGTAAGACATGGATCTGTGTATCAAATTGTCGTTTGTGTACTCTAGCTAGTCCTGGACCGAGATTCAATACACATTATGCTTGAAATTCAGGTTAGCGAATTTTTGAGCCTGACAACATGCCTACCAGTGGGACATAAATGTAAAAGCCTATACAAAGACAAACCATAGGGTTAGCTGTTAGGGCTACAAAACAATAAATATGCCCCAAGGGGTATATTGTTAGACAAATTCAAAAAAAAACATACCTTATTATTTCCATCCATTCCATTAGGACAAGTGTTTGTCTTTCAACAACAACTAGCGTTGTCTGTGGGAAACCAGTCAAAGTCAATGCCACCCAAGACCCAAGAGAAGGTCAACTAGGAGGAAGATAGTTCCGCTGAAGTAAACGGATACCGGAGAGGGCAATGCCAAACAAGGTGTCGAAACCGAGGTCCAAGGAGGCCCCGTTGATGCGCTTAGATAAGCAAGCTTCAGGGGTGTTGAGGTTGAGGATCAGCAGGCGGTGCCTACCGTAATCCAAACATAATCAATCCCGAGAACGGAGTACGAAGCAATGAAGCAATACTGTAGGAGATGCGCTTCACCAGATCCAGCAGCAGCAGTAACAAGAAGTGACCATGTAGGAAATGGTTGGTGCTGTAGTGTGCACACCTATGCCAAACGTGTTTTATCCACCTCCACCCTGCCACAGGCCCAAGTTAGCCCCCATGTCCAGGCCGCCGCCTACAGATTTGGGTGCTACTTCGTTTGCTCAAGCTTTGACATCCCAGTAGGGATCGGACCTAGCATCGATCCTCCAAGCACAATACCAAGCCTTCCTCTAGCCAATGAATATTGGACTACCATAGAATATTCAACTGCCACCACAAGCAGCATCACTTTTGATGATGCCGATCGTTGGAGGACAAAGTCAAGGGTTATCAGCATGGCCGTCGACGATAGTGTGACTGCTTCGCCTGGTCCCCGTTCTGCATAGGTTGCGGCTTTGCCAGCCACACCAGTAGTGCAATTAGCTTCGACTAGAATAGCTGCAGACAACAGTGGTGCTGCCACCAGTGGCTGTGCCCTTCGACCAAGCTCAAGTGCAAGCACAAGTACCGCCGATTCCATTCACACTGCCGTACCCAAGCATTGTCATGCCCCAAGGGTAGGCATCAAACATCTCTAGGTGTTTCGCAATGTCATGCCGGAAAAATACCAGTTTCTAGAACGCTAGTGGATTAATCCCCATCCTAGGAAAAGTCAGGGTACACCAAAAAAATTGATACAATAGTTACATCTTTATTTCATCGATATTTACATTATTACAAAGGCGCATAAGGCTTGACAAACAAAATAAAACAGTAGAGGACGAGCGGCCAAACGGCTCTATTTTCACATGCGCTCAATTGGGTACAAGTCAATATAAGGACCAGTCTTCAGCCTAACTTATACCCCAATCTAGCGTATGTTAAGATGGAGCCATATGTCCGCTTGTTCGGTGTTGTTTCCTTTTGGTGATAAGGACTTATGTGCATTTTTAATGATGTAAATATTATCGAAATAATAAAGATGTGTCTTTTATCTCAATTTTGTTTTTGTGCAGCTCAACTTTTCCTGCATGGGGATTAATACTGCAGCATTCAGGAAATTGGTATTTTCCGGACGTGACTCTCAACCACCCCATATACCACCTCAGTTCAAGAACCCAATAAGTGCCAAGTACATGATTGACTCCGACCCGAGCGAGTTCTTGTCAATCTATGAGTTAGCAGTCGAAGTTGCGGCACCAAGGTGAAGGTGATACACCTGGCCTTGGGCAGTTTCGCTAGGTAATGGATCTTCAACCTTCCCTAGCAGCATTTACTCATGGGGATAGCTGAGGGATGTTTTCATCCTCCTCTGGTGAATCATACTCTTCGTAATCACAAAAGTCATTTGCTAGTTTCAATTCTCCGTGGCCGGTGTGGTGCAATGAAAATGCACACGGCTGGCTAGCACTTTCGGAAAATCCTCAATCAGCCTTCACCGGCAACTTCGTGTCGGCGTTGGTGGATTTCTCTGGGAACAAGAGAAACAAAAACAAGGATTGAGAGAGATCATTCAGATCAGCGAGATGCAAAACAAATCTACTAGTTCTTATCGTTCTTCTATCGCAGTCTCCAGTAGAACATCGTGGTGATAACTATTGTGCAACCCGTGCAACCCCTCCTGCTACGTAATACTAGCAGAGAGGGAGTGCATGATATTTACAAAGATTTAAGTGTGACATATTTTCTTACTCACTCTCTTGAAGTGTATAATAATGAATGTAATCCCACCTATTTATAGGCACATATGCATAGCCTTATCTACCTTTCGTATTTAGTGATGAACCTAATTAGTAACCAGGTTAGAGCCGGCAGGTTAGAGCCACCGGTTTCCTAAAAGAGGCAATTCATGAACAAGTTAAGTGTTCCGCCGTCTCTAAATTCCTGTGTTGGTAAAAAAAACTTCCTACATACCATAATATAAGAATTTTGTCTCTTCTATTTGTCCCACAATATAAAGGATTTTGATATACTATTTATCAGATTCATCAACTCCAATTCAAATTTCTACCTATTTTAACCCTACAACTACCCACTCACCCATAAGCAAATATCATTTAATAGGGGTATTCCTGACCTTAATCTTACCCAAAAGAAAATAATCCTAAGTCGGAGGGAGTAATTACTTACCCAACCCCTCAATTGCAAACAATCGCTGTTCATAGCCAATTTTGGAGCAGCAACAACCACCCAAAGAATTTGCAGGACGGACTTGTTTATCCATGGGGCTCTCCATGAAACTGACATATATGCGCACATGGGCTCTCACAACTACAAAAACAGAACCAATGGCATGCACATGATCGCACAAACAACGATTGGATACTTACAGCCAATGCAATATCTCGGACTTCGCTCAGCAAAATTGGATCAGCGTGACATCAAGTTTTCACAGTCCATCTGACTGGTAGACAACAGCAACTTACAAGCAGCTTCCTTACACAACATGCACCATTCCGAGGCTAATATGGCTGGTACTTAGCAGCCTGCCTATTGATGTATAAAAGAAACTAAAAGCAACACCCGTCTCCTATTTTGGACCTTAAGACATATCGTGGGCAAGAAACAAGATCATGCATGCCAAAACTAAATTAATGAGTATGAACTTGTTTCCATTTCTATCCATCAGACATACAGATGTAACAACTCAATTGATCGAAGTGCCAGCACCACAAAGCACATGATCAGGTAGGGCACATTCACAAATTTACCCAGCATTGTAGAAGACCTTCGGATCTAATTTTGACAACGATTAGCTCATCCGTGACCACAGAAACAGTGGCAGTTTAGATCAGTCATCATCAGTATTATCTGTCTTCTGCTTCTTCCACTTATAGGCTGCTTCGAGGATCTTGAGGTTTGGTGCCAGCGCAACCTCATCGGGGAAAATATAATCAATGTACTCCTCGTACCTAAGGTTAACAAAATATTGTATCAATACATGTGTTCCCTAAATTGCAGTCAACCTAAATGGAGAACAGGCTATGTGAACAGATTAGGAGTCAGAACGTTGAAAAGCACAAACAGAATAAGATGAAGCATTTTAGAGAAACTATATAGCATAATGAAATAACTGAGTAAGGAACATACGCAACAGTGGAGCCATCCTCTGTAGGAATTGGTCTCTTTCTCTTCACTTTCCTTGGCGCCTTTTTCTGCACCAAGGTGACATCACCAAGGTCACCTAAGCTCACCTCCTTGTTAAGCCATTCTTCAAGGAGCATTGCTCTTTCCTCCTTTAACTCTGGAGCACTAGTTCTGAAGTATTCGAATGCTCTTTCAAAGATTGCTGAAATTGAAAAAAAAAAAAAAGGAAATGTAAGTTAGGTTTATTGCACTGTAAATGACAAAAGGAACAGAGGTACCCGCCTAACTTCAATTACCCACGACTAAATTTGCTCTCAATTACCTCGGCACCTTCGAACCCGTTCTATCTGTTGTTCCTGATAACTAACTTCATTCTTAATCTCCTCACTCTCACTGTCTTCCCCAGCCAAACCAGCCGAGGCCTCAAACTCAGCATAGCTTATCCATACCTTCAAATGTTTTGTTCTATCAAGCAATCTCTCGTACAGTTCACGAGTCCTATCGAATTCATTTTCATCGATTTCAAACTGCAAGTACTCCTGTAAGATACAAAACAAGAAATGATTAAGAATACATAGCAAACGAACACATGAAATTTGAAATTTATGTTTAAGGTACTCCTGGATGGACTAAATAAGTCAGTATCTGTAGATTTTCTAAGGCCACTGCTTGATGGCTCTCTCAGTTGTAACAAGGATAACCACAGTGTCACAACCCGAGGCCATGACAGGATAACCACAGCCGGGTAGATAGATGGGCGGCGTCGGCTCCTGGAGAACGGATGTAGATTTAGGCTAGGGAGAAGAACATTATGGGGAGGGAGAGATTAGACTAATTGATATTCATCATTCCTTAATGATAATAGACTTCCCATCCTTATATAGATGGAATAATTTGACTCCTACGTAATGACTCGAACTAATCTTATACTTAACTCTAACTGATATCTTATCCCTAACCTAACTAATAATCTTATCTCTAAGTTGCCTGGTATGGGCTGCCGATGGGCACCTTACAGCCCAAAACTTCTCTCTAAGTTTTGTATAGAGAATTTTATCCTTATTCCTGCAGTAATTAAATATTCCAATTATTCTAGTGAAATTACTGAGAAAAACTGTCTTTTTTTTAATTCACCATCACAGTAGGGCCTAACTATTTGAAAAACTTCCTAATATAAGGCCCTAGTTTTCAGAATGTGTTCTCTGTACTCTGGACATAAATGTAAACTGTTGATAGCCCATCACATTTTCTCCTAAGAAAAAAAAACGTGCAGGAAATTCAAGACCATACAGGATCGCAAAAGAGTTTTCTATTAGCTGGCGTTAGTACTATACACATGGTTCAGCCCTTCGCCTTTCTTGGGGGAATAAGAGCTAAAAATCCTAAAGACTACAAGAATGCCAAAAAAGTGCCCCCTGATTTATGCAAATGAGGCATCTAACATAGATATGCTTATTCTAAATAAGCATGTATGTCAAATCTTACATTGAATAATATAACTACATCAATATGCCACTGCTGTGAAATAGCAGATATTGTCATATAGTTGATGAGAAATATGCTTCTAGCCTTGCTGAAGTAAATCTGATAGCATAGAAATTGAAGAATAGACAACAAATAACAATGGCGCCACAGTATTTTGAGTGCCAGAATATAATGCAAAGATCAATGGTAAAACAATACACACTTCAATACACGAAGCCTAGATCTCAAAAAAGAAATAAAATATTGGGATTCAGTGTTCAAAACATGTAAAATGGGACTAGTTATGCAGCATGCCCATTATCCCCATAAAAGTTACATCTTCCATATTATGAAGAACAATCAAGATAGATACCAATCAAGAATCCACCAGGATTGCCCCAAGAATTCTTATTTTCTACTTTCTAGCTAGTATGTTAAACACATTATGCCATTTTATTGACATCTAGGAAAAAAACTGATCGGTAAATATCAACTTTGCCTTGTATTCATGAAATGAACAGAACCTTTAATCAAAACATGAGCAGATATGAACCAATATTAGCAGGTCAAATGTATTTTAGGACCAAAGAATCGGTCATAGAAGAATTGGTATAGGTAGAACCATCCCACTAGTGATGTTTACAGAATGTGTTTTGAATTGGCGTGGTTTCAAAAAGTAGACACGGGTTATAATGGTTCCTTAACTTGAAAATCAAAACATTTTTCAACTGTGAATATAATTGTTCCTTTTTACATTAAAAAATACATTGTTGGACTATGGATAATCAAATATATTATAGAATATAAATGCTGGAATGCTTAGGCGCCACAGCAGTACCAAGAAAACAAGGAGGAAGAAAGTTTTTATGTGATGAGCAGATGGTGTCTCAGACAATGTCAATTCAACAGTTCACTGGAATATGAAGAAATAAATATCTACCACTTTCAGTTTGAAAGCCCTAAAAAAGAGGATATACTAGGATAACAGAAAGAACAACACACCTTCCACAGAACTTCTGGCGTATCAAGGGCTGGCTGAGCAATAGCAAGCTCATATATGGAACGAGCACGATCAGTCTCACTAAGGTTCTTCTCTAATTCGGCATACTTCCTCCAGGCATAACAGTTTGCTGGAGACCATTCAATATACTTCTCATAGAGAGTCCTACAACGGTCAAAATTACCAAGATACAACTCAATCTCAATGTACTTTTTGAATATCTTTCCCTTCGGAGCCATCCCAATGGCATTTCCGAGTATCTGCCGTGCAGCCCTAAGATTCTTCTGCCTTATCTCAAACTGGGCTGCCATGAGCCACATCTTGGCAAAAGTGAAGTTCTTGTGTGGAACCAATTTGAGACACTCGCTGTAAACTTCCCTGGTCCGTTCCATGTCCTTTGCATCAAGCTCCTCATACAAAGCATAATTTATCCATAGGTAAATGTATCGTTGCCAGTAACGCTTCTCATCTGCAGGGGGGATATTAGCAATGGCTCTCTCATACACCTCCCTGATCCTGCCCTTGTTCCCAACACTCTCCTCTAGCCTAATGTAATCAAACCATGAATCATAATTGAGGGGGTTTTTCCTCACCTCATCCTCATACTGGAATCTCCTCTTGCCCACGATGGCATCCTCAATTCCTTCACGGTCACCAAACTGTTTTTCAAATGCAAGGAACTTCCTGTATAGCTCCTCAGCCTGGCCTTTGGGCACCCTATCAAGTGCATACTTGTATATAGCTCGGGCACGCTCAACCTCCCGGCACCTTTCCTCAAACTCAGCAAAGGCTACAAACAGCACCTGGGCATCCTCATCATCTGCGAGCAGATCTGCAGCACGCTCGTACACCCGCCGCGCATGCTCCACTTCTCCACGCTTCATCTCAAACTTGGCATATCGAATGAAGGTATCTGGTCGCGGGTGTTCAGCCACAAACCGCTCATAAATGGCTCTTGCTCGCTCCACCTCACCATAGCGTAGCTCAAATTTGATGTACGAGTTCCAGCCAGCTGTGTCAGGACGCCAGGCCATCCAGCGCTCGAACACCTGGCGGGCGTTGGCAACGGCGCCGAGCAGCTCCTCCATGTGGATGTACTTGTACCACAGCTGGTCCACCCGGGGTAGGAGAGAAACGGCGCGGTCCCAGACGTTGCGGGCATGATTGACGAACCTGTTGCGCATCTCGAACTCGGCGTACTTGAGCCAGAGCGTGTGGTCGCGGTGGGCGACGTCGAGGGCGCGCTCGTAGACGGAGCGCGCGCGGGCGAAGTCCCGCTGCTGCTCCTCCCACTTGGCGTACTTCACCCAGGCGTTGACGTTCCATCGGACGCGGCGGATGACGTCCTCGAACTCCTTGCGGCGGCGGAGGCGGTACTCGGAGAGCTCGATGGAGTCGGTGATCTTCTGCTTGGGAGGGCGGATCTCGGGTTCCTGCCGCTCCCGCGCCTCCCGGAGGATCTGCTCTGCGGTGATCTGAACCGAGGCGGGGGTCTTGTTCTTCACCCGCGTCGCCCGGGGCAGCTTCACCTCCGTGTCGCGCTTAGTGAGGAACCCGAGGCTCGGATCGGAGGCGGACGGTGGGGCCTTTTCTCCTCCGCCGCCGCCCCCGCCGCTAGCGGGGGTGATGAGCGCCATGGCCGCCGCCGGCGCTGGGGGAGAGCTAGGGTTAGGGTTCGGGAGGGGAGTAGTGGGAGAAAAAGACGAGAGGGGCAAATGGGATTTCGATTCGAGGGAGACTACGGAACGGTGTGCCGTGCAAATGGGCCGGGACGGGTCGACCCGTTACCAGTACCATCTGGCCCATTGACTTGGTATCGGCCCACTGATCAGCCTACAAGTGGGAGATTTTTTTTTTATTTTTAATATTTTTTATTAAAAGTTTTGCAAAAATAATTTTTTTTCGAAGTTTGACAAAAGTAGCCTCCCGTCGCTCTCGGGGAGGGCGATTATTAAAAATCACTCATCCAAAGAGCGGCTATTGTGACGTGGCAGACGGCCGTCGCTGTCAGCACATTTTGCAGGCGGCCCCCTTGCCGTCATATAAGAGGGCGGTTTTTACTGTGCCGGGGAGCCGCCTGCAAAAGGGCGGCGGGGGGCCTGGAATTTTGCAGGCGACCCCCTTGCCGCCCTTTGTAAGGGCGATTTATATCCCCTCCCCTATAAAACCCTTCCCCTCTCTGAAATTCCCATTATAATCAGTCGTAATTCCAGAAAAAAAGAAAGAGGGAGGGGTGAGGGGGAGCAGAAGGAGAGATGCGAAGCCCTGCTGATTTACGCACTTTATCACAGGTAAATACATCACATTACATTGTGTTGTTAATTTATGCTGAATTGCAGTTTTAGTTCCATAATTTTTAGTAGATCTATAGAACACAACATATTTGTGTAGATCTAGAATACAACACATTTGTGTAGATCTAGAACACAGTAGATTTTAGTAGGAAAAATGTAGATTTATGTTGAATTGAAAAATGTAGTTTAGTTCGATCTGAAGCACGCTATCTATTTGTAGAATTGTGGACATAGGACACAGAACAATATTGTAGAAATTGTAACTTAGTGCGGAGTACCGATAAACATGATGTTAGATCTTATTAGTACGGTATGAATTTAGTTAACCTAGTTATTTTTTTAATCAGGCATAATATGAAATAAGGTCCTATTTCAGATAGTTCACGGTGAAAGGAACCTTAGATTTGGTACAGATGGTGTTGATCTGTCAGATTTTGTAATGACATCTAAGGGCATTGATAGGCCTGCAGAGAGCACATTTCAGTCAATTTACAGTTGGTTGTTGAGAGGATTTAGAATAGACCCAGAAATCTACACAATGTCAATATCTGTTGTAGTGAGTCATGCAACAGAAGATTATTTTTGGGAACTAATACCGATGGATAGTACTGTTGCATGAAGATGATATGTGGAGACGGCTTTTGGACGGTCATGGCCCCTTGTTATATTTGTGTCGGTGCAAGAGAAAGATGCAAATGTTTCAATGGGAACCGAAGATGTCGAGGGTCCTAGCAATACGGGTGATGTTGTTAGACCATCGATGCAAAGTGAGCAAAATCAAATAAGGATAGAGTAGGCCATGGGCATGGCGGATGAGGGGGAGAGAGTCGGTACAATCATTGATGAAATGGAGAGGGAAGATTCGGATAATGAGCAAGCGGAGGGCGACGCATCATCCGATGAGGAAGGTGATGTAATGCCCACTGATTGGACAAACGAGGATTTCTCTGGACTTGTTATCTCAGAGGGTCATCATGTACCCTGGGAATACAAGGAGAACGAGGTAATTGAGTGTGCTAGGTATGCTCATAAGGATGAGATGAAGTAGGCGGTCAAGCATTGGGCAATTTTTTTCAGAGAGAGTTTAGGGTGGTTAAACCAACCAACTATGTTTATGAAGTGAGTTGTATGAAGGAAGATTGTCCCTGGCGTGTCCACGCATATAAGGGAAAATGGAGTGATTATTGGAAAGTTAGCATTGTCACCGAGCACCAATGCTATTTACAAGGGGTGGAGAAGTATCACCAGAATATCACATCAGCTTTTGTGGCAAATGATATGTACGACAGTGTTGTTTCTAACATTGGCTTTGAACTAAGATCAATTATCAGCCACATTGAAAACAAATTCAAGTACACCATAAGCTATGCGAAGGCATGGAGAGCTAAACAAAAGATTCTTGAGATGAGGTATGGAACATTTGAAGCATCCTATGATAATTTGCCTCGTCTGTTAGCAACCATTTCCCAGAGGAATAGTAATATTTACTATGACCTTCACACATTTCCATCGGCTGATGATCCAACGAAGATGGTGTTGCAAAGAGCCTTTTTCTCATTGGGTGCTTGCATCAACGCTTTTGTGCACTGTCGACCTGTTCTATGCATAGATGGAACTTTTTTAACAGGTAAATACCGTGGTCAGATATTGACAGCAATTGGGTGTGATGGCAACAATCAGGTTTTACCTATGGCTTTTGCATTTGTGGAGAGTGAAAACACTGAAAGCTGATACTGGTTCCTAGAGAGAGTGCACATAGCAGTTGTGCGTATGAGGCCCAATGTTTACCTTATACATGACCGTCATGCAGGGATGTTGCGGGCTATTGACTACTTGCAGAACGGTTGGGATGAGAAGGGACTCCCAGCAAAGTGGCCTGATGTTCGGAGTCGGTGGTGCATGCGTCACATGGGTGCTAACTTTACAAGCAATTTAAGAACAAGCACCTTATGGATCTTTTCAAGAGGCTGTGTTCTCAGAATTAAGAGAAGAAATTTAATGAGTTGTGGAGAAGGCTGGATGAGTTGACAACGAAGCAAACTGACGAGCAATCTCGCCGACCACAAGTTGAAGGTGACGAGCCTCCAATACCTCTTGGTGCATTACATGACGACCCACCGACAATGAGAAGGAGGTCGGGGTCATCCATCAGATGTTTTACTCATTGGATTAAGAATGAACCTAAGGAGAAGTGGTCTTTGTTGTATGACACTGATGGATCTCGGTATGGCATAATGACAACCAATTTGGCTGAGGTATACAACTGGGTAATGCGCGGAGTTCGGGTACTTCCATTGGTTGCTATTGTTGAATTCATCCTTCACGGTACACAGGCCTACTTCAGGGATTGATACCAGAAAATTGGTCCATCAATGGTTAATAACAAGATAGTATTTGGCAACGTCGTGACTAAGTACATGGAAGATAAAATCACAAAGGCACGGAGGCATAGAGTCGTTGCTCAAGGCACACAAGTTCATCGGTACGAAGTAATGTATGTTGATAGGAGTAGGCGTGGCATCTATCGTAAGCAAACAGTGAGGAATGTGTCTTGAAGGCGGATGGTGGATGTAGCTGCAGTTGTATGAAGCCTAAGCTTCGACACCTGCCTTGCTCACACGTTCTTGCCACTGCCGGTGATTGTGGCATATGTCCCGATGTGTACGTCTCACATTATTTCAGAAAAGAAGCAATCTTTCATACATGGAGTGAGGAGATATATGGGTTCAGCATCTCTCCTGATCCATCCAAGCTAAGGGTGAAGAAGGGTCGCCGTAAGACATCAGGACTCTACGCCGTAAGACATGGATGAGTACGAGGCAGGTGGGAGGACTCTACGCTGCAGCAGGTGCGACAAGCGCGGCCATACGTACAAGAAATGCCCGAAGGATGCAGAAGTTCCTAGTGGCGCGGATGCTAGCCCGTCTGGATAGGGAAGTGATGGAAGGCGACCACCAGGGGAAGGAACAACAAGCAGGCATCCACGGCCAAGGCATTCTCATGCGGCAGGCAATTCCATGGTGTAACATAGCTATCGAGTTATGAATTAGACTGCTAGTGTGTTCTTTGTAGTGTTCGGAGTAAGTATTTGTATCGTCACATTTCAATAAATGTTGTTGTAATGCGTTAGCAGACTATTATTGTAATTGCAGTGTGTATTCGGACTGAGGACACTAGTATTTGTAATTAGTACTTGTATTGTGTATTTGCACTCATTCTTGATGCCGAAATATTTTGTATTGTAACAAAATATATGTGTTCACATATTTGTTACTAACTGTAAGTAATCTAGTTATGAATTGTTGTAGGGTATTTTGAAATAATAATTTCTATTTTTCTAATTATTATTTATGATGCAGGTATGGCGGACGACATACTGGAGCTGTTCAACCGTGGGATTGACAGGAACCACCGCTCATTCCTATCTGCAGTCCAGGGTGCACAGCTTAGCACCTTCCGTCCACGCACGGGACGCGAGTTGTTGCGTGTCGACCCACGGCACGTTCCTTGGTACGTCTATCTAAATATTTGTTTATGATTTATTTAGGCGTACGCACGGTATTTTGGTTTGTAGTAATGCTTACAGTGTAATCTACCGCAGGTTGCGTGCGGCAAGCCTTCTTCCGCTTTGTAGGCTTGTCGATGCGGGGGCGAACGAGTGTGACCCGGCGAAGAGGTGGGATGTGGATCGGTCACTCCTTGCTGCTCTTGTGGACTGCTGGCGACCGGAGACGCACACGTTCCATCTTCCCTGTGGGGAGATGGCTCCGACACTACAGGACGTGTCATTCCTGCTTGCGCTACCACTCGCTAGAGACCCTGTAGGTCCCGTCGATGGTGGTGCTGGGTGGAAGGAGGATATCACCGCGCGCTTCTCGCATGTGATGCACCGTCCAGATTTAGGAGGGCCCAACCCCCTTCCCGCGTACACTACTGTCGGGCCTACCAAGGCTTGGTTGCTTCAGTTCACTGTAAGTACACACCGAGTTCCTTTCTATATGATTTTGCGATTAACATATCGGTTCATACTAACATTTGATTATTAATTGCAGATGGACCAGCTGGATCCTGATGCCGACGAGTACTCGGTACGACGCGCCCTTGAGGTGTACTTACTGTGGCTTTTCAGCTGGGTGATGTTCACCAACACACACGGGCACGCTGTCGACTTCCGTCTGGTCCACTACGCACGGTCCATCGCGGATTCTGAGCCAGAGGACGTGCCCCAGTGGAGCTGGGGATCTGCCATGCTAGCGGCCACGTACCGTACGCTTTGTGAGCCGTGCACGAAGATCGATGCGGGAGCGATCTTCGCTAGCTGCCCTATGTTGGTTCAGCTTTGGGCAGCTGAGAGGTTTGCGATAGGATGACCTGTGGTAGACCCCGCACCCTTCGGAGTTGGTCCCAGCACGCAGTAGCCAGAGGACGGACCCACCATGGGGACGTACGGTGTCGACGTACGGTACGTGCAAACCAAGCTGTTCGGACCATTTACTTTACATATTACTTTCGTGTAAGCACATACCATGTCTTAATTTGTTGTCTCAATCTGTTCATGTTTATGTTGCAGCGTTGGTACGCTCACGTCCAGGTTAGACGTAGTTACCCGGACTTCGTGTTCGAGTTCGACCGTCTCCAGTCGAACGACGTCATCTGGGAGCCTTACAGAGCCGAGGCCGTTGCTGCGAGACCACTGTTAGGACTCTCGTCCTTGTGCACACGCGACCAGGCTTACTGGCTGACGACTGTGGCTCTGGTGTTCGACATCTGCATCGAGCCTCACTGCCAGCAGCGTGTGCTGAGACAGTTTGGTTTGTGGCAGGGTTTCCCGAGCAACATGCAGCACGTCGTCCAGCACGGAGACCACTCGTGAGTGTCAATAGTAATATTTAAAATTGTGATGTTACTTATCTCATCGAGCCAAAAAATTTACCTCTCTCCCAGGTTGACTCGACGTGGACAGCAAGCAGGCGCACTTTGGGCTCCCCGGGTACAACACTACATTGATGACTGGGTGATAGCTACAGAAGAGGTGGTCGACGAGCTTTTCGTACACACTGAGGAGCACTACCGTGACTACCTCCGCTGGTACCCACCTCGCACTCGTGCGCGTGTCACCTTCACTCCTGCCGCCCTTGAGCCGCACCTTCCCGCTTTGACGGACGTGTATCCCATGCACCATGACTGAGACTACTTCATGGGGGTACGTCGCCATTGTATAACTTTCTTCAAATCTTTAATTTGTCTTAACTAAGTTGTGACATGAACTGCACTTTTTACTTTCACGTTGCATAGGCCGACGCTGCACGGGCTATCAATGCTGATATCAATGCCATCGCACTAAGGTTGGACGTAGACGTGTACTTGACTGAGTCTGAGCAGAGGGCCACGTTCGACCGGATGAGGGGCAAGATGCGCTCAGTCATGCGCGTCTTCTCCTATCGCAATGCACTCGACGCCGTTCCTCCACGTGGTCTTGTACAACCACGTCCATGCGCCCCTACAGGCGGTCCCACACGAGCTACAGCAGCGGGTTCTCACGATACTGCTCAAACAAGAGGTTAGTTCTATTATGTTTTTGCTTTCGTAGAAAAACGTAACTACATCGTGATCTAACATTCCATCATCGCAGGATCTCGTATGCCTTCGGGCGGGTTCGCCGGCTTCGATGCCGGCTTCGCTGGCATGTCTGGCACGTCCTCCGCGTTCGGAGGCACGTCCGGCGCGTTCGCAGGCTCAGCCGCCGCGTTCGCCGACACGACAGGCGCGTTCACCGACACTTCCGGTGCCTTCGCCAGCTCTTCCACTAGATCGTCGATCCCTTGGCCACATGGTAATGTAATCTTTGTTAGTACTATAAAATACCTATATGAAATTGATGGTCATTCTCCAACAGGGTTTCACGCGGGATCTTCGGTAGAGGTGCCTCCTCCTCTCACACCGATGGGTCAGGTCCTACTGGCCATTTCTACGACGATGACTTGGTGGGTGAGCAGGAGCAGGATATACTAGGCTCCTCTCAGCTTGGAGGAGCTCCATAGGCGCATACCTAGGAGCAGCCGGAGGTCACACCTGCACAGGAGGGATAGGTAGGCTGTGCCGTACCACCGGACCGGCTGACGTACTCTCAGGGACACGTTAGAGTGCAGGGTAGGAGGGACAGGGGCAAGAGGCCTCGTCAGTAGTGTTCTACCTCTTTATTGCTTATGCATTACATTTCTTTTGCCTTATGTACCTGTAAATCAGTACTACTTTTGGTTTTACTACTGCATGTGGTTCTCTCCCCTGTATGGTCCTTGTCATTCGTACGATGGTAGAATAAACTATGCATACGACTACACACTTTCGGCGCATCACGGTACTGTCAGTTCCACTAAAGCGTATAATCCACCACAACACGAGTTGTCATGATCAACTTTCGGCGCTGCTTACTGACATAAAGTGAATCATGTCCGTGCGTGTTCGTGGTATCACATAGATTGAAATATACAACTTTCATTTAGTGCAGATATATTGCACTACGTGAGGGGCTATATAATTGAAAAGTCGAAGTCAACCCGTTCATATCTTAGTTTCACCTATCGCACAAATTTACGGAATGGAATCACCATTTCTTGAGCGTCTGAACTGGCGAAGCGATCCTTTCGCTGGTTGGTTTCCACCATGGTATGACCGTCCATTGTGCGATTGTGAGGATGGATGCATACTCAAGTCATCCCTCATGGTACAAACTCGAGGCAGGAGATTCTTCCAATGCGCGAACGTTGATCAGGTATGGTTCATCTATTCGCAGTTCCAATAGATAGAACACTAACTGCTTTGTACAAAATCGTAACATATTTTGCAGTCATATCGTACATTGTGCAACTTCATTGAGTAGGTAGACATGGAGAACCAACGATTCGATGGAACACGTCCATACCCACGTTGTGAAACAAGATCGGAGTACCTAAGGCGGAAGGATGAATATGAACGCCGAATTGCTGCTGAAACTTTAGAATGGTGGGTAAATCCCGTGGGACTCCCCACATGGCGTGAACATCCAGAGTGTCATTGTGGTGACCGTTATCAGGTCATATGGTCCGTAAGGCACCGAACTCGAGGACAAAGATGCTTCGCGTGTCCAAACATTGTCGATGATGATTTCATCGTAAGTGCGATTCTTCTTTTCATCACTCATCTCTATTATCATGACCTTAAATATCCCCACAATGTGTGTACGTAGGAGGATGTAAGGAAATGTCAATTCATACAATGGATCGACACGGCCAGAGTTACTTCCAATGGCGGGTCGATAACGCAACCTGAACCGACCACACAATTTATTCAGGCTTGGATGGAATACGAACATCGGGTAGAGATTGCAAGCTTAGACTGGAGGAACAATCCATAAGGGTTACATAAATGATCGGAGCGTCCCAAGTGTGGTTGTCGAGATCGCTGCCAGGTGGCTACCTCCTTTGCAGAACAAACATTTGGCAGGAGATATTTTGTCTGCCCCAATGTAGACAACAATTTCGTTGTATGTCCAACTTTTTCAAAATTACCCTACGATTTGCACAATATTTCTACCCTTACTGACTAATCTTATTAATTTCGTAGGGCAATCCAGGATGTGCCGATTTACTCAGTGGATCGACATTGTTACTCCATCCTATCATGGCCAAGAGATAATAGATTCTGAAACAGAAAGAGAGTACCAACGATTGAAGGACCATGAAAATGCAACACATAGTAACCGACCTAGAAGGGGCTAGTAGGTTAGCGCAATCTACATTTATCGGGACCGACAAATTTGTATCGTGTATCCATGACACTTCTTTCCTATCTTATCATACAATGTTTAATTATGATGGTGTATTGCATGCGTACAAATAAAAAATATCGGATATTTTAATATGGTTCTTTGATGCCCCATTACGCTACTTTCCTTACAATTGTACGCAATACAAATATCTAACAATATATCATCCGATACTTACTAAATTTTACATACTCTTCTTGTTTCTACAAGATCATTAACCTAATGCTTCAAAATCATACACCGCATCCTCCACCTACAATTTGACCTAGTCTTTAACTTTATAAAATATACCTGATTTTTCTCTTCTCAAAGTAAGTGTTTACCTACTTTTATTCGTCCAAATATCATAGTTTGCATCAAACAAATTTACAATCATTACTCCTGTTTTATTAGTTTTCAATATGATGATTTACTAAAATTTTGTACCAAATGTTTCGATAACAAACATAATAAAACATATGGAAACCCTAATCTGAATGAACAGTTAAAAACCGCCCTTACAAAGGGCGGCAAGGGGGCCGCCTGCAAAATTCCAGGCCCCCCGCCGCCCTTTTGCACGCGGCCCCCTGACACAGTAAAAACCACCCTCTGATATGGCGGCAAGGGGGCCGCCTGCAAAATGTGCAGACGACCGTCGGCAGAGAGCCAATGGGCGTCTGCCACGTCACTTTGGCCGCCCTTTGGATGGGCAATTTTTAATAATCGCCCTCCCAGAGGGTGGCGGGAGCCTACTTTTGTCAAACTTTGAAACAAAAAATTATTTTTGCAAAACTTTTAATAAAAATATTAAAAATAAAAAAAATTCACAAGTGGGACGGGTCGGTCGTTAAGTTCCCGCCCGATCCTAAATATTTGGCATCAAAGGTTCTCGGGCCGGCCCACATATTCTTAATCTTACTAAACAATAGATTGCCAAACGAGCCGCTTGGTCTAGCACGGCCGAGGCCTGGTCGTACCCGAACCAAGATCAGCTGGGTCGGCACGGCCTGACCTGCTCGCTGGGCCGAGCCATGCTCACCCACTTGTTCAACCATTGAACCAGGCATAGCCCAGGACCGGTCCAAAAACAGGGAAGCCCATTTTGTTCTCCTTGAAAAAAAAGACTATTTTGCATCTCTCATTCTTTGAGTCATGCATCCCCTCTTCTTTGGATCGTTTCTTATATGGCTGAAATAAGTCTATGTTAGATTCATCATCTATTTTGCCTTTCCGATCTTTGGACCGTGTCAGACTAGCCTGGCCAACCGTGCTAAGGTAGAGGCTCAGACACAGTCCAATGATCGGGCCATGCTAGCACGGACCCGAAACTACACGGGTCTGGGCCAGGCCAAAACCTCGTGTCATGAGCCGGACTATCGGGCCTCTGGGCCTTTTGGCCAACTTTCAGGAATCAGTTAACCATCCGTCGTTCCTTCCACTCCGACGGCGCCCCTCCCTCCAAGCTCTAGGATCCCTCTTCAGCCATCTAAACAGGCACGGTTGCGAGGTAATGAGATTGATACCTAGCTAGCGGTTATCATCTATCCATCTCACGTTCTTGCTCAGCTAGTTTTATTCATAGGCCTCTCGGTCTAGAGTTTCCCCTCCGGACTTGATTAGAAAGAGATCGTTTTTCCTGTCTATGTTGTTTAAAGCAGTAACAGTAAAACCATCCTGGCTCGGAAAATAATTATTCATTGTTTTTGTTTGTTAATCATTGCACTTGTTTACCCCTGCTAGCCTGAAAAAGATGACCTTCTTTAGCTGCGTTTCTTTTTCTTTTTTCAAAATTACTAGTGTGTTAAGTCGATCATTTGAACCATTATAGCCATTATGTTATGAATGGTGTGCAAGAAAATATATTAACGATAATAGGAAGTTAATAATTAGTTATTCGGAACGTATAAAACATCTAAATTTGTTTGAAACCTAATTAGTTGATATAAATTAAATTAATCACATGGATATACACTTGTATAAATACACAATTTTCAGTATTCTTAGGGTTAAGAATATTCATGTTTAATTAAATCTATAAAATTTAGAGTACTATGTTTACACATTTTACTTTACAATTATGCGAATTTGAAGGCATATTTGTAATATAAATATAGGCAAATAATAGTTTACTCTATGACTGTGCAAAAATAAAACCACATCTCTCTCCACCAAGCTCCATGCGTCCACCTGTAATTTCTTTACTTTGTCTCCTTAAATAGTCTCCCATTTTCCCCTATTCAGCATCAGTCGCTGTCAAAATTTAAATTTTAAAAGTTAAATTTGAAGTTGATTTTAAAGCTTTTTCATCAAAGTTTATTTTTCAGTATTGGTATTTAAGTCGTGAGAACACATATATAATTTTTTTACCCACAATCTCCATTGGCCAAACGGTGGGGCATATTATGCTTTGATTAGAGTAAGCGATTATTATATATCTCTATTTTTGTAATAGCTTTCTAACATCTCAAGCATGCAGTTCTTCTATTGCCTGCTAGAAGGGTGTAGAACACCCTATGTTTTTTTACTACTACTTCAGTTTCATCCTATGATCAAAATTGATTCTAGCTTTTTTTTTCATTTAATGAATTCGATGGGTAATATTTATTGGATGATCTTTCACTTTTCATTAGTTAAGATACCTGTCAATCTGTCATTTGTCTTCCTACATGCTGGGGATTTCAGTAATAGTTAGCTATTGCCTTGGAAGGGGAACTCTTCAATTCGCTGAAATTCTTGTGCAGCTCCGAATCATTTAATTCGGTTTTTCTGATTATGCTGTACTGTTGTTATACGGCAACCAAAGAACAGATCTCTTTGGGGAGGAGATAGGCACTCTCAAATTTATCTTGTAAAGAGCGTACTTCGCTAAGTACGAGTACAGTAATGGGCGGTAGTAGTTCCTCGTAGATTTTGTGATGATATTGAGGAGAGAGGGAAAGGAAGAGAGAATGAGCCAACAATTAATTTATCGCCGGGCGGCACGCGCTGCTCGAGGAGGTTGTGGGGCCCGCCTAGATGGAGAAGCATTCTTAGGGTAATAGTAATGCGTCATCAGATTTTACTGAGCCTCACCTACCAACTAGATCAAGAACCATATAAACAACATGCTTCACAGTGCATCGCGTCCTATAGTGGGTCCTACCAGGGGTCTCCTTTCATATCCCAATCTCTCTATCCTCTATTACTTTTCTCACCGGGGAATCCGAGGCGATGAGGTGGCCGAGCGGTGATGGCGCTGGGCGGCGGGGTGGTCGAGCGGTGATGGCGCAGGGCCGCCCGAGCGGCGACCGTGATGGGTGGCAGGGCGGTCGAGCGGCAACTGCCCCAACGGGATGGCCCGAGCAGTCGAGCGGCGTGGCCCAAGTGGCACCGGCGACGGGCGTGGCTCCACCTTCTCTCCTCCTCTGACCAGCGGACGACGCGGGGAAGTTCTGCGGCGCGGTCCTCTCCGTCGATCTGCTACTGCTGCTGTCATGTGGGGAAACACGTATACCAGGCGCCGGAGGACCCGTGATGTACGGCGCGCCACAGAGCGCGCGATCGGCGCAGCAGCCAGGAGGAGGCCGGTGCGAGTGGCTGAGAGGAAAGAGAGATTAGTTTCCTTTTTATTCCCTTAAGTCTAGGAGAGGTTATTTCCATGAAGGAATAGTTTGTTTCCAAGTTGGTTAGGCCAGCTGGGCTATTTATCTGTACTCCCGCAAACAATTGAGATTAAGAAAGATACTACCGTCTAAACCTCTCTCTCTCTTCTAAACCAAAGCCTGCAGCAGAGGGGTAAAACCTCGCTGGAGAAGACGGATCGCGACTACGAACTACGTTGTCGAGGTCCTGCTATCCGAGGGTTTGAGGCCCTTGACAACCTGGTATGACGATCCCGGCGATCCTCTCCGTCGCGCCCCACTTCCCCACCACCAGCAGCCGCCCCACCATAGCCAGCAGCAGAGTCGCCATCCCCCGCATCGTTGCCCGTCGCGTCGTGTACTGCTCCTGCCATGGGCAACCCCACCGATCTCACGGCCTTGGCCGCGGCCCTCAAGTCGCTGCAGGAGTCTGTCGCGGCCAACGCCAAGGCCATCGCCTCCCTCACCTCCGAGCGCTCCTCCTCTTCGGGCGCCAAGCCGGGCTCCGGCGAGCACCACAACGATCGGCCGCCGCGGTTCCAGAAGATGGATTTTCCACGGTACGACGGCAAGTCCAATCCGCTGATCTTCATCAACCGCTGCGAATCCTTCTTCCACCAGCAGCGCATCATGGAGGAGGAGAAGGTCTGGATGGCGTCATACAATCTCGAAGAGGGCGCCCAGCTATGGTACATGCAGGTACAACAAGATGAGGGCACACCGTCTTGGCGGTGCTTCGCTGAGCTGTTGAACCTGCGTTATGGGCCACCGCTTTGCTCCGACCCGCTGTTCGAGTTGGCGGATTGCCAGCGCACGCGTATGGTGGCAGAATACCAAGACCGCTTCCAGGCCTTCCTGCCGCGCGCGGGGCGACTCGACGAGGCACAACACGTCCAGCTCTTCACGGGCGGCCTCCTGCCTCCGCTGAGCCTCGCTGTGCAGGTTGAAAACACGCAGTCCCTTGCGGTGGCCATGAGCTTGGCCCGGCAGATGGAGCTGATTGAGCAGTACACCGTCACCCCACCCAAGACCGCATCCTGGGGACTTCTGCCGGCCCCTCCTCCACATCACGCCTTGCCGGCTCCAGCAGCGTCCAAGACCGCCTCACCGACGGTCACCGTCGATGGACGTCAAATCAAGCGCCTCTCGCCGGTGGAACAAGAGGAGCGCCGCCGCCTTGGTTTGTGCTACAACTGCGACGAGAAGTACACTCGCGGCCACAACAGGGTGTGCAAGCACCTCTTCCTCCTGGATGGTGCCATCGAGGTCGACGATGTTGACGACGACACGACCGCCGAGGACGAGGTCACCGAGGAGTCCCCGGCCTACTCCCTCCACACCGTGGCGGGCGTCCGCGCCCACGACTCCCTCCAGTTCCGTGTTCTGGTGGCCGGCGTGCCACTGATGGCCCTCTTCGACACCGGATCCATGCACAATTTCATCTCGGAGGGCACAACACAGTAGACCGGGCTGCCCATCCAGGCTGCCCGCGCCTCACTGCGATGGTGGCTAATGGCGAGCGTGTCTCCTGCAACGGCGTGCTGCGTTGCGCCGCGTTTACCATCGAGGGGGACTCGTTCGCTGCGGACCTCTTCGTCATGCCGCTGGTGGGCTACGATGTGGTCCTTGGGACCCAGTGGATGTCCGGCCTAGGCCCCTCACCTGGGACTTCACCGCCGGCACATTGTCCTTCAAGCGCCAGGGCAAGACGGTCTGCTGTGCCTGCCCTCGTCGCCTCCAGCACGGGCACGCCGGCCCCCAGCACGACCGCACGGGACTCCGGTGCTCCGAACACGGAGCGCCCGCTGTTGGACACGGTCCTGGCCGCCTTCACCGACGTGTTCGCAGAACCCCGCGGACTACCGCCCCAGCGTGGCCGCGACCACGCCATCCACCTCCTACCGGGCGCCCCGCCGGTTGCTGTCCGCCCATACCGTTACCCGATCACGCACAAGGATGAGTTGGAGCGGCAATGTGCAGCCATGATGGAGCAAGGGCTCATCCGTCGTAGCACATCATCATTTTCGTCCCCGGTCCTCCTTTTCAAGAAAGTCGACGGCTCGTGGTGGTTTTGCGTCGACTACAGACCCCTAACGCCATCACCGTCAAGGACGCGTACCCGATTCCGTTGGTCGATGAACTACTGGATGATGCACGGCGCCAAGTTTTTCACCAAGCTGGACCTCCGCTCGGACTACCACCAGGTCCGCATGAGCCCCACCGACATCGCCAAGATGGCGTTCCGTACTTATGACGGCCTTTACGAGTTCCTGGTGATGTCGTTCGGGCCGTGCAACACCCCCGCCATGTTCCAGGCTCTGATGAACGACATCTTGCGCGTCTTCCTCCGCCGGTTTGTCCTTGTTTTTTTCGATGACATACTCATTTATAGCTCCACCTGGATGGATCACCTGCGCCACCTCCGCGCCATCTTCCTCATCCTGCGGCAACACCGGCTCTTCGTCAAGTGCTCTAAGTGGGCTTTCGGTGTCAACTCCATCTCCTACCTCGGCCACATCATCAGCGCTGCGGGCGTCACCATGGACCCAGCCAAGGTACAGGCGGTCATGGACTGTGATGTGACCATGGCTACTATGGATACAACCGTTGTTCACATCATGGATCAAGAAGAAGATAGTAAGATCAAGTCCTCCAAGTGCTGGAATCCAATTCGGCCACCTGCAGCAGTGTTGACTTCAAACGGCCGCCAAATCTTCATACGAGCTCCGTTTTCGGCCTATGAGTACTTGATGGACAGCTATCGGAGTCCTCTTTCCAATGGATCCAGCCTCATCCTCAAATTTCATCCCAGTCAACCGCAATTACAAAAACAATGGGCCTATGGGCTTGTAACTTCATCTGGGACCCCGGCCCATGTGGGGCCCATGTGGGGTGCGCCCCAATTAGGTGGAGCACGACCATAGGGCTCCCTTGGTCGTCCTCCCACCTCTCTAAATAGCTAGGTACCTCTTTAGGGTTTCTCGGGTTTTGTTAGATTAATGTTTAGCCATTGCTAATTGCTTGCAGCGCGCGTGTCAGCTAGACCGTCCGTCTGCTTGTTCTTCGGAACCCCAACTTATCATTTGTATTCAATTCCTATTTGCAATGCAGATTGCTTTTATCTTGTTCTTGCTTGTTTCTTCGATTTGCTTGCAGGAATAAGGTTGATCTGCATCGGCAAGATCAACAACCCACGAAGAGGTGTATCGATCGCTAAGGCGCAACACAACGTCTCGTACGGTTGTAGTCGGATCGTCAACGTTTCTCTCAAATCGTAGTTATCACAAACTTACCGAAAGATCGGGCCAAACATCAGCCGTGAGCGTATCGAGTGGAGCTCAGGGTTTCTCAAGTGGTATCAGAGCTTTCGTTGCCTGGTGAGTTTTTATCTACCTATAACCAGAAAATAGCCATAAAAAAATTTGCATCCTTTACCTAGCCATATTTGTGCCATTGCATTGTTCTTTTCAGTTTTTGCTTTGTTGAGTTTTGCGTTGCATCGTCGAGTCGTGTTGCTGGTCTTAGCGTCTAGTCCGTTTAGAGTTTCGAGTTCTTGTCACAGTTAGTACCACTGTCGTCGTCGTCACTGTGTCTTCGTTGTCGTCAGGATCTTCGAAAACGGAACTATGTCGCCGCTAGGGTTCCTTTTTCTTGTTTCGGGCATTTTCTGTCGGTTGGTTTTGGAGTTGTGGAGTTGCATCTAGGGTTTGCCTAGACCTGCTTGTGCTTGTGCCGTGTTTTATGTTTAGCCGTGAGGAAAGGAAAAGAAGGGAGGAAGTTTTGTAGATTAGATTAGATTGGTTTGGTTTATTTTGGAAAGAAATAGTAGATTGGATCAATTTCCTATTTTCTAGACACCTAATCCGAACCTTCCTGTTTCCCCTCCACCTTTCCACCGCAGGGCTTCCAATCCATCTCCCCATGCACGGCTTCCTCTCCACCTCCCCACGTATGGTTGTTTCCTCTCCCATACCGTGAGTTGCTACACCTTGTAAAAAAATATTTTGGTGCCGGATTCGAGATCTGTTTGCAAAAACGGAACCTATGGGACGAGAGCATTCCATTTTTGTATAATTTTAATTTTAGGGTTTGCACTTTTGCATTTGAGCCCCTGTAATTATTATATTTCCATTTGAGTCCTTGTAATCTTGCATCCAGGTCCTTGAGTCGCTTTTGCTGAAAAAAAGTCAAAAAAGAGAGAGAAAAAGGCAGAAAGGTGCATTAAAAAGGAAAAAAAGCCGCACCAAAAAAAAAAGAAAGAAGGAAAAAGAGAAAGAAAGAGAAAATCAGTTGTTATCTTTGAGATTGCTTTCACGTAACAGACTTGTGCTTGAGTTGTGCTATCTTGTGGTACCATTTGTGTCTAGGCTCGTGTCTCTAGTACGTTCTAGCCAAGGACCAGCCCGGTACTTGACTTTGAACCATTATTCAACTTTGCATTCTCTGATTTGAGCATTTGCTACTCCTTTGCTACATATTTAAGCCTACCTAGAGCTCCACGGATTTGATTGCAGCCGTACAGCAAGTGTTTGCCAAGGCATCGATACATCCAACCTCCATTGGGGTGCTTGGTTGAGTCGGTGTGGTCACCATTCCGCTTGCTTTGGTAAGATCTTGTAAGAGCTTGGTTAAAAGCTTGAGTGTGTTTGCTATTTGAGCCTCCACTACCTAATAGTTGATAGGAGCATGCATATTCTTATGTGTGTTTCTTGTTTGCTACTAACCATGGCAGGATTGCGCAAGGGGATACGAGATGGTCATGCTCAACATCGACTACTTCACCTTCGACTAGATATGACGATTTCTCCACGTGATGCATATCAGGTATCTGACTATAATTTTGCACGAGTTGAATCTAAGTTACCATTCTACGATGGTAAGTACGATTCTGTTGCTTATATTGATTGGGAGTTAGCAGTGGACAACGAATTTGATGAATATGATTTTTCTGATGCTCAAATGATTAAGGCTGCTAGTAATAAGTTCACCGCTTCTGCTTTATTTTGGTGGAGTTATGTTAGTAATAACCTGAAACTTGGGATGAGTGCAAAACCATGATGAGAAATCGTTTTGTGAGTTCTTATTACAAATGTATTCTTCTTGAGAAACTAGAAAATCCAAAACAAGGTGATAGAACCGTTAGGGAGTACATCCATGAATTTAAAGTTTGTTTCATCTACAGTGGTCTAAAAGAATGCAATGAGAACACAATGTGTAGATTTTTCAAGGGGCTTAATTCTGAAATTCAGGTTGTGCTTGCTAATGTGACATATAATCATATTGGACACCTATTCATGCTTCCTCGTAGCATTGAGAGTCAGATCGTATCAAATGCGAGGAAGCATGAACAATGTGATTTATCTGCTATTTCTGAATCTCCTATATCCTTATGCAATGATGTGCTGCAAACATTGGAGGAGCAAACTTTTGTCTCTCCTGTTACTAACGTTTTGCAGGGAGTTCAGCACATTGAACAAAACGAGGAGAATGGTGTACTTGAGAAGAAAGTCGATGAAACACCTGTGATGTCTGAAGAAAGTTTGCAAGGTATATTAAATGGTGCTGAGATAAATGAATGTGAGTATTCTTAAGATGAGCTACACATGTCCACTTTTCATGCTATAGTAGAGCAACCTTTAGTGGAACCAATTGCTGAGATTCCTTTGTCACAAGTTGATTTGTTTGCTGTTCCTCGTGATAAAGAAAAGTTGTGTGATAATGCTTCACTTATATCAATGCCACAACTAGTGAATGAACATGCTATTTCTAGTGTTAGTTCTTTATGTTCTGATTTTAAGTATGTTATTCACATTGCTGATGAAGTAGAGGAATATATTTGGTGCATAGAGTTTATATATGTTCAGATTCGGAACCTCCTGTAGTTATGCAAGGCAACAGCAGGCTAGAGAGTACTGTAACGACTAATCATGTTATCTCGAGTCTGTCTTGTTTTAATTTGGTGAAACAGGTTATTTTAAATGGACTACGTGGAGAGCACCGTATGGAAAAACCGAGGACGGTTTTCCGTGAAGAAGGGGAGGATGATTTGACCATGGCTACTATGGATACAACCGTTGTTCACATCATGGATCAAGAAGAAGACAGCAAGATCAAAGTCCTCCAAGTGCTGGAATCCAATTCGGCCAACTGCAGCAGCGTTGACTTCAAACGGCCGCCAAATCTTCATACGAGCTCCGTTTTCGGCCTATTAGTACTTGATGGATATCTCTCGGAGTCCTCTTTCCAAAGGATCCAACCTCATCCTCAAATTCCATCCCAGTCAACCGTAATTACAGAAACAAGGTGCTGCATCACCTATAATGGGCCTATGAGTTTGTAACTTCATCTGGGACCCCGGCCCATGTGGGGCCCATGTGGGGTGCACCCCAATTAGCTGGAGCACGACCCTAGGGCTCCCTTGGTCGTCCTCCCACCTCTCTAAATAGCTAGGTACCTCTTTAGGGTTTCTCGGGTTTTGTTAGATTAAAGTTTAGTCATTGCTACTTGCTTGCAGCGCGCGTGTCGGCTAGACCGTTCGTCTGCTTGTTCTTCGGAACCCCAACTTATCATTTGTATTCAATTCCTATTTGCAACCCAGATTGCTTTTATCTTGTTCTTGCTTGTTTCTTCGATTTGCTTGCAGGAATAAGGTCGATCTGCATCGGCAAGATCAACAACCCACGAAGAGGTGTATCGATCGCTAAGGCGCAACACAACGTCTCGTACGGTTGTAGCCGGATTGTCAACGTTTCTCTCAAATCGTAGTTATCACAAACTCACCGAAAGATTGGGCTAAACATCAGCTGTGAGCGTATCGAGTGGAGCTCAGGGTTTATCAGACTGGCCCCAGCCGCGTTCGGCGCGCGCGGTCCGTGGTTTCCTCGGCTTAGTGAGCTATTACCGCAAGTTCGTCCACGACTACGACATCATCGCCGCACCACTCACGGCGCTCACCAAGAAGGACAGGTTCAGCTGGACCGAGGAGGCTGTAGCTGTGTTCTAGGTGCTCAAGCGCACCGTCACCTCCGCCCCAGTACTCCCTTTGTTTGAACTTCTTCACTAGCATAGACTTGGTAGTCACTAGGAATAGTTATCTTTCTCTCTCTTTGAGATCTCCTGAGTTGTGGTACATCTTCTATTTGGGGCAGATGTTGCTCTTCCTCTTGTGTGACAACTGGCTCTGGAGGATCCTGTATGGCAGGTTCCTCCTATTCATTCGTTGTTGCCACAGGAGAACTAACAACAGGTGTTGACACCGCAGTGTTCTGTGCTGTCGGTGTAGCAGCAACAGGTATCGAGAAAAAAGGTTCTTGAATCATCGGAGTAGGTACACATACCCGCTTCTCTTCAAGACTAATTTCTCGGGGTACCATGCTCCCTCTAACTATTTGATCCTCCAGAAATACTGCGTGTCTCGTTTCTACGAACTTGGTGTGTCTGTCAGAACAGTAGAAACGAAACCCTTTTGATTTCTCAGGGTAGCCAATAAAATGGCAACTAACTGTCTTGGGATCTAGCTTCCCAATATTCAGGTTAAATAACTTTGCCTCAGCTGGACAGCCCCACACCCGTACATAATTAAGTGTGGGTTTCTTTCCTGTCCATAATTCATATGGTGTTTTGGGTACCGACTTACTTGGTACTCGATTAAGAATATGGGCAATGGTTTTTAATGCCTCCATCCATAGACTTATCGGTAAAGTAGAGTGGCTTAACATACTTCGGACCATGTCCATTAGAGTACGGTTACATCTTTTAGCCACTCCGTTCTGCTGAGGCTCGCTTGGTGTTGAGTACTAGGCTACTATGCCATTTTCCTGTAGAAACCTTGCAAAAGGTCCAAGTATTTGGCCATAAGGGGTATGCCGACCGTGATATTCTCCTCCACGGTCGGATCTTACTACTTTAATCTTTAGATCACGCTGATTTTCTACCTCAGCCTTGAATATCTTAAACTTATCCAATACCTCCGATCGTTCTTTAATTGGATAGATGTAGCCATAGCGCGAATAATCATCTGTGAATGTTATAAATGAATCATAACCATCCACAGTCTTAATTGGACAAGGACCACAAATATCTATGTGTATGACTTCCAATTTTCCTAAACTTCGTATGGCTCCTTTCTTTATTTGTTTAACATACTTTCCTTTAATACAATTGATGCAATATTCTGGATCCTCAAAGTCTAAAGGATGCAAAATTTCTTCTATAATTAATAGCTCAATTCTCCCCTTCGAAATGTGACCTAAACAACAGTGCAACAATTTCGCAGAGGTTTCATGATTGCATCGTTTGCGCTTACTTCTTACATTCGTAGACGAGGAAGACTTACTATTGCACACAACATTCTCTTTGTTGCATACAACATTCACATTCTCATGTTTAGACAATATATAAAGTTGGCCTTGTTGGAGGGTAAGACCCACACACTTATCTTTGAATATAATTGAACATAAGTCTTGATCAAAATAACAATTATATCCATCATCCGCTAAACATGAGATGGAAACTAAATTTCTACTTAAGGAGGGTACATAGAGAACATTCTGCAAATAAAGTGTGAAGCCATTATTCAATTCTAATGGATGTTCTCCAATAGCTTCAACTTCAGCTTCGACACTATTTGCCACTCTAATGCATCTTTCTCCTCTTGTTAGGATCCTCCTGGTACGGAATCCCTGTAATGAATTTGCAACATGAATGGTCGCACCTGAATCAACCCACCAAGTGGATTTTTGAATAACTTACATACAGGGATTCATCTACAAATGTAATAATGTCCTCACCTTTCTTTAGCATATGCTTCAGGAATTCAGAGCAATCCTTCATGTGGTGCCCCTTCTTCTTGCACCACTTGCAAGTGTCCTTATCCACCACCTCTGCATTGCTTGGTCGTGGGTCACTTTGTGGCGCCTTTCCGTGTGCCTTAGGAGAGACTGCAGTCTGGTTGTAGTTATTCCTCTTCTTGTAATGCTTCACATAGTTAGCGGAATCACCACGAGACTTGGGTCCATCCTCTTCTTGCACACACATGGCAATGAGCTTCTCAATGTCCCAGTTTTCACGCTGTGATTTGTAGTTAACAACAAAAGCCTCAAAATCTGAAGGCAAGGAGGCAAAAACAAGGTGAACTAGGAACTCATCAGGGAGTACCAAGTCCATCTTCTTGAGCTTTGAAGTGATGCCGCTCATCTTCAAAATATGCTCTCTAACCCCTCCGCCAGTGTTCTTCATGGTTACTAAGTTCTTAATGAGAGTGCTTGCATAAGCCTTTGAAGAACCAGTGAACTGGTTCTCCACCTTCTAAAGATACTCACTAGCGGTGGTGCATGTTGGGATTGCTCCCCTTATTGCCTCCACAATGGAGCTCTTAATTGCCATTAAGCACTTGCGGTTTGATGACTCCCACTTCGCACGATCAGTATCGTACTTTTGTCTTATTGGAGCATGGTCCAACATTCTTTGTTTGAAGTTATCTTCGCTCTCACCTTCTGCCCTCACTGGAGCAATAATCTCAGTGGGGTGAGCCTCGGTGAGAGCTAAATCTATGTCAGATAGTGCAAGTGCTATCTCAATCTTCTCTCGCCATGAGCCATAATTATTCCCGTTAAGGGCTCAACGGCCGAGATGTACACTAGTGGGTTAGTGGTTCCTGAAAACAAATTGTAGAAATTGAGAACCTTTTAAAACTCTTGTATGTCTTAATTTAACGTTTGTCAAAATTAAAACATACAACATACTACCACATTAATTTTACATCACCGTTGGGCAGAAGTAGAACCAATGTATGGAAAACTAATAAACATATTGCTATTATCAACGTTGGTCAAAATAACAACATTACATATATTACAGCAGCGGAAAAGAAATAACATACACGTTCAGAAGCATTTCATACACAAATCTACTCTCTAAACAATTTTCACGTTGGTTTAAAATTGCCTAGAAATAAATACATTCAATAACTATAATTGTAAATGCTTCTGAAAAAATTAAAAGGAAAAGGACTAAAATTAAACTTCTTTTCTTCTTCTTCGGTCTCGGAGGGATCTCTTTCAGACTTTTCTTCGGCCTTTGGCCTGCAGGCGCTTGCACCGGTGCTCCCGTGCACCAGGTCGCAACGTGGGCCTGGGCCGGGAAAGTGGCTGCTGTGCGCCTCCCTCTTGGTCCGTTTCGGCCCGGCCATCGCCAGCCGTCTGATCGCTAGGGCTTTGATCGGACGGCCGGCCGCCGAGATCGGGGAACAAAAACCCCCATCTCACCGGCTGCCGAAACCCTAGCTTCTCTCCCTCTCTCTTTCGCACGGTGGCGGCTGGAGGAGGTGGCGGCGCCGCCGTGGAGCCCCTCGCCGGCGCGCGTGTTCGCCTTAGGCTGAGCGCGTCGCCGTCGAGTGGCCTCGCGGCGGTGCCCTTGGCCGCCGGCGTTCCCCTTCCCGCGCGCGTCGGTGACGGCTGGCGGCGGTGGTGGCTTCCCGCGCGCGTCGGCAACGGCGGACGGCGGTGGCGGGCTTCCCGCATGCGTGTCAGCGACAGCCGGTGGTGGGAGAGTTAGAGCCCCCCGTTTTTTTTGTTTCAATCTTGAGCTTCTCTTCGGGGTCCGAAACTCGTTCTTCTTCCTCTTTTCTAACCCTGCTAGATTCTTTCCTAGGTATGGCTCTGATAGCATTGTTAGAACCCTAGGAATACCTAGGTGCGGATCTAGGGGTTTTTGCTACCTCATAGGAATAATAGATGGGTTCTTCGAAGAGAAAACAGGGAGAAAGAGAGGGAGAGAGTGGCCCATACCTTCAGCAGTCTTGGAACTTGACGCAGCCATGACGAGGGTACAGAGTCAGTGTCGTCTGTGAGGAAGTAGCGCTGCCGCCGTGAGCAATTCCCCCCACTTCAGCGCCTTCCCAAATCGAAGGGTTCTAGGGTTTTGTGTGGGAAGTCGTAGTGCACAGCGAACCTTGTAACGCGTGCCCCGATAGCTCCCCCTATTTATTGTAGCGCTGCGTGAGAGGGGCCCATAGCCATGGATAGGCTGGTGCTCCCGATCCGGGCGCATGAAGCGGAGTAGGATCGGTCTCCCGTTCCCTAGAGATCGTAACTAACACCTTCAAGCCATCCACCATCGCAATCGACTTTCTATCAACCAACCGGCATTGCTGTCACCTCTCTATCGCGCCACCATATCAACATCATCGTCGGTGATGAATCACCCCTTCGTGTGCGGTTGTCATCACATGCACGCAGAGGAGTCGCCGCCATTGGGGTACTTGAGCCGCTACTGCCATTTCATCCTCATGTTGAGACCTTGTTTACAGGTGAGTTCCTGGTTCTCACCCTCCATTGTCGTCCCCTTCCGAATCAATTTCTTTCTTGACTAGCAAAAATTGAATCAAATTGATGAGATGAATCCATTTTTCACACTCCGGACACCTCTCCCACCTCCTCTATAAAAGCCTGTGTATGTCTCTATATCATTTTCCTCCATGTTCCCGTCAACGCTCGCCAACTCCGTGCCCTCAGACATCATCGTTCATTGTCAAACTATAGTGCTACTGCGTTTCGTCTCCATAAAATTGATGCCTTCTTCAAATCGCCAGCAAATACACCCACTCCTCTATCGATCCCTCTCTTCTATTCCTTTCATTTGTGTCAAGACGCGGTTGGGGTGCTCCACCAGGTTAGGGTGCACCCCACATGGGCCCACCTAGGCCGGGGTCCGAGATGAAGTTACAAGCCCATAGGCCCATTATGGGTGATACAATACCTTGTTTCTTCAATTATGGATGAGTGTGATGGAATTTAGAGATGAAGCTAGATCCATTGGAAAGAAGACTCCAAGAGCTTTCCATCAAGTACTCATAGGCCCAAAATGGAGCTCGCATGCATATTTGGCGGCCATTTGAAGTTAGCACTGTAACAGCTGGCTGAATTGGATACCAGAACTTCTGCAGCTCAATCTCAATGTCTTCCAGTTATCCTATGATGTGAGCAATGGTTGTATCAATGGTAGTCATGGTCACATCGTCCTCCCGTTCTTCACGGAAAACCGTCCTCCGTTTTTCCATATGGTGCTCTTTGCGTAGTGCATGATCTTGGCCATAGAATTGTTTACATGAAAACAAACGCAACAAACTTTCGTCATGTAATATCATCAGTTCTTTAGCAAATGGCATTAATCTCCTATGAGATGAATGTACCTCGTAATAGGGATGCACAACAAAGTACGGAGGAACTATATCGAAATGATTCTCTAGCAGCTCATCTCGCTCCCCTTCTTCAGAAGTCAAATAGTCACGTGATATGTTTTCAACATCTTATGGTAACAACATTGATCGACCTTGACGCTTCCCTTCTTCAATACCAACATGTTTCTTTAAATCACAATAAGACAAACTTGAGATAACATGATTAGCAATAACATGTCTCTGTAGTTTACAATTTTTATCCACATCTACAGTAGGTTTTAAATCCAAACATAAGTAAACTCTACGCACCAAATATAGTCCTCTATTATTATATTTGCTAAAGATACGAAATATGGTATGATTTGGACATGGCAAATCAGTAACATCTAATTTCTCCTTCAAATTGTCGAGCTCACAAAAGTCATCAAACAAAACATAGCCCAAAGTATTTAAAGAAGATAGCAATTCACATTCCTCAACTTCATTAGCTATATGAACAACATGCTTAAAATCAGCACATAAAGAACTAACACTAGAAATAGCATGTTCATTCACTAGTTGTGGTTAGGGTATAAGTGAAGCATTATCACACAACTCTTCTTTATCACAAGGAACAACAAACAAATCAACTTGTGACAAAGGAATCTCAGTAATTGGTTCCACTAAAGGTTGCTCTACTATAGCATGAAAAGTGGACATCTGTAGCTTAGCTTGAGAATACTCACATTCATTTATCTCAGCACCATTTAATTTACGTTCCAAACTTTCTTCTCACGTCGTAGGTGCTTTATGCTTTTCTCTTTTTCTCAAGTACATCATTCTCCTCCTTTTGTTGAATGTTCTTAACTCCTTGCAAAACGTTAGCAACAAGAGACGCAAAAGATTGCTCCTCTAATGTTTGCACACCATCATTGCACAAAAAGATATAGGATATTCAAAAATAGGAAATAAATCACATTGTTCATGCTTTCTCGCATTTGATATGATTTGACTCTCAATGCTACGAGCAAACATGAATAGGTGTCCAATATGATTATATGTCAGCTTGGCAAGTATAACCTGAATTTCAGAATTAAACCCCTTGAAAAATCTACGCACTGTGTCCTCATTGCATTCTTTTAGACCACCGTAGACGATACAAACTTTAAATTTATGGATGTACTCCCTAACCGTTCGATCACCTTGTTTCAGATGTTCTAATTTCTCAAGAAGAATACATTTGTAATAAGAACTTACAAAATGCTTTCGCATCATGGTTTTGCACTCATCCCAAGTTTCCGGTTTGTTACTAACATGACACCACCAAAAGAATGTAGAAGAGGTAAACTTATTACTAGCAGCCTTAACCATTTGAGCATTAGAAAATTCATATTTATCAAATTCATTGTCTTCTGCTAGCTCCTAATCAATATAAATAACAAAATCATACTTACCATCGTAGAATGGTAACTTAGATTCAATTCGTGCAGAGTTATAGTCGGGTACCTCATGTGCATCATGTGGAGAAGACGCCATACCTTGTCGAAGGTGAAGAAGACGATGTTGAGGATGACCATATTGTATCCCCTTGCGTAACCTTGCCATGGTTAGTATCAAACAAGAAACTAACACAAGAATATGCACGCTTCTATCAACCACTAGGTAGTGGAGGCTCAAATATCACATACACTCAAGTTTTTAACCAAGCTCTTACAAGATCTTATCAAAGCAAGCGGAATGGTGACTACACCGGCTCAACCTAGACCCAATGGAGGTTGGATGTATTGATGCCTTGGCAAACACTTGCTATACGGCTGTAATCAAATCTGTGGAGCTCTGGGTAGGCTTAAATATATAGCAAAAGAATAGCAAATGTTCAAATGAGAGAATGCAAAGTTGAATAGTGGTTCAAAGTAAGTACCGTGTTGGTCCTAGGCTAGAACGTACTAGAGACGCGAGCGTAGACACAAATGATGCCACAAGATAGCAATCCTCAAGCACAGCTTTGATACGTGAAAGCGGTCACAAAGATGAATGATTTTCTCTTTTCCTTCCTTCTTCTTCTTTCTTTCTATTTTTTTGCTCTTTTCTTCTCTTCTTTTTTTGCGGCTTTTCTTTTCCTTTTTTAAGCACCTTTCTGCCTTTTTTTCCTCTTTTTTGATTTTTTAGCAAAAACGACTTAAAAACCTGAATACAAGATTACATGGACTCAAATGTAAATATAAAAATACAAGGACTGAAATGTAAAGTCCAAACCCTAAAATTAAAATTATACAAAAATGGAATACTCTCGTCCCATAGGTTCCGTTTTTGCAAACAGATCTCAAATCCAATACTCCAAAATTTTTTCACCAAAGTGTATCAGAACTCACGGTATAGATTGAAACCGAGAGGGAGGGAGGGAGTCGGGCTCTGGTGGCGGCGTACCAAACCAAGAGGAGAGATAGAAATAAACTCGGCACTTCTTTTTTATCTCTTATCCGCACGCCTACATGTAGAATCCAAACCAATATAATCTAGAAACTCTCACTCCTTTGCCTCCTTCCTCACGTGTGCATAACAGAAGCGCACAAGCACAGGATAGAAACCCTAGCGACTTGATAACTCCGATACTGACCGTCAAAAACTTCTGAAAACTATAAAAATCGAACCTTGGCAGCGAGGCGGATCCCTTTTTTAGTTCTCGACGACAACAAAGACACTGCAGAGGTGATGATAGTGGTACTAACTGTGACCAGAACTCAAAACTCTAAACGGACTAGATTCTAAGACCAGCAACATGACTCGATGATGCAACGCAAAACTAAACAAAGCAAAAACTGAAAAAGAACAATGCAGTGGCACAAAGATGGCTAGGTAAATGATGCAATTTTTTTTGTGTTGCTATTTTCTGGTTATAGGTAGATAAAAACTCACCGAGCAACGAAACGCTCAGGGATCTGGTTGTCCTGATCTCCACTTGATAAACCTGGAACTTCACTCGATACGCTCAGGATTTGGTTGTCCTGATCTTTCGGTGAGTTGATGATAACTATGATTTGGGAGAAATATTGATGACCCGACTGCAACCGTACGAGACATTATTGTGTTGCACCTTAGCGATCCATACACCTCTCCGTGGGTTGTTGATCTTGCCGGTGCAGATCAACCTTATTCCTGCAAGCAAATCGAATAAACAAGTAAGAACAAGATAAAGCCCATGTGAATTGCAAATAGTAATTGAATACAAATCATAAGTTGGGGTTCCGTAATGAGCAAACCGGCGATCCAACGGATCACGGGGTTACACGGCAAAGTAGCGAAGCTAAACTTTAATCTAAACAAAACCAAAGAAACCCTGAAGGGGTAGCTAGCTATTTAAGTTCTGGAATCCAATTCGGCCACCTCCTACAGTGCTGACTTCACACGACCGCCAAATATGTATGCGAGCTCCGTTTTGGGCCTGTGAGTACTTGATGGAAAGATCTTGGAGTACTCTTTCCAATGGATCCATTCTCATGCCCAAATTTCATCTCAGTCATCCGCAATTGAAGAAACAAGGTGCTGTGTCACCTATAATGGGCCTATGGGCTTGTAACTTCATCTCGGACCCCGACCCAGGTGGGGCCGATGTGGAGTGAGCCCCAACCTGGTGGAGCACGACCTAGCAATCCCCTTGGTCATCCCCGTACCTCCTTAAATAGCTAGGAACCCCTTTAGGGTTTCTTGGGTTTTGTTTAGATTGAAGTTTAGCTTCGCTACTTTGCCGTGTAATCCCGTGATCGTTTAGATTGCTGGTTTGCTCGTCACGGAACCCCAACTTATCGTTTGTATTCAATTCTTATTTGCAATTCAGATTGCTTTTATCTTGTTCTTGCTTGTTTCTTTGATTTGCTTTCAGGAATAAGGTTGATCTGCACCGGCAAGATCAACAACCAACAGAGAAGTGTATCGATCGCTAAGGCGCAACACAATAATATCTCGTACGGTTGCGGTCGGGTTGTCAAAGTTTCTCCCAAATCGTAGTTATCACCAACTCACCGAAAGATGGTGACAACTAGATCCCTAAGTGTATTGAGTGGAGTCCAGGGTTTATCAAACCGACGGTAGAAACCGACAAGACCTAAAAAGCTTCTTACTTGGCTCACATTTTGCGGAGGTAACCATTCATGAACAACTTTGATCTTTTCTCCATCCACCTCCACAACCTTTCCTGAAATAACAAAACCAAGAAAGACTACCTTTTGGTGCAAAAGGTGCACATGGCAATGTTAGCATACAACTTTTCTTCTCCCAAAACAGCAAGTACACATTTGATATGCTCAACATGTTCATCAATAGATTTGCTATAAATCAAGATGCCGTCAAATTAAACCACAATAAACATGCCAATGAAAGGTCTAATAACATGATTCATTATTGTCATGAAAGTACTTAGAGTATTTGTCAAACCAAAAGTCACTAGTAACATGCCCGTACTAACGCTACGACGATATTTAGTAATGTGAATTAAACAATCATATGCTAAAAGATACAAATTTTAGTAAAATAAGTTCAAATGTCTCAAAACCCGAAAAACCAAACAATGGTATATATTGTTGTAATATATTTGGTCCAAAAAATAATTTCAAATTACTGTAAATTATCGTACATGTCATAGTAATAACATGGTAAATTTGAATTTAAATTTACCAAACCTAGGCTAAAATTTTCAAACAAAAATAATTAACCAACCCTGCATTACTACATTACTATTAACATGGTCATGCATTTAATTTAAACTCATTGTATAGTACACATGTATTTCATCACTGGACAAAATATCATAATGAGAAAATTGCACCACTGTTGCCGATGAACTTTCGTCAGTGCTGCAGTTCCTAATCTTTCCATTGAACCATCATCCATGCAAGAGTGCTGATGCCCTTAACAACAATCGGATATTGCAAGCAAGAAGATAATACACTTGGTCATAGCACAGATGAACCAAGATGACGAAAAATATTTATTTGCTCCAAAGTAGAGTAGTAAAAGAAAATATCTAATTCATCTATTCGGATCCAACTTATAAATTGTCGAATGATAAATGCAAGTCATCTAGAAATGATAAATGCTACAAGACAGATTTTGCACTCTCTTGGAACAAATCTAATCTCCATGAACCACTAGCACGGGATAGGTCATCTCAATCGAGCAGCAAGCCTCATCTGTATCGGGAAGGGCTCCTGTCACTACCCAAAGGTCACTGATGTGAGAAGTAATATCAATCGGGCATTTGGTCGTCACAGATGTCAGTTATCTCAATCGGGCCAATAATAAAGCCCGTCACAGATAGGTTTGACCCAGCAGACGAGTCAAACTAGGTTAGGAAAGGCGCTCGTCACGGATGACAAATCTTAATCGGGCTGACCTTAAAGCTCATTACGGATGAAGATATCTCAATTGGGCCTTTGAAAGAGCCCGTCATGGATGGAAGCTATCTCAATCGGACCAAGAATAACACCCGTCACAGATAGGTTTGACCAAATAGATGAGTCAATCTTGGTTAGGTTTGGCGTCCGTCACGGATGACTAATCTCTATCGGTCTTATCCTTAAGCCCGTTTATCTCTAACTGTCTTTATTTTAAGCCCGTCAAAGATGAGTATATTAACAAAATAAATAAAATTTCTTTTTGCTAGCATCAGGCCTTTGCTAGCCATGCCTGTTGCAAAATAACAGAAGCATATATATATATAGAACTACTAGATGGCGCGTAGCGCTCTACTAATTAGACGACGTGTGACAACGACTACTATGCCCCCAACCCCACCTCCCAGTGCATGCACCCCTCCACCCACCCTCACAATTGATAGTAAAATTTTATTCATGGAAGAGAGTCCAATATCGGTCTCTTATAGGACAACGACGTTATAATAAGAGAGTTAAAATTTTACCGCTAGACGGTATGCAAGGTTAACAGGATTTGTACGTCAAGCAATTTTTTTCACTGAATAAATATTCGAGTAAAAATTTTACTATTAACACTGTATAAAAAAATTCGAGTAAAAATTTACTATTAGCACTCCGGAAGTGATGATAAAAATATTTTTACTCAGTGTTTAATAAAAATATTTTTACTATGTTCAATAGAACTATGTACGTAAGGAAATTAGAGATGAGGTAGTACTTTTTTTATTCTAAGTATAAATTAGGGCATAATAATTACACTCTGTGTACGACAGGACCAGATGGGCTTGTATCAGTAATTTTTTTACCGTGAGCCAGATATTTTCTTATTGGCTGAATAGAGGTGGTTTTGTTTTATGAGCGTCAATCAATCAGTAATCAGTGCATGTCCAACGAAAAAAAGGAAGATAAGATTGAGGGTGAGGAGGACGGGGAAACCGGGCGCTCAGTGTCGCGCTACTTTATCCATGGCGCGCTGCGCGCCATTTAGCGCCACCGTGTATATATATATATATATATACACCCTTTTCCCAACTACCCTATTCACAGAGCCATTCACAAATCAAACATCCAACATCCAGTACTGCCACATTCACACATCCATTCACATAGATGCCATTCACAACAATTCACAAATCAAACATATATTCAGTGATTACACATATTCACACATCCATTCACATATGTCATTCACATACATTCAGCGAATGCATCTTCAAGAGTTAAGCATCAAAACCTGCAAAATCAAGTTATAAGTTGGAACAAATTTATATGTAATTAGTATTGCAAGTATATAAAAACATCAGACCGAATTGTATTACATAGAATATATGCATAAATGTACAACCATTGGAAAATCACGTGTCTTTGACAAACATTGCAAAATGTTCAGCCATTTAGAGACGAGCTAGTTACGATTGTAATCTAAAGTTTCCTTTGGGTGCTAAGATTTCATCTATTATGAATTGTGCTATCTCCTCTCTAATGACTTCGAAGTTGTGTTCCGAGATGTTGGAAAGTTTTTCCTGCATGTGAGGTGCCAAGTTAGTGTATATGTATATATTTCAAAGTACTTAGCATATACAGGCGTATACACAATTGAAGCACACACCTCAAGGTTGAGCAATGTCGCCTTGTTTGCAAAATTCCTCATGTTATGGTAGACGTGGAACCCACACGTGAATCTCAATCGGGCCTTTTTTGGTGCCCGACACCGATGAGTCTCATCGGTGATGGGCGTTTGTTTAGGGCTCGACAAAGATTACAAAGATAATCTCAATCGGGCCTAAACATAAGCCCGTCACCGATATGTGTCATCGGTGACGGGCTCCAGATACATGCATATGGCCTAAACCCTAATCCTTAACCCTAAACTCTAAACCCGTTTGAGATGACGACACTGTGACGGTCGCAAACACCCAACACAGCAATGGCCGTTACAGATAAGAAGCCCGCAAACCCCCGACACGACAAGAGCCGTTACGGATTAGTAGTTCTGTACTAGTGAACAGAAATAAATGCAATTAAGATAGTTGATGTGAATAAGGGAAAAACTTCCATCTTACCTCTGATGTAGTCCCATTCAGCTTGCTTGGCCCTCAGAAAGGCTCTGTTTCATGATTAAACAAAAATAATAGCTAGAACTTATGTCTCTTTTCACGACAGGATAGAAACATAAACCAACTATGTATATACTTTATAGGAGCACACAGTTTCTTTTATACATGGATAAAGATTGAATTCTTAATTTACATGGATAAATATTAATGCTCAGGCTAAGTTACAGTAGTAATTAGAACGAGAAAAACATACTACTCTACTCAGGAGTGGGAGATGAAACTCTGAACCAAACGATCAGAATATGTGGCCACCATACGTAAGGCATATTTTGACTTTTAGCAAGCTGACATGAAAATCTCAAGAATGTTAGCTTGATATTCTCTGTATAACAATGAAATTAAGCTTCAGCTTAAACCTAACCTTCTCTTTCTATAGCCCTGAGAGAATCAAGAAAGAAAAGGGACAATTTAAAATTTTGTGGGTTTCATAAGTATGGTAATAAGCAAAAAACTAACCTTTGCTTAAGTAAACAACTTTGCAACTACTTCAAGAAACAATTCTGATGACGTCCCACCATGTTAATTTCTTAAACCATGTGCTGCAGGCATATTTAGGACTGAATAGTTGCAAACATAAATGCATAGCATGATACATAGAGGATAAATAATTCATGAACAAATATTAGTCGATGCCCACTTCAAATTAGAGTTCTGAAATTGGAATAAAACCTACTCGAAAGTCAGCTATTCATGCATTTTGCAAACATGCGGAACAGCTGTACCATGCATTTCTGAAACACAAAATAAGCTTTCTCTTGCAATATGCAAGATCTCAAAGCCCAAGTGAAACCAGAGGATTGTTTTTTCCTTTCTTTTTTTTTCATCAAATGATTTATACAGAGGTTGGAAACAGTTGCAAATGGCGAAATAGCAAAAAAAATAATCTATACCTCATCTGATAAATGCTGTGAACTGAGGATGTAAAGACGTTCACCTTCTAATTAACATATAAACGAAACATACACCAGGATTGCAGTAACACGTTGAATACATAGGTGTTTATTCGTACCTTGTGCAGATCAATGTTACCTGAGAAGTGCTTGATGCCAGTCAGGGACACATATTTGAGTTATATCATAATTTAGAAAATCTGCATCAAATTCAAATTCATTTGCCAATTGGTATCTTCTGCCTACAAAATGAAGCCCATAAATGTTGTGCGATTAATTAACTCAATTCACCAAGAAATGCTTTATTGTGACATGCTGTATATGTGAACTGAAGGTGCATAACTATTGCATGTATTCTTCAAAATAAATGTAGAGTGTTCAAATACTAGTGATTTAATTTTTAGAGCGTGATTAAAAATACAAACAAAAAAACACTAGAGAATGTAAGATTGCTTAACAATGATATTTCCATTGAAAGAGTTGATCTCCATGTTATTTCAGGAGATACTGTGCTATCCTTGGAGCAACACCTGCTGGTTGAGATGATTTTCCCTTGATCAAGCAGAGCAATGTATGCAACCACGTAGAAAACAGATCATCGGAGAGAGAAACAATTGTATTTACAGCATTAAGAAAAGGAAATGCCACCCTGACAGTAGAAAACTTGAAGGAGAGATGTTGAATTCAGATTAGTTTAATCCCCTGTTTTCTGCATTTTGATGAAGGCTTTACAACTAATACCAAAAGTCAATATTTTCAAGAAAGTGACATTCATATGGACTATATCAAACTGAATGCACGCCATTCCCTTGTACTTTTATTAGCATATATCCCCTAAATTTGAACCAAGTTCAGTTCTTCTATAGCATTTGATGACTCAGGACGTGAACTGTACTGTGTGTACAGAGCAATAAAAATCTACTTATATAGATCAAGTACTCAGGTTTACGATGTACTACCCATTTCACAATTGTCAATACAACCAAATCAAAGAATGTAGAATGCTACTGCTTTTGTTCAAATTTCAGAATCCAACTTAATAAAGAAAACCAATCCAATCACCTGGCCGTTTGCTGACGATCCGGACAGGATGCCACTCCCATCGACGGTGGCGGTGCTGCTGTACTGGCTGAAGGGGCACGGGATCATCATTGGTGACTGTGATGCCAGGAGCTACAGGAACTCTCAAAAATAGCATAATGTTCATATCAAGCAGAACGTGGTGAAATTCTTCAACTACTTGAATACGCACAAAATGCTCTAATCTGTTGATTATTTCGGGTGATGTAATGTAATCACGGAAACCGCAAATCTAACTCTACATGCATGATTTACCAACAAGTAAATAATTGATTGCCTAAAGAATATCAAGAACGTGCGTTAGCTTGCTATTCCTCTATAGCACATGAAATTTATTATGATAGTGGGAACAAAAATCATGAAATTTGTTTGTCGCAGCTCTAATTTCCTAATGAACATGTACATCCATTGTTGGAAATTGGATAACCTAGCACTCAAATCTCACATGCTTAAATTTGGTTCTCTCTCAAAACTCGTCATTTCTCTGAAGATTGTCGAACAGCTACAGTTAGCTGAAGAACACTGACGAACTGGAAAAACTGAGTAAAAACAGAGGTTTGGTGCTGCGTACTGCTTAGCAGCTTTTCTTGGTTCTCTTCTATTATTTATACTCCGAACTCTAGGAGTTTCTTAAACAGAAACACACGTCAAAATTGCACCGATCCGACTTGACCGCGCCATCCCACGATCGATCAGTGATACCTTAGCCTCTACTGAAAAAAAACTTTAATTGAGAAAAAACTGAGAAACAGGATCTAGCCTATGACCTCTTCGTGAACACAACACGAGTCAGGCATCTTATTTAGGTTTAACAAATAAAACGGTAACTTCAGTAATGAGATTATCCATCAATCCCCCTCTAATCTAGTCACTTTAGTTCCTTCATGCCAATCTTTTCTCTTAACTCTTGAAACTTCACTCTTCCCAGCGATTTCGTCAGAACATCAGCAATATGTTCCTCTATCCTCACATATTCCACCTCGATCTCCTTATCCACACACTCTCATATAAAATGAAATCTGGTGTCAATGTGCTTGCTGCGATCATGAAGCACAGGGTCCTTGCACAATGAAATTGAAGACGTATTACTCACCCTTAACACTGCACATTTCTTCTTCTCTCCTGTAATGTCAGAGATTAGCCGTGATAACCAGATCCCCTGACATGCTGCTGTTGTGTCTGCTATATATTCTGCCTCACAGGAAGAAAATACCACAACCTTTTGTTTCTGAGATTGCCAGGTGATCATGCTCTCTCCCAAAGCAAAGAATACACCTGACGTACTCTTTAGATCATCCAGGTCTCCAGCCATATCACTGTCACAATAGCCAATCAATTTCAGATCTCCATCACCTCTTCCATACCAGCATCGCCAATTCAGGGTTCCTGCCAAGTATCTCAGCAAATGCTTCACAGCAGCCAGGTGCTCACCAGTCGGTTTTTCCATAAATCGACTCAAATATCCAACAGCATAAGCTATGTCAGGTCTAGTATTTACTAGACATCTCAAACTGCCAATAGTACTTCTATACTCAGTAGCATCAACTGCTGGACTTGTGCTGTACTTGCTCAATTTTAGCCTAGCCTCCATTGGTACTTGACAAGGGTTACAATTCTCTAGCTTACATTTCTTCAAGATATTCAGACCATAAGCAGCTTGACACAGACTGATCCCATCTGGCATCTGCTTCACTTGCATTCCAAGATAAAAGCTTAAGAGTCCCGGGTCGCTCATCTTGAAAACTCTGCATTTCTTGAGTTTCACTGCCTGTAATCACAAGATCATCTACGTACACCCCCACGATGAGTAATGTGTTCTCTGAACCTCACTTATACACAGCATGCTCATGAGGATTTATGACAAAACCCATGTCTAGCAATGTTGCATCCAACTTTGCATTCCAAGCCCGTGGAGCCTAACGCAAACCATACAAGGCCTTGTGCAGTTTCAGCACTCTGTCTTCCTTACCAGTCATCACAAAACGCTGTGGCTGCATAACATACACTTCCTCTTACAAATCTCCATTCAGAAATGCGGACTTCACTTCCATATGGTGTACCTCCCATCCTTCATGTGCTGCTAGAGCCAGAATAAGTCCGATTGTCTCCTTCCTGGCAACCGTGCAAAGACCTCCTCAAAATCAATTCCCTGTTCCTGCACGTATCCTTTTGCTACAAGACGTGCCTTGTGTTTCACCACATTGTCTGTAGGATCCCGCTTGATTTTGTAAACCCACTTCAATCCAATGGGCCTATGTCCTTCTGGAAGATCAGACACTACCCAGGTTTTGTTCTCCTCAATGCAATTCACTTCCTCGATCATTGCCTTGCGCCAACATGCTTGCTCCTCAGCTTCTGCAAAACTTCCCGGTTCATCGACAGTAAGAAAACACAGCCCGTAGTATTGGAACTCCCGGATTGGGCTGGTTGTGTCATTTAGGTTGGCGAGCACCGATAGCGTCGTGGTGCATCATCAGATGGTTGCGATGCATCCGTCGGCGGCGTTGCGAATTCCACCTCAGCTTCAGTTGGCGTGGTGCTGATCGAGGTGACAATGGCGACTGTGGTGTGACGGATTCCAGCAGCTCGTGTGTGCTAGATCGTGCCTCAGAGCACTGTTCACCATTTGAAACCGAGTGAAATGTGTACGAAACAGAGAAAATCTCACCAAATCCTCCTTTGCCATGAATTGCAGTCACCGCCCAGTCCCAATTCGCCTCCTCTTCGAAGTTCGAACACCACATCCCTGCTCACATGAACACGGTTCGCCACTGGATGGAACACCCTGTAAGCCTTGCTTCCTTCCTCATAACCAAGAAACACCATCGCTCAGCTTCTATCCTCCAGTTTTGACAGATGAGGCTTGAAGTTTTTTATGTATGCTACGCAACCAAACGTGCGGAAGTAATGCACATTCGGCCGTCGCCCATACCAAGCTTCATCAGGCGTCTGACCGTTGAGCGCTCGTGTTGGCGCCCGGTTCAGGATATGCACCGCTGTGATGATGGCCTCACCCCAAAAACGACCGGGCATCTCCTTTGCCTTCAGCACACTCCGTGCCATCGCCACAATCGTCTGGTCCTTCGCTCAACAACCCCATTCTGCTTGGAAGAATAGGGCGCGGTAAGGTGACGCCGCACACCACGCCCAGCGCAATATTCCCCAAATTCAACCGAGGTGAATTCACCCCCCGCCCCCCCTGTCTGTATGGAGCACTTTCAACCTTCTCCCACAATCGAGCTCAACCTTGGACTGGAACTCCTTAATGGCCACCGGTGCCTGGTCCTTTGTTGCCAGCAGAACCACCCACATATAACGAGACATGTTATCGACTAGCAGTAGGAAATGTCGTTTACCTTCCGGCGTGGCAGGAGTAATTGGTCCGCAAAGATCACCATGGACGAGTTCGAGTGGCTCTGTTGCTCGATATTTCGCCTCTGATGGAAACGGCGCACGCTGCTACTTCACGATCTAGTAGCAATCGCAGATGCAATCCACCTGTTCGATGTTAGGCAGCCCGTGCACCATGGCACCCTAAGCCAGCCGACACAGAGAGCCAAAGTAGAGATGCCTGTAGCGTGCGTGCCGCCACCACAGCACCTCAATGCATTTCGCCGCCAAGCACACGGGTTGCACCATATTGAGATCAAGCAGGTACGATCGCCCTGTTGGTGATATGCCCTAGAGGCAAACATAGAGATGATTGTATCATATACTATGTTTATATATTTATCTGATTATTGTTCCTTGAAATAGATAATTCATTATTTGTTAATGAATATGTGATTCATTCATGAGACTCTTTATATTGTATGTTACTATTGCTAAAGGATCCCTGATCCAATATGATATGTGGAACAAATATGGTTAAATGATCAGTACATGTATTGATTAATAATCATGTCTCATCGATCATGGTATGGAGATACCAAATTAATAATGTGGACACATGTTGTTGGATAGACCCAACATGAGACACTGCAAGAGCTATATGTGATGTGCCGTCAGTGATCTCATTTAGTGTTGGTGTAGTATCCTTAGACCTGAGATTATCATGGTTCCCAACATGTGTAGTAACTTGCTTAGGTGCTGCTAAACGCTATTCCATAACTGGGTAGTTATGAAAGCAGTCTTCAGGTATGCTATGAAACATGTAGAGTGATATGAATAGTCAAGATAAGATTTGCCCCTCCTATGGACTGCGAGAGTGTGCAAAGTGTGGCAGTACCCGAGGGTGATTATGTGATTGAAAGGACATGAATCGAAAGACCAACTTCGGTTTACGTGGAGCTAGGTGGGCTGTGTTGACGGTTGTTAAATACCAAATTTGCACTGTCAATACCAGCATAAATCTGAAAATATAAAACATCCAACATAGTGGTAGGGTTTATTTCTAACAAATTCCACGAGTGTTGGTATATATTTGGATACAGGTGCCAAACTACCAGAGTTGAGATGAAATATACATAAAGGAGGGGAAGAAATACATTCATATCCAAGTCCATGGAGTCTTGGGCCTCTAAACCCAACAAAATACATGTAACTGTGCCCAACCACTTTGCCAATGGACTAAGGACCCTTATATGATGGCCAAGGAGGAAAGAGTGGGCCAGGGGTTCTGGCCAACAGTCGGCCAACTGAGGGACAACCCACCTGGGCCTTAGTTTTCACAGGTTGGTAGTTACCGACTATACAAGGTAGTTGTGACCTTTTCTACTGGAATAAACCACCATGGAAGACAAATGGCAGCTCGAGAGTGAAGATGCTCATTAGATGCCTAGGATCTCCACACTCTCAAGGCATCTCTTGGCCTATAAACACCCCTATCTTCCCATATTCATAACACACCAAGATGTAGAGCTGAATTATAGGAGGATCTTTATATTCATTTGATGTATACTTCGAATAAGGAAGAGACAGTGAGGAATAAAGAGTTGGAGGAGTTCCGGAGTTGTCGGTAACTCTCTTTATTTCTTTTGTACCTTATCAATTGTTTTGCTCTAGTTGAGAATATCTTAATTAAGTAATTGAGATTTATCTTGTGTGGTATACTTCTTAGTTTTTTCCTATTTAGCTTGCGAGATTATTGTTCAGTATTGCTCATTAAGAGATAGTGATTTCTTTGGTTATAAACACTAAAGTAGTAATTAATTACATAGACGTGGTATCTAGGTAGTTAACTATCAGTGTTTGCTGTGCATTCCACAATTTGTTAGAGGTTGGTGTAGAGGTGGTGGCCCTCGAGATCACCATAGTCCTCCTATTCGGGTATGGAGCAGAGCGAGATCTGGTAGCAGCGAGCAAGCCAGTGCTTGAAGTATAGTGATAGGATTAAAATTAAGGGGCGAATTTTATGAGCCATCCTGTAAATGCTTGTATACAGTGGAGCACCAACCCATTTATCAATTATCTGCTGTTAGGGGCGAATTTTATGAGCCATCTCACGCTTGTCTACCATGGAGGACCAACCCATTTATCAATTATCTCTTAGAGGCGTATTTTATGAGCCACCTCCTTCATCGGAGCCAATTCTTACATTTGACTATGAAATTCGCCCAAAATTCATAAACAAGGTTAGGGAAAAAAATTTCTGGGCTAGATCAAGAAAATTACTACCATCACCTGCGAGAGTTTGAGCAGTTGTGTACATGCCTCTTGATTCAAGGCATGACACAAGAGACCATAAAGTGGAAATTGTTTTCGTTTTCTCTTTTGGAGGCAATGAAGCAATGGTACATTTATACCGTCGGGAATGTAAATGGTAACCGGGATAAGTTGCGAGATAAGTTCTACCTCGCCTTCTTCCCTATTAGCCGTATTACGGCCCTTCGAGTAGAAGTCCTCAGCTTTCGGAAGATCAATAATGAATCAATTGGTGCAGCTTGGGTTAGATTTACTTCATTAGTATGACCTTTTCCCAACTTATCTATACGCGATTATGCTTTGCTGCAACATTTCCACATGTGTTTAGATAAGGAGCCTGCATTCCACCTTGACATCACTACCGAAGGTTCATTCATGCATAAAACCCCATCTGAAGGCAAGAAAATTCTAGATCGAATTTCGGAGAACACCTCCTTTGTTGGGAAATATTCTGAATACCTCCCTAAGGCATCTGTGTAAAGTTAGGAGGAACCCCTCAATAGTCGAACCTGAACCCGACCTTTCCACATCATCGGGTTCGATTAAAGAGTCCTCCCGCGAGCCATCTCCGGAGAACGAAGAAATTCAAGCGCTGGGTTGCGCTTCTGAATTCAGGGTTGTTTTTCATGAAGATTATGGAAACACTCTGAATTATTTCAGCAAAAAGAAGCAACCTATTCCTACTCCACCTCCCGATCCAATCGAAGATGAATATCTCAAAGAAACTGTTTGGGAGTTGGCCACAATCATGAGCAATGAATGGCTGAAAGAAGTAGAGTTCTCTTCCGAAGTGATTCGGATTAACTCCTCTCCTCGCACCATTCCTTGCCTAATAGGAGGTAATACATGTTGGTATTTCTTAATGTTCATAGATAAAATCCGCAAGCGCATGGATATACCGCTGTAGTACTTCACCCGGAAGTATTCCAAGGTATCTAATCATAGGGAACGAAGGTGTTCAACTCCTCCACAGGCTCAAAGGACACAAGTTAATGTAGACAAAGGGTAGAGAGGATTTTCTAGTGAAGCATAGGGTATTTTAGAAAGCTTAATTTAATCATATTGTGATACTTCAGGCACTGGCTTGCTCGTTGCTACCAGAATTTGCTCTACTACGCACCCGGACAGGGAGGACTTAAGTGATCTCGAGAGCTATCACCACCTCTACACCCACCTCTAACATACTGTGGGGTACGCAACAAATACTGGTATTTAACAATATAGACACCACGTCTACACTATTAAAATACTACTTTAGTATTGATTAAACACCAAAGTAATCACTATTTATAGGGAACAATATTCCAGCATGCTTAATAGGAACTAACTAAAAAATATACTTCACAGATAAATCTCCGTTAGTTATAAAAGATAATATCGATTATACAAGAGTAATTGATAAGGTACAAAGAGAAATTAGGGGAAGATTACCGAAGACTCCGGAATTCTTTCGATCCTTCTACCCTACTCTCTCCCTATTCTAAGTTGATGAGGACATCCTCCATTATTACCCGCTGGCAAAGACGCAACAAGATGGGCCGAGTGGCCCATTTGTAGTCGGGCGGCGACCGTGTGAGCCTCTGAATAATTTCACCTTTCTTAGCTTGGGAGGAGGAAGCCACCTTAAAAGGGAGAGCCACCCTTCCCCTATCAGACTAGTCTTTTAGGGTGATTGGGCCTTTCCCCGAGTGGGTGCGTCGGAGTTGCGATGCTAAGATTGCGGGCTTTGGAAAAATCTGGATCAGTGTGTCGTGCTTTGGGCGTATGGTGCTAAGATTGCAGGATTCGGGGAATCCGGATCGGTGTGTCGGGCTTTCGTCCAACCCCACCTGGGCTGGACTCGTCATAAGTATACAATAAAGTGTACAAAGAGCCTCTTAGAAAGTGAAGTCCTTTTATAGTCTCCAAATGATGGTTATGGCAGTTGGAATTGTCTAAAACACCCTTCCACCGTCATTGGTTAGCTATCAGGGACGTCCACGTGGAAGGTCAGGATGATTGGGCTTGATGGCAGGTCTCTCCTTTCTCCTAGGCCTCCTCTTGTAGTTCCTAAGCCCAGTGGAATGGTGGTTGAGCCCATTTATATGTATTTCATGAGGTTTTGTTGGTCCACAACTACATAGTCTTAGGCATGTGCCTGAATGTCACGCCCAAAAATTCGCTAATCTGAAGCAGAATGTGTATTAAATCCCCGTCCATGACCAACCAGAGTGCACAAATGACAAAATGATATGTAGATGCACGTCTTACAAAAAAGGTAAAACAAAAGTATTACATACGCAGTGGAAATAAATTATTAAATAATCTAAACTAAGATCTTCATAAAAGCGTAGCATTCTCCATAACCATAAGCATCCTCAACGTCCGGACAAGCCTAATCTTCAAAATATTCTCCATCCGAATAATTCTCTGCTTCTGGGTTTGGGGAAAAATAAAACAAGACTGAGTACCACCCACCGTACTCAACAAGTCATACCAATAGAGAAGTATGATGCAAAATAATACCAAAGGAATAGCTATAGGGTATTTGCACAAAAGCAACATTTATAAAACATAATTTGAATCTAGTAAAATAGTTGAGATAAATTGTAAATATTAAATATCACTGGCCAACGCTAAACTATGTTGCTATAGGCCCAACCATACCACCTGAACTACACCAGTTCATTAAGTCATATTATTAGAATGAGACTAATCACGGTGAACTGGTTGACCGCCCAATAACCGCAGGCACGGTTATTCGAATAGTTTTACTCTGATCAGAGGTGTACAACTGTACCCACAAGACATGGCCTCACGACATGTTACCATGCGCCGACATGTCACCACGACATATCGAAAAGAGACTGTGACAGAACCATTTGCATAACCCTCCCTAACCAAGCATACCCACCTCAGGTTTCACCCCCACTTCTAAGAAAGATAGCGGGCAGTCCCCTCTCGTGCCTAGGTAAATCTGGAAGAAGCATAGACCAAAGCCAGATCCATTAATACTCCATCCCGCTTACCCTTGCTTTGGTACGTCGTCTCGGTTAGATTACACTCTAAGTTCAGCTTGGAGCCCACGCTGACTTGTGGTTTGTACGGATATATCTTCCAGGGATTCCCAAGAACAGGTCCTTAATTGTCATGGGCACGACTATCAAAACCATGAACCCAGAATCCACCATTTAAACATATTTTAGTTTAATTAAATCAATACCATGACAGTACATCATCATATAATTAATGACTGAATTAGAATGAATCCCATAGTGAGCTAATTGATCTAAGCATGGCTAAGCATTCCTAAACCAATCATCTAGCCATTTTCTAACCCAAGTTATCAATGGTACAAAGTAACAAGGGCTTAGTACAATAGGCATCCATCCCGCATGACATTGTCAAAGCAATGCAATTTAATAGAAAAGCGGGGATTTTGTAAAGCGATTCGACATGATCAACGTTGTATGTATGACTTGTCTTCGTCTTGAACTGACGGAACTTCGACAACCACTTCATAATACACCGGAGCGTCGGAACTGCCAGATTCTAAACGACAAAGAAAACACACAAGCAATACATGCAATAAGTCTACTGAAACAGCAAACAAACCAATTTTAATGTATTCTAGACATTTTTTTAAATCCACGAAAACTTGAATGGATTAAAATGGAGCTCGGATGATTAAGATATGAATTTAGAATATGAACTATGTAATTACTATTAACCGAAAGTCCTTAATTAATTAATATATATTAATGCCCACGAACGGACAAGATTAACGGAAAACAAACTCTGGTTAGTGAACCTCACGGGTCAGCGACTCAACGAGTCAACCTACCGTGGCACGGGACCATGCAAACGGTCAACCGAACCGGCGAATGGAACCAGCGGCTCAGAACAGCTCTGGGGGTTTAGAACGACTCGGTATGACCAAACCGACATGAGACTATGCCACACTACATGCGAACATGAGCGACAAACGACTAGCAAGTGCATGCGGCACAGCCGGTAGGCATGACCGGCGACACGGCAAGCGGCCAAAAGTGGCGGCGCAGCGAGGCAAGCAGCGGCTGCGGCTCGGTAGGGCTGAGGCGAAGCAGCAGAGCAGCAGCCGGCTTGGCAGCGATGGCTGCGAGTGCGGCGCTAGAGCGACGGCAGCGGCACGACATGGCTCAACACGATGAGCATGCGGCTGTGGCTAGGGCGGCGGCGGCGGCACGGCAGCGACGCGGCAACAACGCAGCAGCAGTGGCGCGCAGCTGCGGCTAAGGCGGCGGCGGCACAGCAGCAGCGCGGTAACGGCGACGCGCGGCAGCGGCTAGGGCAGCGCTGGTGGCACACGACACGGCAGCGACGGCGCAGCTAGGGGCGGCGCACGGCTGCGGCTAGGGCAGATACGGTGCACTGCAGCGATGGGGCGAGCAGCGGTGGCACACGGCTAGAGCAGCGGCTGCTGCGGCACGCAGCGGCTAGAGCAGCGACGGCAGTGGCACGGCAACAACGCGGCAGCGGCAGCGACCAGCGGTGGCAATGGCCGGCAACGGCTCCATGACGACGGCGACGAATAAAATATAACCAAGGGACGGAAAAGGAGTCCTCACCGGGAGACAATGACGAATGGCAGGGAGAGATGGCGGCGGCAGCGAACCGGCGACGGTAGAACAACGACAATGATCAAGATTAGATGGATAAGAGGAGGGGGTAGGATGGTTATGACGACCACCATGCTAGCGGGGGAAACAAGGGCTCACCGGCGACACGACGACGATGACGGTGATGAGAGGCAGTGGCGGGGAGGCGGCGCCGGCAGCTAGGGCTAAGGGAGGGGCAGGGAAAAAGAAAGAAAAGAGGGGGGGGGTTAAGGGGGCTTATAGAGGTGGAGGAGTGGGTTTTGGTGGGGCCGACCCAAGGGGGGAACACATGCGCACAGCAGGGGAGAGGGTGAGGCGCGCACGGCTGTGGGGAGGAGGGAAAGAATATGGGAGGAGGGGGAACCTAAAAAGGAATGGTGCGGGAAACAAACGCGGTGCTGTTTCGGGAAATGAAAAAGAAACCGAACCGGAGTAGGAGTAGGACTCGGCTCGTCATACAAAACGAAACTGCGGTAGCAAGGCGGTCGGCGGATACAACGAACCGTGAACAGGGAGAGTGAAGCAGAATGGTTCACGACCAATGGAGGGAAAGGAAAGAATTATTAATTCAAATCCTAACATTTTAAATTAAAATTATTACTTCCTCTGCTCTGAATATTCCGCTGAAAGTCCTGTTAACAATTTGAAGCAAAGAGATTTCAAAAAAAAATTTCTCCCACACAATTCCGATTGTTAAGCACATTGTTAATTTAGGGTTTGCTCCTGGTTAAACAAAGTACTCTCTATAGACCATTTGTTGATGATTTAGAAACCACGAAAAAGGGGAAAACTCCGAGTGTGATACTTAATCTCCTCCTTTATATATACTTTCTCTCAACTTTGTTATTTTATCACCTGCATCCAAATATACACCAACGCTGTGGAAATTATTAGAATTAAACCCTATCACTACGTTGGATGTTTTATATGTTCAATTATATGCAAGTATTGATGGCGTATGATTTGCAGTTAATAGCCATTAACAATATGGTAGACATTTCGTAGAGTCCAACGGTTTGTGCTAATCTTATCTCTGAATCATTTGCTTTCGCCTATTTAGGTGATAGAGCATTAACACCGACCAACAAATTCTTCAAAAACTTACCTGGACAGTTAATTGAAGGATTTGGGATCTTACAAAACGTACCTATCCAACACAACAACAAAGAGGCTATCCTGGTTTTCCACGTTTTTGAAATCGAAGACTTTGATGTTCTAATAGGGCACCCGATTTAGAAACTTCTCATCGATACCCCACCTTTAGGAAACCTTGAAATCTCTTTAGGAAGGGATGAGTTTTTGTTGATGACCAAATTTGGTAATTCAAAGTATCAGAGATGAAGATAGAATCGGAGAGAATCAAAGAGATTAGATCGTATCGGAAACAGAGTGAGAATCGGCTGAAGTCCGAATCGGCTGTGAACTGGATCGGCAGAGTCGGAGTCGGACAGGGTTTGCCGATTGAGCCGATTTTGGTAACATGATTCGGTACACATCATCGGGTTATGTTAGCGTGTTTCATATGGGTTGCCATGCACGGATAAAGTCTTGAGGAGGAAATTGTATCTATTAATTAGGTTATTTTATGTAATTTCCTTATAGATATTCTCGGTAAGAGTCCGCCTAAGGGACTTGTTCGTTAGTTGGATTTGTATTAGGTTAATATGAGTCGTGTCCGTGATGGACAATGTTTGTATTTTTAGGTATAAATACGATCCCGAGGTCTTGTAAATAATAACAACAGACGTTCAATCAATCTCGACGCATCGCCACCTTTGTTTTCTATTTTTGACAAGTTTGTGCTTTCGAGTTGTGCTGCATCAATTTGATCTTCGGCAAAAAGGTATATCTTTATGACACTCTAGTTCTTTGTTGTGATTCTCCAAGTTATCATATATGTTATATAATTTAGATCAACAATGCAATCTACTTATATCGGCTAGATTTTTTTAGGGTTTCGTCGATATCGGCTAGATCACTTTGTTAATCTAGGTTATATAATGTATCTACCATCCCGAAAAGGCAATCATCGGCTTGATTCTCTAGATCCCATGCTTCTTTTTATACTTAATGCTGCGTTGGTTAAGTCCAACCTATTAAGTCGTATTTAGAATCATGATATCTAGCTTGCTTTATGGTTGTTAATAAGGATAGTATCGGGGTTTCAGCCGATCTTACCTGATATAGATGTTTTACTCTGTTTTATGCTTGGTTTAACGTTCTATATCTGCCCCTTATATCAAGATCTAATCTAATATAAATATATTGAGTTCAATACCAATCTAATTGGTTAAAATTGAATATATTTATTACTAGAGAATATCTTAGTATAAGGTTGTATCGGAGCTATAGCCGATACGCACTTAAATCTAGATATCGGCTATGACATTAGTCTATATAATCATTATTTCATGTTATCTTTAGACTTGGGCAATTTATACTGTCTCGGTTTAGTCCGATCTATCCCAATTGCTTGTCTCTAAAGTAATATTGATTTATTGATTATGTCACATTAATATTTACAGCCGATATACTAGTTTTAGGGTTATTTTCATATTTATTTATACCTTACAGCCGATTCATGCATTATTGCATCGGCTAGGTCACATACGATATGAAATCGGCCCTATGGCCGATTGTCTATCGTTTACTAACATTCTTTGCATGATTTTCTTGTTGATTGCAGGATCAAATCAACTGGCACGCCCTCGAACCTAAAACCCTAATTTTGGACCTGCACTAGAGTAAAACAAATCTCTCAGGCCAGTGTGTGTTTTTTGCATCAACACGCTTTTGGCACGCCCAGTGGGACCATTGTGTCATCATGTCGCCAAACATCACTGAAGTTTCGGAGGACAACATCGTCCCGGTTACGCTCGAACAGCTGAGTGACGAGCAGAGGGAAGAGATGCAACAAATGTTGAACCAACTCCAAAACTAGTATCTGCACTCATTCACAGTCACCCGGCAAGGTACGATTATTCAAAGAGTTAAAGTTCAAGTACCGACGATCGTGAAGAAAGACCCAAGTACTTCCGGATCAGGAGAAGAAAAAGATAAACAAGTCAAAGTTGAATCAAGTGGTGAAGAGCTCCACACATTACAAGATCGCATTGATTCGGCTATACACCATGCGTTAGTCAACCAATCCGGAGTGCTTGTGAACACCTTGACAAATATGATCAAGTCGGTAGTTGACGGGACGATAGCCGAGGAAAAGTCTAAAGGACCTATATATTTACCAGGCGGCACGTTCCCAGGATATAGAACTGTGAAGACAGACATCGGCGGGAATCAAACAAGCCAACAATTGCTTCAAACCCAGGCTCCATCGGCTCCTTATTCAAGCTCAAATATTCCAGCAATTCTAACCCGATCTCAGCCGATCACTGGGGGGCAATCATCAACTCAATTAACTCTAGAGCAATTGATGAATATTCTCCACCCAAGACCGCCAGTTGTTGACACATCTTATCCAATTCCTTCGGTTCCACAACAGTCGATTGGAATTACTCAGCCGATAAGCCAGCAGTATAGCACACAACTCCCATACGTACCACCTCAGGGTATATCGGCTAGCCTCAGTCCCCTTTATCAGCCTCACTCACCGCGACCTCAGCCGATCCAATACGGCCAGGTGGATCCACTTCAGCAGCAATATGGAGGAGCAACACCCCATCAACCCTGGGCCGATATGATCAGTGACGTCATGAGGGAACAGTTTGGGCTTAAGCCAAAAGACAATGGCATCTGTATCGGCACCCATATCCAGAATATTTTGACCGGGTTCCATTACCAAACCAATACAAGGTGCCAGACTTCTCCAAGTTTTCAGGACAAGACAATGTATCTACTTATGAGCATGTTAGTCGATTTCTAGCTCAGTGTGGTGAAGCATCGGCTACAGAGGCTCTTAGAGTTAGATTATTCCCACTTTCTTTATCTGGATCGGCATTCACGTGGTTTTCATCCCTGCCTTATAACTCAATCAGAAGTTGGGCCGATCTGGAGAAACAATTCCACAAGTACTTTTTCAGTGGAGTTCAAGAGATGAAGCTATCAGACCTCACAACAATCAAGCAAAAATCAGATGAGTCGGTTCCAGATTACATTCAACGATTTAGAGATGTGAGGAATAGATGCTGCAATTTATCTTTGACAGATTCTCAGCTAGCCGATTTGGCCTTCCAAGGTTTGTTGGCACCGATAAGGGAAAGATTTTCTGCTCAAGACTTTGAGAGTTTAGCTCATCTAGCTCAGAAGGTATCGGCTCATGAGACAAGGCTCCAAGAAGCAAGGAAGTTTATCAAAAAGGCAAACAATGTCAAGAATGTCTACAGTTATGACTCTGATTCTGAAGATGATGACCCGGAGATCAACGCAGCCGAGTGGGCTTGGAATAAGAAGACAGTGGTCTGCCAATGGGTCAAGAATGCAGGAAACGAGGAAAGATTTGATTTTGACATCACCAAAGCCGACAAGATTTTTGATCTTCTTCTCCAAGAAAAACAGATTCAACTGCCAGTAGGACATGTTATCCCATCGGCTGAGGAGTTGAAGAAAAGGAAGTACTGCAAGTGGCACAATACAGGATCTCATAACACCAATGATTGCAAGATTTTCAGGCAACAGATCCAGTCGGCTATCGAACAAGGCAAGATTAAGATCAATGAATCCAAGAGGCCAATGAAGATAGATGGACATCCTTTTCCGGTTAACATGGTGCATTCTGGATATAACCGAAACACAACCGATGAGGGTAAAATTTATAACAGAAGCATCAGATCGGCTTGTATGATCAACAAGTATCAGAAAAGGCGCCAAAGAGAAGATGAGTCATATTCTCATGAAAGTGAAAGATATTTTGATCCCCATTTGAGTTGCGAATTTTTCAGATTTTGCTGGAACGAGGGTATGAGGTTGCCATCTATCGAAGATTTTCCTGGATGCAGCGATCCCGATGCGCAGTTCATCCAAAAACCAAGCCAACGGGGTACAAGTACACATCGGCTGATTCAGACAAAGTTGCCAGTTCATCAAAGACTTGGGCCGATGCGACAAAATAACGATGAAGATGACTCACCTGGAGAATCCAAGCCAACATATCCTCAATGGTGCCCTTCTGGAATATTCACTAAAAATCAAAAGAGAAGAGTCCAAAGGATGAGAAACAGGAAACAATTCCAGGAGGTTGAAGGGGAAATCGAGCATCGGCTAAGGCAGAAAACGAAGAAGGTCTGGCGCGTGAAGAGCAAAGTGGTGCCAGCCGATGAAGTCGGAGCCGATCATAACAAGAATTACCAACGTAAGGGCAAGGAAGTGATGTCATCCGACATAAACATGGTCTTCATGCTGCCAGCCGAATACACAGTTGAGCAAGTCGTCGAGCAAGAAGAAAATCTGGCATCGGCCAAATTGATGTTATCTCCACAGCAAGCCATTTTTGAGAAGCCCGAGGGAACAGATCATCGGCACCTCAAGCCGCTGTACATTAAAGGATTTGTCAATGGCAAGCCGATGTCAAAGATGCTAGTCTTTGGAGGGGCAGCTGTTAATCTAATGCCATACACAACATTCAGGAAAATTGGGAAGAATTCAGAGGATTTAATCAAGACTAACATGGTTCTAAAAGATTTTGGTGGGAATCCGTATGAGACCAAGGGAGTTTACCATCGGCAGTAAAACAATTCCTACCACGTTCTTTGTTATTGATGGGAAGGGTTCCTACAGTCTGTTGCTGGGAAAAGATTGGATCCATGCCAATTGTTGCATCCCTTCAACAATGCACCAAAGTTTGATTCAATGGCAAGGAGATCAAATTGAAATCGTGCCAGCCGACACGTCAGTCAATGTAGCTAGTGCCGATTTATCTGTTTGGGAAATGGAAGGAATTGATTGTTTATCAGGAAAAGTTTGGCAAGGAGATTACTTAAAAGTTTCTGATGATGCCATACAACCAACAGGAGATGGAGAGCGCCGATTCTTGTTTTGAGGGTGCCGTGGAGGGTTCCAATTTCTACACAAAGGACACTGTTGACGATCTCGACGGCAAGCTAGGACAAGGTTTTACGTCCGCCGACAAACTAGAAGAAATCGACATTGGACCAGGTGATAGGCCTAGGCCGACATATATTAGTAAGGGTTTATCAAAAGAATTTAAATGTAAATTAATAGCACTCTTGAAGGAGTATAGAGATTGTTTTGCCTGGAAATACTATGAGATGCCAGGACTTAGCCGATCGATAGTTGAACATCGACTCCCTATCAAACCAGGATATTGGCCATACAAACAACCCCCGAGACATTGTAAAGCTGCAATGTATGACGCTATCAAGGCCGAAATTACAAGACTTTATGATGCTAATTTTATCAGACCATGCCGATATGCTGAGTGGATCTCCAATATAGTACCAGTCATCAAGAAAAACGGCAAGCTCAGGGTTTGCATTGATTTCAGAGATTTGAACAAGGCTACACCAAAAGATGAATACCCAATGCCGGTAGCCGATCAACTTGTTGATGCAGTATCTGGACATAATATCATCAGCTTCATGGATGGCAATGCTGGTTATAATCAAATTTTTATGGCTGAGGAAGATTTTCACAAGACTGCATTTAGATGTCCTGGTGCTATCGGCTTGTATGAGTGGGCTGTTATGACTTTCGGCTTGAGGAGTGCTGGTGCCACATATCAGAGAGCCATGAACTATATTTTTCACGATCTTATTGGCGCACTGGTGGAGATATATATTGACGACGTGGTGGTTAAATGTAAGGAAGTTGATGACCATATAGCCGATTTAAAACAGGTCCTAGAGTAAAGCAAATCTCTCAGGCCAGTGTGTGTTTTTTGCATCAACAGTTTTCCATTTTGTTTTCACGGTCAAGAAATGCCTTAACCGACCCCCTTGTCGAAGAAGAATCTACGGAGGAAGTGACAGTTGTTCTCCCTTATGAGCTCCCTGAATATTTTCTCGAACACAGCCCTAATATCATCCAAGAAGAAGAAGATTCTGGCAACATCCTTGAATTGCTCTCCTTAGAACCACCACCACAAGCTCCAATCGAGCCTAAAGCTTGTCCCCCGGCCCTCAAAATGTTGTTCTTGATGGTTGTCAAGAAACAACGCGGATCTTGCACGATTCATTTCTTGGGAAGGAGAACCTGCATGGCATGGACAAGCTTGAAACATCGACTTTGGAGGACGAGAGAAAACATTCCACAAATGAGCATGAAAATTTCTCTTTCAAAATTCCCCCCGGATTCATGCTCACATAAGGAATCCCTAGAGTCCTATCCGATTAATGTCGCTTCCTTGTGCAAGGACACAACCACCTTACGGTCCTCATTTCTAACATATTTAGTAGGGTGGTTGTGGATTCTTATGTTTATCATAAATACAACAACTCTCTTATTTATTCGTGGTACTAAGCTTGCAGCGTGATGTCTCAATGGTTGAGCTTGTGACCATAAACAAAGCATTGCCGGGAGATAGCCCGAATTATCATGGTAAGTTTCTGTTCTAATAAAAGCAAGAACCAATTTCTAGGACAGTTTGCACCTTCGGGTATTGTTGGTCATGCGATGCCTAAGAACACATGAGCGACATCAATTGTACACTTTGGTGATCCCTGGTGTTGGAACACACTCTATAGGAGACTCCAACATCACACACTTGGTTTTTGATGTTTTGGGACACAAGAGTCCAAGTGTGGGGGGAGGTCGATGAGCTTGTCATGACGAGTTCCATCAACCAAGGCCATCTTTGTTTAAAGTTGGTGTTAATCCTATCTTGCTGAAAAAAGAGGTTCACCACTTCTTTTACTCATACTTATCTTCATTTGAGTGAGGCTTGATCATACATGGTTACGTTTCCTTTGTCTATTTTCGTATGCTCTGGCTTTTTAAATTCGGCATGGTGCTTAGGTTAACATAGTCTTCTTTAATGAAATTAGACATGGTGTCGAATTCGATTAATGGACCGTTAGAGCTAGTAATTTCATGGACATTGGATATATTTATATATCTTTTTTGGATTAACCCTTGTAGGCAAATTTTTAAATTGACGGTAAGTCCTCACCTTCAATTCACACTGGAGGTAAGTTAGGATCCGGGAAACAAACCAATAAATGGCTAACATGCACACGAGGAACACATCACCTTTCAAGGTGCACGGTGAGTGTACTGTCAAATGCTGCTTTGTTATGTTCGTGCAATTTTACCCCTGCCCTGCATGAGTTTTGCTTAAATGAAAATTTGGTGAACATTGAAAATTTTAAAGAAAAATAATTTTCATAATAAAAAGAAGTGTCTCTCTCAAAAAATTAAAAAAATACAAAATAAAATGATGGCAAACTTGTGGGATCCACGCTTCTTAAATTTTGAATCCAAATTTTCCTTAGCACGGATGTGAACAACTAATCTTGAAGCCACGATAAAATCTTTTCAATTCTTTTTCTAGTACCTCGGTTATTTGTTATCCACTAACCTTTTGTAGGGAATAAAAACGACAACCAAGGAGCGATGTAGAACAACTCCAACACTCATACCATGCTCGTTGATCGATGAGAAAAAAGATGCACAGGGACCAAGCAGAACAAATAGAAAAACATTGCTGCACAGGGAACCAAGCTTGGTGAGACCTATCTAGTAAGAATCCCAAACACCTTGTGCATCCTCATCTCTTGTATCTATCTACTAGGATACCCATCATGCTCCATTGTGGCCATCAAAAGGAAAAAATGATGATGACAAAATAAAATGAAAATAAAATAAAATAAAGTAAATTTAGGCACTTCATGCACCTAGAATTATTTGAATAAAGTTTGACTCATAAGTATTTCACCCTGGTGGAAGCTCTTTTTGTTTTCTATATTTTTGTTGAATACAAAACAGGTACAAAAATAAGTGTGGGGGAGTCTTTTTGGAACTCCCGACACGCAATAGCATCAACTCGATACGTCAATGTGATGAAGACAGGCCCAAGATCACACACGAAATTCAGTAGCCTGAACCGAGCCCTCGTTGGGTCGGCTGAACCAAGTGTTCGCCCAACCCTTGCAGTCACACCCTGAATTTCATTTCAGGGATTTATAAATTATTTAATAAATTATTCCTAGAATTTATATTAAATATTCATTAATTTACAAGTGAAGTTAAATGTCAGAAATAAAATTAACTAAATACAACAAGGCTGGATTTAGTTTTTATTAAATTCTCCATGGTTAATTATACTCTCTGGAATTTTCTCGGATTTTTCAGAGCTCAATTACTAATTTTAATCATACAAAGAATATTTCAGTAATTATTTACACAATAAATTATACATTAAATGATATGGTTATAATTTTGTTAAATACTTTGGGTGTTTAAGTATTTGCAAGATTTTTCTTGGAATTATTTGAACATTCGAAGTATTTTTGAAAATTCAAAGATCATTTCAGTGATTAATTTAATTAGAAAAGTAATTAAAAATTCCCTTTTCCTTTTGGGCCGAAATAGGAAAAGTCCTCTCTCTCAGCCCATTCTCCTCTCAGCCCACCGCCCCTACCTTCCTTCTCTCATCCAAGTCTATTTCGCCTCCCTCTTTTTCTTTCTCTCTTCTTTCTTTCTCTCGGCCCGGCCCAACAGAAAGTCTGTTTTCCTCCCTCGCGCTACAGTATCGTCTTCTTCCTTCAGCCGACCTAGCCCGTGTCTGTGCACTATAGCAGCGCCACAATCTCCACCAAATCCGGCCTCCCCGTTGCTCCCCTTCAAAAATTAGTTGCGGGAACGGATTCCAATCGATCTCCTCTTTCCTTCCCCATGAAATCCGTAAAAATACCGAAGCGAATCTCCGCGAATGGAAGCAATTTCCTTTCCGGCGAACTCGGGATAACCCTAGAAAATCCGTCGCCAAATCCTCTCGTTTTGGGCCCAGATTCTTCCTCCCGCGCTTATAAATAGCATGCCCATGGTCTCCTCTCCCATTTCCCACCCTTGGCCCGAGCTCTCGTGCTCTAGTCGCCTCTCCCCGGGCTCGCCTTCTCCCTCCGTTGCCAGCCTCGCCTCTAGTCGCCTTTTCCTATCGTCTCGACCGATGCCGTCATGCGCCACCACCTCCTCCGGCTTCGCAAGGCCGAGCTCTACCCCGACCACCATCTTCCCGAAGCCAAAAATCCGCCGGAAGCCTCCATCACCTTGAAGGCCAAGTTCGCCATCGTTTTTTATCTCCGGCGAAGCCCTGCCGCTCCTCCCGTCATCGTCAAGCTTCACCGCCACCTCCGTTGGATTCGTAGCTACGAGGAGAACACCATCCACCCCTCTATTGCCATCGAAGATCGCTGGAACGCCGTTGTCACTGTCAACCCGACCTCGTCGCTGCCTCTACCTCGCCGCCAGTTATCTTCCGTCGTCGTTCATCATCGCGCCGCCCCTCGGTGAGCTCCTCTTATTGTGCACTTCCTCCTGGTGTCCTCTGTTTGCGTCGCTGTGCCATGTTTCACCAGCGACTATCGAACCCCGTGCTACCGGCCATCTATCCAGTGTGGCGTGTTCATGTCAGCGCTGGTAGATGCCACGTCATCACCATGTCAGCCTCTATCCCGCATGGATGCTGATGTGTCGCTCATCTCTAAACCCTAGATCAGATCAATCTGAGCCATTCAATCCTGGTCAATCCGGTCAACTCAATCTTTGCCATCAAAAATCAATATAGATAATTTCTACCTCTTTTCAATGACATATTGTTCCTTTATACTACATGTTATCTACCAAATGTTATCCAATCTTTTTACCGGAGGATGTTTTTAATCTTTTGTCCCCGTTATAATTCATTTGTAAATTGTTTAATTAATTTGGAATAGTCTTTTGTTTAATAGGTTTAATTGGATTAAATGTTGTAAAATTCATAACTAATTCATATGAAGTAGGAATGAGGCCGTTCAAGTCTCATAATTCATCTAAAATCATGATCTACATGTTTGTTTACTTTTTATGTACTGTTTATTTGGAGTTTCATAGTCTTTTTCCTTGTTTCGCTTGTTAGCTTGTCGTTTCAGTCGTTTCGAAGGTTCGTGAGTGCGTCGGAAGTGTTCCAGAAGACTAATTGAAGACTGATTATTGCAAAGCAAGTCACACAGATCCTACACACAATTCTTTGAGCTTGTTGATCCTATATTTAAATTCTCTATTTATTTCAAATGTGCATTTATTTTTGAATGTCACCAGGTGGTGTGAACCTATTCTTTTGTTATGGCCAGTTTGTATTGATTACCTTATTCCTTGATACCTTGGGTTGTAATATGACTAGTTGGACTTATATATTGGTTCAACTAGATATATAGTATAATTGCTTAGCTATGCTTAGAAGATTTAGCACAGTATTGGGATAACTAATACTTCACTCTCATTGATGGATATTTAAGGGTAGCTCACGATGGTCAATCGTGATTGATAAATTAATTAACTTCCCAACTAATGGTGGGTTATGAGCACACAGTTGGAGATGTGATTTGGATGGTCGTGCTCATGACAATTAAGGACTGCTTCGCGAGCTATCTTTGTGAAACATTAACCGTACTAACCACAAGCCAGCGTTGCCAACGGCTTTACCCTTAGTATAACGTGATGCTTAGTGGAGCACCAGACTGTGAAGCGGCGACAAGTCCGTGGGGGTCGTTGGGGAGTCCATGCCTTTGGTTTTAAGGGGGTGATTATGATCTAGGAATGGTGCACTACTCTTCGTTGTGTTATGTTGGGGGTACTATCACAGTCTTGTTTCGAGGTACCGTGGTGGTACTGAGGTCATGGTAACATGTTATGAGGCTGTGTCTTGTGGATATAGTGGTACACCTCTAGCCAGAGTAAAACTATTCGAATAGCCATGCCCGCGGTTATGGGTGGGTCTAACAATATTTTTCGTGATTAGTTTCACACCTCTTATTAATATTACAGATTAAATAACTGCTTAAAAGCTGTTTAGTTCCTGGTATGGAATGGTATATTCCTGGTTTGGAGATAGGACTGTACAGCCGGGTATGGTTGTTCAGAACTGGATGGGCCTATACAGTGGGTATGTTGTATAGTGTTGGATTAATATTGTTTAATTAATACTTTATTTGTTTTATAAATTCTGAAATGTTTAATAAATGCTATTTATGCAAATGAGACCATATTATGCCATCCTTTGTTATTCCCTTTGCACTTGCATATTTGTTGTGTGGCTTATTGAGTATTCCATATACTCACCTTGCAATAATTCATTAGAAAAGGAGTTCTACAGTGATGTTGGAGGTCTGGAGGACTAGGCTTAGTCCTGGTCAAGCTGCTTGTGGAGTGGAATTATTTATTTACTTTACTTTTGTGCTATTTATTTACTTTTCCGCTGGTTCGGTCTTATTGTGTGAGATCCTTGTCCTCCCATGTTTGCGAGTTAAATTTGAGTGGAAAATTTGAATACAATTAAATTTGACTCCAAAGTAAAATCGAAAATATTGTTTTTCAACAAATAAAATTTTCCTATTGGTAACTTGTATACTTTTACTTTGCTAACACTTATCACTTGTGAACATATATTTACCATAGGGACCCTTACTCATCTAAGTAATTGATCTTTGTGATATGGTTATGATAAAAGAAATTCTTGTCTAACTATCATGATATTTGGGATTTTATCTTACAGAAAATATAAATTTTTTGAGCAATACTCCTCAATGACTATATGATACCTGCCAAGGCCAAATGTGATTCATCTTGCAAACCATATGATTCATGGCTGCTTGATATTACATTGAGTCTTGTCAAATTATTGTGACCTGTGTGAAGATGCTTTTCATACTTTCATGATCAAGATCACGTACACTCCACGTACACACACATATGCTAAACTTCTACACTGGAAGCTAGCATTCCTCATTCATCATCCATTTCATCCATCATCCACAAAAATAAAATACTCGATGTTACTTATGCCTCTTTCTCCAAAGTTCAAAGGAAAAGGGAGGCATGGATATGCAAAAGAAAGAAAAATAAAACCTAGCTCATACAAGTATGGAGCATGATAAAAAGGAGAGAGAGAGAGAAAGAAAAGGATAGTCATGCACTTTCTCAAAATTCCAAAAAGAAAATAAAATGGAGGAGGAGGTATACAAAAAGGAGTTATCAATTTTTCCATCACCATACCACACACATGCATAATCTTGATCAGAAAGTATGACTTGCTATCTCCTTAGGTTTGGTCTTTTGGCTTGGCAAAAAATGTGATGCAGGTATGCCCCGATTGATCCTTACCAAGCTCCACATATAGAGCCTTGTAGAATAGGGACAATTCAGCAATACATGCCTTGGTGAGGATCCAAAAATCAAAATGAGTGACTCAAGAGAGAGTCAATTGAGTAGTATAACTATATTTTGAAAATATATGAATAACCCGAGTGATTGACAGGAGGAATAGGAACGACTTGAGTCATGACCGTCCCATCCATCAATTACCCAAGATGGTAAGATAGACACCTCAAAGTTCACAAGTACTGGTATGGCTTAGAATAAATTGTATACTAGTACCATACATTGGGAAGTTTTATTCCACAATAATCCTTAACCTTTACTCGGGTCTAGAAAAGAGATAAGTGTGGGAGTTTGTTGACGGCTAATAAATACCAAATTTACACTGTCAATATATGCATAAATCTGAAAATATAAAATATCCAACATAGTGGTAGGGTTTATTTCCAACAAATTCCACGAGTGTTAGTGTATATTTCGATGCAGGTGACAAACTACCAATGTTGAGATGAAATATACATAAAGGAGGGGAATACAACGTTCATGTCCAAGCCCGTGGAGTCCTGGGATCATAAACCCAACAAAATACATGTAACTGGGCCCAACCACTTTGCTAATGGACTAAGGACCCTTATATCAGGGCCTAGGAGGATAGAGTGGGCTAGGGGAGCCGGCCAGGGCTGGGGTCGGCCAACCCAAGGACAGTCCACTTGGCCCTCAGTTTTCACAGGTCGGTAGTTACCGACTGTACATGGCGGTTGTGACCATTTCTACCGGAATAAACTGCCATGGAGGACACTTGGCTGCTCAAAAAAGAAGATGCTATTTAGATGCTTAGGATCTCCAAACTCCCAAGACATCTCTTGGCCTATTAATACCCCTCTCTTCCCTCATTCAAAACACACCAAGAGGTAGAGCTGAAATATAAGAGGCTTTTTATTCATTTGATGTATACTTAGAATAAGGGAGAGAGAGTAAGGAAGAAAGAGTTGGAGGAATTTTGGAATTTTCGGTAACTCTCCTTATTTCTTTTGTACCTTGTCGATTACTTTGCTCTTGTTGAGAATATCTTAATTAAGTAATTGAGATTTATCTTGTGTGGTATACTTCTTTGTTAGTTCCTATTTAGCTTGCGGGAGCATTATTCACTATTGCTCATTAAGAGATAGTGATTGCTTTGGTGAGTAATAAATAGTAAAGTAGTAATTAATTGCATAGACGTAGTGCCTTGGTAGTTAATTTTCAGTGTTTGCTGCGTATCCCATAGTTTTTTAGAGGTTGGTGTAGAGGTCGTGACAACCTCCCTATCCGGGTACGGAGTAGAGCGAGTTCTAGTAGCAGCAAGTAAACCTGTAGCTAAAGTATAGTGATAAGATTAAAATTAAGCTTTCTAATCGACCATGTACCACACTAGAAAATCCTCTCTACCCCTTTGGTCTACATTTGTCTTGTTTCCTTGGAGGAACCTGAAGAAGAGCTAAACACACTCCTTTCCTATGGAAATTCGATTCCTTTGAATACTCCCGAGTGAAGTGCTATAGTGGTATATCCATGCGCTTGCGGATTTCTTCTGTGAACGTAAGAAATACCAGCAGGTTGATCAAAGGAGGGCTGTAGTACTGATACAAAATGACGCAAACCACACAAAGAATGGCGTGAACGCTGCTGTCCAAAGCACCGAAAGATAGAAGAACGATTACCGCAACACCACCCAAAACATACAAATTTCTTGGTTCAAAAATATTCCTCTCTTTCTTCTTCCTTATATATATATATATTCACTTCTTCTCGACTCCTTTTTGATTTGACAAGCTCTTTTTTTACTTTTTTTTTATCACGAACCAGCAAACATGAAACAAAAGGATGGGTGGGCGGGAGAAAAAAATGAGGTGCAAGATAACAAGAGGAACTAGCAACGGGATTGAAACAAACGGCGTGATATATCATTACTACCAAAGGCTTGGAATTTTGTAGGGATTTTTGTGGACTATAGGAAAGAAGCAAAATTAACAAGAACACATGAACATCTAATGAAAACAAATCTAATGTGTGGATGATAAACCTACCGTGTCAATGGAAGCTCTGATACCATGCTGTGCGAACACACTCGCGAGGGGTGGCCCGATCTTCACGGCAGTAGGTTTGAAACAAAAGAGCACTGACATAAACCGTGCACAAGAGGGTAACTAGCTACGAGCAGCAAGAGGATAACTAGCTTTATATCTGCCATGGTTGGATGCGACCAGGTGGTAAGGGTGAGAATGATCCGAAGCCTCCTGGACTAATCCACACAAGAGGCTTGAGAGCCAAAAGCACGAACTAGGGGCACTAGAGGAGCCTTCTTACAACTCCAAAAGAACTCACAATAACAATGGGGGTAAGACACTTACGTAGTCTTCACCAATCTCGTGTATGAGGTTTTCAATTGAACAAAAGTTGTGTAGTGGATGAAGTAGAGGGGTATTTATACTAGGACCATCTCTCCTAGCTTAGATGTGAACATAAGAAGCCATATTTTGGAGGTCAAGGCAAAAATAAATGAGAATGCAAAGAATTTTCTTGGGTTCGCGCACAGCCCTTCAGCTCCTGTGTAGCCTTCAGTAAAAATGCTCTAACTTCTCATTGGAAAATGATATTGAGGTCGGGTTTGTTGCATTAGAAACTAGACTTGTCCCTATTTACAACCATGTATGTCATGCAACCCGTCTCTTGACTGGATGAGTCACACAAGCCTTGGAAGTTGAACCTTTGCAGCGTAAACTATCTTCTTGTTGGCGTAGACAGTCCCTGGTAGCGCATGCGCTGATTCACGTTCAATGTAACGCTTGTCATCCTCAATGTAACCCATCCTTCTTGGCTTAGTGATGTTGTGTTCGGAAGCAAACCTTAGCAATACAATGGTAGAGCATTTAGGTAGTATAAAATTCTCAGTAATATGTGGGTTAAGTTGAGCAAAGAGTGAGTTCACCTCTTGTTGTATTCTTGCTGAGACCTAATCCATCAATTTGGTGTATGTCATCTTCATTTTCTTCATGTGGTGCATGATGTAAACCATCACCCTGTGTACGTCATGTGTAGCTGGGATATCCTCATCATCATCCTGTCTTCGTTGCACATCACTGATGTCCAAGTAGCACCATGCTATGCGTATGCTTCTCATCCTCTTTGGTCCGGTGATTCACTGTCACCATGCCCATGATGTGCAGGATTCATGGCACCATATCACAATACCTAGTCATCCATCCCCACAATCATATTTGAGCCATCCACGTTATCAGTCCACAACTCTCTTTCTTATACCCAATTCACCGAGAACATCGATCCCACTGACAGGTGGACCACATCCATCAGTCCACCAAAAATAATTCTTTTGTTTTGTAAATTCCAGAGAATATTTTCTAGATATTTCTCTTTCTTTATTTTGGGTTTTCGAATAATTCAATATTCCAACATTCATATCTCCTCAATACTCCGAATAGACCCGTGCTTTTTCCTAAATTCTTGTAAAATCGAGCTCTACTTTCCTGATTTAATTGGTTCTTTCATTTGCTATTATTTTCTGCCTTTTTCTTTTGTTTACTTGTTTTCTCCTTTTGCGATCATGTAGATGTCGTTTCCGAGAATGTTGTTGCTGCACGTGAAGGTTTCATCTGAAGTTCTCGTGGGTAAAGGCAAGTGTACCCTTCAACATGTTGAACCTAACTTGAAAAATTATCTTGTTTTAAATTATATGCATTGTTCTATTTTACAAATTGCCGTGTGGGTAGTTATAACCTACTTGTTACTTATTCCATGCCTTTGAATTATTGTTGATTACCTTTTACGCTATGTCACCCTAGTTTCCATTTGAGTCAGATATGGGTATTGACTCAGGGTAGTTAGATTTGCTAAGGCCTTTTCACACTTTTACAAGAAAAATATAATATTGACTAATGATCTACTTATCACATTTTTTATATAAACTGTATGACTGTGTGCTATCTTCTTAGTGGCATGTGTTGCACCATGCAGTAATCAACTGGTCAACTGGTGGAAAATGTTTTAGACTGGGCGATGGAGGATCTGTGTGAACCTAGGAGGTAAGCCATCTGTGTGCGTGCTTACGATTGACCCATGTGGTCAATTGAGCTGTGTGCTTCCCTCTTTGCTGCGTTCTTGAAGTGCTTTGTTTAGGAAGTCGCCCTAGTCAGTTATGGCCTTCACTTCGTGCGTCATTGATCTGAGCCTTACCATGCAACCACATGTCCTCATGGGAACAACCTAGTTCAGCACACTGCTTAGCTCTGGCACTGGCAACCCAGGTGGCTAGATGATAGGTTTTCAGATTGTACCATGGGACCTTTCACCTTTGTGGTGAAGAGAGGACAACCCATAGGGGAAGTGGATATTAGGGCGAGGATGGGGAAATACATTGTTACTCTTTGGTGTTTAGCGACACAGAATTGTTTCTTGTGGGTAGAGTTGTACAACCTCACAGTGTCAATCTATTCGAATAGCCGTGTAGGGAATTTTTTAGAAATTATTTAATAATTAAAGTAAGTGTTTGAATAAAATATATGAAAAGTTTGAACATCAAATGGAGCTAGATAAAATTTTCCTAAATATTTTGAGCGTCCAGGTATTTTATGGATTTTTCCCGGAATTATTTGAGCACACGAAGTATTTTTCATAAATAAAACATCATTTCAGAAATTATTTAAATTGAAAAGTCAAATCAAATCTTTTCCTAAGCTGTGGGCCGAATCCAACCCAACTCTTCTTCTCTTCGGAAAAGTCTATTTTACTTCCTGGACTTCCTTGACCCAGCTGAGCAGCAGCCGTAGAAAGTCTACTTTACATTCCACTTCTTTTCTACTTCTCTTCCTCTCGGGCCAGCCTTTTCCCTCCAAGCCTGCTTTATGTCCCTATTGCTACAGTAGCTTCTTCAAGCTCCAGCCGATCTTCCGTGCGCCCGACGCCGCCATATCCCGTGCCAAATCCGCTCGATCACGTTGCCTGATTCCAAAATTGTTTGCGGGGGATTGTTGCCCATCTATTCCTCTCCGAATCCCCTCAAATAATCGAAGAAATCCCGAAGGAAATCCTCTCGAATCGGAGCAATTTTAATCTTTCCTTTTTCGGTGAAAACCCTTTTTTGTGAGCTCTAGCCGCCGCATCCTTGCCGATCTCTCTCTCCCGAGCCTATATAAAGGTTGCTCCGGACCTCCTCCACCTTTTCCACCTTTCTCCCGAGTTTTTCCCGAGCTCTAGCCTCCTCACCACGTTCACCTTTTCTCTCCACCGCCGGCCTCAACTCCATCTTTTCACGCCACCTCGGTTGCTTCCTTTCCGCGCGGCCGCCTCCTCCGGCACCGCAGCGACCGTCCGAAGCCTGGCCACCGGTTCCTTTGCGCCAAATCCCGCCGGAGGCTGCTCGTCATCGTGAAACCAAGTGTTGCAGCCACTCGTCGGTCCCCAGCCGCCACCCACCACCGACCCCGTGGTCATCGGACTTCGCCGCCTCCGCCGTTGGCATCGCAGCGATGAGTAGAAGCCCGTCTACCCCTCCGTTGCTGTCACCGGTCACCGGAAAACCACCGCCATCATCGACCCAACCTAGTCGTCGCTTGAAGCTCGCCACCGGTCTCTCCCTTCACCGTTCGTCGTTGCGTAAGTGTGGGTAAGAACCGTCTCGACCTCCTCTTTGTGTTGGTTTCCTCGTTTTCCGCCGCCGTGTCGTCGCTTGTCATCACCATCGCCATTCTATGCCGCCGGCCATCGTGCCTGCATGGTTGTCCACGGGTCACCTCGTCGTTGCCTTGTCTCTGCCGCCACCGCACCACGTCGGATCTCACGTTGAGTCGATCTGCGGCATCGACTCTTGTGATCTCGTAGACCTGTGAACCATCTCTGTGAATTTGGTCCATGGAAGACTCGGTCCATCAATCCTCTCTTCGACATGTGGGTCCCGCTTGTCAGCATCACCAGCCCTTTTTTCTCCTATCTTAGGCTGATGTCATATTCTACCCTTTTCAGTTCAAAAATAATTAAATATGATGTAATAAATCATTTAGTTGTTTTATTTTTTGGTTATAATTGATTAAAACTTCATTAATTCATAGCTAATTAATTCATATAAATTCAAGCTCTACCTATTTATAAAGGATATTTATACTGTTTATTTGGTTTTTATTAGTGTTTTTTCTCATTTTGTGTTCTTGCTTTAGTTTTCAGTCGTTTCGGAGGTTCGTTCGTTCGCTGGAGAAGCTCCTGATGATGAATTGAAGACGCTTATTTGCAAGGCAAGTTGCACAGATCCCAAACACAATTCCTTTGAGCATGTTGGACCTATATTTAAATTCTCTATTTATTTCAAATATGCATTTATTTTTGAATGTCATTGGGTGATGTGAGCCTTTTCGCTATGTTATGGCCAAAGATAACTTGATTATCCTATGGTTATTAATTTGACTAGTTGGTCTTTATATATTGGTTCAACTAGATATTAGATATAATTGCTTAGCCATGCATGGAAACATTAGCACACTAATGGGATAACTTATACTTCATTATCACATAATGATGGATAATTAATGGTAGCTCATGATGGTCAACCGTGATTGGTTAAATTATAAATTTGCCAACTAAAACCTGATAATGGTGGGTTGTGAGCACATGGTTTTGATGGTCGTGCTCATGACAATTAAGGACCGGTTCACGAGCTATCGTTATGAAACATTAACCGTACTAACCACAAGCCAGCGTGGGCAACGACTTTACCCTTGGTATAACATGGTTTTTAGTAGTGCATCAGACTGAGAAGTGGCGACAAGTCCATGGGGGTCGCTGGGGAGTCCATGCCTTTGGTTTTAAGGGGGTGATTATGATCCAGGAACGGTGCACTGCTTTGCGTTGTGTTATGTTGGGGGTACTGTCACAGCTCCTTTCCGAGGTACCGTGGTGGTATTAAGGCGCATGGCTACATGTTGTGGGGCTGTGTCTTGTGGGTACAGTGGTACACCTCTGGCCAAAGTAAAACTATTCAAAACGCCGTGCCCGAAGTTATGGGCGGGTCTAACAATGTTTTTCGTGATTAGTCCCACACTACTCATTAAATGTTAATAATGTGATAAATAATGATAATTGGTTTAGCTCCTAGTTTCGAATGGCTAATTCCTGGTTTGGAGATTGGGTCTGTGCAACTGGGCATGGTTGTTCAGTGATGGTTTGGATCCGTACAACATAGGGTGTTGTTCAGTGTTGATTAATTTTGTTTAATTAATTACTCTATTATTTTACAAATTCTTAACTCTTTCCTAAATTTTGTTTTCGCAAAAGAGCCCTATATTATGCCATCCTTTGATATCCTTGTGCACTTGCATACTTGCAGTGCGGCTTGCTGAGTATTCCATGTACTCACCCTTGCAATAATCATCAAACCTCAGTTGAAGAAGGATCCAGAAGGAGAAGACGTTTGGCTTAGATCCCAATTGAGTTGCCTGTGGGAGTGGAGTTGAAGCTTCGCTAGATTTTGTTTTCCGCTGCAGTTTTCTTCGTGGTGAGGACTAAGTGCCTCTTATGTAAGTATTGATCGCTTTAGTTATTATGATGAATCTGTTTATTAAATTGTCGATTTGTGTACCTCGGCTGATTGCTGGACAAGGATGTTATGCGCAAATCAGTTCGGAAATTACTATTGAATTTCTGGGTGTGACATCTCCAAATTCCATCTCTGTCAGCCATAATCACAGCAACAAGGTGTTGCGTCACCTATAATAGGCCTATGGGCTTGTAACTTCATCTGCAACCCTGGTACAAGTACGGCCTATGTGGGATGCGCCCCATCCTGGTGGAGCACGACCCTAGGGTTTCGTTGATTGTCCTCCCACCTCCTTAAATAGCTAGATACCCCTTCAGGGTTTCTCAGATTTTGTTTAGATTAAAGTTTAGCCACTACTACATTTCCGAGTAAAGCCATGATCGGTTAGATCATCATTTTCTTGTTACGGAACCCCAACTTATCATTTGTATTCAATTCCTATTTGCAATATCAGATTGATTTTATCTTGTTCTTGCTTGTTTCTTCGATTTACTTGCAGGAATAGTGTTGATCTACACTGGCAAGATCAACAACCTACGGAGAGGTGTATCGATCGCTAAGGCATAACACAACAACATCTCGTGCAGTTCTAGTCATGTCGTCAATGTTTTTCCCAAATTTTAGTTATCATCAATTCGTTGAAAGATCGGGCTAATCTAATTCGTGAGTGTATTTTGTGGAGCTCAGGGTTTATCAAGTGGTATCAGAGTTTTCATTGCTCGGTGAGTTTTTTTATCTACCTATAACCCGAAAATAGCCATAAAAAATAGTTCTATTCTTGACCTAGCCTATTAGTGCCATTTGCATTGTTCTTTTCAGCTTTCGCTTTGTTGAGTTTTGCGTTGCATCGTCGTATCGTGTTACTGGTCTTAGCGTATTATCGTTTAGAGTTTCGAGTTCTTGGCTCTTTTTTTACCACCTTCGCCGTTGTGTCTTTGTTATTGCTAGGATCTTCGAAAACGGAATCATGTCATCACTAGAGTTCTTTTTTCTCGTTTCGGGCATTTTTTATTGGTCGGTTTTGGAGTTGTGTAAGTATTATGTTTTACAGTGTGCTTGTGTCGTGCTTCTGTTTTGCACGTGAGGAAGAAGAAGGGGAAAGGAATATAGCTGATGCTTCTGGATTCGATTAGGCTGAAGAAAAGTAAAAAGAGGAAACTGGAGCCATGGTGAAATCTTGCGCAAGAAGATATAAAGGGCACAAAGGTGCTGAAAAAAATAGAAAAGAAAGCCACACCAAAAAAAGGAAAGAAAGGAGAAAGGAAGAAAGAAAGAAAGAAAGAAAGAAAAGAGAAAATAAGTTGTTATGTTTGAGTTTGTTTTTGTATATCAGAGTTGTGCTTAAGTTGTTTCTAGTGTTATCTTGTGGTATCGTTTGTATCTAGGCTCAAGTCTCTAGTACGTTCTAGCCTAGGACAAGCACGGTACTTACTTTGAACGATTATTCAACTTTGCATTATATGATTTGAGCATTTGATATTCTTTTGCTACATATTTAAGCCTACCCCGAGCTCGATAAATTTGATTGCAGTCGTTCAACAAATGTTTGCTAAGGCATCGATACATCCAACTTCCACTGGGATGCTTGGCTGAGTTGGTGTATATCAACATTTCGTTTGCATTGGTAAGAACTTGTTAGAGCTTGGTTAAAAGCTTGAGTGTGTCTTTTGAGCCTCCACTCCCAGTAGTTAATAGGAACGTGTATATTTTCGTGTGTGTTTCTTGTTCTCTACTAATTACGGCAGGGATATGCAAGATAATTAGGGATAACCGTGCTCAACATCAACATCTTCATCGAGACATGAGGAGTGATCAATCAGATTCATATGATGTAAGTGATGTTGTTCTAACTAAGATCAAATATGCAATACCTTATTTTGAAGGAAATTATGATCCTCATGCTTACATTAAATGGGAGCTAGTGGTTGATAAAGAATTTAAAAAGCATGGATTGTCTGAGAAACATATGGTTATGTGTACCTCTAGTGTTCTAATTCAAAATGCTTATTATGATTGGAAACATCTTTGCTGACATAACAAAATACCTCAATCTTGGGAAGACCTAAATGATATTTAACACATGTTTATGTTCCCATGTATTATGCTGATATTCTACTCAACAAACTTCAATGTTTAAAACAAGATACCAAAATTGTTACTTCATACTATCATGATATGCATGCTTGTTTATTACGTTGTGGTTTAGAACTGAGGTTTTACGTGAGCTTAACAAAGAAATTCAGGACATGTTGTCTTATCAAAGATATAGATCTCTTTCTCATTTATTACAGCTTGCTTGCAATGTTCAACGTAAAATAGAGGAGGACATGAAAAAGCAACACACTATGTTTTTGTCTCCTATTACAGGAAGTGCATAATCACAAAAAGGAGGAGAGAGACATAAATAAGCCACCATTCCCATTGTTCACACCCCAGTTCGATGTACCTCCATCATCTGAAGAGAGGATCAAATATAAATTAAATGGTCATGAGATAAACGAAGGTGAGTATTGTCAAGCTAATATATACATGTTCATTTATCATGCTATAGTAGAGAAACCATTACTAGAACCAATTGCTGAGATTCCTTTGTCACAAGTTGATTTGTTTGTTGTTCTTTTGTGATAAAGAAGAGTTGTGTGATAATGCTTCACTTATATTCGTGCCACAACTAGTGAATAAACATGTTATTCCTGTTGTTAATTCTTTCTACGCTAATTTTAAGCATGTTGTTCACATTGCTAATAAAGTTGAGGAACGTGAATTGCTATCATCTTTAAATACTTTGGGCTATGATTAGTGTGATCACTTTTGTGAGCTCGATAATTTGAAGGAGAAATTATTTGCTAAATCTAAATTTCCATGTACAACTAATACTATATTTCATATCTTTAGTAAATATAATGATAAAGTATATTTGGTGCACAAAGTTTACATATGTTCAGCGTTAGAACCTCCTATGGCCATAGATCAATATTGCAAGCTAGAGAGTTATGTTACTGCTAATCATGCTACAACGAGTTTCTCTAGTTTTGATTGCAAGAAACAGCTTGTTTTAAATGGAGGGGAGCAATCAGATCACTTGATGATATTTGTATACGACAAGCTTGTTGCACCATATGAGTATATTATTGCTTCTAAAGAAGGGGAGCAAGAAGAGCTGCAAGAGAATCATTTCAATGTAGTTTCAACATACATTTGCTTCAAAGGAGATTAATACTATTTGCTAAACAACTAATGATATATATTATATGACAAGGATTTGTTGCGTTTATTTTCATGTAGACAATTTTATGGGCAAGACCATGCACTACACGATCAACACCATATGGAAAAACTGAAGATGGTTTTCCGTGAAGTGAGGATGACGTGACTATGGTAGCTACTAATACAACTGTTGCTCACATCATAGTTGAACTGGTAGAAATCAATATTAAGCCGCACAAGTTTTGGAATCCAATTTGGCCACCTGCAACAGAGTTGACTTCAAACAGATGCCAAATGTCCATACATGATCTGTTTTTCACCCGTGAGTACTTCATGAAAAGCTCTCAGAGCCCTCTTTTTCAACAGATCTAGCCTCATCTCTAAATTCCATCTCAGTCAGCCATAATCACATAAACAAGGTTTTGCATCATCTATAATGGGCCTATGGGCTTATAACTTCATCTAATACCCAAGTAGGGCCTATGTGGGATGTGCCCCATCCTGGTGGAGCATGACCCTATGGGTTTCTTGATCGTCCTCCCACCTCCTTAAATAGCAGATAGCCATTCAGGGTTTCTCGGGTTTTATTTAGATTAAAGTTTATCCACTAGTAATTTTCTGGGTGCAGCCGTGATTGGTTAGATTGTCGTTTTCTCATCACGGAACCTCAAGTTATCATTTGTATTCAATTCCTATTTGTAATATCATATTTCATTTACTTGTTCTTACTTGTTTCCTCGATTTGCTTGCAGTAATGAGGTTGGTTTACACAGACAAGATCAACAACCCACACAGAGGTTTATCGATGGCTAATTTGCAGCAGCACAACATCTCGTACGGTTGTAGTCAGGTCGTCATTGTTTCTCCCAAATTGTAGTTTTCACCAACACACCGAAAGATTGGGCCAATTAGAGCCGTGAGCGAATTGAGTGGAGCTTAGGGTTTTGTCACGCCCCGATTTTCGTTCGGGATTAAAAATCATTAAATAATGTATTTCGAGAAATTATATTTAAAAGATAAAGTAATTTAATCAAGTGAAATAATGAGGGAATTAAAATTTCCTTTTCAAAATCATGGGTGGAAATATTTTTGTATTATTCTCTGTGCCCTAAAGTACTCTCCGAAATTTCCCGTGAATTTATGGAGCTCAAGAAGTAATCTTAATACCACAAAGTTCATTTAATAAATTAATTAAATTGAAAAACAAATTAAAATCTCCTTCTTCTCCTTGGGCCATTTCCGGCCCAAGTACTTTCCCCACCTCGCGGCCCGCTCGACCACTTTGCCTCCCCATATCGGTCTTCTCTCTCTGGCTGACATGTGGAATCGTGGGCCGCACCAATCATCTCCTCCTTCTACCTTCGGCCAGCCAAGACTGCAACCACCCACGCCGCCTCTTCCACCCACGCCACCGCCTTCTCCGGCACGCCACCCCGCTCCTGCATATGCTCGGACTGGTCGCCGCCCACTCCTCCACCTCTTTCCAACGTTCCAAGGAAAGGGTGGGCGTGATGGGGTTGGGTCGGCTGGATCTAACTGGTTGATCAGCTTCCAGATTCACTGCAGCATGAGGGGAGCTGCCAACTACCTATTGAGGAGTAGGGGCGAAACTCGAGGTGTGTTGCTTGGTTAGGGGGAGTTATGCGAAGGGTCTTGTCACAATCACTTGCCATGGTGACGTGTCTGCGTGGACACGGTGACATGACGGTGGGTTGTGTCTTGTGGGTACAGTTTTGCACCTCTGGCTAGAGTAAAACTATTTGAATAGATGTGCCTGCAGTTATGGGCGATCGACCAGATTCACCATGATTAGTCCCACTCTAATAAGTAACTTGACTTAATGAACTGGTGTAGTTCAGGTGGAATGGTTGGACCTGTTCAACGTGGTTGTAGCGTTGTCAAGTGAAGATTTAATCTTGACTTAATTAATCAACTATGTTACTATTTTGAACTTTAAATGTTTACAACTGTTTCTATGCAAATAGTCATGAACCTCCCTTTGTCTCCCCTTGCACGTATGCAGAGTTGGTGTGGCTTGCTGAGTACAGTGGTTGTACTCAACCTTCCTATTATTACCCCATTTTCAAAAGTGTAGTGCTTCTGAGCTGAAGACGAAGTTAGAGGACTAAGGCTCATACCCCAGTTGAGTTTTGCCTGTAGAGTGGAGCTGAAGCTTTGATAGGATCTCCTTTTTCCACTGCTGTTGCTTTCTTTTTGGTATGAGGACTAAGTGCCTCTTCTGTAAATATTAACGCTTTATTTATGTTTGGATCTGTATATTTACTTATCGTTTTATGTACCCTCGCTTAATTCCTGGACAGGGATTTATACACAAAATAGTCTGGAAATTTGGCTAAATTTCTGGGCATGACAGGTTTATCATAATGCCATAATACTACAAGCCCCAAAAGAAATTAGAAGTAGGAAGCTCGAACCCATTGTAGAAGAAACGGGTTAAAACAACTATCTCGCTGAAGTTAGGGGATGGAATTTCCTCGCCACAAGCAAGGTGCCAACCGATGATTTCTATGAAGGGAGGACGTCATCTTGAATCATCTCTAGAAGGTGCGTCTCCTCGACATCTGAGACAACCCATTGCTCAAGTGGAATCCTTCTCTCCTCCGCCATCATTGGGGAGTAAGGAGGAGCTTCGATATAGGGTTTTCCTTGTAGTGACTTGTGGGGAGCTCGATACGAATGAGATGCACTAGTGCGAGGCGTGATTGTGATGGAATCCAGTGGTGGAATGAGTTGAGGAGGTAACACTAGCTTTGGTTGCGGTGAGCGGGAGGAAAAACTGAAATAGGGCATCAAGGGATATTGTGGAAGCGAGATGAAGCGATGAAGAAGACGGAGTGACATATGGGGATTTTTTGGGCTGAAGCCCAATATGTTCGCAGAAAAAAAAATCGGTGTGGTGAAACCGTGTGCATTATTGGGACATAGGCATATTTTGTTTCGACAATATGCACACAATATAACCACAATACCTTAAAAATTCTTTATTCGCCGCAAGCTGACTTTTTATTAGAAGTTATTGATATGCGAATGTTGAAAGGGCCAATAGCATGATTTCCTGACTTTTCTAAATTGTCTTTTTTCTTCTTAAAAGTTGGATCCTATTTGGTATTATTTTTAAGACGTGGTTAGCTTGATGCAACACACATTTTGTACATGGTTGGCCTAGAGCTACATGTTTATTTTTATCTATGTTGCAATTGGCCTTGAGCTACGCACAACATTATTTTGATGCAATTGCCTTAATGCTATGCATAATAATTTATTTATTAAGCAGTTGGTGTATTACTTGGGCAATAGCACTCGGGAATCGATAACACATAAGCTTTAGCTGATAAAAACCACTTGGTTGGTTATAATTTGTATCATTGACTATATATTTAGTTGTGTTTCAACTAATCACATAGTCGGGGGCTACACCAGTAGGTGCATCTATTTGATGCTCCTATTTATTTCATTTTTTTATTGGCCCTCGACAGCCTCTTGTAATATGTTTATGACCAGGACAAGCGAGAAAAGAATTCGGGAAGCCTTGATGTGAAAATCAAAGCACTCGGCATTGAATGAACAAGCTGGACAGAAGATTATTATTCAACCGTGAAGATCTCGTGGGCTACTGTGTAGATTATGGGTACTAGATACCCTAATGACCCGTGTATCCGACTGATGATAGGAGGTAGGCCAGACTCATGATATTTGTAACATATGGAACTTAGCCTTTAGTGCTTCCTTGCCTTTTAAGATACAAATTCTAGAGTTCGACTAGGTTTCTTCCTTTGTAATGTAGAAGGAAACTCATGCTGAGTACAGTTGGGTTTCATACTTGTACCCTTGCCTCTCAATCTATATAAGGATGTGTTCGGGAGGAGGGGTTGGGAACCCCTCCTCTCTGGTATGCAACACAAAGCATGCATCAGCGCATGATAAATTAAGTATTAGCTAAGTTAAATTTTAAAAATAGATTAATATGATGAAGTTGCGCGTGAAAAATGAGCAAGATGAAGTTGGAAAAGTAGACTAAAGAACACAACCTAAGAAGGGTAGGGAGACCCTCAAAGGCAAAGAACACAATATGATCATCGGATGAGTACAACACCCAGCGGATATAATCCCTAAATAGCAGTAGGATATTATCTCTCGTCGAAAGAGTTGGAACCTGCCTAAATCCTTATCTACGCATTCATCAACTTTTAGATCGCATACGTGTTGATGGTCGTTATAGACCAATTTCGACCGTAAATATTCCTGGAAAAAATGGAGAACTAGCAATGCTTGCATGCATAATTATGTAGAAATAATCTACTTCCACTTGTACTTGGCATTGTATTTTCTTATAGGAGGCAACCATATAAATAACATAGAAATGGTGGAAAATACATGATCAACCAATCGGAGGTCGACATGTGGGATACACATGGATGGATGGGCCCACAAACGCCATGAAACACCTGCAAATAGGCCCAACCACCATGCCACAAGACTGAGGTCACACCAGAGAAGGTCCAGGAGGAAGAAATGAGCTAGGGGAGCCGGCCAGGGTTCGGCTGAGGGTTCAGCCAAACCAAGAAAATGGTCGCTGTCCCAGGCCCAAGCCGAAGGCAATTACAACCGACCTCCCAATGATGGTTGTACCGGTTTTGGCGCTCTACAACCGTCATAAGCAGCTATAAAAGGACCACCTCTCCTTCACTTCAACAGACACCAAGAGGAATCAAGAAGGAAGCTCTCCTTAGCTATTTTACTTTGTTCTAGCACTAGTGGAGTTAGATTCAGAATAGTTCTACAGTTCTTCAAGTCTTCCGGAGGATTCGTGTATGGTTCTAGTAACTATTTCCTCTCTTGTAAGACTTTATTCAATATTGAAATATTCTTCTTTATATAGTTTTGGTCCTTTACTTTACTTGTATAATTATATGACTACCAATTTTGGTTTAGACTTATCTCATATGAATTATATGACCAGCTTACCAGAGAGATGCATTGGTATTGGCTTAGTGTTCATTCGGTTGACCGTTCTATGTTATCTGCAGAGATGTAGAGTAGTATTTAAGAATTGTTGGTATTTTTTAATATTCATAGATAAAATCCACAAGCGCACAGATATATCACAGTAGCACTTCATCCGGAAGTATTCCAAGGTATCGAATCACAAGGATCGAAGGTGTTCAACTCTTCAACAGGCTCATCCAATGACACAAGTTAATGTAGGCAAGGGGTAGAGAGGATTTTCTCGTGAAGCACAAGGTCGTTTAGAAAGCTTAATTTAATCCTATTGCAGTACTTCAGGCACTGGCTTGCTCGTTGCTACTAGAACTCGCTCTACTACGAACCCGGATAGGGAGGACTTAAGTGATCTTGAGGGCTTTCACCACCTCTACACCCGCCTCTCTAGTACCGTGGGGTACGCAACAAACACTGAAAATTAATTACCTAGACTCCATGTCTATGCAATTAATTACTACTCTAGTGTTAACGAAACACTAAAGTAATCACTATCTTTCAATGAAAAATAGTGAACAATGATCCAGTATGCTAATAGGAATTAACTAAGAAATATACTTCATAGGATAAATCTCAATTACTTATATAAGATAATATCGATTATATCAAAGCAATTGATAAGGTACAAAAGGAAGAAGGGGAACATATCGAAAACTTCGGGATTCCTCCGATCTTTCTTCCTCACTCTCTCCCTATTCTAATTATACATAAGAATACAAAGAGCCCCTTATAATTCAGCTCAAACTTGGTGTGCGTTGGAGGAGAGGATGAGGGGGTGGAGAGAGTGGAGATTACAAAGCATCTAGAGAGCATCTTCACTCTCCTCTTGCCATGTGTCCTCTCTATGGCGGTTTCTATCGGTAGAAATGCTCTCAGCCGTCATAGCAAGTTGGTAAGTAATTGCCTGTGAAAAATAGGGCTGATTGGCCATTTTTTGGGTTCGGCCGAACCAAGGGTTCAGCCGAACCCTTGTTGGCCTATTTCGCCCTGGCCTTTTTCCTGGATTCTGGTGGAGGACTCCTCAGTCCATATATATGGTGAATTGGCCCATCTGCTTGTGTTTTATTAGATTTGTGGCCCCAAAACTCCGTAGGCTTAAATATGATAGTTTAATTCACCTCCTTCTTTATGTATCCTTTATCTCACTTTTGATGGTTTGTCACCTGCATCCAAATATACACCAACGCTAGTGGAAATCGTCAGAATTAAACCCTACCACTATGTTGGATGTTTAATCTTTTCAGATATTGATGGCATAAATTTCGTACTTAACAGCGGTCAACAAACCCCATACTTGGCTCTTTACTCATCCTGAGTAAAGGTTAAGGATTAATGTGGAATAAAATTTCCCAAGATACAGTACAAGTGTACGAATTATTCTTAGCCGTACTTGTACCTGTGAACTTTGCGGTGTCTATTTTACCATCTTGGGTAATTGATGAATGGAACGGTCATGACTCAAGTCCTTCTTGTTCCTCCTATCTATCTCTTGGGATTTTCGTATATTTTCACAAAGTAGCTATACTCCTCAAATGACTCTCTCTTGAATCACTCTTTCTGATTTCTGGTTCCTCACCAAAGCATGTTCTGCCGATTTATCCCTATCCTACAAGGCTGATATATGTGGAGCTTGGTAGGGATCAATCGGAGCGTACCTGCACCACATGTGTTGCCAAGCCAAAAGACCGGACCCAAGGAGATAGCAAGTCATACTTTCTGATCAAGACTGTGCAAGTGTGTGGTTTGTTGATGGAGAAGGAAAAAATTTTAATAACTCCTTATTGTACACCTTCTCCTCCATTTATTTTTTTTTAGAAATTGGGAGAGTGCATTGCTATCTTTTTATTTTGCTCTTTTATCTCTTTTTTTCACATGCTCCATAGTTTGTATTCTTTCTTCTTTTGTATAGCCATACCTCCCTCTTGCTTTGAATAAATTTTTGGAGAAGAAGGCATAAATAATTTGCAGTATTTATTTTGTGGATGATGGATGATGCTGAGTGAGAAATGCTAGCTTCCTGTGTAGAAGTTAAGCATATATATGTGTATGTGGAGTGTACTTGATCTTGATCATGAAAGTATGAAAAGTATCTCACACGAGTCACAATAATTTGACAAAACTCAATGTAATGTCAAGCAGCTAAAAGTATATCGGTTTTCAATAAGATTTATTTTTGGCCTTGGTAGGTAATCATGTAGTCATCAAGGAGTATTGCTTAGAAAAAACTTTTTAAATTTTCGCAAAGATAAATTCCCAAGTATTATAATAGTTGGATAGAAATTTCTTTTGTCATAACCATATCCGGAATATCAATTACTTAGATGAGTAAGGTTCCCTATGATAGATATTTGATCACAAGTAACAAGTGTTAGCAAAGAATAAAGAGTATACAAGTTGACCAAAGGAAAAATTTTTTGTTGAGAAACGGTGTTTCCAATTTAATTTGGAGTCAAATTTATTTATATTCAATATAATCAAATGTAACTCGCAACAGGGGAGGATAAGGAAGGAGACGCACAAACCAGACTGCATGGCGAAGGTGTGATAGAGCCGGGGCTAGGCAGGGGTCAGGCGAACACTTGGTTCGGCCAACCCAGCCAGGGCTCGGTTCTGGCTGATGAATTTCGTTCACGGCCATGGGTCTGTGTCCATCACATTGATGTGTCGAGTTGATGTTGTTGCGTGCCGGGAGTTCCGAAATGACTTCGCCCACACTTATTTTGTACCTGGTCTTTATTTAACAAAAAAATAGAAAGCAAAAGGGCTTCCACCGGGGTGAAATACCGGTGAGCCAAACTTTATTCAAGTAACTCTAGGCGCATGAAGTGCCTAAATTTACTTTATTTTATTTTATTTTTATTTTATTTTGTTTTCATTCTTTCTCTTTTTTTCTTGGAACCAATGGAGGTGATGGGTAAGTTAGCAGGGTGGAGATATCATGCAAAGGTGTTTGAGATTCTTACCAGATAAATCCTACCAAGCTTTGAACGGAATGCAAGAGTTAGGATTGAATGCAACAAAGCTTTGCATTTGATCTGCTTGGTTGCCTGAGCATCTATTTTCGCATGAGACCCAGGAGCGTGGTATTGGTGTTGGAGTTGTTGTACGTACTCGTTAGTTGTCATTTTATTCCCCGCAAAAGGTTAGTGGACAACAAATACCCGAGGGATTACAAAGAATTGAAAAAGGTTTTATCATGGCCTCAAGATTAGTTGTTCCCATCCACGCCAAACAGAAATTGGGTTTAAAATTTAAGAAGCGTGGATCCCACAAGTTGCCATCTTTTTTTTCAAATTTTTTCGAGAGACACTTCTGAAAACATTTTTTGTCAAATTTTTATTGTTCACCAAATTTTCGTTTAGGCAAAACTCATACAGGGCTAAGATAAAATTGCACGAACATAAGAAAAGAGCATTTGGCAGTAGACTCAGCATGCACCTTGAAAGGTGATGTGTTCCTCCTTTTCATGTTAGCAATTTATTGATTTGTTTCCTAGGCCCTGACTTACCTCCAGTGTAGATTGAACTTGACGACTCACCCGTCAATTGGAAAACTTTCCTGCAGAGGTTAGTTCACAGAAGTCATATATCCAATATCCATGAACATATTAACTCTTAGAGTTCATTAATCAAACTCGACTCCATGTCTATTTTGATTAAAGCAGACTATTTTAACCTAAGCACCATGCTTAATTAAAAAAGCCTATGGATGTCTCGTGAAAACACCTAAACCAGAACATAAAAAATAGATAAAGGAAGCATAACCATGTATGATCAAGCCTAACTCAAATGGAGATAAGTAAGAGTAAAAAAAATCGGTGAACCTTTTGTTGTCTTTCGTATACCTGATTGCACTTACTGTCGGCATGATGGATATGTTGAAATCTCTGGAGTAGTGGCATGGTCGCATATTATTGTCGTTCTTCTCCTCCATCTATATGCGGATTGTAGCGGAGGAAAGCACTTTGACTGCGCCAACTCAGGGGAGCGGTTGGTTATGCACACAACTCGGGTGCAAGAACCTCATGCCTTGGAGACACGATCCATTATCACAATGCTAGAGATGTAAGATGCATCTTGTTTTTTGGCAAATGTGCAAGTGCCAACTGGAGTGGAGCAGCAAACGCCTAGAAAAGGAGAGGACAACTCCTATTTCTTGTATGCGCGCAGATGCTGCAGGAGCGAGAAGGTGTGCACAGTTAGGTGTGGTTGAAGGCAGCTCTCTTGCTCGCTTCCTCTTCTGCCATCTTCCTTTCTTTCGTCTCTCTTTTCTCTCTTTTCTTTTTCTCCTTTCTTTCAGCAAGATAGGACTAACATCAACTATAAACCAAGATAGCGTTGATTGATGGAACTCTTCATGACAAGCCAGTCGACCTCCCCCCCCCCCCCCCACACACACACTTCGACTTTTGTGTCCCAAGACATCAAAAACCAAGTGTCAAATGTTAAAGTCTCCTATAGAGAGCGTTCCAATACCAAGGATCACCAAAAGTGTACAGTTGATGTTGATACCTTGTACTTAGGCATCGCATGACCTTCGTTCTTAATCTCAACCTGAATGGTTAGTGACCAAGAATACCGGAAGGTGCATACTATCCTAAAAATTGGTTCCTGCTTTTATTAGAAAGGAAACTTACCATGATAATCCGGGCTATCTCCCGATAGTGCTTTGTTTATAGTCACAAGCTCGACCACGGAGACATCACGTTGCAAGATTAGTACCACATATACATACGAGGTTTGCAGTATCTATGATAAATATAAGTATCCACAACCACCCTTCTAAACATGTTAGAAATGAGGACTATAAGGAGGTTGTGGTCCTCGCACAATGAAACTGTAGTAATCGGACAGGACTCTGGGAATTCCTTATGTGAGCATGAATCCCGAGGAATATTGAAAGAAAAACTTTCATGCTCATTTGTGAAATGTTTTCTCTCGCCCTCCAGAGTCGACGTCTCAAGCTTGTCCATGGCCTGAAGGTTCTCCTTCCCAAAATATGCATCGTGCAAGATCAGGGTTGTTTCTTGACAACCATCGAGAACAACGTTTTGAAGGCCAGGGGGATAAGGTTTAGGCTCAATCGGGGGTTGTCATGGTGGTTCTATGGAAAGCAATTCAAAGGCTTCGCCTGACTCCTCCTCTTCCTGGATGAAATTAGGAACATTGTCTTCAAGGGAAGACTCAGGGAGGACATAAGGGATAACAATCGTCACTTCCTCCGCAGTTTCTTCTTCAGAAGGGTGGTCAGTCAACATATTTCTTGACTGCGAGAATGGGATGGAAAACTCATCCCCTCCTAAAGAGATTTTGAGGCTTCCTAAAGACGGGGCGTCGATGAGAAATTTCTCGATCGGGTGCCCAATTAGAACGTCAAAGTCTTGGATTTCAAAGATGTGAAGATCCAGCATAGCCTCATTGTTGTCGTGTTGGACAAGGATGTTCTGTATGATCCCAAATCCTTCAATTAAATTTCCAGCAGGGTGTTTGAAGAATTTGATGGTCGGTGTTTGGGCCCTATCACCTAGATAGACGAAATCGGATGACTCAGAGAACAGGTTAGCACCGACCGTTGGACAATACAGAATGTTCACCGTATTCCCTCCTAATTGGCAAGGAATGGTGCAAGGAGAGGAGTTGATCCGATCTACTTCTTTTAGCCATTCGTTACTCATGATAGTGGTTAACTCCCAAATAGTTTCTTTGAGATAGTTATCTTCGATAGGATCGGGAGGTGGTGTAGGAATCGGTGGCTTCTTTCTACAGAAATAGTTCAGGGTGTTTCCATAATCTTCATGAAAAACAACCCCGGATTCAGGAGCGCCACCCGTAGCTTGAATTTCTTCGGTATCCGGAGATGGCTCTAGGGAGGATTCTTTAGTCGAACCCGATGATGTGGAAGGTTCGGGTTCAGGTTCGGCTAAACCCGACCTGACACATATGCCTTATGGAGGGGTTCAGAGCATTTCCCAATGAATGAAGTATTTTGTGATATTGGATCAAGAATTTCCTTTCCTTTGGATAGGGTTTCATGCATAAATGAACCTCCGGCAGTGATGTCAAGGTGGAATGCAGACTCCTTATCTAAACCGGTGTGCAAAGGCTGCAACAAGGTATAATCGGGTATAGATAAGTTTGGTCTAGATCTTACTAATGAAGTAAATCTAGCCCAAGCTGCACCGATTAATTCATTATTGTTCTGTCGAAAGCTGAGAAACTCAACCCACAGGGCTGTAATACGGGTAACAAGGAAGAATGCGAGGCAGAATCTGTCTCCAACTTATCCCAGTTGCCATTTACACTCCCAACGGTATAAGTGTACCATTGTTTCATTCCCTCGTGAAGAGAGAACGGAAACAACTTCCACTTAATAGTTTCTTGTGTCATGCCTTGAATCAAGAGGCACGAGCACGATTGCTCAAACTCAAGCAGATGATGGTAGGGATTTTCTTGGTCTAGACCAGAAAAAGGTTTTTCCCTATCCATGTTTATGAATCCGGGACGAATCTCATAGCCGGATGTAAGAATTGGCTCCGATGAAGGAGGTGGCTCATAGAATTTGCTCCGAGGTGCAGATAATTGGTAGATTGGTAGATGCTTTATGATAGAGACGTGTATGCAGAAAACTTCTCTAAGGATAAATAGAGAAAGAAAAGAAAACTAAAAAGATACGAGGATGAAAAGGGTTCAGAGATAAACAACAATTGTTCCCCGGCAACGGTACCAGAAATGCTTGTTGGTATTTCTTAACATTCATAGATAAAATCCGCAAGCGCATAGATATACTGTTGTAGCACTTCACCCGGAAGTATTCCAAGGTATCGAATCACAGGGAACGAAGGTGTTCAACTCTTCAACAGGCTTACCCAAGGACACAAGTTAACGTAGGCAAAGGGTAGAGAGGATTTTCTAGTGAAGCACAGGGTTGTTTAGAAAGCTTAATTTAATCCTATTGCAGTACTTTAGGCACTGGCTTGCTCATTGCTACCAGAACTCACTCTACTACGCACCCGGACAGGGAGGACTTAAGTGATCTCGAGGGCTTAAGTGATCCATAGGATTAAATATGGAAGTTTAATTCACCTCCTTTTTTACGTATCCTTTGTCTCAGTTTTGATGGTTCGTCACCTGCATCCAAATATACACCAACGCTAGTGGAAAATTATTAGAATTAAACCCTACCACTATGTTGAATGTTTTATCTTTACATATTTATGCAGATATTGACGGGCGTAAATGTCGTGCTTAACAACCGTCAACGAACCCCATACTTAATAGCTATAAACAGTAATGTAAGCGCGGTGTTTTGATTTTTAAATATCATTAAGTGGATATATTTGCCACGGAACTGTAGAGGTGGGCCGCTGATGGTGAATGCATAGTATGGGTATTCCTCTACGTGCGTACATAGGGATAAGAAAGGTTCCTGACAAGTGTACTCCTCCATATGCATAACCGGTTGTATAACCATGACGGATTGTCGTAAGGAACTCGACAATCGGGGGTGGTTTCACGATATAGTAGGAGGACATTGTTATGGGTATTGTCCATAAGTTTGTACATTAGCAAGTGTATACTAAAAGGACTCTATATACAAGAAGTACAGAAATAGGCTTTTCTTCTTTCTTCTCCACTTAGTCTAGATTAATATTTATAGATATTTTGCTTGAATGATCATTGTGTGTGTCAACCTAGCCTATCCCATAATTGATTAACCCATGCATTTGACTTTGACCTACTTAACTGTGATGTGAATTAATAACATAGTACTCTCTTACCATATCTTCCCTTGGGATTAAATAAATTTGATACCTTGGAAATAATTCCGGTTGAAATGCTAGAGCGGTATATCCGTGCACTTGAGGATTATATCTGTGATCGTAAGAAAAATACCGACTGATATTTCTAGCGCCATTGCTTGGGGTCAAATTCCTAGTAATGTCATTAAGAAATATCAACAAACATTTCTGGCATCATTGCTGGGGAAGATAATTGGTTTAAGAGTTTGCTAAATGTTATTAATCAACCTCCACCTATGTGTGATCACTGTTCTTTGAAGGCTAACCTTGGTTGTTTTCGCTTTATTGTGAAAACAGGGTAGTGCATGACTGATTTCAATTTGCCGACAAACCTCAAAGACAATCCCGAAGCATTCTTTAGGAGCGTCAAACCGCGTGTTGTCCCTCCTTAAAAGACTCTATCGGCAGAGAAACCAGCCCATCCCTACACCTCCAACTTTCAAAACTATGGCTGAGAAGACACTCCATGAGTTCGCCGCTCTCTCCGCTGACAATGAGCCTGTTGGGCCCAAAATCAATGTTAGAGATGTGGAAGACTGGCCTGATCACCATGGCGTAAGATAGCCCATTCTGTGGCAAGCTAAATGAGAACACAAGTGCTCACCTGCAACAGTTCCTAGAGATCTTTAGCACTTACACCATCAAAGGAGTCAGCCAAGATGCTATCCGACTACGTCTGTTTCCGTTCTCTCTTCTTGGGAGAGAGAAACAGTGGTTCTACGCTAACCGTGCTACGATTGACACCTAGAACAAATGCTCAACAGCGTTTCTCGCTAAGTTCTTCCCGATGGGCAAAACCAACGCCCTTTGTGGAAGAATATCCAGCTTCCAGCAGGCGAAATATGAAACGATCCCGGAAGCATGGGAAAGGCAGCAGGAATACATCACTGCCTATCCTCATCATGGGATGGACGAGTGGCTGATCCTACAGAGCTTCTACAATGGATTAAAACCCTCTTCATGAGACCACTTAGATGTTGATGCTGGAGGAGCCCTCTTGTCGAAGACCGTTAGAGGAGCAACCGATTTCATCGACAAGATAGCATCCAACATGGGATGAGTTGAAGAACGACTCCAAACCCGTCAAAGGGGCATGCACACCGTTAAGGAGACGGAAATGCTTGCCGCCAAGCTAGACCTCCTCATGAAACGCTTGGACGACCAGGAGAAGGACACGAAGTAGGGTACAGTTAAGGCCTTAGACTCTCACATGACATGTGAGGTTTGTGGGAACACCGGTCACTCTAGCACAGAATGTCCAGAAACCCATGAAGAAGTGATGTTCATGAACAACAACAACAACGGGTACCGTTCGCAAGGAGGTTAGGGGTGGAACTAGTCTCGCCCTTTCTACCAAGGAGGTAATAATGGTAACTTCAATGGTAACAAACCTTCCTTAGAAGACTTTGTTCTTAGTCAAGATAAGATAACTGATGCTTTATCCAAGAAATTAGCTTCTAATGACAGGGCTTTATATAATATAAATGTCAAGTTAGATGGCTTTGCTGGCTATCCAATAAAATGATGCTTTATCCAATAAAATGCTAGAAACCAAGTTAGCTTAGCTGGCTGCTCCTGATCCTACTAACGAATCTGGAAGGATTCCAGGGCAACCCGAACCCCCTCTAGAAAATGTTAAAGAGGTAATCACGAGGGGAGGAGAATTCACTCGCGATCCACTATATCCTAACACTGCAGGAACGAGGAAGGAAGGCAATGAAGCTTCACCATCTAACACAGCTGGAGAAGAAAAAACCGTGCAGCAGGGGAAGGCAGAGCCACAGGAATATTGCGACACCAACTTGCGTTGTTCCCTCAATGCAGCCAGAAGTCATCCATGGATGAGCAATTCACTGGCTTCATCGGTGTGATCCAAAAGATCCACATCAACGTCCCTCTTTTGGATGCGATGCAAGTACCAACCTATGCTCACTATCTAAAGGACATCTTTAACAACAAGCGATCGATGCCCACCACGGAGGTGGTAAAATTGACGGAGTGTAGCAATGCTATACTCCATCGGCTTCTGGAGAAGAAGGATCCAGGGTTTCCTACGATCGCGTGTTTAATCGGGACACAATTCTTCGACCAAGACTTATGCGACCATGGGGCAAGTGCCAGCATCATGCCCAAGGAGGTCATCGACAAGCTAAACTTCACGGTGTTGTCGCCAACACTGATGCAACTCCAACTGGCAGATTCCTCAATCTGCTACCCGACGGGTATCGCTGTGGATATTCCGGTGAAAATCCGGGATTTCTTCATCCCTGTCGACTTTGTGGTGCTAGACATGGATTCCGACGAGGAAACACCACTCATCCTTGGACTGTCATTCCTGAGTACCGCAGAGGCGAATATAGATGTTGGAGGTGGAGAAATCCGGCTCTGCATCAATGGAAAGGAGGAGAAGTTTGAGTTCCAGCCAACAATGGAGCAATGCTCCATGGTCAAGATCAAGTATGGGCCAAACCCGCAAATATCCGAGAAGTCGAAGTAAAACCCCCCAAAGACAGACAACCTCATTGCCTTCAAGAAGAACTTCCTGGAACGGGAAGGGATGGCAAGGCCCCGTCTAGATCCTAAGTTGGCATCATCGAAGCCAGGAGGGCAGGACAAATAGTCTGTAACACCAGATCCCAAGAAGCCGCCAACCACACCAAGGAAGGTGTGGTCTGTGAAGAAAACGTCACCTGCTCCCACACCTCCGGGGCAGGGTGCCTCATCATCAAGCTAAAACACGACAGAGGTTTGGTCTTTCTTGTTGGATTAAAAATGATGTCGCCCTTGCCAACAGGTAAATTGGTATATATACTATATTTAATTTTGCTCAATTCAATTCTTGCATTAGAGCATGTTTACCTTTTCAAAACTTTGCATTAAAAAAAATTGAATTTCAACTGGGAATAATTCTTGAGACAACAAATTTACAAAATGGACGTTTTAGCAAGTAGAAAATAAAATTTTTGGCGAATTTCCACTTGGCCCCCTCCAACTAGCCGTTGGAATCCAATTGCTAGGATTGGGGCCAGTGGGACCCACTTAGGGTTCGGCAGAACCCATGGTTCGGCCGAACCAGGGGTGCAATGGTCGGTTGCATCAATTTGTGGTGCAACGGCTAGTGGGTCCCACATGTCATAAGTGGTCGTTGGGAGCCCTCTATAAGAAGGACATGGTCGGGAGAGGGGACTTCATCCCTTTTCAACTCATTTTCCACACCCTCTCACAAGTTCCCTTACTCTCAAGCTTCATTTCAAGTTTCGAAGTGTTGGTCTCAAGTTTATTCTCGGCATTTTGCTTCAATTTTAAGCATTTTCAAGTCGCTTTGGTTTGGTACAAGATTAACCGGTGGGTAAAGTCAATTTCGTTTTATTAGCCTAACCCCCGCTTGAGTTGTCTTATACTCTTGCCCATTTTTTTGGAGCTATGAAGAAACGAATTTCGGGCTTATTCAAGAAGAGATCAAGCTCGAGACCAACCCACCACCAAGATGAGTCGAGCGCGCATTCATCCGCCGATACATCCATGGAGGTGGTAGACGCTTCACAGAAGCTCCACGACTCCGACCTCGACTTCGTAGGTGATCGGGAGATGCAAGCCTATCACATGCTTAAGGATCGGACGTTTGCTCATACCCGAACATACGACCTGAATCTTTTACAGAAAACAGGTACGGATGTTGGTTTTCTCAATGTATGGCAAGTTATACGATGGGATAAATTTGCTCAAGTAGATGAGCTAGGTTCTCGCTTACTTACCTTGCAATTTTTATGCACCTTGCTAGAAGTAGAAGATGGTATTTCTTTTTGGTTTTTCCATAGGGAATTTCACCTTTCTTGGAAAGAATTAAGTCTACTTCTAGGCTTTGACAATACTTGCAAAATTATTTTTTGGAAGGCAACTCCCAACTATAATAAACACAAGTTTTGGCAGATGATTTGATTATCTTATATGCCATGGTTAAGAAAATAAAAGTTTCCTTGTTCAATGCTTGATTCACCAATGGTTAGAAAATCTGAAGTACTCCGGTCCATTTGAGAGCACTTATTTAATCTCTCGTATAGCTTACGAAGTTGGGGTAGTGAGGGGTGCTCAAATTACTTACATTTCCTCTATCCGCTCATATGTTAACGATGATTATTTGATAAAAAAGGCCATACACTTAACCATGGCTCGGATGAGTCGCTTGTAATTTTCTCTCTCAACTGTACAAATGAAATACCGTTAGCTAACCCGGGGTTTTATTTGTACAATTGTCGACAGCTAACCATTCCTCTCCAGCTGGAAGGAGAATCTTGTGCAAATGTTCTTGTGGGCACCAGAAAATTATACCGTCCAGTGTAATTTGTGACCACCACATAATTTTGGATGAGTGGGATCCATACACGCATAAATAGCCACTCTTACCTCAATGTACCCATGATCACAACTTGACACCATTCGATATAAAATTCACAATGCCAAATGTTGAGCAAAGGAGATATTGTTTGGACTCAACATGCCAGTCAACTACAGTCTGAGACATACCCGTCAAACCACACGAAGGCGGCGACTAAATGTGTTACACATTTTCAGGAGACTTGACTCAAATTGCTAAAGCTCTACAACATCTCAATATCTCAAAATTCATACTCATGCTCAGCTAGTCCCCAGGAAAAGCGACTAGCATCGCACTTTCATCACAAGCAATTGATAAACATCACGAATGCATAGTTTTGGATAAAAGGACAGCAAGGTACATATTTCATATCGGGGTTCACAAGCCCATCATACAACAAAAAGTATTATAGCGGAAGTTTTGCAAATCACATAAGCAAAAGAAAACCCGTGCTGTGCCAACAAATCCCACTAGGGCAACCAACCAGGACAAGAGCCAAGCTGAAAAGGCTACTCACTACCCTCGCCACCCTCAGCGGGATAGTAGTAGGGCACATCATCAACGCCGACATTCTCACCTGAAAATAGCAATATGAGTACGAAAGATACTCCGAAAGATACACCATATATGATAGTACAAAGGAGTATGCAAGTTTATACGTCAATGAAAAAGGCTAAGTGGTTCAGTTTTGCATAAAGCTAATTTTGTTGAGTAAATAGTAAGTTTAAATGATAAGCAGAACACTATAATCTGAAATTTCGGACAGCAAGCATGTAAATCTGAAATTGAAATATAAATGAACTCAACCGGTGTTCTAAACAATATCCATGGGCCACCATTGCCTATATAAATATTTACTACATATTCGTCCCCAATCCAGGACTAAACAAGCCATAATATAACCCATGTGTGATGCTAACATAGACTGACTAACACATCAAGCGATCGTCCTGTAACCGTGGACACGGCTATTCGAATAGTTTTAGTCTTATCAGAGAGGTACATCTTTACCCATACGAAATGAACAAGGGTCAAATACTTCCCACGCACACAAGTGTGACCTACAAATGATACTAGCTCATAACATGTCCTTTCCTAGTCACACCCTAACCACCTAAACTACGCATAGGCCCCCGACGACTTAGCCACGTGCGTGTGTTGTGGCTAAGACAGGCTCACCATCGTGGGAGAAACCCCTGCCAAAACCAGGCACACCCAGGGCACTCCAAAGGGAAAACCATACTCCCGAATGACCAACAAGACGTAGGTGATCACAGTATAACATAGTACTAAGACAAGCCAGTCCCAAATAAGGCATGTGAAAGTACGTATGCTGCTTAAATAGAAGTCAACAAGTTCGGTCCTTAATGATCCAGATGGGGCTACTTGCATCGGGGAAAACCACCATCCCATCATCGCCCTATCACCCGTCCAAATCAAAGCATGTTCTCAAACTTAACAATTAATTTAGTTCTCAGATTTTATGCCCTTATTTAGCTATGTCAAAGTAGAATCTACCTATAGTTCTATCCATTGGCTTTTAACGATACTAGAACTAAGCATGGCTAAGCATTCGATGATAGAATAGACCATCCCAACCATTTACAATTGAAGGTGACAAGGTTACATGGCAGCAATATATAAAAGGAAGGGAAATGCATGCAAATTGGATATAAACAACTCTACCCGTTACCAACATTTTAAAGCAAATCGACTCATGCATATATATAGTTTTTGCAAGCAAATAAGTTTTGTAAAATCATAGGTTCAATATGCATAGTCGATTGCCATGCTGCTGTGTGAAAACACACTCAACCTCAGAGTCTTGCTCCTAAGTAATCCTAATTCTCTGAATCCACCCAAAAGAGGCAAATGTGCAAATAAGATTCAAATAAACATGCATATGCAACATGCTCTATAAATCATGGCCTAATTACAGTAGGTAGAGAGTATGATAAAATGATTCTAGAAACAAGAATCATCTCATTTACATTTATGGTTTGGGAAAAATAAAAAATAGCAAGCCATATACACTGAAAATGGTATTTCTGTAATTACTTATGAACTACCTTAGGTCATATGAAAAGCTGTCATTTCCTCGTTAGATTTCACAAGTTCTATCATTTTAAACTGAAAGGGTAGAACTCACTTGTTCTAACAAAATTCATTTCATTGCTTTTGGATTTAAAATTATTTAGTTATGAATTTTACAAATTCAATAAAAAGAGGACTACTTAACCGTTTGGACTCGTTTTAGGAGGTCGTTTTGCCAAATTATTCTTTTCCAGATAAAAGATTACATTTTTCTAAGGTAAAAAAAAGTGGTTTCATAATTTTAGGTTATAGCATAAATTTCATAGAGATTATACAAGTCCTAGGTGCAACATAAGTTTTTTTTTTTGTGCTACTCACATTTTTAGTGATACTTTCTGTACAGAAGTTGTAAAGTTTTTATTTACAAACATATAGTCTACAAGTTAATGAATACATAGAAATTTGGTTCACTCAAAAATGGGCTAAAATGAATTAGTTATGGATTTTTGATGTTTGCCTATTCCTCAAGTTTTCTTGTACTCTTTTGGACTGTACTTTTGCAAATCGAACCCTCGAACTTCGAAATATTCACAACCTAGTCCAGTCTTCTTCTCCGAACGTACAGAGACAGAGCAGACATGGCTGAGCTCGATCTCAAGCTTGCCGGCGGCAAACGGTGGCTCTAATTTGGGAGAGGTCAAACGAGAAAACGTATATAAAGTCATTGCGAATCCATTCCTCTACTTTTCCCCAGCCGGTTGTGACCAGACCGACGTGGGCGGCTGGTGCAAGCGGCAGCGCTCGGGATGCCATGCATGCAGCGATGCGTCACTGTGGACGACTCGATCTATTGCATTCATGTCAAGAACATCACATGCAGAATGTAGAACACCACCTAAGGTCACTACCACTGCAAGAAATCGACAAATGGATCACCGGTTGAACGGGAATCGACGACGGAGGTGCTAGGTCGGAGTCGGAGAAGATGGTGGTCGATATCCCTCCTCGCTGCACGGATCCGTGGGGTTCTTGGGGCGTTTTGGAGAGGATGTTGAGGCAAAGCTATTGGCGAAGCAGCTCAATCGGATTCGCCTCGAGGAGGCGGGAACGGCGGCATGATCCTGCAGCTTCGCGACGCCGACGGCGTGGCCGCGGTCCCGGGGTCCCGTGGTGAGGTCGGCATTCCCAGAGATTGGCAGTGGAATATGGAGCAAAATCAATACAGCATCTAGGACATACTAAGGGGAGTGGAGAACGTCGAAAATATAGGAATTTCACCAGAGGACGGTGCAGTAATTGCTTCTCCTTCCTCACGGCCGGCAGAGGGTTGGAGGAAGAAAATGGCGAGAGAAGCTCTCCTCCTTGGGTTGCCCTGCACTGTAATGGTGTGAGAGAGTGGGCCAGCTAACTGGTAGACTTGGAGGGCGAGAGAAACAGTTGGACACGTACAGCTTCATTTAGGTTATTTCTAGGTTTTTCAGGATTATTTTCCTTCTCTCTTTGAATTCATTTGTATAACTTATAAAACTGATAAAATATGGTGGATTTATGTGGTGGTAGACCAAGATATCTATATTCCATTTTCCAAAGTTTCACTAATAAATTCGAAATATTTTAATTTTGCAAAAAAATAAAAAGAGGTATGCTGAGAACTAAATTGAATTTTAATGAGGTCAAAACTAAGTGTAAGAATTCTACAAAAATTATATTAACTCATTATTTTAATAAATTATTTTCCCTATACAATTCTGTTCAATTTTATGCACATTTAGAAATTGCTTCATTTTACCGATTAGGTTTCTAATTAATTAAATATGACTAGACTTTTGATATACTTGAGATAGTAAAAAGGTGATAAAGGCCCTGTTTAGATCCCATGCAAAATTTTTTTGCCCCGTCACATCGAACGTTTGAACACATGTATGGAGTATTAAATGTGGATGAAAAAAAACCAATTGCACAGTTTGCGTGTAAATCATGAGACGAATCTTTTGAGCCTAATTTCGTCATGATCTGACAATGTGGTGCTACAGTAAACATTTGCTAATGACGGATTAATTAGGCTTAATAAATTCGTCTCGCAGTTTACAAACGGATTCTGTAATTTGTTTTGGTATTAGTCTACGTTTAATACTTCAAATGTGTGTCCGTATATCCGATATGACCCGCCAAATTTTTTTACCCCTGGATCTAAACACCCCCAAAATTATGAAACCATCATAGTAGTCATCTTAGGTTGTCTAAGTGACATGAGGATCTTCATGGAGTTCTATGTTGCTTAGATTTGTTGCAGAGTCACTGTTTATTTAACATGTACCAATCAACGAAACAAAGAAAATCATTCAAGATAATAAATTGGACTTCACGACGAACACGTACACAAGCACACAGTCACTAGTTACTAAATCTACTAGCCAAATGCTATACGTGATGCGTGATCGGGTAGATTATCTACTGAGTGAAAGATTAACGACTAGACTATAGTATTTTCTAAATTACCGATTGGTGATTTAATATAGTTAAATACAAAGAGGCTTCGACTTGGCTTAGCAGCTATAAAGGAGAAAAACAGTATAGCTTTGTGGATTATCTGGTATTTGAGTTTGTTGTCGAAGCGACAACTGCATACGTCAAAGGACGTGGTTACTCAACAGTTCTTGGGAACAGTAAAGTGTATTAATTTAAGAATTTTTCCTGGGGATCCCCCTTACATGGCCCTAGGGTCTATTTATAGTCCTATTACAGATCCCCTACTAGGGTTTAGGTTTTACAGGGGAATTTACATGGTTGCCCTTATGAAAGGGGCACTTATATGGGTATACAGTGTAATTGAGATACATGGGCCTCTAACAGGCCAATTGACGAACGCTGGCCCACTGGCCAATGGGCTAGAGCTTCTGCGATGGCCCCTTGGGCCTCCTTGGAGCTGGGCTCGATACGGCGAAGTCATCCTCCTTTGGCATGCACCCTTCACTATTCAGCCTTCGCCCAATGACGCATTTGGACTTGCGGGGACCCAACGCGACTCTTCACCCTTCGCCGCCTTCGCCCCATAGTCTTCGCCATGAGGCTTCGCCCCGATGAATCTTGACACCTGGCGTCTGAATCCTCGCTGGTTGCATGGTTTCGGCAGGTCTGGTCGAAGGGTCTTATGACATACCGCCAACAAGCCCCTCACGAGCAAGGGTGAGATAGGAGCTTCGGTCGAGACCGTGCAAACCATGTGGTATGGTATGAGGCACCCCCTTTCGACCGATGCTCCTGCCGAAACCTATTTTGTATTCCTGCAAAGAATGTATGCATTGCGTGCACATGTATTTTTGTGGTTAGTAATTTTTTGTAGCTTTCGCCTTCTGCGAACGGCGAAGCTGTCCTTATTCTTTCACTGGGCCGAAATGAATAGTGATGGGCTTTCCTTCGAGGACTCGTCACTGTGCGGCCCGGTCAATGGGAATTTACCGTTTCACCTACCCTTGTGACACGTGGCGGTTCATGATTGGGTGGGAAGGCGAACCGTCACCTGGGTGGCTATATATTCCCCCTTCCCCTTTTTCACCGCCTTACCCTCGTCATTTTCACCGCGAGCGCTCTCTCTTTCTCCATCCTTCCCTTTCACGGCGCCCTTTGAGTCACTAGATCTTTCGCCCGTCCTCCCGTTTCACCACCGCGCGCACTTTTCGCTATGGCTCCTCGCAAGCCGGACCCAGCGTCCGCGACAGGTCCTGATCCCAACCGGATCGACGATGACACCACCGCCTTTTTAGGGGCTTCGCTCGTGGACGACGACGAGCTGGCGAAGTTGGTCAGCTCCGGCGCGGTGGTTGAGGGGCAGGCCTTCGCCCCGGGGAAGGCCGTGGTGCTGAAATCAGGCGATAACTGGACGGTGGTATTCGCCGTGTTCTTTGAGGCGGGGCTTCAATTTCCGTGCAACATGTTGTTGCCGGAGATCCTTCGCCTTCTCCAGGTGGAGCTCCCCTAGCTGAGCCCATCGCCACTCGTCCGGATCGCCATCTTCGACTGGGCGTGTCAGACCACCGGGTTCGAACGGAGCGCCGAGCTTTTCGGCACCGTGTTCTACGCCACTGTGAACTCGAAAACGGTGGTCACTCCGGCCGGGACGAAGAAGACGGTGTTCGAGAGTGTGAACTTTAATGTTCACCCCGAGCGCTCCAATCTCTGGCCGGTGAACGCCGCCATGTCGAAGTGGTATCGCCAGTGGACGGCGAGGTGGTTCTACCACTCCATCCCCTTCGAGGCTGGATCCTATGCGGCGAAAGCCCTCCGGTGGCGGCGCAGGGCGATTACACCGAACAGGAAGCCCAAGGTCGCTGTCGATGGTGCCATGGAAGCCCGGTTCGCCCTGCTGCGCAAGGTCTGCTCCCGCCTTAGCTGCCGCGACTTGGTGGAGGAGTTCTGCATGCTTCGCATTTTCCCCCTCTCCCAGTTCTGCCGGGACTTCGGCTTCAGCCGATCGGGTTGTCAAGACCGCGGTTAGGGTCTTCGGCAGCCCGGTTCGCCAGTCGGTTGTTTCACCGCTCGTCCTTGGTAAGGGAAAGAAGACGGTGGCCGCAACGTCTGTTTCGGATTGCTCCCTTGCGGCGCCCCACTTCACCCCTGGTGATTTTGAGACTCGGGCAGAGCTTATCTCCTTCATCGAGGGGGTGAGTAACATTGTCTCTCCGACTGGCAGCCCGAGCCTGTTCACCGAGCTGAACGAGTTCGACGAGGGCTGTTCTGCTATCAAGAGCCTAGCGGTCCGGGCGGTCCGGGTACGTTGCTCGTTTGTCTTTTCTATCCATCGTCGTTTTTCGACAACTTGTCTTAACGTTCGCCTTCTCTTCTTCTTCTTTTTCGAACCAGATCCTCGCGGCCCACTGTTTGACCGAGTGAACCATGCGGGCTCGTCTTGACGGTTTGAAGAACCATCTTCGAGCCAAATACAACGAACTGGGCCGCAAGGGCCTGGAGATGGAAGGCCTCGCCCGCACCCTTAAAGAGACGAAGGCCGAAAACAAGCGGCTCCGAGCTGAGCTGGAGAAGGGGAGTGAGGCGAAAGCTGAACTCAAAAAGGAGCAAACACATTCCACCGCTCTGACCGATTACTACAACCTCACCGAGCCGAAGATGGAGGCTCTTCGCCTAGAGGTCAGCAAAGCGGAGGCAAACACCGAGAAGGAGTCGCAACGGTTCGCACGGGGGATGGCAAAAGCCACCGAGTCTGCCAAGACCGCATGCCGTACACTTCGCCTTGCCTTTACTGACATGGGGGCGAGGGTATGAGGTGTCCAGGCGAAGACGGTTCCACCTTCGAGTTCTTGGAGTAGACTCAGCAGGCTGGCGGTGCGGTCTCGGATTGCGCCACCGCGTACGGAGATTGTTGTGCGCATGTGTCGGCGGCCTTCACAATGGGCCTGCTGCAGCAATTGGGGTGCGAGCACATCACCGAGTTCCCCAACTTTGCGAAGGGGGACTGGGAGGTCAGTGCTCAGGACGTTTCACCTGTACTTCGTGCTTGGCGCAAACAGTTCTGGCAAAAAGGACGGCCGATCTACTGCCAAGGCACGTCTGCTTGAGCACTTGGCGAAGGCGGAGGCGGCAGACCAGGACGAAGAGCCGGCGGCTGAAGTGGGTGGAGGCGATGCCCAAGATCACCTAGAGGTATGAGGCCCTCCGCCCGCTCTTTAGATTTTGGTAGGTTTCTTTTGGCTTGCCGTGGAGGGCGAACGATGTAAATGTGGCCAATGGCCCTCTCCCTTTCTTATTGTAGCTGAAAACGGCCTTTTAAGATATGAAATAGATGACAAGTTTAGCCGACTATTATGTTTGATGCCCTTGGTACCCATGCTCGCATCGTTTCGCATACAAAAGAGGGTTTACTCTTTTCGCCCACTCTATGTGTTTTGCCTAGCATTAATTTTGCGCTTCGCCATTTGCTTTTCTATACTGTCTTATCAGGGTCTACGCCGAAAATTGTGTGTTCGGCCCACTTTGGGAATTGGCGAAGCAAAAACGAGAAGTTCGTTGCGGTGAAGGATTTCCCGAAGGTCCGGTGCCCGTTTCGGTCTATTTACCGTGAGATGATAATAAATGGCAACAGTTACAAGGTTTTGAAAGTTGCTGGCTGGATGCGAGCGCACCCCGAGCGAACCCTGGAGGAGTTCGACCATGTCCACGCGGAACGTCTGGAGGACATGGTTTGCTTTTGGCGAAATCACCGGAGGACCGATCACCAGGAAGCAATCGCCTAGCGCCGTTATAGTCTAGCTTGCGTTTCGCCGCCTTCTCCCCTAAGGGTAGTGCATAACATTAGCAGTGATGACGAACCGAGTTCGCCGGATCATTCCTTAGGGAGTGGCGGTTGTTTTGGGGCGAAGATGTAATTTATTTGTAAACTAGGCTGTAAGGCCTGTTACATTCTTTCACCTGTACCATGTTGTACGCTATGTATTCTTCGATTATTTTTTCGAAAGTTAATAAAGATGCATTTTATTCCCTTTTCGCTATTTTTCGCATTGTCACTTTTCGTGCTTTCGTTAGGTCGGAACGTGTCGGCCCCTTTGCGTATATTAGCGAAATAGGTCTGCTGACTTTTCAGCTTTCGGCTTCCGTGTTCGATCTGTGGTATTCCACGCTGAAAGAAGCGCTTGTGTTTTCATATAGATCGAGTATAACGGTATTCAGTTAGTTATTTCCCGAAATAAGCTGTCGCGGTTTCAACGTTCGGTGAGCGATGCTTTGGCCGATTCGTTTCGCCCCCCTCGTGTTTTCGCTGATTAGGCGTTTGCCTTGGGGTTTTTCAACAAATTATCGTGCACACAAGTAAAAAGGCAAAAGACACAAGGATTTTATACTGGTTCGGTCCTCCAGGGTGGATAATAGCCCTACATCCAGTTTTCTTTTCTTTTTTCATTTTTCTCTTTTTTTGTATTTTTGTGCTGAAAGGCTTACATAACGAGAGATGCCGAAAGGCCTATACAATAGTATGTACATTTTTACAAGTTGGCGAATGGGGTGCCACCCATTCTAGATATAGAAACGCTTAAGAGAAGCAGTGTTTCACGAATGGTCGAACTCTTCGCCTTCCAGTGTCGCTAGGTGAAAGGAGACTGTCCTGGACCTGTGCTTAATGAGGTACCGCCCTTCCCACTTCGATTCAAGCTTCCCGACCGCTACCGGGTTCGCCTTCGTCCTTAGGATGAGATGGCTAGGCAATAGTTTTGTCGGTCGAACCTTTTTGTTGTAAGTTGCCGAAGTGCTTGTGCCGCATTTGCGCATGTGTTCTAGTGCTTCGACTCTTACCCTCTCGAGGAGTTCGAGCGACACCTCGCGCCCATCTTCGCCTCCAGAGAATATCACCCTTGGCGAATTAGCCCCTAGCTCTGTTGGGGTCATTGCTTCGTCACCATAGAGAAGCATGAACGGGCTGAACTTGGTTGGCCTTGTGGGGGTCGTCCGAAGGGCCCAGAGAACAGATAACATTTCGTCTGGCCATTTACTCTTCGCCACCCCCTCAAGCCTTTTCTTGAGCGCCTCCAAGATCTTACAATTCGTACGTTCGGCCGCCCCATTTGACTGTGGGTGCGCGACCGAAGCGAACCTGATTTCCAGGTTTAGTCCTTCGCACATTTCTCTGAACTTATCAGAGTCGAATTGCTTGCCATTGTCAGTGATGAACCTTTTTGGCACTCCGAAACGACAAACAATGTTCTTCCAAATGAACTTCTGTACTGCTGCCGAAGTTTATCACGCCGAGTGGTTCGGCCTCGATCCAATGGGTGAAGTATTCGATGGCTACAGTTGTGTACTTGTACCCATTTCGCATCATAGGGAATGGGCCAATGATGTCTAGCCCCCATCTGGCGAAAGGCCAGAGTGGTGCGATCGGCTGCAGCTCATATTGGGGTGCAGTTTGGCTTTGGCCATACCGCTGGCAGCTTTCGCACTTCTTGGCTTGCTCAACACAAACTTTCAGCACAGTGGGCTAATACACACCCTGGCGAAACACTTTGGAGGCAACCGTTCTTGCGGCCTGGTGTGCACCGCACAGCCCTTGGTGTATTTCTTTCGCCATTTCCTCACCTTCGGCAAAGGAGATGCATCGAAGCAAGGGTTGGAGCACCCCGGAGCGATACAGCTGCCCCGAGACCAGCTTGTACTTTGTGGCTCTGATCTGTAAGCGCTTCGCTTCTGCTTCATCCTCAGGGAGCCAGCCGTTCTTGAGGTACTTCACAAACGGAGTTCGCTAGTCCTTTGGGTCTTCGCCAGTTCTGCCTGGTCAATTGCCATGATGTCCAGGCTTTCTGTGGGCACGCTTGGTGCGTACAAGACTTCAAAAAAGATGCCCGGTGAATGCGGGCCTCCACAGGTAGCAGATTTTGCCAGGGTATCTGCTTCCTCATTCTGGCCTCTAGGTAAGTTTTCGACCGTTATGCCGGCGAAGCACTTTTCCATAGATCGAACAGCCTCCAGATACCTCTTCATTCCTTCTTCTTTTGCCTCGAAGGATTTTGTCAACATGACTTGCCACCAGTTTGGAGTCTGTTCGGATGAGCAAGCGTCGAACCCCCAATGCTTTCACCTTTCTTAGACCAAACAGTACAGCTTCATACTCTGCCGTGTTATTGGTCGTGTCGAACTGCAGCCTTGCGGCATACCGAATCGGCACGCCCCCTGGCGAGGTGAGTACTGCTGCGGCGCCCGCCCCCTTGTGCTACCACGAGCCATCGGAGTGCATTATCCAAGGCTGCTCGACGGGCTGGGGTTCAGGGGCGAATGCCAGTGTCCATTCGGCCACGAAGTCAGCTAGGACTTGGGCCTTGATGGTAGTGCGGGCGACAAAATATAGGTCAAAGGGAGATAACTCCGCCGCCCACTTGCTGAGTCGACCAGAAATTTCCTTGCCCCGGAGTACTTCGCCCAAAGGATACTGCGATGGCACAGTGACTTTGTGGGCCTGAAAATAGTGCTTAAGTTTGTGCGAAGCCATCACTAGGGCGTAAGCAAGCTTTTCCATTTCAATGTATCTTATCTTCGCCCCTTGCAAGGCCTTGAAGACGGAATACACTGGTTTTTGTCCTAACTCTGTCTCTTGGACAAGAGCTGCACTGACCGCCACCGGCGAAGCTGCTAGATAGAGCAGCAGTTCGCTTCCCGGTGCTGGGCTGACCAAGGCAGGTTGGCTTTGCAGATATTGCTTTAGCTCGTCGAACGCTACTTGGCATTTGGGTGTCCAGCTAAACTTTCCCGCTCCCCGGAGGGTCTTGAAGAAGGGCAAACCTCTTTCGGCTGCCTTTGAGAGAAATCGACTGAGCGCCGCAATTCGGCCTGCAAGCTTTTGTACTTCGTGTACGCTCGATGGAGGCTTCATTTGCTGAATGACGTCGATTTTCTTGGGGTTCACCTCGATACCCCTTTCAGAAACAAGAAAATCCAACAACTTGCCCACGCGAACTCCGAAAACACATTTCTCAGAGTTTAGTTTCATACCCGCCGCGCGCAAGTTGTCGAAGGTCTCCTGCAAGTCGGACGCATGGTTTAACGACGATCTCGTCGACGTAGGCCTCCACATTTTGCCCCAACTGTTTGCAAAGGACATTGTACACCAGCCTGGCGAACGTTGCTCCGGTGTTTCTCAGGCCGAAAGGCATCCTGAGGTGGCAGAAAGTGCCGAATGGCGTGATGAAGGTTGTCTTGGGGATGTCGCCTGGATTCATGTGGATCTGGTGGTAGCCGCAATACGCATCCAAAAAGCTCATGAGCTCGCAGCCAGCCGTCGAGTCAACAAGCTGGTCGATCCGCGGTAGGGGAAGTCATCTTTCGGGCACACTTTGTTGAGGTATGTGAAATCGACACACATGCGCCACTTGCCGTTTGACTTCATCACCAAAACCGGGTTCGCCAACCACTCCGGGTGGGCGATCTCTTGGATCACCCTAGCCTTGAGCAACTTCTGCACTTCGGCTTTTGCTGCCTCTTGGCGATCGGCGGACATCTTGCGCAGCTTCTGTTTCCTTGGCTTGGCATCTGGCTTGAACGACAGATGATGCATGATGTGGTCCGTCGAAACACCTCCCACTTCGTCGGGGCTCTAGGCGAAGATGTCAATGTTCTTCTTGAGCACCTCCAGGATGTTCTCGGCTTCCTCTTCACCCAGATCGCCCCCTAGCTGGACAAACTTTGTGGGATCTGCGTCATCGACTTGCATCATGATCACCTTGCCATGAGGGACGGGCTTCGGCATGCGTCATCGACTTGCATCATGATCACCTAGCATGGTCGTGTGGTTCGGCCTCAACATTGTGCACTGCCCTGTTGATTGCGGCCAAATCGCCCTTTGATGCGGTCGGAGGTTGAAGCCCCCTAAAGACGATCACGCCTGTTGGACCCGGCATCTTGAGCTTGAGATAGTTGTGGTGAGAGATGGCTTCGAACTTTTTCAAGGTTGTGCGGCCGAAGATGACGTTATAGTTGTATGGGATGTCGACAACGTCGAACAGTATTTGCTCTTCGCGCCTATTTTCACTTGTGCCAAAGGCTACCACCAATTGTACTTGGCCTAGGACTTGAACTGCTTCACCGCCAAAACCACGAAGCGAGGCCGGTGCTTGGGTGAGAGCTAGGGTTGGCAACCCCATCTTGGCATATGCTTCGTCGAAGATGACATCGGCCGAACTTCCTTCGTCGACTAGGATTCGCCGAACTTCGAAGCCAGCTACCTCGGCCGAGATAACCAGGGGGTCTTGATGTGGGAACAGCACTCCTTCGGTATCTTCTGGTCCGAAAGAGATTTGCTGATTCAAGTACTTCGGAGCCCCTACGCCCGCCGCGGTGATGGTTTGCACCATTCGCAGCTGCATCTTCTTCTGCCGCTTCGACGGTCGGACTGGCGGATCGGCCCTTGTAATCACTTGAATTACTCTGCGCTGCACGTCTTAGCGCTGTTCGGCCGGGGGTGCTTGTTCTTGAGTAGCTGCATGAGGTGCTTCGACAGCAGCCCCTTGTTGTGACCTTGGGTCTTGAGCGTTGCCACGCTGTCGGATGTTTCGGCATTGCTTGGTGGTGTGCGAGGATCGTCCGTGGTAGGCGCAATAGAGGTCTTTCCTGACCTTCTTACGAACAGGTTGTTGATGGCTGCCTGCTTGCTGGGCGTCAAACTCCTTGCGGAGGGCTTGGACCTTCTCGACAGCCATCACAGCCTTGCCCGCGCGGTCAGTTCTGAATTTTCTCCAACTCATGGGAGCTTGGCTCAGCCTTGGCGGCTGTCCCTGGTTCGCCGGCTGAGGTTCGCGAACAGTGAGAGGAGCTAATTCGGCGACCTGTGCTTGTACTTGGGCTTGGGCAGCGGCGATGGAGGCTTTATCGTACTCGGCTTGGATTGCTTGCCTTCGCTTAGAATCCTCTTCACCTCTTGCGTACCCGTCAATCATGCGAAGCAGGTGCTCGAGAGTCTGCGGTTCCTTGTTGGCGATTTTTCTTGTGAGTTCGCTTTCAAGCAGCTCGACCGAAGCAGCGTTGATGACAGACGCTTCGGTTATATCTTGAATTTGGCATCGGGCTTGCGAGAAACGATGCATGTATTCCCGTATTGATTCCTCCGGCCTCTGGCGAATGCCGAGTAGATGTTGCTGCGTCTTCGGCTCCCCATAGGTGCTTCGAAAGTTAAGGACAAAGACATCGTGCAATTGCTAATAAGTAAATGCTGTTAGCTGGTAAATTGAAGTACCAAGAACGAGCGATGCCGTCTAGAGTGAGATGGATTACCTTTGCCTTGGTATTTTCGTCGCCATGAGCGGCTTCGATCACGGACTCGTAGATGGACAGAAACTCTTTTTGGTCCGTTTCGCCCGAGTATCGCGGAACGGGTGGGAACTTGAACTAGGGTGGGATTGGGCGAATCTTGATTCCCCCACTTAGCGGCAGCCCCTTTTCGCCCCTGCCTTGCTCACGGCACCTTGCTGCGAGGGCCCGTTCGGCTGTGGATATGGCGTGGCAAAGGGCGAAGTCATGGCTTGCACGAGTGGCTGGGCCACAATGTTCAGCTGCCCGGCCCCGAACGGTGGTGCTTGGTGTGCCGGCATGGATGGGTCGAATGAAGGCTGGGTCCAAGCCATGGCAGCCTGGTTCGGCGCCTGATTTGTTCCGAAGCCTAGTGTCGGTGCTTGTGGTCGAATGGTTGGTGCTTGAGTGGCGTTGCTGAAGTCGAACTGCGGTCCTTGACTCCGTGGCGAAGCCCCCGGACCAGGCTGGTTCGACAGCAGCCAACTGGGTGCACCCTGACTTGTGTTCCCCTCCGATTGGGCTGAAAGGGTTGTACTTGAAATGTCATGGGGTTGGTTAAGTTGCTGAAGGAAAGCTTGAAGCTGTGCCTACAAGGCCGAAGCCCCCTCCGCCATTGCTTGTGACATTTGACCGGGTTGTGTGCGGTGTACTTGGGCAGCGACCGGCCGAACCTGCGGCTGCACACACCAGGGGTCTGGTGTGCTGTTGCGGCCGAAGGCTGCCCGACGAAGTACACCGGCGCTTGCTTGGCTTGTGGTGGAAGAGCCTGAATCGGTGCTTGCGGGTAGACTTGGGGTGGGATGTAGCCCGTCGAATACTGGAGAATTGGGGCCGAAGCGACCTTAGCTTGCCGTGCTGCTTCGTACGCCTACTGCTGCTCTTGCATTTGGTGAAGCATATATTGAAGTCGCGTCATGTTCTGGCGCATGGCCTCCATGTGAGCTTCGGCTTGTGCTTCAAGGTTGGGGTTGGCTTGCGCAGCGGCAAGCACGGTCGAAGTCGTAGCCGGTTGTGACGAAGCGGCTTGGAGCGCCACCAATTGGGTTGTCAAAAGGATCTCCGCCCTGGTCTGGAGCGCCCTTGCCACCGCAGCTGCCTTCGCCGCATCAACCGTGTTCGGCACCTGCCCCACCGAAGCAGCAGGAGCCGAAGGTGGTGGTTGCGGCGCTGGTGCCGAAGCCGATGGTGCTGCCCCAGCTTCGACGATGGCGCCGAAGGCTCTGCTCCCTCTTTGGTGGCCATCGCCTCTCCTCCTGCACCCTCCTTTCGCTTATCAATCTTCTCCTTTGCGACCTTCTCTGGTGGCATTCGCTCTCAGTGGTTTCGCTCGGAGGTCCCCACGGTCGGCACCAGCTGTTGTCGAAGCGACAACTGCATACGTCGAAGGATGTGGTTACTCAACAATTGTTGGGAATAGTAAAGTGTATTAATTTAAGAATTTTTCTTGGGGATCCCCCCTTACATGGCCCTAGGGGTCTATTTATAGTCCTAATACAGATCCCCCTATTAGGGTTTAGGTTTTACAGGGGAATTTGCATGGTTGCCCTTATGAAAGGGATACTTGTATGGGTATACAGTGTAATTGAGATACATGGGCCTATAACGGGCCAATTGGCGAACGCTGGCCCACTGGCCAACGGGCTAGAGCGGCTGGGATGGCCCCTTGGGCCTCCTTGGAGCTAAGCTCGATACGACGAAGTCATCCTCCTTCGGCATGCACCCTTCACCATTCAGTCTTCGCCCAGGACGCATTTGGACTTGCGGGGACCCAACGCGACTCTTCACCCTTCGCCGCTTTCGCCCCATAGTCTTCGCCATGAAGCTTCGCCCCAATGAATCTTGATGCCTCGAGTCTGAATTCTCGCTGGTTGCATGGTTTCGGCAGGTCTGGTCGAAGGGTCTCATGACATACCGCCAACAGAGTTGTTTTGGTCTCTTAGGCCTATGAATGTGGTTCAGATCCCTCCGGTGGTTTGGTCTCTTACATCCTCATTCCATTCATACAAGTGAATTATTGATCGAGCAGCTCTATAGCTGTGTTGCTGAATTATATTAGTGCCAAGGCACTATCTGAAAATTGGACACGAGGATTAAACAAAATAATATCAGTCAATAACATTGCACTATAAGTTTATCTACCATATGGTTGTTAAAAGTTTTTTTTGTCGACGGTATCCCCTAAGGTTTCACATCATCTCAAGCGAAGGTTTGGCAAAAGGTTTAACTTTTTACCCATTTTTAAACACATGACTCAGCTAAAGATTGCTTTTATCCATGAAAGTTTTTTTAAGCTCCTATAATTTTATCATGGACACAATTTATGACATGTTAAACTAGAAACTAAACTTTGAGGTTGTTACAGGTCTACCCCTTAAAAGAATCTCGTCACGAGATTCCTTCGGCTCATACAGGTGGTATGGAACTGGTTATGAGTTGTCTATGGTAGTTGGTTTCCTTCTTGAGAAAAATATTGGTTAGGAAATAAGGTGAACTTAAAGCTGAAACAAGAACTAGTACTCATTGGCTTTATATAAACCCTTGGCTTTGATTCTAACTGCAAAGGAAAAAAAAAAACTACTGAAGCTTGGTTTCACCAACTATACAACATTTGGCTTCAGCTTGACAAGTTTAACATTAAATGCAATGAGTTTAGAGGTTGTCAATGTCTTTCCAGAAAAACAACTAACTACCGTTAGGTTAAGACATGTTTGATCGCATGCTGACCAAGCTAACTATAGTTTGTTCTATGCAATGCTAGGCCATGGGTTGATATATGTTGTAATACACTCGCACCATGATGCGTTTATGAATGTCATGATGTGCATGTATGAATGAGATGATGCAATATGCACACGAGATGATGCAGTGAGATGGTGACATGGTGTGTCTTGCAAGATTGCCACAGGACACGTTTATGGGAATCTGAATAAAAAGAGGCTTTGACTTGGCTTAGCAGCTGTAAGGGAGAAAAACAGTGGAGCTTTGTGGATTATCTGGTGTTTAGTTGGTTTGGTCTCTTATATCCTCGTTCTATTCATACAAGGGAATTATTAATCGAGCAGCTCTATAGTTGTGTTGGTGAATTTTATTAGTCCCAAGGCACCATCTGAAAATTGGTCATGAGGATTAAACAAAATAATATCGGTCAATAACCTTGCACTATAAGTTTATCTACCATATGGTTGTTAAAGTTTTTTTTATGGATGGTTTCCCCTAAGGTTTCACATCGTCTCAAACGAAGGTTTGGCAAATGGTTTAATTTTCTACCCATTTTAAAACATAAGACTCAGCTAAAGATTGCTTTTATCCATGAAAATATTTTTAAACTCCTATAATTATATCATGGACACAGTTTATGATATGTTAAACTAGTAACTAAATTCTGGAGTTGTTACATGTTCCACACTAGGTAACTTGAAGCAAGGCGAGGGAAGCACCTCAAAAGGTATCATCCTTTTCACCACCAGTGTAGATGTATGAGGGTGATTGGGTCCCAACTAAGGATGCCCCCGTTGGACCCAAGTTCCTCAATAGGAGGCCAGAGGTTTGTCTTGGCAAAGTGCCAGTGACAGCCGGTGGCAAGTGCCTCATAACATGCATTGGGGATACTCCCGCTCCTCCAGATCAAGTCGTCTACCTCCTTCCAGTCGACGGTGTCGCTCTGTTTCCTCTTGGGGGGAACCTAGGTGAACTCACTCGGAGGAAGGGCAACGTTGAGCTGCAGCCTGGAGAAATTCAGCACACGCTCGAAGGACACATTGTGCAATCTCTGGAGTGGCAGCAAAATGTTAATGCATAAATAGCAAACTTCAACAACATGATGCGGCAATAGCAAACCAATTGGTATGCCTACTTTCACCACCAAGGGTTCAATCCCTATCAAGAACCCTGAGCAAAAGGCAAGCTTGGGGGGAGATGTCTCTCCCCTACCAAGGTGATTTGTATCATCTCTTTTTAAACTGTATAATTCCTTTCATGATGCATTCATAATATATGAAAACAAAATAAAAATTTGCAAAATATATAAAAACAAAAAAAATAGGTTAGAATTTGCAAAATATATAAAAACAAAAAAATATAGGTTAGAATTTTATATGCTAGGTAAGACTGCCTAGTTCTTTATGTTTAAATGATGAATAGTTGCTCTGTCCTATCTCTCTTATGTATTGGATCATAAGTTAAGTATTCTCTCATGTTTTAAGTTGAAAGGTCAAATATTATCCGGGAACCTGAGATATGTGAGTAGCACATTTCATATCTAAGTCTATGTTGTTGCGAGATATGATATGGTAAAATAGAGTTGCTAAGATCTTGTTCTAAATTTGACTGGAATTCTGGAGTTTTATTTTTCGAAATGATAAACTTAGCGAGTTTCTTATTTAATATAAATTATTACCAGAGCCATATATTCTTTACAGTTCAAAAACCTTATACTTATGGTTGCTTGTGATTCCATTGAACTTTGTCAAAGTTCTTGTGACCCGTGTAAGATGCTTTCACACTTTATTGATCAAGAACACATCCCCCATATACACACACTTATGCTAAACTTCTACAATGTAAAGCTAGCATCCACTTCATCCATTTCATCCACTTCATCCATAAAATAAATGTTCCATATTAGTCATGCCTCTTTTTTCAAAAAGTACCATTCAAAATAAAGAGAGGGATGGCTATGAAAAAAGAGAAAAAGAAAATCTTGCTCATACAAAGTATGAGGCATGATTAAAAAAAAGAAAAAAGGAAGCTAGCCATACACTCTCTCAAGTTTCAAAAGAAAAAAAAGGGAAGAAGAGGTATAAAAAAAGAGCCATTTCGTTTCACATCCACTACCATATCACATACATATTACACAATCTTGATCAAAAGTATGTTGTCCTATTCTTTGGTCCAAGTTTTGACTTAGTAATAAATGTGAATACAAGTATGCCCTATTTGATCCCTGCCAAACTCGACAAATCTGACCTGTAGAATTGGGACCAAAAAGGCAAATATCTTAATGAGGAACACACATGCACATTTTGAGTGAATGGGAGAATCACTTGAGAAACTTGGATTTTATTTGCAAAATCATTCGAAAACTTCCGGAATGAAAGTTAGATAAGGGATGAGTGAATAGTGCTCTACTAACCATTCTGTTTCTCAACCACCCAAGACAAGGAGAAGCATGTTACCCATGGGTATTAGGTGTATGGGTAAGCCACCGTGCCAACTTGCTTGACTCGAGAGAGAGTACTCATACTTTGCACCTTCTATATTTGAGATACAACATAGTAGCAACTCCTGATCGACAACCATGTCTTAATCTTAAAGTTCTTTACTTGGTATGAGCAAAGGTTTTTACTTTCTAGGTTTAAAATCGTGAAACAAATCATTTAAAATAAATTGTTCCTTTAACCTAGAGCAAATTTCTAATTTTAAAAATATATTTAATCAAGTGGAAATGGCATGGTGGGATTTTTCTTGAATTCCCGTTGTTAAAATACATTAACAGGATATTTAGTGGAATTTTCAGAGCCCTAGAAATAATTTCAATCAATTAAAAACCTTCACAGCAATAATTTAATCCTTGGGAAATTCTTTTCCCTTTTTTTCTCTTTTTCGGGCCGTCGACCCATCTTCCTCTCCCTTCCCGGGTCGGCCCAGGGCCGCACGCCGCCCCATCCTCTCCCTCTCCCGGGTCGGCCCAAGGCCGTGGCCCGCGACACGAAGTCCGCTCCACCTCCCTCTCCCTCCCGGGCCACCGACAGGTGGGGCCCAGTGTCAGGCTGCCTCCTCCCCAGCCGACCGTGCTGCCCGGCCGCCGCCCACGCCGCACACGCCTCCGCAACTGGTGCCACCCACCTCCTCGAGAAGTGCGCGCCGCCCATCTCCTTTCCCCCCACTCTGCACCCCCTCCCCACATCATAGAGCCCGGGATTCGCAACCGAATCCCAGCCCTCTCCCCTCTCTCCTCCCCGACTCCCGGCGAGGATTCGGGACCCATCGGTCGATCCCTAGCCACGGGACCCTATACAACAACTCCTCTCCGCACTCCCCTCTCTCTTTTTCCCCTAGCGCCGATCACTCTCGTGCCTTCTAGCGCCGCCGCCGCCATCGTCTTCTTATCCTCCGGTGAACTCTCTCTCTTTCTCACTCTCTCCTCTCTATCCCACCACTCGGCCACCGCTCGCACGCACCTACGCTGCCGCTCGGTCACCGCCGCCCGCGCCGCCGCGTCTGACAACCGCCCGTGTCGGCTGCCGTCCGCGACGACCGCCCGCGCGCGCCGTCGTGCCATGGCCGCATCATCTCTCAGCGCCGCCCGCTCGGCCGCCGCCCGCGCCAACCCCCCCGCCCGCGTGCGCGCCGCGGTACCATGGCCGCACTGTCGCTGCGGCTGCCAGCCGTGTGGCAATTTATTTCATGTTATCTTTAGACTTGGGCAATTTATACTATCTCGGTTCAGTCCGATCTATCCCAATTGCTTATTTCTAAAGTAAGATTGATATATTGATTATGTAACACTAATCTTTACAGCCGATATACTAGTTTTAGGGTTATTTTCATATTTACTTATACCTTACAGCCGATTCATGCTTTATTGCATCGGCTAGGTTACATACGATATGAAATCGGCCCTATGGCCGATTGTCTATCGTTTACTAACATTCTTTGCATATTTTTTCTTGTTGATTGTAGGATCAAATCAACTGGCACGCCCTTGAACCTAAAACCCTAATTTTGGACCTGCACTAGAGTTAAGCAGATCTCTCAGGCCAGTGTGTGTTTTTTTGCATCAACAGGCTTTTGGCACGCCTGGTGGGACATTGGGTCATCATGTCGCCAAACATCACTGAAGTTTCGGAGGACAACATCTTGTCGGTTACGGTCGAGCAGCTGAGTGAACAGCAGAGAGAAGAGATGCAACAGATGATGAATCAACTCCAGAACCAATATCTGCACTCATTCAGTCACACGGCAAGGCACGGTTATTCAAAGAGCTAAAGTCAAGATACCGATGATCGTGAAACAAGATCCAAGCACTTCTGGCTTAGGAGAAGAAAAAGACAAACAGACCAAGGCTGAATCAAGTGATGAAGAACTCCACACATTGCAAAATCGCATTGATTCGGTCGTGTATCATGCTTTGGTCAACCAGTCTGGAGTACTCGTGAACACCTTAACAAACATGATCAAGTCGGTGGTTGATGGGACGATAGCCGAGGAAAAGTCCAAAGGACCTATATATTTATCAGACGGCACGTTCCCTGCATACAGAACTGTGAAACAGACATTGGTGGGAATCAAACGAATCAACAATTACTTCAAACTCAGGCTCCATCGGCTCCTTACTCAAGCTCAAATATTCCAGCTATTTTAACCAGATCACAGCCGATCACTGGGGGGCAGGCATCAACTTAGTTAACACCAGAACAATTGATGAGTATTCTTCATCCAAAACCGCCAGCTGTCGACACATCTTATCAACTTCCTTCGGTTCCACTGCAGCCGATTAGAATTACTCAGCCGATAGGCCAGCAGTACAGCACAGAGCAACTCCCATATGTGCCACCTCAAGGCATATCGGCTGGCTTCAATCATCTCTATCAACCTCACTCACCACGACCTCAGCCGATCCAATACGGCCAGATGGATCCACTCCAGCAACAGTATGGTGGAGCAACACCACACCAACCCTGGGCCGATATGATCGCTAACGTTATGAGAGAGCAGTTTGGACTCAAACCAAAAGACAATGGCAACATGTATCGGCACCCATATCCAGAGTATTTTGATCGGGTTCCACTGCCAAACCGATACAAAGTGCCAGACTTCTCCAAATTCTCAGGGCAAGATAATATATCTACTTATGAGCATGTTAGCTGATTTTTAGCTCAGTGTGGTGAGGCATCAGCTACAGAAGCCCTCAGAGTTAGATTGTTCCCATTATCATTATCTGGATCGGAATTTACTTGGTTTTCATCTCTACCTTATAACTTAATCACAAGTTGGGCCAATCTGGAGAAACAAATCCACAAGTACTTTTTCAATGGAGTTCAAGAGATGAAGCTATTAGACCTCACAGCAATTAGGCAAAAATCAGATGAGTCAGTTCCAGATTATATTCAACGGTTCAGAGATGTGAGGAACAGATGCTATAGTCTAGCCCTGACAGATTCTCAATTAGCCGATTTGGCCTTCCAAAGTTTGTTGGCACCGATAAGGGAAAGGTTTTCAGCCCAAGACTTCGAGAGCTTGGCTCATCTAGCTCAAAAGGTATCGGCTCACGAAATAAGGTTCCAAGAAGCAAGGAAATTTATTAAAAAGGCAAACAATGTCAACAATGTCTACGGCTATGACTCTGACTCTGAAGATGATGACCCAGAAATCAACGCAGCCGAGTGGGCTAGGAATAAGAAGACGGTGGTCTGTCAATGGGTCAAGAGTGCAGGAAAAGAGGAGAGATTTGATTTTGACATTACCAAAGCCGATAAGATTTTTGAGCTTCTTCTCCAGGAAAAACAGATTCAACTGCCAGCAGGACACGTTATCCCATCAGCTGAAGAATTGAAGAAAAGGAAATATTGCAAGTGGCATAATACAGGGTCTCATAGTACTAATGACTGCAAGATTTTCAGGCAACAGATCCAGTCAGCTATGGAACAGGGCAAGATCAATGAAGACAAGAGGCCGATGAAGATAGATGGACATCTGTTTCCTGTTAACATGGTGCACTCTGGATACAATCGGAATACAGCCGATGGAGGTAAAAATTATTCCGGGAGCATTAGATCGGCTGGTTTGATAAACAAGTATCAAAAGAGGCGCCAATGAGAACAGGAGTCATATTCTCATGAAAGTGAAAGATATTTTGATCCACACTGGAGTTGTGAATTTTTCAGATTTTGCTGGAATGAGGGTATGAGGTTGCCGTCTGTTGAAGACTGTCCTGGATGCAGTGACCCTGACGCACAATTCATCCAAAGACCAAGCCGACATGATACAACTATACATCGGCCGATTCAGTCAAGGTTGCCAGTTCATGAAAGACATGGGCCGATGCAACAAAATAATGTTGAAGATGACTCAACCAGAGAATCCAAGCCAATGCATCCTCAATGGTGCCCTTCTGGAATCTTCACCAAAAATCAAAAGAGGAGAGTTCAAAGGATGAGGAACAGAGAACAATTCCAGGAGGTCGAAGGGGAAATTGAACATCGGTTGAGTCAGAAAACAAAAAAAGTCTGGCGTGAAGAGCAAAGTGGTGCCAGCTAACGAAGTCAAAGCCGATCGTAACAAGAATCGAGAACATAAGGCAGAGAGGCGATGTCATCCGACATAAACATCATTTTCATATTACCAGCCGAATACGCACTTGAGCAAGTTGTCGAGCAAGAAGAGGATCTACCATCGGCTAAATTGATGCTATCTCCACAACAAGCTGTTTTTGAGAAACTCGAAGGAACCGACCATCGGCACCTCAAGCCGCTGTATGTTAAGGGATTTGTCACTGGCAAGCCGATGTCAAAGATGCTAGTCAATGGTGGGGCAGCTGTTAATATAATGCCATACACAACGTTCAAGAAACTTGGGAAGAATTCAGAGGATCTGATCAAGACTAACATGGTTCTAAAAGAGTTTGGCGGGAATCCATCTGAGACCAAAGGAGTTTTGAATGCGGAGCTAACCATCGGTAGTAAAACAATTCCTACCACGTTCTTTGTTATTGATGGGAAGGGTTCCTACAGTCTATTGCTGGGAAGAGATTGGATCCATGCCAACTGTTGCATCCCCTCAACAATGCACCAAAGTCTGATTCAATGGCAAGGGGACCAAATTGAAATCGTGTCGGCTAGTCAGCCAATGTAGCTAGTGCCGATTTATCTTTTTGGGAGATGGAGGGAATTGATTGTTTATCTAGAAAAGTTTCACAAGGAGATTACTTAAAAGTTTCTGATGATGCCATACAGCAAACAGGAGATGGAGAGCCCCAATTCTTGTTTTGAGGGCGCCGTGGAGGGTTCCAACTTCTACACAAAGGACACTGTTGATGATCTCGACGGCAAGCTAGGACAAGGTTTATGTCGGCCGATGAATTAGAAAAAATCGACATTGGACCAGGTGATAGGCCTAGGCCGACATATATTAGTAAGGGTTTATCAAAGGAATTTAAATGTAAATTAATAGCACTTTTGAAAGAGTTTAGAGATTGTTTTGCCTGGGAATATTATGAGATGTCAGGACTTAGCCGATCGATAGTTGAACATCGGCTCCCTATCAAGCCAGGCTATCGGCCGTACAAACAACCCCCAAGACGTTGTAAAGCTGCAATGTATGATGCTATTAAGGCCGATATTACAAGACTATATGATGCTAATTTTATCAGACCATGCCGATATGCTGAGTGGATTTCTAACATAGTACCAGTTATCAAGAAAAATGGCAAGCTTAGGGTTTGCATTGATTTCAGAGACTTGAACAAAGCTACACCAAAAGATGAATATCCAATGCCAATAGCCGATCAGCTCGTCGATGCAGCATCTGGGCACAAAATCATCAGCTTCATGGATGGCAACGCTGGTTATAATCAAATCTTCATGGCTGAGTAAGATATTCACAAGACTGAGATGTCCTGGTGCTATCGGCTTATATGAGTGGGTAGTTATGACTTTCGGCTTGAGAAGTGCTGGTGCTACATATCAGAGGGCAATGAATTATATTTTTCATGATCTCATCGGCACATTAGTGGAGATATATATTGATGACGTGGTGGTTAAATCTAAGGAAGTTGATGAACATATAGCCGATTTGAAACAGGTCTTAGAAAGAGCAAGGAAGTATGGGTTGAAGATGAATCCTACTAAGTGTGCTTTTGGCGTATCAGCTGGTCAGTTTCTTGGGTTTTTGGTACATGAGCGAGGGATCGAAATTCCTCAGAGGAGTATTGAGGCAATTAAAGATATAAAACCTCCATAAGATAAGACCAAGTTACAATCATTGATCGGCAAAATAAACTTTGTTCGGCGTTTCATATCAAACCTGTCTGGCCGAATAGAACCATTTACTCCTTTACTAAGGTTGAAAGCCGATCAAAAATTTGTCTGGGGAGAGAAGCAGCAGCAAGCATTGGATAATATCAAGGAATATTTGAGTACTCCTCCAGTTCTGATACCACCGCAGAAAGGGATTCCATTTAAATTGTATCTGTCAGCCGATCAGAACTCTATCGGCTCAATTTTGATCCAAGAGGTTGAAGGGAAGGAAAGAGTTATATTCTATCTCAGCAGACGTCTTTTGGATGCAGAAACAAGATATTCATCTGTGGAGAAATTATGCCTGTGTTTGTATTTTTCTTGCACAAAGTTAAGACATTATCTACTCTCCAATGAGTGCATCATAGTATGCAAAGCCGATGTGGTGCGATATATGCTATCGGCTCCTATTCTGAAAGGGCGAATCGGTAAGTGGATCTTATCTTTGTCGGAATTTGATCTCGGGTATGAATCGGCTAAGGCATTTAAAGGGCAAGCGATAGCCGATTTCATAGTTGAACACAGAGATACTAGTGTGGACAATGTTGATATAATGCCATGGACTTTATTTTTTGATGGATCTGTTTGCACCCATGGTTGTCGTATCAGCTTGGTAATTATATCGCCTAGGGGGGCAAGTTTTCAGTTCGCTTTTACTATCAAACCATACTCTACAAATAATCAAGCAGAATATGAAGCTGTTCTCAAAGGATTGCAATTATTGAGAGAGGTTGAAGCCGATGCTGTTGAAATTATGGGTGATTCGTTGTTAGTAATAAGTCAGGTATCTGGAGAATATGAATGTAAAAATGACATCTTGATGGTCTATAATGAAAAATGTCAAGAGCTGATGAAAACTTTCAAGATAGTTACTTTGAAACATATCCCTAGGGAACAAAATGTTGAAGCCAATGATTTAGCTCAAGGTGCATCAGGCTACAAGCCGATGTTACAAGGAATTGAAGTAGAAGTGGCATGTATTCCAGCCGATGATTGGAGGTTTGATGTTTTTGAGTATTTAAAGAATCCTGCTAGATCGGTTTCAAGGAAATTACGATACAAAGCTCTCAAATATGTTCTTTTGGATGACGTGTTATACTATCGGACGATTGATGGAGTTCTTTTGAAGTGCTTGAGCATGGAAGAAGCAAAAGTTGTCATGTGTGAAGTTCATGAAGGTATTTGTGGGACACATCAATCGGCTCACAAGATGAAGTGGTTAATTCGAAGAGTTGGATATTTTTGGCCGACAATGCTAGACGATTGTTTCAGGTATTACAAGGGTTGTCAGGACTGTCAGAAATTTGGAGCAATTCAGAGAGCATCAGCATTGGCTATGAATCCTACTGTCAAGCCATGGCCGTTCAGAGGTTGGGGCATCGATATGATCGGCCAGATCAATCCACCATCAAGTAAGGGGTATAAATTCATATTAGTTGCAACTGATTATTTTACTAAGTGGGTTGAGGCAATTCCTTTAAAGAAGGTTGACAGCAAAGATGCAATTGATTTTGTCAAAGAACACATCATATACAGATTTGATTTGCAACAGACGATTACAACTGATCAAGGTTCTATATTTGTGTCTGATGAGTTTGTTCAGTTTGCCGATAGTATGGGAATTAAGTTGTTAAATTCTTCACCGTATTATGCGCAAGCAAATAGGCAAGCTGAGGCATCTAATAAAAGTTTGATTAAGTTGGTTAAGAGGAAAATAGCCGAATATCGCAAGAAGTGGCATACTATTCTGGCTGAAACATTGTGGTCCTATCGGATGGCTTGTCATGGTGTAATTCAGGTACCTCCTTATCAACTAGTTTATGGGCATGAAGCTGTCTTGACATGGGAAACTAACATCGGCTCTAGACGAATTTTTTTACAAGATGAGTTAACAACCGATGATTATCATAATTTGATGGTTGATGAGTCAGAGGATTTGGTTCATACTAGGTTGTGAGCTCTTGAAAAAGTTAGGAAAGACAAGGAGAGAGTTGCCAGGCATTATAACAAAAGGGTTGTGCCCAAATTTTTCGAAGAAGGTGAGCTGGTTTGGAAATTGGTGTTGCCGATAAGGGCTAGAGATAATAAATTCGGCAAGTGGTCACCGAATTAGGAGGGGCCGTTTCAAATCCACTAATGCGTTTCTAAAGGGGCCTATATGTTAAAAGGGCTTGATGGAGAGGTATTTGGAAGAGCACTCAATGGAAAGCACTTGAAGAAATATTACCCAAGTGTTTGGATTGGTTCGTAATCGGCTATGATTTGCCGACTTATGATTGACAGCCAATGTATTTACATTGCCTTTAGATGGCCGATATTGTTATCGCCCTTAGGTATATAAGTTTGCAGCATTATGTTCCCTGCTACAAACTTGGGGGGCATGGAGGACGAAAGTTGGAAATTTTTTGAGCAAATTTTTGAACACAAGTTATACAAGTGGTTTTCACACGTCAGTTCGATGGCCGATAGCAACTTTTATCTCCGAATTTGGCTAAGTAAAAATCGGCTCGATGGCCAATATGTATATTACAGCAAAAGTATTAATCGGCATAAAAGATATTAGAGTATGTGTTACAAGTCAAGTGTTCTAGCCGATTACAGAGTTGGTTACAAAAAACTTTCTAAGTCCATATTACAAGCTATTATTGGGATAAATAGCGTTGGATAGCCAATTGCGCCCTTTGTTGGATTTCTTCAACTTCTGCAATTGCTTGGGCATCTTGTGCATCGGTTCCAGGGATTACTTTCAGGGACTTAGTCATGTTGGCCACATTCTTTATAGCCGATCTCAGTTTTGCTTTTTGTTCTCCAATAGCCTTCGGGAGATCGGCTAGTTTCTGCTTTTCCAAAGCGATCTTAACGTTGCATTCTTCAAGTTTAGCTAGAAGATCGATTCTTTCAGCTTCCAATTGATCTATAGCAGCTTTAATCGGCTCTTCGGCTAGTTGATCAAGTTTATTCTTCTCATCATGCACCAGCTGTCGATTTGCTTGAATGGTGGCCTCAACGCTTTTCTTTTCCAGTCGATCAGCTATCCTTTGTCTGGCTTTCTCTAGTTTGAATTGATGCTGCTCAAGGTACATAGCTGGAGTAATGACATTGGATAATTCGTCCGGGAGCAGAGCTTGAATTTCTTGAAATCTTGCCCGAACAGTGCTGCAATCGACTACTAGGCTGTCTAGAGATGCCTCTAGCCGATGAGATATGTCTTCGAGATTTCTCTTTACGTCATCGCTTAAAGGAGCCAAGCCCTTGCTTGTAATATCTCCTTCTGCTTCTTCATCAAAATAGTCTTTAATGTCAAAAGAGAATAAATCGGCTAAGACCTGAAAGGAAGAGGAACAAAGAGGATATAAATAACGAAGGATTTTGTATAGCCGATTTGACATTTTGGGAGTGCAATACTTACAGGAATAGCAGGAGCAGCAATTTCTTCTTCAATAACATGATGACTGCCTGCAGCCGATGCAGTATGTTCACTAGAGATTGGCTGTGCTGCAGGCGATGGAGGGGAAGGAGGCTGGCAAAGTTTGGATATTTATGCAAGTGTTAGATAGTATCGGCTAACAAAAATGTTTGAAATCTTAGGAGATTGAAATTTACCAGAGGAATTTGGGCAGTTGGCTTAGCCGGTATTGGTGCTGGTTTCTTCTTCTCGGCTGGTCTTTTCTTCTGCGACATACAAAGTTTGGAAATTTAGATTGATTCTGAAAAAGGGAAATTTCGTGATAAAAGAGGTGAACTTACCCTGGGTTGCCAAGAGAAGACTGCTGGGGCAGCAGGAGTCGTGGGAGTTTGTTTTGGAGCTGGAGAAGCTGGAGGTGTTCTTTCTCCCACATCACTCATTTCAGCTAAAGCTTCGTCTATTACCTGTTCAATGGTTGCATCCTCTAGGGCCTCATCGATGTCATCGGTTGGTGGAGGTGGTTGCTTTTTGGGTTTTTTCTTAGCAGCTGGTGTCATGGCAGTTGGTATTTTAGCTTTCCTTTTTCTGCCCGCATCAGCTGTTTCCCTTAGCTGTCCTTGGAGCAGGCTTGATGTTTAGGGGCATGATAGCCGATGCTAGGAGGGGCCAAGCCACATCCGTTGGGTAGTAACCCTGCAGCATATTCGATGTCTTTGCCACTTTTGCTTATGCGGGGAGGAGATGAATCTGTGGTCTGAAAAAGCAAAGATAGTTTGTAAGTTGGAAGCAGAATCGGCTAATATATTTAAAACAGGAATGAGATAGAAGAATAAAGGAGTTACTGAGGGATCATGTCGGGAAAGAGGTCTACCATGTAGATTGTGGCCGATTGGTGGAAGAGGTGTTGTTTCCATTCAGCGCACCATGAAGTTAAAGCCCTGCTTCTAAACATGGCTAACTCAATATTGTTGATACTGCCAAGGGGTGGTCCTGGGATATTGAGCAGCCGATCCATCATCAGATTTGAAGTTATCTCTCCTCGGCATTGGATCTTGTCAGCAAACCACAAGCCGATTGGTAGTTGACCCATACCAAACTGTCTAGCCGAGCTCATTGGGTGATAGAATTCATATGATGCTTTAATGTTTCTGCCTTGATGGATGCCGACAGGAAGGATGCATGGGCTGATGGCAGTACTATATACCTCTCTGGACTTCTGAAATTTTTCATGGTTGATTTCTTCAAATCTGAAGTCCGATGGCAACTCAAAATTGATTGAATCTTCATAGAAGAGCCAAATTCTGGCATTTTTCTAGAAGCCATCATAGAAACTAAAGAACCAATCCTTGAGCAGTTCGGCTGATAGTTTTGCACCGGCATCGACTGGTGTGCTAGCATACTCTCCAAAAGATGTACACCTCCGATGGGTTATCTCTTCTCCATCATCATCAGTGATCGGCTCTAGTCTTGGGAATTCTGCTTCAGTCAAGGATGGCCGATTGACAGCTTTCATGACCACAAGATTAGGCAAGTTTGGAGTAGCCACCATGGACCACCTGCACTAACTACTGAGCCGACGACTAGCTTGGCCGATGCGTTGTTCAGAGTTTGATATAGATAGCCGAGCAATATTTTTCCTAAGGGAAACTGCGTTTTCTCCTCAAGTGCTTCGGCTGTGTGCTGCCAGTTGGTGGTTGGGCCACAGCTAGATCCGCAGAATAAGAATTTCTCCAGCCACATCAATAAAAATGCAGTGCGTTCTCTGGGGGAAACTGAACATTGACCCATGTTGGCTGAGATAAAACCAGACCATCCTCCTATGCTCTTGGTTTTAAAATCAAATCTATTTTTGGAATTCAGCATCATAGGATTGGCTGATGAGGAGATGTCCAGTCCAATAAGCATGGTTATATCCAATAGATTTGGGGTCATTGGTCCTTGGTTGAATAAGAAGGCATTTATGGTGTTAGACCAAAAATATGAGGCAGAGGCCATCAGCGGTTCATCCTTAGCCGAATTTGCCAGAGTGAGAGCTAATGCCTGGCCGATTCCGAGTTCATCCCAGTGGTTTTGCTTGCTAGCTGATACACGCTTATACCATGAGGGCCAGCTTTTCTCTAGGGATGGCCAGGATTTAAAGGTGTTTTTCCAGTGCCCTAGGTTTTGATTTGCTAGCCTAAAAGGAATTCTGTTGGTTTCGGTGATGATAAATTCAATCGGGTCCAGGTTGCCGATTGGTCCAAGAAAATAGTTGTTTTCATGGTTCAGACTGGGAACCGCAACTAAATTTGCAAGATGCTACAGATAGCAGAGCAGAAGGAAAAGAAGATGGAAGGAGATTGCAGAAAACTAAATCTAGCAAGGAAAAGGAGATCTAGCTGATGAGAACTTACCTCTGCGTATTCGGCCGAAGGAGCAGTGGACGGAGCGGATGAAGAAGACATTTTGCACCGGCGGAAGCTGGAGGAGCAGGAGGTTATTTGAAGATTGCCTGTTTGCGCCGAGGGGATCGCCGAAGTCGGGGGAGACAAGGATTGCTAAAGCGGTGGTAACAGTATAACGGTGTGAAGTTTCTCGGGGCCGTCGGTTAGGTATTTAAAGCAGTGCGGTAACGGTCAAAAACGGAAAGTGCGATATTCTCTCGGAGATAAGATTTGGCAAATCCGAAACATTACCAAATATTCCGGACTTGGGGTGCATGTGTTGACGACCAAATTTGGTAATTCAAGTATCGGAGATGAAGATAGAATCGAAGAGAATCGAGGAGATTAGATCGTATCGGAAACAGAGTGAGAATCGGTTGTAGTCCGAATCGGCTGTGAACTGGATCGGCAGGGTCAGAATCGGACAAGGTTAGCCGATTGAGCCAATTTCGGTAACATGACTCGATACACGTCACTGGGTTGTGTTAGCGTGCTTCATGTGGATTGCCATGCACGGATAGAGTCCTGAGGAGGCAATTGTATCTATTAATTAGGTTATTTTATGTAATTTCCTTATAGATATTCCCGGTAAGAGTCCGCCTAAGGGACTTGTTCGTTAGTTTGATTTGTATTAGGTTGATATGAGTCGTGTCCGTGATGGACAATGTTTGTATTTTCGGATATAAATATAATCCCGAGGTCTTGTAAATAACAACAACACACGTTCAATTAATCTCGGCGCATCGCCACCTTTGTTTTCTACTTTTCGACAAGTTTGTGCTCTTGAGTCGTGCTGCATCAATTTGATCTTCGACGAAAAGGTATATCTTGTCATGGTAGTTTGCATCATTAGGGCTAGTGCTTACATCTTTATGACACTCTAGTTCTATGTTGAGAATCTCCGAGTTATCATATACATTATTTAACTTAGATCAACAATGCCATCTACTTACATCGGCTAGATTCTTTTTAGGGTTTCGTTGATATCAGCTAGATTACTTTGTTGGTTTAGATTGTGTAATGTATCCACCATCCCGAAAAGGCAACCATTGGCTTGATTCTTTAGATCTCATGCTTTTTTTTATACTTAATGTTGCATTGGTGAAGTCCAACCTATTAAGTCGTATTTAGAATCATGATATCTAACTTGCTTTATGGTTGTTAATAAGGATAGTATCGGGGTTTCAGCTGATCTTACCTGGTATAGATGTTTTACATTGTTTTATGCTTTGTTTAATGTTCTATATCTGCCCCTTATATCAGGATCTAATCTAATATAAATATATTGAGCTTGATACCAATCTAATTGATTATAATTGAATATATTTATTTCTAGAGAATATCCTGGTATAAGGTTGTATCGGAGCTATAGCCGATACACACTTAAATCTAGATATCGGCTATGACATTAGTCTACATAATCGTTATTTCATGTTATCTTTAGACTTGGGCAATTTATACTGTCTCGGTTCAGTCCGATCTATCCCAATTCCTTATTTCTAAAGTAAGATTGATATATTGATTATGTAACACTAATCTTTACAGCCGATATACTAGTTTTAGGGTTATTTTCATATTTACTTATACCTTACAGCCAATTTATGCTTTATTGCATCGGCTAGGTTACATACAATACGAAATTGGCCCTATGGCCGATTGTCTATCGTTTACTAACATTCTTTGCATATTTTTTCTCGTTGATTGTAGGATCAAATCAACTGGCACGCCCTTGAACCTAAAACCCTAATTTTGGACCTGCACTAGAGTTAAGCAGCTCTCTCAGGCCAGTGTGTGTTTTTTGCATCAACACTTAGTTAACTCAACTGTTTTACCGCATTCAACTATTGTTTTTAAATGCTTGTTTTATGCCATTCAACCGTTTAGCCTCCTTTGGAATTACTTGCATCATTTTCTCCATTCCGATATGACTTGTTGAGTACGGTGGGTAGTAATCAGTCTTGCTTTACCATTTCCCACACCAGAGAAGGAGTACATGTCAGATGGTGGCTACTCGGAGGAGTAGGCTTGTTGCTGTCGTCGAGGATGCCCGTGGATTGGAGTCACCACGCTACGAGCCTACAGTTATCTAGAATAGCTTGTTTATCTTTTTCCGCTGCATTTTTGTAAGACTTCTTTTCATGGTGTTTGTAAGACACGGATCTGTATGTCAACTTTGTTGTTTGTGTACCCTGGCCAGTCATGGAGAGGGGCTTAATGCAAATTCTTCTTGGAATTTGGGTTTACGAATCTCTGGGCGTGATATTTGTTGATGGTCGGTCTAGATCAATTTCGACCGTCAATATTCCCGGAAATACTGGAGAACTAGCAATGCTTCATGCATACTTATGTAGAAATAATCTATTTCCACTTGTACTTGGCATTGTATTTGCTTATAGGAGACAACCGTATAAATGACAAAGAAATGGTGGGAAATACATGATCAACCAATTGGAGGTTGACATGTGGCATACACATGGATGGATGGGCCCACAAACCCAATGAAACACATGTAAATGGGCCAAATCACCATGCCACAAGACTGAGGACACAGCAGAGAAGGTCTAGGAGGAAGAAATGGCTAGGGAAGCTGGACAGGGTTCGGCCGAACCCTGAGTTCGGCCAAACCAGGAAAATGGCCATTGGCCCAGGCCCAAGCGGAAGGCGGTTACAACCGACCTCCCAATGACAGTTTTACCGGTTTTGGTGCTCTACAACGGTCATAAGCAGTTATAAAAGGACCTCCTCTCCTTCACTTCAACACACACCAAAAGGAATCAAGAAAGAAGTTTTCCTTAGCTATTTTACTTTGTTCTAACACTAGTGGAGTTAGAACTAGAATAGTTCTAGAGAATTCGGGTATGGTTCTAATAACTATTTCCTCTCTTGTAAGACTTTATTCAATAATAAAATATTCTTCTTTATATAGTTTTGGTCATTTACTTTACTTGCATAATTATACAAGTACCAAGTTTGGTTTAGACTTGTCTTGTATGAATTATATGGCTAATTTATTAGAGAGATGCATTGGTATTAACTTAGTGTTTATTCGGTTGATTGCTCTATATCATATGTAGAGATGTAGAGTAGTATTTAGTAATGTAAGCGCAGTGTTTAGATTTATAAATATCATTAAGTGGTGCTATATGCCACGGAACTGCAGCGGTGGGTCGCTAATGGTGACAAATCAGTACGGGTATTTCTCCACGTACGTATATAGGGCTAAGAAAGGTTCGGGGCGTGGGTACTCTTCCATACTTATCCATAACCGGTTACATAGATATGACGGATTATCGTAAGGAACTCAGTAATCACGGATGGTTTCTCTATATACCAGGAGAGCATTATTAGGGGGTAATGGTCATATGTTTGTATATTAGCAAGTGTATACTAAAATGACTATATACTGGAAGTACAAAAGTAGACTTTTCTTCTTTCTTCTCCACTTAGTCTAGACTAATATATAGAGAGAGTTAGCTTGAATGATCTTTTTGTGTGTCAGCCTACCCTATCACATAATTAATTAACCCCTGCATTAGATTTTAATCTACTTAAGTGTGATGTAAATTAATAACATAGTATTCTCTTACAATATCTTCTCTTGGGATTAAATAAATACAATATCTTGGAGATACTTCCGGGTGAAATTCTACAGCGGTATATCCGTGCGCTTATGGATTATATCTGTGATCGTAAGAAAATATCGACTAATATTTCTAGTGCTATTGCTTGGGATCAAATACCTAGTAACGTCGTTAAGAAATATCAATAGTACATAACCCCTTTTAGTTATTGCCGATACAAAACATCGACAGATAATCTCATCGAACCAGTTTCAATGGACAACCTCACCAGTTGCATATATAGGAAAATTCACAAGATAAAGATTCGTTTGAAACCACATTTGAAAATGATCAAGCGACACAGACATGCAATGATTTCTTTGGACAGTCAGAATGAACGCGACCCGAATTCACACAGACAAAAAACACTAATTCGATGGTTCGATGGTTACATCGGAGAATCAGAACAATAATATATCTACCGAACGCATGCCGCAAGTTTAATTCAATCCAGGACGATGCTAGATGCCTATAGGAACTGCCAGTGAAAACTCATCGTCGAGCGGTAATATCGCATTGTTAGACACGAAGTCACTTATCTGGAAAGCATTGGTTCAATCGACTAACTACACGTTAAACTTGACCTTCTTATTGGGTTAGATTTAGCCAATTTTCCTTGTGTAGCTGTGTGTGCTTTAATGGTTTAGTTTCACCATCGTTCTCTTGGCTAATGGTCTAGTTTTTACAATCTTTTTACCAAAAAATATTATTTCTCTGTCCACATCGGATATAGATCAAAATCTATCCACTCTCTCGGCTCGCACAACGCAGCACGCCTATATATAGAGCAAAATTAATGTTTCAATTATTGCAAGTACACATCAAAGATTCTTGGTAGAATCAACAAGTACTCTCACGTAGCTCAGCGGCTTACTACTTAGGGTGCAAATGGCCGGAGCACCGACCTTAGCATTCTCCGTCCGGCGGCGCGAGCGCGAGCTGGTGGCGCCGGCGAGACCGACGCCGTACGAGTTCAAGATGCTGTCGGACATCGACGACCAGGACATCCTTCGCTTCAACCGCTCCGGTATCCTCTTCTACCGCCACAACCCCTCCAAGGATGGCCTCGACCCTGTCAAGGTGATCAAGGCGGCGATCTCGGAGACGCTCGTGCACTTCTACCCCCTCGCCGGTCGGTTCCGTGAGCTGCGGCCAACGAGGAAGCTCGTGGTGGAGTGCACCGGCGAAGGCATCGTGTTCGTCGAGGCCGACGCCAACTTCCGGATGGATGAGCTCGGGACGTCGCTGGCGCCGCCGGTGCCGTGCTATGACATGTTGCTGTGCGAGCCGGAGAGCCCGACGGCAGATGTAGTTGACCGTCCTTTGTTGTTTATTCAGGTTATTAGCATGCAAATCAATTTATAGTGAAGTAAAATTTATGCATGGTACGTATAGGTACTACGTCTAATAACAAATGATGGTTATTACATGCATTCGGACGATACAGGTGACGCGGCTGGCGTGCGGCGGCTTTGTGTTCGGGATGCACATATGCCATTGCATGGCGGACGGCTCTGGGATAGTGCAGTTTCTGACGGCACTGACCGAGTTCGCCCGTGGCGTGCACGGAGCCCCGACGGTGCGCCCAGTGTGGGAGCGCGAGGCGCTCACCGCTCGATGGCCGCCGACCGTCACGCGCGACCACGTGGAGTACACACCCCCGCCCGACGCCGGCAAGGACGTGCTCTCCCCCACCGACGCGTACGCGCACCACGTCTTCTTCTTTGGGGCGAGCGAGATCGCGGCGCTCCGGTCGCAGGCGCCACCCGACCTGCGCGCTGTCAGCTCGCGGTTCGACCTGGTGGGAGCGTTCATGTGGCGCTGCCGCACCGCCGCGCTGCGGTACGACCCGGGAGACGTCGTCCGCCTGCACATGTTCGTGAATGCCCGCGTAAGGAACCGGAGCAAGCGGCCCGTGCCGAGGGGCTACTACGGCAACGCGATTGTGTTCGCTGCTGCGTCGGTGCCGGCGGGGGAGCTTTGGCGGAGGCCCTTCGGCCACGCGCTGCGGCTGCTCATGGAGGCCAAGGCGCGTGCGTCGGAGGAGGGGTACGTGCAGTCGGTGGCCAATTTCAACGCTGCTCACCGGAGGCCGCCGTTCCCTAAGGCCAGGACGTACCTCATCTCGGACATGACACAGGCCGGGCTGATGGCCATTGACTTCGGCTGGGGAAAGCCGGTCTATGGAGGGCCGGCGACGACAATGCTGGCCACGTTTCACCTTGAGGGGAGGAATGAGGTCGGTGAGGCAGGCGTCATTGTCCCCATAAGGTTGCCGAATCCGGTGATACAGAGGCTAATACAGGAGGTGAACAAGGGGCTCACTGCCGGAGCATCAGTTGCCATCCTAGACGACGCAAGAGCAAGCGTGGTGCCTGATGATTACGTTCTAGCAAAGCTGTAGGTCCTGTCGACTAAGTGCGGACTACTACGGATTGAATGCTTTCTCTTATAGTACGGCCACAAAAGTTATGCCGGATATAATGTACTAATTTCAAATAATAATAACGATAACAACAATAATAATAAAGCCAGGCTCTATGACCAAGTGGGTTGTGCTAAGATAGGCGTCGCATTCCCGGTTCCAAAAGTGGATTGTAACAACTATAAAATGTGTCTTCTACTTACTGAACAGACTCTGGGATCAAGCAGACCACGAAATGAGGGACACCATATGTTCAGTTGTCAGAAAATCCGACAAGGTGTAGCTGTGAGAATTGTGGCACAGTTGGAGGAATGGGCAACATCCAGTAATGTAAGACGGGCACTATAGCCCATCCAACATAGTAGCACACGGTGAGCACTGAGATGGGTTCAGCGATCAAAGATCATGGTAGCACACGGTTTGGCTAAGGAAGGTGTTTCAAAGGATTGTATCTCGACTTGGATTTCGATCCCCGTTTTATTTCTTCTTTGCTAGTAGGCGATTGTAATAATCGGAGTGTTTACTAGTTTTTGTGTGTTACCCCATATGTATTGTCGCAAAAGGTTAATTTTATAGTGCTTTCAGTAAAAAAAAAGTAACATAGCTTATACCGAAAACAGGGGCATGTGTTTCTACCATAATTTTGCTAATAGTTAGTTTTATTTGATCAAGCGAAATTATTTAGAACAGCTGGGATAAGTATTGGCTGGTTTGCGTGAAAGATTAATTTATGTGTGCGCGGATTAGCTGTGACGCACTGGGATTATATATGCAATCTATATATGGAGGAGTCCGAGAAGTGCATCTATGAGGCTTCAACTGTGTTGCGCGTCACGCGTGTCGAACCCTAGTTTGACCCCAAATCCTACGTGTATATTGTGCTAGTCCAACCATCATAGTTAGCACACACATTCAATATCGATACCACGGTTCATTCATCAAAGTACAGTACATAACAGTCCAAACTTCGATTACTTCACGGGCTGACCCTGTTACACACCATTTTCGATCAGGATTAAAAATCATTAAATAATTCAATTCTAAAATTTATATCGAAATTAAAAACAATTTAATAAAGTGAAATTAACGTGGGAAATAAAATATCCTTTAAAAATTATGGTTGCAAATATTTTTCTAATATTCTCCATGCCCTAAAATACTTCCTAAAATTTCCCGTGAATTTTCAAAGCTCATTATCTAATTTTAATACCACAAAATTTAATTAATTAATTAATTTAATTGAACAACAAATTAAAACTCCTCCCTTGTACATGGGCCGTTTCCGGTCCATGTCCTCTACTCTCCCCGTGCGGCCCGCACGCCCCCTCTGAAGCTACCAATAATATTTTTTGTTGGTACTTTGCCCGTCGTCGTGCACCAACGCATGGAATTAACATGTTCAAAGTTTAAGAAGTGTTGATGCTGATCCAGTGGGAAGCAAATAAGTGTTAGTTATTTTAGCCTAGTTGAGTTAATTAGCCAAGGATCATTAGCGGCTAGATTACCAAAGTAATTAGCATATTTAATTTTTGTTAAGTCCGAACAGGATTTCATGTGGGCCTGCGTGCTCTGTTTATTAGGCCCCTATTATATTGGCTATGTAACAGGGATCAAATTCTACAGCAGTGCCTCTCGATTCTTGGTGGAATCATCCTATACGTTCGTGCCGCATCGCACGGGTGGAGCTGTTATTTTTAGGCTTGTGACAACAACGTTGTGAGCCAATTCATCTATCATATCTTGGCATATATTCATAAATATTGCTGGTCCTTACTTTTATTATTTATCATAAGAGTGATAATTGATTCTTAGTTTGCCGAAAGAGTTTGATTGATATTCGGGGTGCTGGTTCAGCTATACATGTACTGCTACTACTACAGTTCTGAAGTTCCTGCTTGTTGCTGTGCATATATCACTAGAGAACCGATCTTTCTTCAATAATCGGAAATCACAAACTTCTCGGTACTATTACGAACCAGTACTAAAGATGATCTAATTTAGTACCGGTTCGTAAGCCGAACAGTTAGTTATGATCTCTAGAAATAATCATTGGGTTGCAATGGAAGAAGATGAAGAAGAAGACGACAACATTCTGGACTGGGCTCAATACTGTGGATTTGAAGAAAATACAACAGGCGAGGTGGATGGGCTGTTGCGGATAACGATAGTGCGGATGATCTTGGTCAGATGTTGTGCAACGTATAGAAAGACTACGAAAGTGAAAAGGAGGTCCAGAATTTAAAGCGTATGTTAGCGGACAAAAGACGTCCTTGTACCTAGGTTGCGAACAGGGGCATAAAAAGTTGGGTACCACACTGGACATCTTGCAATGGAAGGGAAAAATGGTGTGAGTGCCAAGGCATTTGGCGAGTTATTGAAACTCGTAAAGAACATTCTTCCGGAGGAAAAAGAATTGCCCGAAACAACGTATGAAGCTAAGAAGGTAGTATGCCCTCTATGTCTGAAAGTATAGAAGATACAAGCATGTCTGAACGATTGTATCCTCTATCACGGTGAGGAGTACGAGAACCTAGAAGCATGCCCGGTTTGTAGGGCACTATGATACAAGATTAGACGACATAACCCAGGTGATGTTGACGGATAGCCTTCAAAGAAAAGAGTTCCTCCTAAGGTGATGTGGTATTTCCTTATAATACCACGGCTAAGGCATTTGTTCAGGAACAAAGCGCATGCAAGAATGATGCGCTGGCATGCAAAAGAACGTAAATAAGACGGGATGCTGAGACACCCCGCTGATGGGTCGTAGCGGCGAAACATCGACAGAACATTTAGGACTTCGGAGAGGACGCACGAAACGTAAGGTTTGGTTTAAGTACGGATGGCATGAATCCATTTGGAGAGATGAGCAGTGGTCATAATACTTGGCTTGTGACCATGTGTATCTATAACATTTCCCCTTGTTTATGCATGAAGCGGAAGTACATCATAATATCGATTATTATTCAAGGCCCAAAGCAACCTGGTAACGATATTGATGTGTACCTAAGACCATTGGTTGACGATCTGAAACTGCTGTGGAAGAAAGAAGATGTTCCATGTGGGATGAGGACAAATCGGAGCAATTTAACCTACGAGCACTGCTGTTCGTAACCATTAACGATTGACCAACTCTTAGCAACCTATCTGGACAATCAAACAAGGGGTATAAGATTTGCACCCATTGTATGGCTGATACTGACAATATGCACTTGAAGCATTGTAGGAAGGTTGTGTACATGGGCCATCGTCAATTTCTTGTGGCAAGCCACCCTGTCCCGAAGAAAGGCAAACATTTCGAACAAAAGACATATCACCGTCTGAAACCTAAACATCGCAACGGGAAAACCGTGTTTGAATTGGTGAATGATCGGAAAGTAGTATTTAGAAACGGATCTGGAAGCCAACCTACGGCGAGTGAAGATGGTCACGCGGTGATGTGGAAGAAGTCTATTTTTTGGGAGTTACCCTATTGGGAAGTCTTAGATATCCACCACGCAATCGATGTGATGCACCTAACGAAGAACCTTTGCATCAACCTGTTGGACTTCCTTGGTGTACATGGGAAGTCGAAAGATACACTTGAAGCTCGTAATGATCTGAAGCATATGAATCAATGCGAAGGCCTTCATCAAGAACCGAAGGAGAAAGGAAATCATTACTTGAGTCCAGCCAGCTACACTATAAGCAAGGTAGAGAAAGGAAATCATTACTTGAGTCCAGCCAGCTACACTATAAGCATCAAGGTACCGTCTGGCTACTCGTCGAAAATGAAAGGAATAATAAGCGTGAAAGAGAAAAAGTTCACAAACGTAAAGTCTCATAACTGCCACGTATTGATGACACAACAACTTCATGTTATAATTCGAGGTATCCTTCCTAATAATACCTAGACAACAATAACAAAGCTATGTGCTTTCCTCAACACAATTTCACAGAAGATCATCGATCTAGACAGATTAATAGCCCTTCAACTGACGTGGTGCAATGTCTTGTAAGCTTTGAGATGATCTTTCCACCATCCTTCCTCAATATAATGATGCATCTACCAAGTCACCTTGTCAAAGAGTCGATATTCTCGGTCCTGTGTACCTATACAACATGTTTACTTTCGAGAGGTACATGGCCGTTCAAAAGAAGTACGTCCGTAACTGTTCTCGTCTGGAAGCAAGCATCGCCAAGGTGTATGGAACAAAGGAGGTCATTGAGTTCTGTGTAGAATTTATTGAAGACCTTCATCCATTCGGGGTCCTCGAATCAAGCCATGAGGGAAGACTACGGGGAAAGGGGACTCTTGGAAGGAAAGCAATAATGACTGTAGACAACAATTTATTCTGTAAAGCACATTTTACGGTTTTGCAACAATCTTCATTGGTGGCTCCTTACATCGAGGAGCACTTGGCGATTGTTCACTCCAAAAACATTGCTAAGTCCGATTACTGGATTGCACGTCATCACAATGATACTTTTCCTGCTTAGTTGCGACAACATCTCATGGGTAACGATACAATTGACCAACAACTAGCCTTGCTGGCGAGGAGACCATCTTGTTCGATCTCAACATTCTTAGGATATGAGATCAATGGGTATACATTTTACACAAGAGCCCAAGACAGAAAGAGCACGAACCAGAACAATATTATTCGTATCGATGCCATGAGATACGATGGGACAACTAGCACGTACTATGGTGCCCTCGATGAGATATGGGAACTCGATTATGGACCTTTGAAGGTCCCTCTGTTTTGGTGCCAATTGGGTAGGCTGACTAGTGGAGGCGTAAGAGTTGATGACTGTGGGATGACAATGACCTTAACAAGGTTGAATACTCAAACGAACCATTCTTCCTAGCCAATGATGTAACACAAGTTTTCTATGTTAACGACATGACTAGCAAACCAAAGAAGGGGAAAGGACCCGATGAGCCAAAGCGCCACGTGGTTCTCCCAAGCAAAAGGAAAATCGTCGGAGTGGAGGATAAGATTGACGAAGATTACGATCAGTTCGACGGGAAACCTCCATTCACGGTGATAGTTGACCCGAACATCCTGGAATCAAATGAGGACACCCCTTACTCACCCAACGATCATAGCGAAGGACCATTCGTTAGGATAAAGTACTCAAGGTCAACCATTACAATGTAAATTATTTTTAATCTATTGAAGGTCCATCTATTTCAATTGATTTATATTTGACCAAAGTTGTTGCATGTATGGACGATATAAAGATGGGGTTAATGTATTCTCATTTAACAAGAATTTATAACTATTTTAAATGTGTTCTCATTATCTTTGAGATTTTACTTCATCTTAAATGCATTTTGTTGTCGAAACAACAACCACATACGTCGAAGGACGTGGACACTCAAAGTGTATTAAATTCAGGATTTAAAATTCAGGATCCCCTTTTACATGGCCCTAGGGGGCTATTTATAATCCCATTACAGATCCCCCTATTAGGGTTTAGGGCTATTACAGGGGAATTTACATGGTCACCCTTACAAAAGAGACACTTACATGGGTATTCAATGTAATTAAGATGTATGGGCCTTTGATGGGCCGCCTGGTGACTATTGGCCCGTTGGCCAGTAGGTTGGGGCGACTGGGCTGGGCCCAGCCTAGCGAAGTCATCCTCCTTCGGCGTATGCCTTCGCCACACAGCCTTCGCCTAGACCAGCAGGGACCCGGTGCGACTCTTTGCTTTCTGCTCCCTTCGCCCCGTTGTCTTCGCCATGGGGCTTCGTCCTGACGGGCCTTGGGCGCCTTGAGTCCGAGTCCTTCCTGCTTGGTTGGTTTCGGTAGGTCCGGTCAAAAGGTCTCATGGTATACTGCCAACAAGCCCCTCATGGGCAAGGGTGAGATAGGAGCTTCGGCCGAGACCGTGCAAACCATGTAGTATGGTATGAGGCGCCCCCTTTCGACCGATGCTCCTGCCGAAACCTGTCTTTTGCTCGTGCAAAGAATGTGTGTATTATAGGTGTTTTTGCGAAAATTTTCACGTATAGCTTTCGCCTCCTGTGAGTAGCGAAGCTATCTTTACTATTTGACTGGGCCCAAATGAACAGTGATGGGCCTTCACCTTCCGTAAACAGCGAAGTTGCCCTTACTGTTCCATTGGGCCGTAGTGAACAGTGATGGGCCTTTTCCCGAGGGCCCGCCACTACGCGGCCTGGTCCATGGGATTTTACCGTTTCACCTACCCCGCGACACGTGGCCGTTCCTGATTGGCTGGGAAGGCGAAACGTCGCCTGGTAGGCTATATATTCTTACTTCACCGTCGTTACCCTCATCATTTTCACCGCAGGCGCTCTCTCCTCAACTTTTTACTCACGGCTCTCTGACTCGGACGAACCCATTCGCCAGCTAGCCCCCTTCGCTAGTCCACGCTCGTTTCGCCATGGCCCCATGCAAGCCGAACCCCGTTTCCACGACAGGTCCTGACCCTGGCCAAATCGATGAAGATACCACCACGTTTCTGGGGGTTGCGCTCATAGACGAGGATGAGCTGGCGAGGATGGTTGCTTCGGGCCTGGTGGCGGAGGGGCGGGCGTTCGCCCCCGGGGATGCCGAAGTGCCGAAGCCCAGCTAACACCAGACAGTCGTGTTCGCCGTGTTCTTCGAGGCTGGTCTTCGGTTTCCATGCAATATACTGTTGCCGAAAATTCTTCGCCTTTTTCAAGTGGAGCTGCCCCAGCTGACCCCTTCGGCTCTAATCCGCATCGCCATCTTTGATTGGGCGTGCCGGACTGCTGGGTTCGAGCCCAGCGCCGAGCTCTTCAGTGCTATCTTCACGGACACCGTAAACTCGAAGACGGTGGTCACCCCTGCTGGGACCAAGAAGATGGCGTTCGGGAGTGTGAACTTTAATGTTCGCCCCGAGCGCTCCGACTTGTGGCCGGTCAACGCCGCAATGTCGAAGTGGGATCATTATTGAATGGTGAAGTCGTTTTACCACTCCATCCCCTTCGAGGCAGGGTCCGAAGCGGCGAAAGCCCTTCGCTGGCAGCACCGGGCGATTTCGCCAGTCCGGAAACCAAGAGTTGTCGTCAGCGGCGCTCTGGAGGCACGGTTTGCCCTGCTCCGCAAGGTTTGCACCCGGCTGAGTTGCCGTGATTTGGTTGAGGAGTTTTGCATGCTTCGCGTATGCCCCCTCTCCCAATCGTGGCAGGTCGAGGATGACCGAGACGAAGAGGTCGACGGCCTGCCGAAACTTGTCATGCCCACCGGGGCGAATGGTAAGTTCGTATTCTCCTCTTCGTTGTTGTTTTTTTTGCTTGTTCGATCTCTTACACAACCGCCTGCCTTTTTCCAGTGTTGACCCTTGCCCAGGCCGACACCGAAGCCCGCAAGTTGATTGGTGACGTGTCGGTCACCGAGTACAGCTAGCTGTTAACCCGACAAGCAGCTGGACAGGCGAACCGGGTCTACGTCGGTGAGCTTCCCGCTAGGGCGAAGCCATTCAAGGCTGATGGCGAAGCGGGCCTATCTCGGAAACGTCTGCGGGGGCAAGTGAAGTTCGCCCCCCGCAAGCGAAAGGCCCCTGCCTCCCCCGACTCCGACATCGATGATGAGGATGGCGCTGAAGAGCAGGAGGACGCAGGGGAGACCGAGTTCGCGGCCGAAGAGGTCGCGGATGAGGCTGGCGACAGCCGCTCCGGGACGCGCGGCTACACTCCAACTCCCAGTCCGGAGCGCGTCGAGACCGGGGCGGAGTCCGTCTCCTCACTCTTTGCCGCAAAGACGTTGAGGGGGCGAAGGCCTTGGTTGCGATCGCTGTGACTAAGGCGGCGAAGGTGGAGCCTGCTAAGAGGGCGCCCCAGAAAAAAGGGGTTGTCGCCATCGCTAATGTCTTTAGCGATGATGAGTTCTCCGACGGGACACCCACTTCGCCCGCCGGGCAAAGCCAAGGTCTGACGATCACCCTTGGAGCAGCGGGCGGGGCTGGAGCTTCGGCTTCAGCCGAACGAGTGGTGAAGGCGGCCGCCCGGGTTTTTAATAGCCATGTTCGCCGGCCGATCGTTTCGCCGCTTGCCCTCGATAAGGGCAAGAAGATGGCCGAGACGTCCGGCTCCGACTACTCCCAGGCGGCGCCCCGCTTCGCCCTGGGCGACTTCGAGACCCGGGCGGAGCTCATTCCCTTCGTTGAGGGGGTGAGCAATATTGTCGCTCCAGCTGGTGGCCCTAGTCTCTTCGCCGAACTTAACGAGTTCGACGAGGGCTGCTCCGCCGTTAAGAGCCCGGCGGTTCGGGTAAGTTAACTTCTTTTTATTTCGTGCTCTCTTTTTATGTCGTTGTCTTCGACATCCTGACTTATCATTTGCCCCCCCTTTTTTCCTTGCTTCGCTAGATCCTTGCGGCCCACTGTTCAACGGAGCGAACAATGCGGGCTGACCTTTATGGCCTGAAGAACCGACTTCGGGCCAAGGACGACGAGCTGGGCCGCAAGAGCCTGGAGATGGAGGGCCTCGCTCGGTCCCTCCGGGAGGCAAAGGCGGAAAACAAACACCTCCAGGCCGAACTGGATAAGGGCAGCGAGGCGAACGCGGAAATCGACCGTCTCAAGGCCGAGTTGGAGAAGGAGCGAGGGCATTCCGCCGCCCTCACCGATTATTACAACCTGATGGAGCCGAAGATGGAGGCTCTTCGTCAGGAGGCGGATAGGGCGGAGGCGAAGGCCCAACGCCTTGCACGGGAGGTGGCGAGGACAACTGAATCTGCTAAGACCACCTACCACACTCTTCGCCTTGCGCTTACAGACATGGGGGCGAAAGCGCGGGGTGTTACGGGTGAAAACGCCTCCGCACTCGAGTTCTGCGAGTGGACCCAGCAGGCTGGCTGCGCAGTTTCGGATTGTGCGACGGTGTACGGTGATTGCTGTGCGCCCGTGTCAGCAGCTTTCGCCTTGGGCCTGCTGCAGCAATTCGGGTGCGAGTATATCGCCCAGTTCCCCGACTTCGCGAAGGGGGATTGGGAGGTGAGTGCCCAGGATATTTCGCCAGTGCTCCGCGCCTGGCGCAAGTAGTTCTGGCAGAAGGACGGTAGGTCTGCTGCCAAGGCCCGCCTGCTCGAGCAGCTGGCGAAGACAGAAGCGGCGGATTAAGGCGAAGAGCCGGCGGAAGAGGGCGGAGGTGGAGCCCAAGACCACCCAGAGGTGTGAGGCCCTCCGCCCGTTTTTTGTAAATTTTCGTTTTTTACTTTTGATGTTTGCCGTATAGTGCGAACAATGTAAATATTGCCGATGGCCCACTTTATTGTAGAACGTCTTAATGCTTGGAATATACAACGATTTTCGCCAACCGTGTTCGATTTGTTTTTTTTGTACTCGCGCTGTTTCACATAATCTTTTCGCCCGATTTATGCGTCCCAGTTTCGCTTTCTGTGTTTCTCCACATGACTTCCCCGCTGTTTGCAGGGTCTATGCCGAAAGCTGTGCGTTCGGCCCCCTTTTGGGGATTGGCGAAGTAAGAACGAGAAGTTTGTTGCGGTAAAGAATTTGCCGAAGGCCCGTTACCTGCTTCGACCTTTTTACCGTGAGATGACGATTAACGGCAACAACTACAAAGTTGTGAACGTTGCCAACTGGATGCGAACACACCCCGGGCGAACAATGGAGGACTACGATCGTGTCCACGCTGCGCGTTTGGAGGGCATAGCCCGTTTCTGGCGGAATCATCGACGGACTGATCGGCAGGAGGCGATCACCCGACGTCGCTATAGTCTTTCTCTTGTTTCGCCCCCTTCTCCCCTTAGGGTAGTTTACAACATTAGTAGTGACGACGAACCCTGTTCGCCGGATCACTCCTTTGGAAGTGGCAGTTGTTTTGGGGGCGAAGATGTAATTTACTTGTAGGCTCAGCTGTAGATTATTGTATTCCTTTCGCCTGTACCATGTTGTATGATATATACTTTTTCGATTATCTTCCCGAAGTTAATAAAGGTGTGCTTTTGTTTCCTTTTCGCCATTTTCTGCATTGTCACCTCTCGTGCTTTCGTTGGGCCGGAATATATCGGCCCCTTTGCGTATATTGGCGAAATAGGTCCGCTGACTTTTCTGCTTTCGTCTTCCGTTATCGATCTTTGGTACTCCACACTAATAGCGGCACACGTTTTTCGTGTAGATCGACTATAACGGTGTTCGGTTAATTGTTTTCCGAAACAAGCTGTGATGGTTTCAATGTTCAGTGAGCGGTGCTTCGGCCGATTCGTTTCGTCCCCCTGGCGTTTTCGCTGATCGGGCGTTTGCCTTGGGGTTTTTCCACGAATTATCATGCACACAAGTAAAAAAACGCGAAAGACACAAGAATTTTATGCCTCCAGTGTGGATAATAGCCCTACGTCCAGTTTTTTTCTTCTTTTCTCATTTTCTCCTCTTTTTTTTTGTATTTTCGTGCGGGAAGGCTTACAAAATGGCAGATGCCGAAAAAGCTACATGGCAGTATGTACATTTTTACATTTTGGGGAATAGGGTGCCGCCCTTTCTAAATATAGAATCGCTTAAGAGAAGCGGCGTTCCAGGAGTGATCGAACTCCTCGCCTTCTAGTGTTGCTAGGCGAAAATAGCCCGTCCTTGACCTGTGCTTGATGAGATATGGCCCTTCCCATTTTGACTCAAGCTTCCCGACTGCTACTGGGTTTGCCTTCTTCCTCAGGACAAGATGGCCGGGTAAGAGCTCTATTGGGTGAACCTTTTTGTTGTAGGTTGCCGAAGTGCTTGTGGCGTACTTGCGCATGTGTTCTAGTGCTTCGACTCGTACCCCCTCAAGGAGTTCGAGCGACACCTCGCCCCCCTCTTCGCCCCAGAGAACATCACCCTTGGTGAGTTAGCCCCTAGCTCTGTTGGGGTCATCGCCTCGTCTCCGTAGAGGAGCATGAACGGGCTAAACTTGGTTGGCCTTGTGGGCGTTCTTCGGAGGGCTCAAAGGATAGACAACATCTCATCTGGCCATCTGCCCTTCACCGCCCCCTCAAGCCTTTTCTTGAGCGCCTCCAAGATCTTGCCATTTGTGCGCTCAGCCGCCCCATTCGACTGTGGGTGCGTGACCGAAGTGAACCTGATTTCCAGGTTTAATCCGTCACACATTTCTCTGAACCTGTCAGAGTCGAACTGCTTGCCGTTGTCCATGATGAACTCCTTCGGCACTCCGAAACGACAAATAATGTTTTACCAGACAAACTTCTGTACTACCGCCGAAGTGATCACACCGAGTGGTTCTGCCTCGATCCAACGTGAGAAGTATTCAATGGCTACAATTGCGAACTTGTATCCATTTCGCGCCACCGGGAACGGGGCAATGATGTCCAGCCCCCACCTGGCGAAAGGCCTGACTGGTGCGATGGGCTGCAGCTCATATTTTGGTGCAGTCTGGCTTCAGCCGTGTCGTTGGCGGCTTTCACACTTTTTGGCCTGCTCAACGCAAACTTTCAGCACAGTGGGCCAATATAGTCCTTGGCGAAACACCTTGGAGGCAACTGTTCGCACAGCCTGGTGTGCACCGCGCAGCCCCTGGTGTATTTCCTTCACCATTTCCTTGCCCTCGGCGAGGGAGATGCATCGAAGCAAAGGTTGGAGTACTCCAGAGCGATATAGTTGCCCTAAGACCAGCTTGTATTGTCTGGCTATGATTTGTAAGCGCTTCGCTTCTGCTTCATCCTCTCGAAGCCAACCCTCCCTGAGGTATTTTACGAACGGAGTTCGCCAGTCCTCTGGGTCTTCACCCAGATCCGCCTGGTCAACGACCATGATATCCAGGGTTTCTGCGGGCACGCTTGGTGCATACAAGATCTCAAAAAAGATGCCTGGTGAATGCGGTCCCCCACAGGCGGCTAATTTCGCCCGGGTGTCTGCTTCCTCATTCTGGCCTCTAGGTAAGTGTTCGACCGTTATTCCGGCGAAGCACTTTTCCATAGACCGAACAGCCTCCAAATACTTTTTCATCCCTTCGTCTTTTGCTTCAAAAGACTTGTCGACATGACATGCCACCAACTTGGAGTCTGTACGGATGATCAATCACTGAACGCCCAAAGCCTTTGCTGTTGTTAGCCCCAACAACACCGCTTCGTACTCTGCCGTGTTATTGGTCATGTCGAACTGCAACCTTGCGGCATACCGAATCGGCACACCCCCTGGCGAAGTGAGCACGGCCGCGGCGCCCGCCCCCCTGTGCGACCACGAGCCATCGGAGTGCATTATCCAAGGCTGTTCGACAGGTTAAGGTTCGGGGACGGATGTTGTGTCCATTCGGCCACGAAGTCGGCTAGGACTTGGGATTTGATAGCAGTGCGAGCAACGAAATGCAGGTCGAAAGGGGATAACTCCGCTGCCTACTTGCTGAGCCTACCAGAAATTTCCTTGCCCTGGTGCACTTCGCCCAAAGGATACTGTGATGGTACAATGATATTGCGGGCTTGAAAAAATAGTGCTTGATTTTGCGCGAAGCCATCACTAGGGCATAGGCGAGCTTTTCCATCTCAATGTACCTTATTTTCGCCCCTTGCAATGCTTCAGAGACGAAGTATACCGGTTTCTGTCCTGATTCTGTCTCTTGGACAAGGACTGCACTGACCGCCACTAGCGAAGCCGCTAAATATAGCAACATTTCACTTCCCGGGGTTGGGCTGACCAGGGCAGGTGGGCTTTGCAAATACTGCTTTAGCTCGAAAAATGCGGCCTGGCATTCGGGGGTCCAGCTGAACTTTCCTGTGCCCTGGAGGGTCTTCAAGAATGGCAAACCCCTTTCGGCCGCCTTTGAGAGAAAACGACTGAGTGCCGCAATTCGGCCCGCGAGCTTTTGTACTTCGCGTACGCTCGACGGTGGCTTCATTTGCTGGATAGCGTCAATTTTCTTGGGGTTCGCCTCGATACCCCTTTCAGAGACCAAGAAACCTAACAACTTGCCCGCGCGAACTCCAAAAACACACTTCTCAGGGTTTAGCTTCATACCCGCTGCGCGCAAGTTGTCGAAGGTCTCTTGCAGATCGGACGCATGGTCGAAAGCCTTGCGACTTGTTACGATGATGTTGTCGACATAAGCCTCCACGTTTCGCCCCAGCTGCTTGCGAAGCACCTTGTACACTAGCCTGGCGAACGTTGCTCTGGTGTTCCTCAGGCCGAAAGGCATCCTGAGGTGACAGAAGGTGCCGAACAGTGTGATGAAGGCTGTCTTGGGGATGTCATCTGGGTTCATGTGGATTTGGTGATAGCCGGAGTATGCATCCAAGAAGCTCATGAGCTCGCAGCCAGCTGTCGAATCAACAAGCTGGTCGATCCGCGGCACGGGGAAGTCATTTTTCGGGCACACCTTGTTGAGGTCTGTGAAATCGACGCACATGCGCCACTTGCCGTTTGACTTCTTCACCAAAACCAAGTTCACCAGCCACTCCGGGTGGTCGATCTCCCTAATCACCCCGGCCCTGAGCAGCTTCTGCACTTCGGCTTTCGCTGCCTCTTGGCGATCAACGGACATCTTGCGCAGCTTCTGCTTTCTTGGCTTGGTGTCCGGTTTGACCGCCGAGTGATGTGTGATGAGTTCCGTCGAAACACCCCTCACCTCGCTGGGGCTCCAGGCGAAGATGTCAATGTTTTTCTTCAGCACTTCTAGGATGTTCCCAGCTTCTTCTTCTCCCAGATCGCCCCCCAGCTGGACGAACTTCGCCGGGCCAGCGTCGCTGACTTGCACCTTGATCACTTTCCCGTGAGGGGCTAGATTCGGCATGCGCTTAGCATGCGGTTCGGCCTCCACATTGTGCACTGCCTTGTTGATCACGGCCAGGTCGCCTTTTGACATAGCTGGAGGTTGAAGACCCTTAACGACGATCACCCCTGCCGGACCGGGCATCTTGAGCTTGAGGTATTTGTGGTGGGAGATGGCTTCGAACTTGTTCAAGGTTGCACGGGCGAAGATGGTGTTGTAGCTGTACGGGATGTCGACCACGTCGAACAGTATCTGCTCTTCGCGCCTGTTTTCTCCTGTGTCGAAAGCAACCATTAACCCTGCCTGGCCGAGAACTTGTACTACCTCACCGCCGAAGCCGCAAAGCGAGGCCGGCGCTTGGGTGAGAGCCAGGGTTGGTAGCCCCATCTTGGCGTATGCCTCGACGAAGATGACATTGGCTGAGCTTCCTCCATCGACCAGAATTCGCCGAACTTCAAAACCGGCTATCTCGGCCGAGATTACCACGGGGTCTTGATGCGGGAACAACACCCCTTCGGCATCCTCCGGCCCAAAAGAGATTTGCTGGTTCAAGTACTTCGGGACCCCTTCGCCTGCGGCAGTGATGTTTTGCACCATTCGCAGCTGCAACTTTTTCTGCCGTTTTGACGGTTGAACTGGTGGATCGGCCCTTGTAATGACTTGAATGACTCAACGCTGCAGGTCTTGGCGCTGTTCGGCTGGGGGTGATTGCTCTTGGGCTGCCTCGCGAGGCGCTTCGACAGCGGCTCCTTGTTGCGGCCTTGGTTCTTGAGTGTGGCTTCGCTGGCGAATGTTTCAGCATTGCTCGGTGGTGTGCGAAGATCGTCCATGATAGGCGCAGTAGAGGTCCTTTCTGACCTTCTTGCGAACAGGCTGCTGGTGGATGCCACCCTACTGGGCATCGAACTCCTTGCGGAGGGCTTGAACTTCTTCGACAGCCATCACAGCCTTGCCGGTACGGTCAGTCCTGAATTTCCTCCAAGTCATGGGAAGTACATCGGTCCTTGCGCGGCTTGCGGCGGAGGGGCTTGGACCGGTGCTTGTTGGTAGGCTTGAGGCGAGATGTATCCGACCGAGTATTGGAGGACTGGGGCTGAAGCGACCTTGGCTTGCCGTGCTGCTTCGTACGCATGCTGTTGCTCTTGCATCTGGCGAAGCATGTCCTGGAGTCGCGTCATGTTCTGCCGCATGGCTTCCATGCTAGCTTCGGCTTGCGCCTCGACGTTGGGGTCGACCTGTACAGCGAGTGTGGTCGAAGCCAGCTGACTTGCCGAAGGGATCTCCAGCGCCTACTCCATCGTACCGGCTGGGGCCGAAGGCGGTGGTTGCGACGCGGGCGCCCAAGCCGATGGCGTTGGCCCAGCTTCGGCCATCACCTCTTCTGCTACACTTTCCTTTGGCTTCGCAACCCTCTCCATTGAGACCTTTTTCGGTGGCATTCACTCTGAGTGGTTTCCCTCGGAGGTCCCCATGGTCGGCGCCAGCTGTTGTCGAAACAACAACCGCATACGTCGAAGGACGTGGACACTCAACAGTTATTGGAAAATAAAGTGTATTAAATTCAGGATTTAAAATTGGGATCCCCTTTTACATGGCCCTAGGGGGATATTTATAATCCCATTATGAATCCCCCTATTAGGGTTTAGGGCTATTACAAGGGAATTTACATGGTCACCCTTACAAAAGAGACACTTACATGGGTATTCAATGTAATTAAGATATATGGGCCTTTGATGGGCCGCCTGGTGACTATTGGCCCATTGGCCAGTAGGTTGGGGCGACTGGGCTGGCCCACTGGGCCTTCTTGGATTGGTCCCAGCCTGGCGAAGTCATCCTCCTTCGGCGTATGCCTTCGCCATGCAGCCTTCGCCCAGACCAGCAGGGACCCGGTGCGACTCTTCACTTTCTGCTCCCTTCGCCCTGTTGTCTTCACCATGGGGCTTCGCCCTGACGGGCCTTGGGCGCCTTGACTCCGAGTCCTTCCTGCTTGGTTGGTTTCGGTAGGTCCGGTCGAAAGGTCTCATGGCATGCTGCCAACACATTTAATCGGTCATGGGTTAATTATATATGATTTTTAAAATTTATTAACAATTTGTAACTATTTTAAACTTGTCCTCATTATTTTTGTGATTTTATTACATCTTAAATGTATTTAATCAGGCATGTGTTAATAATATATGATTTTTATAATTTAACAATTATTTGTAACTATGATAAATGTGTTCTAATTATTTTTGTGATTTTATTTCAACTCAAATGTATTTAATCGGGCATGGGTTAATTATATATGATTTTTAAAATTTATCAGCAATTTTTAACAATTTTAAATGTGTGTTGATGTAAAAACACGATGGACTGGGAGATCTACTTAGCTCCAGTGCAGGTCCAAAATAATGATGAGATGCAGGCGTGCCAGTCAGTTTGATCCTACAACTGACAAGATATGTAAATAGCAGATAAAACACGCAATCGGCTGAGAAGCCGATGGAGTGATTCCAGCTGATGCCGATACTAGTCGATATCCAGTATAGATCTTGATACTTGAGTACATAATGACATAGAGATAATCGGCTGATGATAATGATATATAACAATAATACAATCCAGTAGCAACCAATTGGCTCGTAATGATAGATTGAATAAGCACTGATCCGAAGGTTAAAGTATACATCGGCTGGAGATCCGATGTCAATAAATCCAAATGATTAGATAAAGAGTGTAACCTTTGTTGTCATCGGCTAAAACCAACTTGTATGTAATCCTTGTAAACCGATGCAATGTCCAGATAACTCATCGGCTGAAACCCAGATGAAACCCTTATTGGTAGTAAAGAAGCAGGCTAGAGATTATGGTTTTAAGCACGAGTTAGTAGATCAAACTTAACTGATGCAACACCAAGTATGAAAAGAAACATAATATCTAGACAATCAAGCCTTTGGCTGATTTTCAGGGTGGTGGATACATTAGATAATCTAAGCCAACAAAGTAATCTAGCCGATATCGACAAAACCCTAGATGGAGATCGGCCGATGCAAGTAGAAACATGGTCAATCTGGATTATATAATGTATATGATAACTCATCGGCTAGCATTCCGATATGACATTAGCATGAACCTATCGGCTTGACAAGATTTATATTATCAACAACAATCTAGTAGGTCGAACCTAACCGATGCAACACGAGATTGTATATGATAATCAAATACTTGATGAACCAATAGATCTGTCTAATGTGATGGATATAACAAATCTATTTAAAACAACATTGTGATTATACAGATATATCGGCTAAGATAGAAGATCAGACTTAACCGAGACAGTCCCAACTAAACCGATGCATCTCTAAACACAATGCAATTAAGATAGAATTGAGATATCAGGTAAATATATCAACCGAACCAGAGCGATCCAAGAGATCGAAGCGATGCAGCCTTGAACAACACCAATGTAGCTGATAAATTCACCAGGACCCGACGAAACGTAGGGCTTACCCCTTCGCCGGAGATCGAAAGCTGATGCAGCCCTGCATCAGGTGCCAAATTCCATCGGTTGATAAGTAAAAAACCTCAGAAAGAGGGTGGCGATGCGCCGAGAGTAGTTGTATTGATTGAGAGATAATTTACATGGACCCCAGGTGTACATATTTATACCCATGGCTAGATACTAGTCCATATCGGACACGACTCAAACTTTCCTAAAGATAAAAGGAAAAACATAAAGTCCTTATCAGACACTAAACACACTTTCCTAAATGTAAAAGGAAACTAACAGACTATTCCTAATTAATAGATAAACTGCCATGCCGCATCCTCCTTGAACTCGGTCTCTTTTGGATAAGCTTCCTTTAATAGATTGATTTCCTTAACCGAATTTGGCAAGAATTCGACTATTGGCGATTGATAGCTTCCATTGGCCGATTCCAGGACTCTGAAGCCGATACTGACTCTAGGCCGATGATGACTTCGAGGCTTACCAAATTTTGTCGTCAACAATGTGTTCTAATTTTTTTTGTGATTTTATTTCAACTTAAAGGCATTATATATGACTTTTAGAATTTAATAACTATTTGTAAATATTATAAATGTGTTCTAATTATTTTTGTGATTTTATTTCAATTTGGTTAATTAAATTTTAGTACCGGTTGTTATCACAAGCCGGGACTAAAGATACATTTGGAAATTGCGGAACACATCTTTACTCCCGGTTGTAGCCGCCAACCTAGAGTAAGGATCTTTTCAGTCCCGGTTGTAGCCACCAACCGGAAGTAAAGATTTTTCTATATATATATAGGAGGCGCATCGCCTTCTCCGACACTTAGCAGTTTTCACCATCACTGCCGCGCGCCATCACCTAGGTCTTCGCTACCGCCTTCGCCTTCGCAGCCGTCTCACCACTACCGTCATCGCCACCACCGTCGTCGCCGCCCTCACCACTGTCGTCTCTTCAACGTGAGGCGCTCAGATCCGGCAGCGCGCACAACCTCATGCCCTCTCCAATCTCTCTCCTCCGGAGCCCTCGACATCACCTCCACGTCGTGAGATGGCATCCTCGTTGCCGCATGCCGCCATCGCCACCGCCATGCCATTATTGGCGGCCACTGCGCCACCACCGCACCGCTACCACGCCGGCACTACCATCGTTGTCGCCAGCACCGCCGCTGCCATTGCCATCGTTGTCGCCTCCACCACCGCCTGCTGCCGTCGACTTTGCGAACGACGACTTAGCAAGAACTAACGATGTCCGAACGAATGACTTAGCAAACGATTTAGTGAACGACCGAACGAACGACTTAGTGAATGACTTAGCAAACTAGCGAACGAACGACTTAGCGAACGACCAACTTAGTAACGAACGACTTAGTGAACGACCGAACGAACGACTTACCGAACTAGTGAAGGAACGACTTAGCGAGCTAGCGAAGGAACGACTTAGCGAACAAACTACTTAGCGAACGAGTTAGCGAACTAGCGAATGAACGACTTAGCGAACTAGCGAACGAATGACTTAGTGAACGACCTAGAGACTTAGCGAACTAGCGAGCGCACAACCGAGCGAACGACCAAACGTGCGAACGGACAAAGGTTTGCTCGACGTTGCCGTTCGTTCACCTATTCAAAGGAGGGTGTGATTTAGGATATTGGCTGAAAACAAGCACTTGCTCTTTCATGACTAAACAAAAACAGGTAATTTCTAAAACAAATCTTGTCTTGACTCCTATGCATGGGGAGTCAAGATTTATTTTAGAAATTATCCGTGTTCAGCCATGAAAGAACGAGGTATTGTTTTCACCCAAAATCTTGAGTCACTATCTTTCATTTAACAATGTATATGTAGATGTTCTGAATTTAGACTTAGGACCAATTATCTTGTGTTAACTAATATGCAATGTACATGGTTTAACTAATTATTTTTTGTCTTGTTAGAATTTTACGTGGTCCAGTTGCTGATGGTGGTCACCGGTCAAGCTTACGTGGTCCCAAGGCCGCCAAGCCCAAGGCCACCAAGCAAAAGTAAGGGAAAGCTACATTAAAAGTAATGGTATTATTTAAGGGAATTTTTTAGTTGCCGAAATGTGGATGTGTATTATTTAATGGTACGAACAAACGATAGATCACGATGACGAGTATATTTTCCTGGACACGATCACAGAGGGCAGCAGCAAATATTGGGTGGATGAGGAGGGAAACAAGGACACCAACCAGTATTTGAACGACGAGGGAAACGTAGAGGTGTATGAGGAGGGCCAGAGTGATAGCCAAACGAGTGTTGGTGAGAAGAGGGAACACGGACAATGAGGTACCGCGAAGAAGATGGAGAGGAGGCATATCATAACCAAAGTGAGTCCAGACGACCAACCTGTAGCCCCTGCTAATGTTGCAAGAAAGTTTGCGTCACACGGCGGTTAGTGAGGGATCACTGTTGATGATGGAATTTGGCAAATATATGAATCGGAAATTGGATCCAATTAGAAGTGATTTGGAGATATGCAGGATTCTCAGGAATAGACTGCGCATTGGCTGGAAGTCTGTATCAGCCGATACCGAGTTTGATATGATTAGCCGATACAACCGATATTGGTTAAATTGGTTACATGATCAATATCGGATTCAGAAGAAGGGCTTTGATGATATTGCTAGACAAAGATGGAGTCCAAGATAGATAATTGTATCTGTTAATTAGGATTTTATGTAATTTCATTATAGATATTTTCGGTAAGAGTCCGCCTAAGGGACTTGTTCGACTAGTAGAGTTGTGATAGAAAATATGAGTCATGTCCATTATGGACAAGTTTGTATATTCGGGTATAAATATAAACCCGAGGTCTTGTATATAATTAACATATGTTCAATCCAATTTTGGCGCATCGCCACCTTTTCTCCTTACTTTGTTTTGACGAGTTCTTGCTTTTGAGTCGAGCTGCATCGGTTACGATCTTCGACATATAGATAACTACTTGTTATGGCGGTTTGTGTTCTCAGGATTAGTGCTTACATTTTTATGACACTCTAATCTTGATTTAGATTGAAAATGCTTTCTACTGATATCGGCAAACCTCTATCTAGGGTTTTACCGATAACAGCTAGATTGACTTGTTAGCTTGGATTATATAATATATCTACCATCCTGAAAAGACAACCATCGGCTAGATATTCTAGATATTATGCTTCTTTCTATACTTAGTGCTGCATCAGTTAAGTTTGATCTACTAAGTCGTGCTTAGAATCATAATGTCTAGCCTGCTTTATGATTGTTAATAAGGATAGTATCGAGGTTTCAGCTGATCTAACCTGGTATCGTTGTTTTACATGGTTTTATGCTTTGTTCAATGTTCTATATCTTCCCTTTATATCAGGATCTAAACTAATATAAATATATTGAACTTACTATTAATCTAATTGGTGGTAGTTTGATATATTTGTTGTAAGAGAATATCCTAATATAAGGTGGTATCAGAGCTATAGCCGATACATACTTAAACCTAAAATCGGCTATGATATAAACACTTGTAATCGTTATTTCATGTTATCTTGGATCTGGGCAATTTATACTGTCTCGGTTAAGTCCGATCTATCCCAATTGGCGATTTCTAAAGTTATTTAGAGATTATATAATGTGGATATTTACAGCCGATAGATTAAGTTTAAGGTTGATTTTGTCGGAGGGAAAACTCCGCAGCGGGGACTGTGTGGACCCCCTTTTTGAGTTCGGCCCAGGGCGCGGAAGAGAGGCCTTGCCAGGTTCGGTCCCGGTGGTGCCGGTGAGGATCAAAGATCGCGAGAGAGAGCGCAGTGACACACAAGAAAGTATACAGGTTCGGGCTGCCGATGAGGCGTAATTCCCTACTCCTGTGGGGTGGACTATCTGTGTGAGCTCTTTGCTGTCAAGAGTTGGACCCAGCTAGGAACAAGCTAAGGAGAAGAACTCAGAGAGACTGAATCCCTTTCCTCTAGGCCTGGGCCTCCTTTTATATCTCAAGGGGACACCACATGGGCCAGTCAAGCTATCATCTAGAGAAAAGGTGTAAGCTATTTTACAATTAAGAGCCACACTGTGGCTTGTGACCTAAGTCTTCCGCTCCTGTAGCGCCAGCATGACTCTTGCCAGGCCGCCCATCATGCGGAATGACGCAGCACGTCATTCTCCATTAAATGGTTGAAAGCTTGCTTGTCCAACCATAGGCTGTGCGATGCACCAGGTGATTAGACCTGACGCACCAACTCCGGTAAGGCGTGAGAGTCGGATCGGCTCTCGTAATCTTGATGTGACTCATCGGGAAGCGTAACGTACCTACCGGGTGTGCGCTGGCATGCACGGTACTGTACACTATCCCATCGATCATTTGGACCGGTCTCATGCCGGTCAGCCGACTGTGACTGGTGTCAGATATATGCGTGTGCATCATTCCGTATTAAATACGGCGCGCACGTGGCGTAGGCGCACTATGGCCACACGTGGTTCCGCTCACCTACTTCATTATACGTGGCAATAGCCCGAGGGGGTCGGGGGAGCCCAACCCCCACCGAGCTATCCCCCGAGGGGATAGCGTGTCCTGGGAGGGCCGTCGCCACGTCGCTCTCGGGCCCGCTCCCCCCTCGGGGGATGGCCACGTGAGCAGACGGGGCCGCCTCAGACCCAAAGTTGGCATACCCCTGGGCGCAGGACACCGAAAGATTTATTTTTGGAAATATACCTTATAGTCGATTCACCTCACAACGCATCAGCTAGGTTACATCACCATATGACATCGGCTTCCTAGCCGATCGATTATCGTTTACTAATAATATTTGCATGTTTTATCTTGTTTATTGCAGGATCAAATCAACTTGCACGCTCGCATCTCACCATCATTTTGGACCTGCACTAGAGTAAAACAAATCTCTCAGGCCATCGTGTTTTTATGTCAACAATCACGTGCTTATTAGGATAGTAAACTAGCGCTAAACAAGGTCACGTGGGGATGAGGAACAATCTTATCTCCCTAATTCAGAGAAAGACATGATGTGGACCACCGTGCTCGAGACCTTCACGGTCCCTGAGGCAGAATTGGCCAAAGTGAAGGAATGGACTCCAAAGAAGATGGCCAAACAATTCCAAAGCTACAAGAAGGAACTGTACAACAAATATGTAGTGAAGGGTCTGACACCAGGCTTCGATAAATTCCCCAAACTAATGGATCAATGGGACGCGTTTGTCGCCTATAAGACAGTTGAGGCAGGGCAAGCAAAGATAGCCAAGAACAAAGCCAATGCCGGAAAGAAGAAATACTTTCACCGGCTTGGATCGGGAGGCTACAAGAAGGCAGTGTCCAAGTGGCAGAGAATGGAAGCAACGTTAGAACAAAGAGGTATCATTCCCGCAATAGTTGATTGGCCTGAACGTTCCAAAAGTTGGTCCTACACTCATGGGGGAACACTGAATCTCGGAGATGGCTCCCTAGTCTTCAGCGATGACATACGCCAAGCAGCACACCATCTTGTCGAGGCCCTAGAGGCCTCTACGGAGGGAACTTTCAAGGCTAACAGAGAAAAGGATGAGTTAACGCTCGCACTAGAGAATCCCGAGCACCCAAGACGAACTCGATTCTTGGCGCAATGTGGATAAGCATTGGCTACAGAGGCTGAGAGTTAGATTATTCCCACTATCATTGTCTGGATCGGTGTTTGCATGGTTTTCTTCCTTACCTTATAACTCCAGGATCTAGAAAAGCAGTTCCATAAGTACTTTTTCACTGGAATCCAAGAGATGAAGCTATCAGATCTCACGTCCATCAAGCAAAAATCAGATGAAACAATACCAGATGATATTCATAGATTCAGGGATGTATGGAACATGTGTTACAGTTTGGCACTAACTGGTTCACAGTTAGCCGATCTAGCTTTCTAGGGATTATTGGCGCTAATAAGGGAAAGATTTTCTTCTCAAGACTTTAAAAGTCTAGCACATTTAGCTTAGAAGGTATCGTCTCATGAGACACGATTCCAGAAGGCCAGAAAGTTCGCTAAGAAGGCCAACAATGTCAATAATATCCAAAGACGAAGACCCAGAAGTCAATGCAGCCGAGTGGGCTATGAACAAGAAGACAGTGGTATGCCAATGGGTCAATAATTCGGGGAAGGAAGAAAGATTTGATTTTGACATTACTAAGGCCAACAAGATATTTGATCTCCTTCTGTAAGAAAAACAGATTCAACTACTGATAGGACATGTGATACCATCGGTTGAGCAATTAAAAAGAAGGAAGTATTGTAAGTGGCATAATACAGGATCACACAACACCAATGATTGTAAGATCTTGAGGCAGCAGATTCAATCGGCAATAGAACAAGGAAGAATAAAATTCGATGAAACTAAAAGGCCGATGAAGATAGATGGTCATCCATTTCCAGTAAACATGGTTCATAATGGAGCCAGTGGGAGTCATGCCGATAGGAACAAATATCAGGTAAGGAGTTTCAGATCAGCTAGTGTGATCAACAAGTATCAGAGCAGCCGCCAAAGAGAGGAAGAAACATATCATTACAACAACGAGGGTTGTTTTGATCCTCATTGGGGTCGTGAATTCTTTAGATTTTGCTGGAATGAGGGGATGAGACTGCCATCTATGGAGGATTGCCCTTGGTGCAGTGACCCTGATGTACGATATGTTGGAAGACCAAGCCGACAAAGTAATAGTGGGCATCGGCCGACTCAGAAAAATTGCATGTACATCAGAGGCTTGGGCCGATTCAACAAGACTACTTTGAGGAAGAGCCACAAGCAAGAGCTGAAACCATGCAACCTCAATGTTGTGCTTCTGGAATTTTCACTAAGAGTCAGAAAAGACGTGTCTAGAGGATGAGGAATAAAGAGCAGTTCCATGAAGCCGAAGATGACATCGGGAAGCGGTTGAAGCGTACAAAAAAGGTATGGTGCGTTAAGAGTAAGATCATTCCAGCCGATGAAGTCAGAGCTGATAAAAGTCTTTTTGAGAGTAAGGGAAAAGAAGTTGCATCATCTTCGATAAATATGGCCTTTATGCTACCAGCCGAGTTTGCTGTGCAACAAGTTGTAGAACAAGTGAATGAACCACCATCAGCTAAATTGTTGTTGTATCCATAGCAAGCTGTCTTTGAGAAGCCAGAAGGAACTGACCATCAGCACCTCAAGCATTTATATGTCAAGGGGTTTGTCAATGGGAAGCCGATGTCGAAAATGTTGGTTGACGGAGGAGCAGCTGTTAACCTAATCCCATACGCAACTTTCATAAAACTGGGAAAGAATTCAGAGGATTTGATCAAGACCAACATGATCTTGAAAGATTTTGGAGGGAATCTCTCTGAGACTAAGGGAGTTTTAAATGTGGAGTTGACCATTGGCAGCAAGACAATTCCTACTACATTCTTTGTCACTGATGGGAAGGGTTCCTATAGTTTGTTGCTGGGAAGAGATTGGATCCATGCTAATTGTTGTATTCATTCAACAATGCATCAAAGTTTGATTCAGTGGCAAGGAGACCAGATAGAAATCGTGCCAGCCAAACAGGTCAGTTAATGTAGCTAGTGCCGATTTATCTATTTGGAGATGGAAGGAATTGATTGTTTGTCTGGTAAAGTTTGGCAAGGGGATTATCTAAGAGTTTCTGATTATGATATATAACCAAAAGGAGATGGAGAGCCCCAATTATTACTTTGAGGGCACCGTGGAGGGTTCCAATTTTTATACAAAGGGTACTGTAGATGATCTTGATGGTTAGTTAGGACAAGGGTTTATGTCGGCTGACGAGCTCAAGGAAGTGGATATTGCACCAAACAATAGACCTAGGCCAACATATATTAGTAAAGCTTTGTCAGAGGAATTTAAATGTAAACTAATAGCACTCTTAAAAGATTACAGAGATTGTTTTGCCTACAAGTACTATGAGATGCTAGGACTCAGCCGATCGATCGTTGAACATCGGCTCCCTATTAAACCTGGCTATCGGCCATATAAGCAACCTCCAAAATGTTGCAAAGCTGAGATGTATGATGCTATTAAGGCCGAGATTACAAGACTCTACGATGCTAATTTCATCAGGCCTTGCCGGTATAAAGAGTGGATTTCAAATATAGTACCGGTGATCAAGAAGAACGGCAAGCTTCGAGTTTGCATTGATTTTAGAGATTTGAACAAGCCTACTCCTAAAGATGAATACCCAATGCCGGTTGCTAATCAGTTGGTTGATGCCGCATCTGGACACAAGATTATCAGTTTCATGGATGGCAATGCAGGATATAATCAAATTTTCATGTCTGAAGAAGATATTCAGAAAACTACTTATCGATGCCCTGATGCGATCAGCTTGTATGAGTGGGTTGTTATGACTTTTGGATTAAGGAGTGCTGGCACCATATATCAAAGAGCAATGAATTATATATTTCACGATATCATTGGCTTATTGGATGAAATCTATATTGACGATGTGGTGGTTAGATCAAAGGAGATTGATGAACATATAGCCGATTTATGGAGAGTCTTGGAGAGGGCAAGGAAATATGGATTAAGGATGAATCCAACCAAGTGTGTTTTTGCTGTATCGGCTGGACAATTTCTTGGATTTCTAGTTCATGAGAGAGGAATTGAGATACCTCAGAGGAGTATCAATGCTATTAAAGAAATAAAACATCGGGAAGACAAGACAAAATATCAATCTTTGATCGGCAAGATTAATTTTGTTAGGCGGTTTATATCCAATCTATCTAGTGGAATAGAGTCGTTTACTCTGTTGCTCAGGTCGAAACCTGATCAGGAGTTTGTCTGGGGGGAGAAACAACATAAGGCTTTGGACAGTATAAAAAATATCTAAGCTCTCATCCAGTCTTTATTCCACCACAGAAAGGGCTTCCTTTCAAGTTGTATCTGTTAGCCGATCAGAACACTATCGGCTCTGTCCTTATCCAAGAGGTTGAAGGTAAAGAACAAGTTATATTTTATCTAAGTAGAAGGCTTTTGGATGCAGAGACCAGATATTCACCTGTAGAAAATTTGTGCTGATGTTTATATTTTACCTATACATAGTTAAGCCATTATTTGCTTTCCAATGAGTGCACCATAGTATGTAAGGCCGATGTGGTACGGTATATGCTATCGGCTCCTGTTTTAAGGGGATGGATTGGGAAGTGGATTTTTTCTTTAACAGAATTCGATCTACGATATGAATCGGCTAAGGCGGTCAAGGGGCAAGCAATAGCTGATTTCATAGTTGAACATCGGGCTAGTTCAATTGGTCATATTGAGAATATGCCTTGGACATTATTTTCGATGGATCAGTTTGCACTGATGGATGTGGTATCGTCCTAGGGGGGTAAGTTTTCAGTTTGTTTTCACTATTAAACCTTATTCTACTAATAACCAAGCTGAGTATGAGACTTTTCTGAAAAGGGTTACAATTGTTGAAGGAGGTTGAAGCCGATGCTATTGAGATCGTGGGTGATTCATTGTTGGTGATTAGTCAATTATATGGAGAATACGTGTGTAAGAATGATATATTGATGATTTGCAATGAGAAATGCCAAGATTTGATGAAGACTTTCAGGGTAGTTACTTTGAAGCATATTCCCAAAGAACAAAATGTTGAAGCCGATAATTTAGCTCAAGGAGCATTGGGTTACAAGCCGATGTTGAAAGATTCGAGGTCGAAGTTGCATGCTTACCAGCCGATGATTGGAGGTCTGAGATACTTGAATATTTAAAGGATCCTTTTAGATCGTTTTCTAGAAAATTGAGGTACAAAGCTCTTAAATATGTTTTGTTGGACGCTATGTTATACCATCACACTATTGATGGAATTTTGTTGAGATGTTTAACCCTGGAAGAAGCAAAAGTTGTCATGTGTGAAGTGCATGACGAAATATGTAGTACTCCTCAATCGGCTCATAAGATGAAGTGGCTAATTGGAGAGTGGGATATTTTTGGCCGACAATGCTAGAAAATTTTTTAGATATTCAAAGGTCAAGATTGAGAAGTTTGGAGCTATTCAAAGGGCACCAGCATCGGCTATGAATCCACTCATCGAGCCATGGCTTTTAGAGGATAGGGTATTGACATGATCGTCCAGATCAATCCACCATCGAGTAAAGGTCATAAATTTATATTGGTTGCTACTGATTATTTTACCAAGTGGGTTGAGGCTATTCATCTCAAGAAAGTTGATACCATGGATGCAATAGAGTTTATTAAGGAGCATATTATATATAGATTTGGTTTGCTACAAACAATAACAATTGATCAGGGATCCATCTTTGTGTCTGATGAGTTTGTTCAGTTTGCCGAAAGTATAGGGATTAAGTTGTTGAATTCTTCACCATATTATGCACAAGCTAATGGGCTGGATGAGGCATCTAACAAGAGCTTGATAAAGTTGGTTAAGAGGAAGTTTGCCAAATATCCTGAAAAGTGGCATGCTACATTGGTTGAGGCATTATGGTCTTATCGGATGGCTTGTCATGGTGCTATTCAAGTTCCACCATATCAGTTAGCTTATGGACATGAAACTGTGTTACCATGGGAAACTAACAACAGCTCAAGAAGGGTTTCTTTATAGGATGAGCTGACAGCCGATGATTACTATTACTTGATGGTTGATGAGTCATAAGAGGTGGTTCAAGCTAGATTGCCTGCTCTTGAGAAAGTTAGGAGGGATAAAGAGAGAGTTCCTAGGCATTATAATAAGAAAGTTGTGCCAAAACCTTTTGAGGAGGAGGAACTTGTGTGGAAATTGGTGTTGCCGATAGGGCCAGAGATAGCAAATTTGGGAAGTGATCACCGAATTGGGTAGGACCTTTTCGGATTCATAAGTGTGTTTTCAAGGGAGTTTATATGTTGAAAGAACTTGATGGAGATGTTTCTGGACGAGCTCTTAATTGGAAATATTTGAAGAAATACTATCGAAGTGTTTTGATTGGTTCCTTGTCGGTTGCGTTATGCCGATGCATGGTTGACAGCCGATGTTGTTTACATCGCCTTTAGGTGGCCGATATTTCTTAGCGCCCTTAGATAATTTACATAAGTTTGCAGCATGGTGTTGCCTACTGCAAACTTGGGGGGCATGTTTGAGATAAAAATTGAGGATTTTAAAAGCTAAAATTTAAGGATTTTGAAAGCAAAATTTTAAAAATGTGTTCACAAGTAGCATTTACATGAGTTAAAATCAGCTCGATGGCCGATAATAGTATAATTACATCAAAGCAAAAGTTTACAAGTATCAAAGATTGTTTGGACTTATTTCATCACGACAGATATTTTTGGATGCTCAATATCGTGTGCTGTCTAATCTGCTCTACTTCATCTATCGCTTGAACATCGGCTGCATCTATTCTGGGGATCGGTTTGAGGGCTTTGCTCAGGGGAGATAAATGCTTGATAGAATTCTTCAGTTCAGATTTCTGAGCTTCGATGGCTTTCGGCAGATCGGCTAGGTTTTGCTCTTCAGACACTACACTATTTCAGATCTACACTCGTTAAGTTGTGGTAGCAAGTCGACTTCTTTCTTCTTTAATCTGTCGATGTTCAATTGAGTTGAATTTGGACCAGCTTCCAATTCGTCCAGTTTTAGCTTCTCATCATTTATTTGTTGTCGGCTGGTTTGTACGGTAGCTTCAAGGGATGAACATTCCAGCCATCAGCAATTCTCTACCTAGCTCTCTCAAGTTTGAAGCGATGTTGTTCAAGAAAGATGGCTGGAGAGATGTTTTCAACAAGTTCATCAGGGACATGATCTTGGATTTCCTGGAATCTTGCCCTGATTGGCCCAGGGTATGCGTATAGTGCGTCCAAAGAAGCGCCGATCAGCAATATCGGCTAGTTTGCCGTTTAAATCTTCAAACAATGCGGAAGTGGCTTTGCTTGTTGTGTCTTTCTCTTATTCATCCAGGAACTCTTTTATATCGAAAGAGAACATGTCGTCTAAGAGCTGAAGATGGAGAAGAATACTATTAGTAATAGTTTTGATTGAGCCGATATGTGAGAGTTTGACATATACTTACAGGAACTTGAGGAGTTGGAGTTACAATGATTGTTTCCTCGTCATGATGGCTTGCTGCAGTTGATGGGGTATGCTCACTTGAGTGCTGTTGAGGATGTGATGGAGGTTGTGGATGCTGAAATAATAAATGTTATTTAGTATCGGCTGAAGAAAACTGAAATTGGGATGAATAAGGAAATTACTGATGCTGGTGGTGGAGTTGGTTTCCTCCTAGTAGCTATTTGTTTCTTCTTCAGCTGAAAAGAATAGTTGAGTTATGAGGTATAAAGCATAAAAGAAGATGAAGATATTGAAAAATTCATACCTGTGTTTTTCGAGGGTGACATTTTGGAAGGCTTGGAGTTTTGATTGCTCTTGATTGGACAGCTGGTGGGGTATCGGATTTGGATGTTGTAGCTTCTGCTGTTTCACTGATTTGAGAGCTGCCTCATTGATAGCTTCTTCCATCCCAATTTCCTTCAAGTACTCTTCCACCTCTTGATCCAAGGGAAGATCTTCATCGGCTGATTTCTTTTGTTGCTTGGTGGGTTTCTTCTGAGTGATTGACGGCTTGACTGCAGCTTGCTTTGTTCTCTTGCGCTTATCACCAGCTTGTATCGGCTCTCTTTATATTTGACCTTGGAGTAGGGTAGCCACCCTAGGAGCATTGAAGCTGATGATAGAGGGAGCTGGGCTGCAGCCGCTTGGGAGTTTTATAGCAGCATATTCTATCGGCTTGCCACTTCGGCTGATAAGGGGAGGAGGTGACTCAGATATCTGCAAGGATAGAGCAGAGGTTGGTAAATATTATGAAGACGTTAAGACATAATGAAAATGAGGGAAGGTAACTTACTTGAGGGACCAAGTGAGGTGATATTCTTGTAAGGTATGTCCGAGTCGATAAATGGAATATGTGTGTTTTCCACTCAGACTACCATCTATCAAAAATGATGCTCCTCATTAGGATGATATTGAACATGTCAATACTGCCAAGAGGGGGCTAGGTATGTTCAGGAGTTTGTCCATCATTATAGCCGATGCAATCTCTCCTCTTGTTTGGGTTTTGTTAGAGAAATAGAAGTCGATGGGAAGTTGTCCCATACCAAGTTGTCTGGCAGCTACCGTCGGATGATAGAACTCGTATGATGGTTGTATATTCCTGCCTTGGGATATGCCGGTGGGAAGGATGTGGGGAAATTGCTGCAGTTAGGACTTCTCTTGGTTTTTCAAATCTTTCATCATTGATTTCATCAAGTCTGAAATGGTTGACAGTTCATATTTTGAGAAGGATTCATAGGCAAACCAAATTCTATTATCTCCTGGGAATCCATCATAAAAATTGCCAAACCAGTTCTAAAAATATTCGGCCGATGGACCTGAACCAGTGTAACTAGTGGCTGCCTCTCCAAATGATATGCATCAGTGTGTTGAGTTAGAGTCATCATCGTCATCATTGTTATCTTTTGGATTGGCGAAGGAAGGGAACTCAGCCTCATGAATTGCTGGTCTCAATGCTACTTTTAAAGTGTGTAGATTAAGCCAGAGCTACACAAACCACCAAGGACCACCTATGCTGACATTGGAGTCCATGATGAGTTTAGCCGATGACTGGCATAGGGTTAGCTATACTGCACCTAATAGATATTTGCCCAAAGGAATCTGTTTCTTTGAGACTATGGCTTCGACTAGATGTTGTCGGTTGGTTGTTGGACCACAAGTAGAGCCGCAAAAGAGGAACTTGTCCAATCACATGAGGAGAAAGGCGGTATGCTCTCTAGCCAATACTAGGCCTGTTCCCATATTTTCTGTGATGAACCCTGACCATCCTCCAATATTCTTGGTTTTAAATCTGTGGGTACACTTGGTCTTCAAACTAATAGGATTGGCCGATGTGGTGATGTCCAGACCGGTGATCACAATAATGTCGAGCAGGGTGGGGGTCATCGGTCCATGGTTGAACATGAAGGCATTTAAGGTATCAAACCAGAAATATGCAATAGGCGATAGCATTGGTTCATCCTTCTTCATATCGGCTACCGACAAAGATAAGCTCTGGGCTATTCCCATTTTGTCCCAGCGATCTTGTTTGCTAGGACTTGAAGGCGGCGGTCCAATGAGTCAAGCTGGGTTTGTTTGTCTAAATGGGATCCTTTCAATCTCTGCGTTGATCATGGTGATTGGATCTATATCACCTATCACAACCAGGAAGAAGTGGTTGGGATCTTTCAGGCTTGGGATAGCTACTTGGTGGACTAGATGCTACATATTGAAAGAAGAGAGATTTAGAACAGGAAATAGGCGAGATAGCTGGAAACGAGTTTTGAGCCGATGGAACTTACCTCGGGAAATCCCTTGGCTGGAGCACTTGATGGGCTTGATGAGAGTGCCATTATTTGCGAGGGATCATCGCCGGGGGTGAGGTTCGCCAAACTGGTCACCAGGGAGGTTGAGGAAATTGCCAGTGTTGGTGAGGAAGGCTTGGTGGCTTGAGCGGTGAAAACGGAGTTAACGCCGTGAAATTTGCAGAAAGGCGGTTGCTATTTATGAAAGTAGGTGCATAACGGTCGAACGGGGTAACCATAAAATTTTACGGGATCAACGAGATAATTCCGTTGCATTATATAATACTTCGGAATTGGGGGCATGTTGACGATGAAATTTGGTAAGCATATAAATCTGAAATAAGGTCTAATTCAAAGCGGATTTGGAGATATGCGAGATTCTAAAAAAAAATAGAGTGCGCATCGGCTGAAAGACCACATCGGCTGATACCAAGTTCAATACGGTTAGCCAATACAGCCGATATTGGTTACATAACTAATATTGGGTTCGAGAAGGAGATTGAGATAATGATGCCAGGCAAGGGTAAAGTCCGAGATCGGCAATTCTATCTATTAATTAGGATTATATGTAACTTCTTTATAGATATTTTGGTAAGAGTCCGCCTAAGGGAATTGTTTGCTAGTTTGAGTTGTATTAGGACGATATGAGTCGTGTCCATCATGGACAAGTTTGTATTTTCGGATATAAATATAAGTCCGAGATCTTATGAATAAAGATAACACCAGTTCAATCAATCTCGACGCATCGCAAATGTTTTACTTTTATTTTCGACGAGTTCTTGCTTTCGAGTCGAGCTACATCAGGTTTGATCTTCGGTGAAGAGGTAAAACTTGTTATGGCTGTTTGCCTTATCGGGGTTAGTGCTTACATTTTTATGACACTCGAATATTATTCTTGCAGTTTACCGAGTTATCATATACATTATATAATCTAGATTGACAATGCTTTTTACCTGCATCGGCTCATCTCTTTCTACGGTTTTGTCGATAACTACTAAATTAACTTGTTGACTTAGATGATATGTTGTATCCACCATACTGAAAAGATGATCACCGGCTTGATTGTCTAGATGTTATACTTCTTCTCATAATTAGTGCTGCATCAATTACGTTTGATCTACTAAGTCTTGTTTAGAATTCTAATCTCTAGCCTGTTGCGCGGTTATTAATATGGATAGTATCGGGGTTTACACTTGATCTATGGGCGATAATAATATATATTGGCCAGTTTAAGGCGATGTACTGTTACATCGATTATATCATGAATCAGCTAAACAACCGAACCGATTATGAATTGATCCAAACACTTGGGTAATTTTTCTTCAAGTATTTTCCATTAAGTGCTTTACCAAAAACTTCTCCATCTGATCCTTCAAGCATAAACGCATTCTTGGGAACTCAACAACAAAATCCGGAAAGGCCCTTCCCAATTAGGTGATCATTTGCTAAACTTATTATCTCTTGACCCTATCGGCAATATAAACTTCCAAACAAGTTCCCCTTCAACGAAAGACTTTGGCACCACCTTTTTGTTATAATGCCTTGAAACACATTCCTTATCTCTCTTAACTTTCTCCAAAGCATGCAATCTAACCTGTGCCAAATCTTCCAACTCATCAATCATCGAATTATGATAATCATCAGCAGACAATTCATTTTGTAACGAAATCCTCCTAGAGCCGATGCTAGTCTCCCAAGGCAAAACAATCTAATGTCCATATACAAGTTGATAAGGTGGTACTTGCCTAGCTCCATGATAGGCCATATGATATGCCCATAACGAATCGGCTAAAGTTGTATGCCACTTCCTAGGCTGCTCATCAATCTTTCTCTTTATCAACTTGATCTAACTTTTCTTTGAAGCTTCTACCTGCCCATTGGCTTGTGCATAATATGGAGACAAATTTTAATGCTTAATTCCCATAATATTGGCAAACGGTACAAACTCACACAATACAAAAATAGATCCTTAGTCCGTAGTCAAAGTTTGAGTAATTCCAAACAGATAGTCTTGACGATAAAATTTGGTAAACATATGAATCGAAAATGAGATCCAATTCGAAGCGGATGTGAAGATATGCGGAATTCTCGGAAACAGAGTGTGCATGGGCTGGAAGTCTGTATCGGCCGAATCTGAGTATGATATGGGTTGCTGATACAGCCAATATTGGTTAAATTGGTTACATGATCAACGTCGGATTCAAAAGAAGGGCTTCAAGATATTGCCAGACAAGGATAGATTCCAAGATAGGCAATTGTATCTATTAATTAGGATTTCATGTAAATTCCTTATAGGATTTTTCAGTAAGAGTTCGCCTAGGGGACTTGTTTGTTAGTTGGAGTTGTATTAGGACAATATGAGTCGTGTCCATCACGGAGAAGTTTGTATATTCGGGTATAAATATAAGCCCGAGATCTCGTAAATAATTGACATAAGTTCAATCCAATCTCGGTGCATCGCCAACCTTTTTCGTTACTTTGTTTCGACGAGTTCTTGCTTTCGTATAGAGCTGCATCGGTTTCGATCTTCGGCGAAGAGTTAAAGCTTGTAATGGCAGTTTGCATTATCGGAATTAGAGCTTACATCTTTATGACACTCTAATTCTATTTTGTGAATCTCCAAGTTATCATATATATTATATAATTTAGATTGACAATGCTTTCTACGTGCTTTGGCCGATCTCTATCTAGGGTATTGTCGATGACGGCTAGATTGACTTGCTGGCTTGGATTATATAGTACATCTACCATCCTTAAAAGGCAACCAACGGCTTGATTGTCCAGATTTTATGCTTCTTTTTATACTTAGTGTTGCATTAGTTAAGTTTGATCTCCTAAGTCATGCTTAGAATCATAATCTTTAGCCTGCTTTATGGTTGTTAATATGGGTAGTATAGGGGTTTCAGCCGATCTTACCTGGTATGGTTGTTTTATATAGTTTTATGCTTTGTTTAATGCTATTTTTGATAAAAAAAACACTGGCCTGAGAGATTTGCTTTACTCTAGTGCAGGTTCAAAACATTGTTTTAGATTCGAAGGGCATGTCAGTTGATTTGATCCTGCAATGAACAAGAAGAAACATGCAAATTTATTAATAGACGATACTCAATCGGCCAGCTAGCCGATATCATATCGTATTGTAACCTAGCCGATGCAATAAAGCATGAATTGGCTGTAAGGTGCGTATCAATGATATAACTAACTCTAAAACTAGTGCATCGGCTGAATAAGCAATTGGGATAGATCGGACTGAACCGAGATAGTATAAATTGCCCAAGTCTAAAATAACGTGAAATAACGATTACATGTACTCATGTCATAGCCGATGTCTAGATTTAAGCGTGTATCGGCTATAGCTCCGATACAACCTTATGCTAGGATATTCTCTTGCAACAAATATATTAAACTTTTACCAATTAAATTGATATTAAGTTCGATATATTTGTATTAGATTAGATCCTAATATAAGGAGCAGATATAGAACATTAAACAAAGTATGAAACTATGTAAAATATCTAGGGTTAATTGGATCCATGCCATTGCAACTTTGCCAAATTAAAAAAATGACACTACTATTCATCATATCGGCTACATGCCACTCGAAATTTCTAAAATTGGAACCATGCCACTCCCGTCACTTTTCCCGTCCTCCTCTCTCACGCCGTCTTCGTTCGGTCCTCATCCCCTTCCTTGAATTTCTCGGACCTCGCCCACGAGCTACCGTGCCCGGCCACCGCGGCGCCCAAGGATGTCCAGGCCGCAGCCGTGCTCACCACCGTGATGGACTTCCCGGGTCAGACGATGCCAGCATCGGGTCCGTCTCGCCGAACCTGCCGTGGAGATCGGGGAGGTCTGGGTGAGCCGGATCGATGACGGTGAGGGCCGTGTTGACGGAGAGCGAGGAGAGGAGGGAGTTGTGGTGGGACATGCAGGAGACCGGAGAGGATGGTGGCGCCATCGTTGGTGATGATGACGGCCGCATGTGGTGCCTGGTCGCCGCTAGCACGGAGTAGAGCACGTGGAGCAGCGACAACAGCAAGAGGGACGGTGGCCTGTCCAACAACGGGAGCGGCGTCAAGTGGGCCATCTCCCGCAGCGAGGCGTCGTCGTTCGCGTCCGTGCTCCCAGCGGAGATCTCGCGGCGGGAGCTGGAGGCCGTGCTCCGGCGGCTCGGCCACGAGGATCCCTCCGACGACGAGCTGGAGGTGACGGTTGCATCACCGCTAAGGAGCTCCGTAGCGTCATGGTCCCTGGAGAGGGGGATGAGGATGCGAACGGAGACGGCGTGAGAGAGGAGGACGGGAAAAGTGACGGGAGTGGCATGGTTCCAATTTTAGAAATTTCGAGTGGCATGTAGCCGATATGACGAATAGTAGTGGCATTTTTTTAATTTGGCAAAGTTGCAATGGCATGGATCCAATTAACCCAAATATCTATACCAGATATGATAAACCCTGAGCTCCACTCGATGCGCTCAATGATATGATTTGGCCCGATCTTTCGGTGAGTTGAGATAACTACGATTTGGAAGAAACGTTGACGATCCGACTACAACCGTACGAGACGTTGTTGTGTTGCGCCTTAGCGATCGATACACCTCTCCGTGGGTTGTTGATCTTGTGGTGCAGATCAACCTTATTCCTGCAAGCAAATCGAAGAAACTAGCAAGAACAAGATAAAAGCAATCTGAATTGCAAATAGGAAATGAATACAAATGATAAGTTGGGGTTCCGAAGAACAAGCAGACGGACGGTCTAGCCGACACGCGCACTGCAAGCAAGTAGCAATGGCTAAACTTTAATCTAACAAAACCCAAGAAACCCTAAAGGGGTACCTAGCTATTTAAAGGGGTGGGAAGACGACCAAGGAAACCCTAGGGTCGTGCTCCACCTAATTATGGCGCACCCTACATGGGCCCCACATGGGCCGGGGTCCCAGATGAAGTTACAAGCCCATAGGCCCATTATAGGTGACGCAACACCTTGTTTCTGTAATTGCAGTTGACTGGGATAGAATTTGAGGATGAGGTTGGATCCAATAGAAAGAGGACTCCGAGAGCTTTCCATCAAGTACTCACGGGCCGAAAACGGAGCTCGTATGCAGATTTGGCGGCCGTTTGAATTCAACGTTGCTGCAGGTGGCCGAATTGGATTCCAGCACCTGGAGGACTTGATCTTGATGTCTTCTTGTTGATCCATGATGTGAACAACGGTTGTATCCATATGAGCCATGGTCACATCATCCTCCCCTTCTTCACGGAAAACCGTCCTCGGTTTTTCCATACGGTGCTCTTCACGTAGTCCATTTAAAACAACCTGTTTCACCAAATCAAAACAAGACAGACTCGAGATAACATGATTAGTCGTTACAACACTCTCTAGCCTGCTGTTGCCTTGCATAACTACAGGAGGTTCCAAATCTGAACATATATAAACTCTATGCACCAAATATATTCCTCCATCAGTATATCCTCCAAAGATATGAAAAATAGCATTAATTGGACATCTCAAATCAGACTTAACAAATAATTTCTCCTTCAAATTGTCGAGCTCACAAAATTTATCAAACTGAATATAGCCCAAAATATTTAAAGAAGATATCAATTCACGTTCCCCTACTTCATTAGCAATGTGAACAACATGCCTAAAATCAGCACATAAAGAACTAACACTAGAAATAGCATGTTCACTCACTAGTTGTGGCATGGATATAAGTGAAGCATTATCACACAACTCTTCTTTATCACAAGGAACAACAAACAAATCATCTTGTGACAAAGGAATCTCAGCAATTGGTTCCACTAAAGGTTGCTCTACTATAGCACGAAAAGTGGATATTTGTAGCTCAGCTTGAGAATACTCACATTCATTTATCTCAGCACCATTTAATTTACCTTCCAAACTTTCTTCAGATGTCACAGGTGCTTCATGCTTCTCCCCTTTCTTCTCAAGTATGTGTTTCTCCTGCTTTTGACAGCTATTTACTTCCTGCAAATTATTAGTAACAGGAGGCACGGGCACAACTTGTTGCTTATTAACATTGTCAATTTGTTTTTCCACATTGCAAGCAAGTTGTAATAAATGAGAAAGAGATCTATATCTTTGACTAGCGAGCATATCCTGAATTTCTTTGTTAAGCCCACGCAAAAACCTCAATTCTGAAGCTTCTTCGCATTCATCTAAACCACAGCGTAATAAACAAGCACGCATATCGTGATAGTATGAAGTAACAGTTTTAGTATCTTGCTTTAAACATTGCAGTTTGTTGAACAGAATATCAGCATAATACATGGGAACATAAATATCTCTGAAATATCGTTTCATGTCTTTCCAAGATTGAGGTATTTTGTTATGCCTACAAAGATATTTCCAATCATCAAAAGCATATTTAACTAAAACACTAGATGCACACATAACCATATGTTTCTCAGTCAATTTATTTTTTTGAAATTCTCTGTCAACAGCGAGCTCCCAATCAATGTAAGCATGAGGATCATAATTTCCTTCAAAATAAGGTAGTGCAGATTTGATGTTAGCTAGAACATCATCACTTACCACATAATGGTCATGTTGATTACTCCTCATGTCTTGACGAAGATGTCGATGTTGAGCACAGCTATTCCCAATCGACTTCCGTATCGCTGCCATTGTTAGTAGAAAACAAGAAACATACAAAAATATGCACGTTCCTATTAACTACTAGGTATTGGACGCTCAAATATCACATACACTTAAGCTTTTAACCGAGCTCTTACAAGTTCTTACCAATGCAAGCGGAATGGTGATATACACCGACTCAACCAAGCACCCCGATGGAGGTTGGATGTATCGATGCCTTGGCAAATACTTGCTGTACGGCTGCAATCAAATCTGGGGAGCTCTGGGTAGGCTTAAATATGTAGCAAAGGAATAGCAAATGCTCAAATCAGAGAATGCAAAGTTGAATAATCGTTCAAAGGCAAGTACCGTGCTGGTCCTAGGCTAGAACGTACTAGAGACGTGAGCCTAGACACAAACGGTACCACAAGATAGCACAACTCAAGCACAACTCTGATACGTGAAAGCAATCTCAAAGATAACAACTAATTTTCTCTTTCTTTTTTTTTTTCTTTCTTTCTCTTTTTTTTTCCTTCTTTCCTTTTTTTTGGTGCGGCTTTTCTTTTCCTTTTTTAAGCACCTTTCTGCCTTTTTTTCTTTTTTTTTGACTTTTTTCAGCAAAAACGACTCAAGGACCTGGATGCAAGATTACAGGGACTCAAATGTAAATATAAAAATTACAGGGACTCGAATGTAAAAGTGTAAACCAAAAATTAAAATTATACAAAAATGGAATGCAGCACTAAGTATGAAAAGAATCGTGATATCTAGACAATCAAGCCGATGGTTGCCTTTTCGAGATGGTGGAAACATTATATAATTCAAACCAACAAGACAATCTATCCGTTACCAGCAAAACCCTAGATGGAGATCGGCCGATATGAATAGATTGCATTGTCAATCTAAATTATAGAAAGTATATGATAACTCGGAGATTCGCAAAATAGAATTAGAGTTTCATAAAGATGTAAGCACTAATTCCGATGATGCAAACCGCCATAACAAGACCTACCTCTTCGTTGAAGATCAGATTGATGCAGCTCAACTCGAAGGCATGAACTTGTCGACAAGTAGAAAACAAAAGGTTTGCGATGCGCCGAGATTGATTGAACTTGGTTGTTGTTTTATTCATATGACCTCGGGTCTATATTTATACCTGAAAATGCAAACATGGTCCATCACGGACACGACTCATATTAACCTAATACAAATCCTACTAGCAAACAAGTCCCTCAGGAGGACTCTTACCGAGAACATCTATAAGAAAATTACATATAATCCTAATTAATGGATACAATTGCCAATTCTGGACTCTATCCTTGCCTGGCAACATCGTCGCAAACTCTCTGTCGAATCCAATACTGACTTCACATGCAATATCTTCTATACCGGCTATCCAAATCGGACTCGGTTTCTAGCCGCTACTGTCTCCAGCCGATGCGCACTCTGTTTCCGAGAATCCCGCATATCTTCGAATCCGCTTCAGATTGGATCTTGTTTTCGATTCATGTGCATCAATTATCTTGCCAAATTTCATCGTCAACACATGCCCCCAATTCCGAAGTATTATATAATGCAACGGAATTATCTCTTCGTAACCGCAAAAATCTAGGGTTTCCTCTATGACCGTTACGCACCTAATTTCATAAATACCAACATCTTTTATGGAGATTTCACGGTGTTAACTCCGTTTTAACCGCTGAAGCCACCAAAATCCTCCATGAATCCCCAACGATTGCTTTCTTCTTCTCCGGCGACCTCATCGGCGATCATCTTTTCCAGCGGCAACACCAAGCTTCTTCTTCAATGGCGACCTCCGCAAACGTCCCCCAGGTACTCTTTCTCTGTTTTCAACCCTGCTCATATCGGCAACTCAATCTGCAAAGTTAAACCAATCTTAACCAATTCGATCTGATTTTCTCTTCCTCCTTTCTCTTCCCTTTGTAGCATGAGAAATTTGATCGCCATCCCCATTGAAAAAGAGCCAAGCCACTACTTCCTCGGGCCGATGGGCGATGAAGACCCAATTTCGTTCATCAACTCTGAGACCAACCGCCTCCCGTTCAGAGAATCCAAGCCTGACCCAACTCATTGGCCCAATATCTTCAGATCATGGCCATCGGCTGTAGATGGATGGAGAGCGTGGTACAAGTGAATGTCGGCCAGCAAACAAACTCACTGGGATGAATTAGGTATCTCACAATGCCTTTCCCTTTCATTAGCCGATACTAAGAAAGATGAACCCATGCTATCGGCTGTATCTTATTTCTGGTCCGATACCCTAAACGCCTTCTTGTTTAGTCATGGTCCTATGACCCCCACCCTGTTAGATATCCAAATGCTAACAGGCCTAGATATTTCCTCATCGGCCCACCCCATCAGCCTCAAGATAATATTTGATCATAAGTTTCAGACTAAGAACATTGGAGGTTGGTCAGGTTTCATAACTGAGAACACAGGCACAGGATCCGTTTCTCCTAGAGAGCATACTGTTTTCTTGATGATGTGGTTGGACAAGTTTTTGTTCTGTGGTTCTACCTGTGGACCAACAGCAAATTGGCAACACCTAGCAGAAGCTCTAGTGTCAAAAAAGTCAATCCCACTAGGCAAATACCTCCTTAGAGCAGTATATCAAACTCTGAGCCAGACATCGGCTAAGCTCCTTATGGACACATCAACCAATTATGGAGGCCCCTGGTGGTTTGTGCAGATATGGCTCAATATGTACACCATCAAAGTCGCTGACAGAATTCCTCTGGATGATCTATCCTTTCCATCCCTAGCCGATAGCGAATCATCAACACGCCGATGCCTGTCTTTTGGAGAGGCAGCATCGTCCTATCCTGGCTCAGGGACATCGGCTGAGCAATTCTGTGACTGGTTTAGGAGATTTTATGATGGATTCCCTCATGAGTCTCGAGTTTGGTTCCCTTATGAAGACTATGTCAAATATGAACTGCCAACCAATCTCAGACTGGATGATCTGAATAATGAAGATTTTCCAGGAATCAGGGACATCTTCATATCGGCCATAACTCCTTGCATACTCCCAATGGGTGTTTCCCAAGGCCGATATATCCAATCTTCATACGAATTCTACCATCCATGATTGCTGCCAAACAACATGGCATGGGATAGTTGCCCATTGGCTTATACCTCACAGAAAAAATCCAGACAAGGGGCATTGTTCCATCGGCTGTAATTATGGATGGAATTCTCAATCTTGAAAACCCTCCTCTAGGTTCTATCGGCCAAATATCCCTGATCAGAGAACGAAGCCAATTATTTGATAAATGGTGGGGTGAATGGAAAACCCATCTATTTTTATCCATGCCAGCTAATTTCTACTTGACGATCATGGATCGCTCTATTAGCCCTCAGGTAAACTCATACACCTCTTATTTTATCTTTTCCTCTGACCCAATTATGATTTCTCTGATACTTCTCATATATATTTTCCAGACTCCCAATTCTCCTCCTCCAACGAAGAGTAATAGTGGAAAAGATATCAGTTATGCTCCTGCTAAGATATCATCGGGCAAGGATTTGGGTCCTTCTTCCATCGGCTTTAATGCCCCAGCCATCAAAGGTCTGCTTCAAGGTCAAATCAGGCAGCCGATTGGTACAACTGGCAAATGAAAAAGAACCAAGAAACCTGCTATTAAGCCAGTTGCTCCAAAGAAAAAGATGCCTGCTAAGAAACAAAAGCCTTCAGCCGATGATGCCCCAATTGATCCGGCTGTAGAAGAATATCTTGATGCAGCAGTAATTGAAGAAGAAATCGCCGAAGCTGCTACCCAAGTTAGTGAATTCGGCCATATCTCTAGCCCACGCTCTCGAGCCGATTCACCTCAAGTTAGGCCTACCAGTCCAGCAAAAACTCCAACTCCTCCCAGACATCAGCCACGCAAGACCCAGGTAACTATCTTTCAACCTCCTGCTATCAATTTTACTCAGCACTTTTGACACTTATCAAAATTCTCAGCCTGCTCGAGCTATATCACCTCCTCCTCAACAAGCTTCAAGTGAACACACTCCATCGGCTGCAGGCAGTCATCATATGGAAGAGGAAACTGCTATAGTATCAACTTTTCCAATCCCTATAAGATTACCACTATCTTCCTTTCATATCGGCTATTTTACAACCCACATTTTTAATCAATTCCTTTTCTGCAGGGCCTAGCCGATATGTTCTCCTTTGACATAAGGCAATTTCTGGATGAAGAAGAAGATACATCAAGCAAAGCAAAATCTCCAATAGCCGATGAGCTGAAAACAAAGTTAGTCGATATTGCTGATCGGCTAAACGCCTCATTAGACAGCCTGGTCACCAACTGCGACTCAATCAGGTCCAGGTTTCAAGAAATCCAGGATCAACTCCCAGAAGATCTGATTGATGCTATCTCTCCTGCTGTCTTGTTAGAACAACACCAATTCAAGCTTGAGAGAGCAAGGCAAAGAATATATGATTGGCTAGAATACAAGGCACTTGAAGCAATTGTCCAAACCAGCTGACAGAAAGTGAATGAGGAAAAGTCAAAGTTACATGAACTATCGACTGGTCCAGAATCAACTCAGCAGGAATTGGACAAACTTAAACAAGAGGAATCTGTTCTCCTAATCCAACTTTAACAATGCTGAGTTAAGATTGCTGATACAGAAAAGAAGTTAGCCGATCTGCCTCAAGCTATCGAGGAACAGAATTCCAAGTTAAATTCTTCAATCAAACATGTGGCCTCCCTCAACAAATCACTCAAGCCTGTGCTGGTACTGATGCTGCAGAAGCCAAGATAATAGATCAAGTGGAACAAATTCGCCTCCATGCAATCTTGGCAATCCAAAACTTCTTGGGTTGATGTAATAGTTAAACAATACCCTCAAACAATATTTTTGCTGTAATATATAAATATCGGTTATCAAGCTGACTTAGACTTAAGAATAATCTGTTATCGGCCATCAAGCTGATATAAATTGATCAATCTTGTCTTGTATAATGTTGCTCAAAAATTTCAAATATTTTCAGATTTTATCCTCCATGCCCCCCAAGTTTGTAGTAGGGAAGATAATGCTGCAAACTTATATGTCTAAGGGCGATAAAAATATCGGCCATCTAAAGGCGATGTAACCACATCGGCTGTAAACCATACATCGGCATAGCTCAACTGATTATGAACCAATCCAAACACTTGGGTAGTATTTCTTCAAGTATTTTCCATTAAGAGCTCTTCCAAAAACTTCTCCATCAATTCCTGTCAACATGTAAGCCCCTTTAGAAACACATTTATGTATGTGAAAAGGTCCTTCCCAATTCGGTGACCACTTTCCAAACTTATTATCTCTCGCTCCTATCGGCAGCACCAATTTCCAAACAAGTTCATCCTCCTAAAAAGACTTTGGCACAACCTTTTTATTGTAATGTCTGGCAATCCTTTCTTTGTCCTTTCTGACTTTTTCAAGAGAACGAAATCTAGATTGAACCAAATCCTCTGACTCACCAACCATCAAATTGTGATAATCATTGGCTGTTAACTCATCCTGTAAAGAAATCCTTTTGGAGCCGATGTTGGTTTCCCATGGTAACACATCTTCATGCCCATAATCCAGCTGATATGGAGGAACTTGAATTGCACCATGACAAGACATCCGATAGGACCATAATGCTTCTGCCAATATAGTATGCCACTTCTTAGGATATTCTGCAATCTTCCTTTTGACTAACTTAGTCAAGCTCTTGTTAGATGCTTCAGCCTGCCCATTAGCCTGTGCATAATATGGTGACGAATTCAATAATTTAATCCCCATGCTATCGGTAAACTGAACAAACTCATCGGACACAAAAATAGAACCTTGATCAGTTGTAATCGTCTGTGGCAAACCAAACCTGTATATAATATGCTCTTTCACAAACTCAATGGCATCTTTACTGTCAACTTTGTTCAAAGCAATAGCCTCAACCCACTTAGTAAAGTAATCGGTAGCAACCAATATGAATTTATGTCCTTTACTCGATGGTGGATTGATCTGGCCGATCATATCAATACCCCAACCTCTGAACGGCCATGGCTTGATAATTAGGTTCATAGTCGATGCTGGTGCTCTTTGAATGGCTCTAAATTTTTGACAATCCTGACATCCTTTATAATACCTGAAACAATCTACCAGCATTGTCGGCCAAAAATATCCAACTCTTCGAATCAGCCACTTCATTTTATGAGCCGATTGATAAGTCCCACATATGCCATCATGCACTTCGCACATGACTACCTTTGCTTCATCCAGGCTCAAACATTTCAGTAGAACTCCATCAATTGTCCGATAGTACAGTGTATCATCCAATAAAACATATCTAAGTGCTTTATATCTTAATTTCCTGGAAACCGATTTAGAAGGATTCTTTAAATATTCAAATATCTCAAACCTCCGATCATCGGCTGGCAGACATGCAACTTCAACTTCAATTCCTTGCAACATCAGCTTGTAGCCTGATGCTCCTTGAGCTAGATCATTGGCTTCAACATTTTGCTCCTTAGGGATATGCTTCAAAGTAACTATCTTGAAAGTCTTCATCAACTCTTGACACTTCTCATAATAAACCATCAAGACATCATTCTTGCACTCATATTCCCCAAATAATTGACTGATCACTAACAATGAATCATCCATGATTTCAACAGCATCGGCTTCAACCTCCTTCAACAATTCCAACACTTTGAAAACAGATTCATACTCAGCTTGATTATTTGTAGAGTAAGGTTTGATGGTGAAGGCAAACCGAAAGCTTGCCCCCCTAGGTGATATGATCACTAAGCCGATACCACATTCATGAGTGCAAACTGATCGATCAAAGAACAAAGTCCAAGGCATAATGTCAACATGATCAGTAGTATTATCGCCTGCCCTTTAACTGCCTTAGCCGATTAATACCTCAGGTCAAATTCTGATAATGCAAAAATCCACTTCCCAATCCTTCCCTTCAGAACTAGAGCCGATAACATGTAACGTACTACATCGGCTTTAAATACTATAGTGCACTCATTGGAAAGCAAATAATGTCTCAACTTTGTACAAGAAAAATATAGACATAAGCATAATTTCTCCACAGGTGAATACCTTGTTTCAGCATCCAGAAGTCTTCTACTGAGATAGAATATAACTCTTTCATTACCTTCAACTTCTTGGATCAAAACTGAGCCGATAGAGTTCTGATCGGCTGACAAATATAACTTAAAAGGAAGCCCATCCTGTGGTGGAATGAGGCCTGGAGGAGTACTCAAATATTCCTTGATATCGTCCAAAGCTTTTTGCTATTTTTCTCCCCAAACAAACTCTTGATCGGCCTTCAACCTGAGTAAAGGAGTGAATGGCTCTATTCGGCCAGAAAGATTTGAGATGAAACGCCGAACAAAATTAATCTTGCCGATTAGTGACTGCAACTTAGTCTTATCTGCTGGAGGTTTTATATCTTTAATAGCTTCAATACTCCTCTGAGGTATCTCAATGCGCCTCTCATGTACCAAAAATCCAAGGAACTGTCCAGCCGATACACCAAAAGCACACTTTGTTGGATTCATCTTCAGCCCATATTTTCTCGCTTTTTCCAACACTTTTCTCAAATCGTCTATATGCTCATCAATTTCCTTATACTTGACCACCACATCATCGATATAAATTTCAATCAACAAACCAATAAGATAATGAAATATGTAATTCATTGCTCTTTGATATGTAGCACCAGCACTTCTCAACCCAAAAGTCATAACCACCCACCCATACAAACCGATTGCACCAGGATACCTAAAAGCAGTCTTGTGAATATCTTTCTCAGCCATAAAATTTTGATTATATCCTGCATTACCATCCATAAAGCTAATAATCTTGTGTCCAGATGCTGCATCAACCAATTGATCGGCAGTCAGCATTGGGTACTTGTCTTTTGGTGCAGCTTTGTTTAAATCTCAAAAATCAATACAAAGTCCGAGTTTGCCGTTCTTCTTGATCACTGGTACTATATTTGAAATCCACTCAGCATATCGACATGGTCTGATAAAATTGGCATCATAAAGTCTTGTAATTTAGGCCTTGATGGCATCATACATTTCAGCTTTACAACGTCTTGAAGCTTGCTTGTATGGCTAATAGTCTGGTTTGATAGGCAGCTGATGTTCAACAATCGATCGGCTAAGTCCTGGCATTTCATAGTATTCCCAGGCAAAACAATCTCTATATTCTTACAAAAGTGTTATTAATTTACATTTAAACTCTTTTGTTAAATCTTTGGTAATATATGTCGGCCTAGGCCTATCACTTGGTCCAATGTCAATTTCTTCCAACTCATCGGCCGACATAAATCCTTGTCCCAGCTTGCCGTCGAGATTATCTATACTATCCTTTGTGTAAAAATTGAAACCCTCCACGGCACCCTCAAAATAACAATTGGGGCTCTCCATCTCCTGTTGGCTCTATATCATAATCAGAAACTTTTAAGTAATCTCCTAGCCAAACTTTTCCAGACAAACAATCAATTCCTTCCATCTCCCAAATAGATAGATCGGCACTAGCTACATTGACTGACCTGTCGGCTAGCACGATTTCAATTTGGTCTCCTTGCCATTGAATCAAGCTTTGGTGCATAGTTGAAGGAATACAACAATTGACATGGATCCAATCTCTTCCCAGCAATAAACTGTAGGAACCCTTCCCATCAATAACAAAGAATATAGTAGGAATTGTCTTGCTGCCGATGGTCAACTCCATATTCAAAATTCCCTTGGTTTCAGATGGATTCCCGCCAAAATCTTTCAAAATCATGTTAGTCTTGATTAAATCTTCTGAGTTCTTCCCAAGCATCCTGAAAGTTGAATATGGCATTAAATTGACGGCTGGTCCTCCATCGACTAGCATCTTTGACATCGGCTTCCCATTGACAAACACCCTGACATATAAAGGCTTGAGGTGCCGATGATCAGTTCCCTCTGGATTTTCAAAAATAGCTTGCTGTAGAGACAAAATCAACTTAGCCGATTGCGTTTCATCTTCTTGTTCAACCACTTGTTCAACTGCATACTCAGCTAGTAGCATGAAAACCATATTGATCGAAGAAGACATCGCATCTTTGCCCTTAGATCCAAAATTTTTATTCTGATCGGCATGGACCTCATCGGCTGACAGCATTTTGCTTTTCACACGCAAAACTTTCTTTGTACGCCTTAGCTGATTCTCCATTTTACCTTCGACTTCCTGGAATTGTTCCCTATTTATCATCCTTTGGACACGCCTCTTCTGATTCTTGGTAAAAATTCCAGAACGACACCATTGTTGATGAGGACATCCTCCATTATTACCCGCTGGCAAAGACGCAACAAGATGGCCCGAGTGGCTCAGTTGTAGTCGGGCGGTGACCGTGTGAGCCTCTGAATAATCCCACCTTGCTTAGCTTGGGAGGAGGAAGCCACCTTAAAAGGGAGAGCCACCATTCCCCTATCAGACTAGTCTTTTAGGGTGATTGGACCTTTCCCCATGTGGGTGCGTCGGAGTTGCGGTGCTAAGATTGCGGGGTTTGGAAAAATCCGGATCAGTGTGTCGTGCTTCGGGCGTATGGTGCTAAGATTGCGGGATTCGGGGAATCCGGATCGGTGTGTCGGGCTTTCGTCCAACCCCACCTGGGCTGGACTTATCATTTGGTATCAGAGCTCGGCCCTTGTTAAGAAGGGGAGAATGATGAGGACATCCTCCATTATTACCCACTGGCAAAGACGCAACAAGATGGCCCGAGTGGCTCAGTTGTAGTCGGGCGGTGACCGTGTGAGCCTCTGAATAATCCCACCTTGCTTAGCTTGGGAGGAGGAAGCCACCTTAAAAGGGAGAGCCACCCTTCCCCAATCAGACTAGTCTTTTAGGGTGATTGGGCCTTTCCCCAAGTGGGTGCGTCGGAGTTGCGGTGCTAAGATTGCAGGGTTTGGAAAAATCCGGATCAGTGTGTCGTGCTTTGGGCGTATGGTGCTAAGATTGCGGGATTCAGGGAATCCGGATCGGTGTGTCGGGCTTTTGTCCAACCCCACCTTGGCCGGACTTATCAACTGTGGTTGCACATCTCTGGTCTGTTTCTGCAAATCATCTTCATGATGGTCTTGTCGGATCGACCTAAATCTCTGATGAACTGACAATCATTTCTGAACTGGCCGATGCATACCTGTATTCTGTCGGCTTGGTCTTTGAACATATTGAACTTCGGGATCACTGCAACCAGGACAATCTTCAATGGATGGTAACCTCATGCCTTCATTCCAACAGAACCTAAAAAATTCACAGCTCCAATGTGGGTGATATGACTCCTCCTCCCTCTGGCGCCTTTTCTATTACTTATTGATCATACCAGCCGATTTGATGTTTCTGACATAATTTTTACCTCCATCGGCTTGGCTTCTACTAAATCCAGAGTGAACCATGTTTACTCGAAAAGGATGTCCATCTATCTTGATCGGCCTCTTGGACTCATCAATCTTGATCTTTCCTTGTTCAATAGCCGATTGGTTCTGTTGTGTGAAAATCTTACAATCATTAATGCTGTGAGATCCTGTATTATGCCACTTGCAATATTTCCATCTCTTTAATTCTTCAGTTGATGGTATCACATGACTTGCCGGCAATTGAATCTGCTTTTCTTGAAAAAGAGGATCAAATATCTTGTTAGCCTTGCTAATGTCAAAATCGAACCTTTCCTCTTTCCCCGAATTTTTATTCCTAGCCCACTCGGCTGCATTAACTTCTGGATCATCATCTTCGGAGTCAGAATCATAGTTGTACATAATGTTAACATTGTTAGCTTTTTTGAAAAATTTTCTAGCCTCCTGGAATTGTGTTTCATGAGTTGATATCTTCTGAGCCAAATGAGCTAAGCTCTCAAAGTCTTGAGCTAAAAACCTCTCCCTTATCGACGCCAACAACCCCTGTGTTGATGACCAAATTTGGTAATTCAAGTATCAGAGATGAAGATAGAATCAAAGAGAATCGAAGAGATTAGATCAGATCGGAAACAGAGTGAGAATTGGCTGTAGTCCGAATCGGCTGTGGACTGGATCAGTAGAATCGGAGTCGGACAAGGTTAGCTGATTCAGCCGATTTCGGTAACGTGACTCGGTACACGTCATCGAGTTGTGTTAGGGTGCTTCATACGGATTGCCATGTACGGATAGAGTCCTGAGGAGGTAATTGTATCTATTAATTAGGTTATTTTATGTAATTTCCTTATAGATATTCCCGGTAAGAGTCCGCCTAAGGGACTTGTTCGTTAGTTGGATTTGTATTAGGTTAATATGAGTCGTGTCTGTGATGGACAATGTTGTATTTTCGGGTATAAATATAATCCTGATGTCTTGTAAATAATAACAACATACGTTCAATCAATCTCGGCGCATCACCACCTTTGTTTTCTACTTTTCGATAAGCTTGTGCTTTCGAGTCGTGCTACATCAATTTGATCTTCGGCGAAAAGGTATATCTTGTCATGGCGATTTGCATCATTGGAGTTAGTGCTTACATCTTCTTGCAAGTCTTCAAAGTTATCATATATGTCATATAGCTTAGATCAAGTATGCTATCTTCTTGCATCGGCTAGATCCTTCTTACGGTTTTGTCAGCATCGGCCAATTTACTTTGTTGATTCATGTTATATGATGTATCTACCATCCTGATTGGATGACTATTGGCTTGTTTTTCTAGACGTTGTGCTTCTTTTATGCTTAATGCCGCATTGGTTAAGTCCAACCTATTAAGTTGTTTTAGAATCATGATCTCTAGCTTGCTTTACGGTTGTCGATAGGGATAGTATCGGGGTTTCAGCCGATCTTATCTAATTAGAATATTTGACATGGTTCTATGCTTTGTTTAATGTTCTATATCTATACTTTATTGTTTATCGTGAGATTGTATCGGATTTACGACCGATATGCACTTAGATCTAGGTATCGGCCATGACATTAGTGTTATGTAGTCATTATTTCATGTTGCGATAGACTTAAGCAATTTATACTGTCTCGGTTCAGTCCGATCTATACCAATTGCTTACTTCTAAAGTAATAGTGATTCTTTGATCACATAACACTGATATCTACAGCCGATACACTAGTTTTAGGGTTAAATTCGTATTTACTTATACCTTACAGCCGATTCATGCTTTATTGCATCGGCTAGGTTACATACGATATGAATCGGCCCTCTGGCCGATTGTCTATCGTTTACAAATATTCTTTGCATATTTTTTCTTGTTGATTGTAGGATCAAATCAACTGGCACACCCTTGAACCTAAAACCCTAATTTTGGACCTGTACTAGAGTAAATCTCTCAGGCCAGTGTGTGTTTTTTGCATCAACATGCTTTTGGCACGCCCAGTGGGACAAAGTGTCATCATGTCTCCAAACATCACCGATGTTTCAGAAGAGAACATCTTGCCGATCACAGTTGAGCAACTGAATGAATAGCAGAGAGAAGAGATGAGACAACTGCTGGATCAGCTTCAGAACCAATATCTGCACTCGTTCACAGTGATTTGGCAAGGTACGGTCGTACAAAGAACTAAAGTCAAGCTGCCGACAATCGTGAAACAAGATCCAAGCACTTCTGGGTCAGGAGAAGAAAAAGACAAACAGACCAAGGTTGAATCAAGTGATGAAGAACTCCACACATTGCAAGATCGCATTGATTCGGCTGTACATCATGCTTTAGTCAACCAGTCCGGAGTGCTCGTGAACACCTTAACAAACATGATCAAGTCGGTAGTCGATGGGACGATAGCCGAGGAAAAGGCTAAAGGACCTATATATTTACCAGACGGCACGTTCCCAGGATACAGAACTGTGAAGACAGACATTGGCGGGAATCAAAGGAGTCAACAACTGCTTCAAACCCAGGCTCCATCGGCTCCTTACTCAAGCTCAAATATTCCAACAATTTTGACTAGGTCATAGCCGATCAGTGGGGGGCAAGCATCAACTCAGCTAACACCAGAGCAACTAATGAGTATTCTCAATCCAAAACCGCCAGTTGTCGACACATCTTATCAAATTCCTTCGGTTCCACAACGGCCGATTGGAATTACTCAGCCAATAAGCCGGCAGTACAGCACAGAGCAACTTCCATATGTGCCACCTCAAGGCATATCGGCCAGCTTCAATCATGTCTATCAACCTCACTCACCACGACCTCAGCCGATCCAATACGGCCAGATGGATCCACTTTAGCAGCAATATGGTGGAGCAACACCACATCAACCCTGGGCCGATATGATCGCTGACGTCATGAGGGAGCAGTTTGGACTCAAGCCGAAAGATAATGGTAACATGTATCGGCACCCATACCCAGAGTACTTTGATCGGGTACCATTGCCAAACCGAGGTGCCAGACTTCTCCAAATTTTCAGGACAAGACAATCTATCTACCAATGAGCATGTTAGCCGATTTCTAGCTCAGTGTGGTGAAGCATCAGCTATAGAGGCTCTCAGAGTTAGATTGTTCAAACTTTCTTTATCCGGATCGGCATTCACTTGGTTTTCATCTTCACCTTACAATTCTATCAGAAGTTGGGCCGATCTGGAGAAACAATTTCACAAATACTTTTTCAGTGGTGTTCAAGAGATGAAGCTATCAGACCTCACAGCAATCAAGCAAAAATCAGACGAATCAGTTCCAGATTATATTCAACGATTCAGAGATGTGAGGAATAGATGCTACAGTTTAGCTTTAACAGATTCTCAGTTAGCCGATTTGGCCTTCCAATGTTTGTTGGCGCCGATAAGGGAAAGATTTTCGGCTCAAGACTTTGAGAGTTTGGCTCATCTAGCTCAGAAGGTATCGGCTCATGAGACAAGGTTCCAAGAAGCAAGAAAATTCATCAAGAAGGCAAATAATGTCAATAATGTCTACAGTTATGACTCTGACTCCGAAGATGATGACCCAGAAATCAATGCAGCCGAGTGGGCTAGAAACAAGAAGACGGTGGTCTGTCAATGGGTCAAGAATGCAGGAAAGGAGGAGAGATTTGATTTTGACATTACCAAAACCGACAAGATTTTTGATCTTCTTCTTCAAGAGAAACAGATTCAACTGCCAAATGGACATGTTATCCCATCGGCTGAGGAGTTGAAGAGAAGGAAGTATTGCAAGTGGCACAATACAGGATCTCATAATACTAATGATTGCAAGATTTTTAGGCAGCAGATCCAGTCGGCTATCGAACAAGGCAAGATCAAGATAGATGAATCCAAGAGGCCGATGAAGATAGATGGACATCTTTTTCCAGTCAACATGGTGCACTCTGGATATAATCGGAACACAGCCGATGGAGGTAAAAATTATGCCAAGAACATCAGATCGGCTAGTATGATCAACAAATACCAAAAAAGACGCCAAAGGGAAGAGGAGTCATATTCTCATGAAAGTGAACGATAGTTTGATCCCAATTGGAGCTGTGAATTTTTTAGATTTTGCTGGAATGAGGGTATGAGATTACCATCTATTGAAGATTGTCCTGGATGCAATGATTCGGATGCACGATTTGTCCAAAGATCAAGCCGACAGAGTACAACTGTACATCGGCCGATTCAGACAAGACTGTCAGTTCGTGAAAGACTTGGGCCGATGCAACAGAACAATGATGAAGATGATTCACCTCGAGAGTCCAAGCAAATGCATCCTCAATGGTGCCCTTCTGGAATCTTCACTAAAAATCAAAAGAGGAGAGTTCAAAGGATGAGGAACAGGGAACAATTTCAGGAGGTTGAAGGAGAAATTGAACATCGGCTGAGGCAGAAAACAAAGAAAGTCTGGCGCGTGAAGAGCAAAGTGGTACCAGCCGACGAAGTCAAAGCCGATCGCAACAAGAACCAACAACATAAGGGCAAAGAGGTGATGTCATCTGCCATAAACATGGTTTTTATGTTACCAGCCGAATATGCAGTTGAGCAGGTCGTCGAGCAAGAAGAAAATCTACCATCTGCCAAGTTGATGCTATCTCCACAGCGAGCCGTTTTTGAGAAGCCCGAAGGAACTGATCATCGGTACCTCAAGCCGCTGTATGTTAAGGGACTCGTTAATGGCAAGCCGATGTCAAAGATGCTAGTCGATGGAGGAGCAGCTGTCAATCTAATGCCATATTCAACATTCAGGAAGCTTGGGAAGGATTCAGAGGATTTGATCAAAACCAACATGGTTCTAAAAGATTTTGGCGGGAATCCATCTGAAACCAAAGGAGTTTTGAATGCGGAGCTAACTGTCAGCAGTAAAACAATTCCTACCACGTTCTTTGTTATTGATGAGAAGGGTTCCTATAGTCTGTTGCTGGGAAGAGATTGGATCCATGCTAATTGTTATTTTCCCTCAACAATGCACCAAAGTTTGATTCAATGGTAAGGAGACCAAATCGAAATCGTGCCAGCCGACAGGTCAGTCAATGTAGCTAGTGCCGATTTATCTGTTTGGGAGATGGAAGGAATTGATTGTTTATCTGGAAAAGTTTGGCAAAGAGATTACTTAAAGGTTTTTGATTATGCCATACAGCCAACAGGAGATGGAGAGCCCCAATTCTTGTTTTGAGGGCGCCGTGGAGGGTTCCAATTTCTACACAGAGGACACTGTTGATGATCTCGACGGCAAGCTAGGACAAGGTTTTATGTCGGCCGATGAATTGGAAGAAATCGATATTGGACCAGGTGACACGCCTAGGCCGACATATATTAGTAAGGGTTTATGAAAAGAATTTAAATGTAAATTAATAGCACTTTTGAAAGAGTATAGAGATTGTTTTGCCTGGGAATATTATGAAATGCCAGGACTTAGCTGATCGATAGTTGAACATCGGCTCCCTATCAAACCAGGCTATCGGCCGTATAAACAACCTCCAAGACATTGTAAAGAAGATATGTATGATGCTGTTAAGGCCAAAATTACAAGACTCTATGATGCTAATTTTATCAGACCATGCCGACATGCTGAGTGGATTTCTAACATAGTGCCAGTCATCAAGAAAAATGGCAAGCTTAGATTTTACATTGATTTTAGAGATTTAAACAAAGCTACACCGAAAGATGAATACCCAATGCCAGTAGCCGATCAACTCGTCGATGCAGCATCTGGATATAAAATTATCAGCTTCATGGATGGTAATGCTGGTTATAATCAAATTTTCATGGCTGAGGAAGATATTCACAAGACTGTCTTCAGATTTCCTGGTGCAATCGGCTTATATGAGTGGGTGGTTATGACTTTCGGTTTGAGAAGTGCTGGTGCTACATATCAGAGGGCTATGAACTATATATTTCACGATCTCATCGGTATGTTGGTAGAGATATATATTGATGATGTGGTGGTTCAATCTAAGGAAGTTGATGAACATATAGCCGATTTGAAACAAGTCTTGGAAAGAGCAAGGAAGATGGGTTGAAGATGAATCCTACTAAGTGTGCTTTTGGCATATCGGCTGGTCAATTTCTTGGATTTTTGGTACATGAACGTGGGATTGAAATTCCTCAGAGGAGTATTGAGGCAATCAAAGATATAAAACCTCCAGAAGATAAAACCAAGTTGCAATCATTGATCGGCAAAATAAATTTTGTTCGGCGTTTCATATCAAATCTGTCTGGCCGAATAGAACCATTTACTCCGTTGTTAAGGTTGAAAGGCGATCAAGAATTTGTTTGGGGAGAGAAGCAGTAGCAAGCATTGGACAATATCAAGGAATATTTGAGTACTCCTCCAGTTCTTATACCACCCCAGAAAGGGATTCCATTCAAACTATATTTGTCAGCCGATCAGAACTCTATCGGCTCAGTTTTGATCCAAGAGGTTGAGGGGATGCAAAGAGTTATATTTTATCTCAGTAGAAATTATGCCTGTGTTTATATTTTTCTTGTACAAAATTAGTTTTAGGGCTAAATTCGTATTTACTTATACCTTACAGCCGATTCATGCTTTATTGCATCGGCTAGGTTACATACGATATGAAATCGGCCCTCTAGCCGATTGTCTATCTTTACTAATATTCTTTGCATATTTTTTCTTGTTGATTGCAGGATCAAATCAACTGGCACGTTGTGACATCCTGGCCCAATTAGGAGTAGGCTTGTGTGGCCCATTAGAGCTGTGTGCACATGTTTAGTACCACCTTGCTAGTTTAGCAAGGGTGGAACCAACTTATAAGGCCTCTTCCCTTCAACCATATCACTCCCGGGTTAACCCTTTACCACGAAGCGAGGACGAAAGTGTAAGTGGGGTGGTATGTGTAAGTGGGCCGCCAGTCTGATGGGCTGGGCTACGCCGTTCTGGAGGGAGGGCTGTTACAAATGGTATCAGAGCCGACCCTCGCGGTTGCACGTACGGGTCAGTGTGCGGGCATATGGCGCATGGCGCATGTGGGCTCTGTGTGAGGCACATGGCATGGCAATATGGCGCCGGCACTGGACGTGCGCTACGAGAGGGCTTGTTCCTGGGCATTTGCCTATATGCCTATGTGGCTAAGTGGGTGAGTTGGACCGACGGGGACATCGGGTCCTTTGAGGGGGGGTGTATGTGACATCCTGGCCCAATTAGGACTAGGCCTGTGTGGCCCATTAGAGCTGTGTGCACATGTTTAGTACCACCTTGCTATTTTAGCAAGGGTGGAACCAACTTATAAGGCCTCTTCCCTTCAACCATATCACTCCCGGGTTAACCCTTTTACACGAAGCGAGGACGAAAGTGTAAGAGGGGTGGTATGTGTAAGTGGGCCCGCCCGTCTGATGGGCTGGGCTACGCGGTTCTGGAGGGAGGGCTGTTACACACGCCCTTGAACCTAAAACCCTAATTTTGGACCTGCACTAGAGTAAAGCAAATATCTTAGGCCAGTGTGTGCTTTTTGCGTCATCACCCTGTAAGGCCAGATCGGCTAGTTGTGAGTCTGTCAGAGCCAAACTATAACATCTGTTCCTCACATCTCTGAATCTTTGGATATAATCTGGCACTGTTTCATCTGATTTCTACCTGATAGCTGTGAGGTCTGATAGTTTCATCTCTTGGATGCCACTGAAAAAGTATTTGTGAAACTGTGTCTCTAGATCAGCCCAACTCCTGATAGAATTATAAGGTAAATATGAAAACCATGTGAATGCTGACCCAGATAAAGATAGTGGAAATAGTCTGACTCTAAGGGCTTCTGTAGCCGATGCTTCCCCACATTGAGCTAATAATTGGCTAACGTGTTCATAAGTTGACACATTATCTTGCCCTGAAAATTTTGAGAAATCCGGCACCTTGTATCGGTTTGGTAGTGGTACTCGATCAAAATATTCTGCATACGGATGCCGATACATGTTGCCATTGTCCTTAGGCTTGAGCCCGAATTGTTCCCTCAACACATCGGCGATCATATCTGCCCACGGCTGCTGTGATGCTCCGCCATACGTTATTGGATTTGGTCATACTGGCCATACTATGTCGGTTGAGGCCGTGGAGAATGAGGTTGATAATGCTGATTGAGATTAGCCGATTGACCTTGAGAGGACACATAAGGAAGTGGTTCTGGATTGTATTGTTGGCCTATCACCTGAGTGATTCCAATTGGCTGTTGTGGAACCGAAGGAATATGATATGTAGTATTGATAGTTGGCGGCTTCGCATTGAGTATGTTCATCAGCTGTTCTAGTGTCAACTGATTTGAAGTCTACCGCCCAGTGATCGGCGACTGTCTTGTCAATATTGTTGGAATATTTGTGCTGGATAGGGTAGCCGATGGAGTCTGGGTTTGAAATGTTTGTTGTTTCCCGCCAATTTCGGTCTTCACAGTCCTGTAGCCTGGAAACGTATCGCTTGGTAGATATACTGGTCCTTTTACCTTTTCCTTGGCTATAGTTCCATCAACTACCGACTTGATCATATTTGTCAGTGTATTCACGAGTACTCCAGATTGATTGATGAGAGCATGATGTACTGCCGAATCAATGCGATCTTGTAAGGTGTGAAGTTCATCATTGCTTGATTCGGTTTTGGGTACCTTACCTTTATCCTCAGTAACTCCGGAAGTACTTGCGTCTGATTCCTCGATCGGCGGCAACTCTACTTTAGTTTTCTGGATAACCGTGCCCTGCCGGGTTACCGTGAGTGAATGCAGATATCGGTTTTGGAGTTGATCCAGTAATTTCTTCATCTCTTCTCTCTGCTCTTCATTCAGCTGCTCGATCGTGACTGGTAGAACATTGTCCTCTGAGACTTCAGTTATATTGGGCGTCATGATGACATAATTTTCCCACCGGGCGTGCCAAAAAACACACACTGGCCTGAGAGATTTGCTTTACTCTAGTGCAGGTCCAAAACTTGCTTTTAGGTTCGAAGGGCGTGCCAGTTGATTTGATCCTACAATCAACGAGAAGAAACATGCAAATTTATTAATATAGGATAGTCAATCGGCCAGCTGGCCAATATCATATCGTATTGTAACCTAGCCGATGTAATAAAGCATGAATCAGCTGTAAGGTGTTTATCAATGATAGAACTAACTCTAAAACTAGTACATCGGCTGAAAAGATCAGTGTCATGTAATCTATATGTCAATATTACTTTAGATATAAGCAATTAGGATAGATCGGACTGAACCGAGACAATATAAATTGCCCAAGTCTAAAATAACATGAAATAACGATTACATGTACTCATGTCATTGCCGATGTCTAGATTTAAGTGTGTATCGGCTATAGCTCCGATACAACCTAATGCTAGGATATTCTCTTGCAACAAATATATTCAACTTTTACCAATTAAATTGACATTAAGTCTGATAAAAAGTACACACGCACATGATGACAGCCATAAGGGGAAATAAGGTTGGCAGTGACAAGGTGACAACCAACTTACCGATCCCGGTTTCTGACTTGTCTCGTATCTGAGTTGATTGGATAGGTTTCATTTTATATGGGATGGGGGATGGAAACTAGCCCACTTGATCAGATAGGCATAACCACCTATGGTTATGCAGGGTAGAGACCATTCACTTTCTAGTCAGTGACTTCACTTTACTTTAAACGTGATCCGGGCTAGGAAAGAGATAAAAATCCTGATACTTTAATAGACATATAAATAGAAAGATAATGGAAGATACTTTCCATCTATAAGATAAGATAATGGAAGATACTTGATATCGAATTATTTTACCTTAACCTTAATAGGTCACTAAAATCCTAACAGAACACTTAAACAAGAAAGAGAAATACAGAAATGATGAGAAATAGTGAAATGATGAGCCAGGAGATAGGGATTTAGTGACTTACCAACCAACCGGACATTGAGGGCAAGACATACCATACAAATCACTTAAACAAGAAAGAGAAACCATAAAATGAAGATAATAAATCTATCATTACAACTTCAAAATAGGTCATTAAAAATCCTAACAAAAACAAACAAACGACAAGAGGGGAAATTGTGTTATGATCATCTTTAATTTGGTTAAAGGGGGTAATTGTCTAAAACTTAAATCAATCTTTGTTTCAACTTGTCCATTTTCATATCATATTAATTTTGAACTACTAAAGATCTTTATCGCGATTGACTCTATCTATGACGAACAATGGAAGTTAAGGGGTGTACTCCCTTATATGAAGGAGCATTTGGAAAGGCAATTGGTTTTAAGTGATAACTACAACTTTGAACTGATTGATTTATATCAATATAAGAAATGTGATATTGGAATTTACCATAGGTGGTTATGCCTATCTGATCAGGTGGGCTAGTTTCCATCCCCTATCCCTTATAAAATGAAACCTATCCAATCAACTCAGATACGAGACAAGTCAGAAACCGGGATCGGTGAGTTGGTTGTCACCTTGTCACCGCCAACCTTATTTCCCCTTATGGCTGTCATCATGTGCGTGTGTACTTTGGTTATGCAGGGTAGAGACCATTCACTTTCTAGTCAGTGACTTCACTTTACTTTAAACGTGATCCGGGCTTGAAAAGAGATAAAAATCCTGATACTATAATATAAGGGGTAGATATAGAACATTAAACAAAGTATGAAACTATGTAAAATATCTATACCAGATAAGATCGGCTGAAACCCTAATATTATCCTTATTAACAACCATAAAGCAAGCTAGATATCATGATTCAGAACACGACTTAGTAGATCAAACTTAACTGATGCAGCACTAAGTATGAAAAGAATCGTGATATCTAGATCAAGCCGATGGTTGCCTTTCCGGGATGGTGGATACATTATATAATTCAAACCAACAAGACAATCTATCCGTTACCAGCAAAACCCTAGATGGAGATCGGCCGATATGAATAGATTGCATTGTCAATCTTTATTATATAAAGTATATGATAACTCGGAGATTCGCAAAATAGAATTAGTGTCATAAAGATGTAAGCACTAATCCCGATGATGCAAACCGCCATAACAAGACCTACCTCTTCGTTGAAGATCAGATTGATGCAGCTCGACTCGAAAGCATGAGCTTGTCGAAAAGTAGAAAACAAAAGTTTGGAGATGCGCCGAGATTGATTGAACTTGGTTGTTTTTTTATTCATGTGACCACGGGTCTATATTTATACCTGAAAATGCAAACATTGTCCATCACGGACATGACTCATATTAACCTAATACAAATCCTACTAGCAAACAAGTCCCCTAGGTGGACTCTTACCGAGAACATATATAAGGAAATTACATATAATCCTTATTAATAGATACAATTGCTAATTCAGGACTCTATCCTTGCCTGGTAACATCATCGCAAACTCTTTGTCGAATCCAATACTGACTTCACATGAAATATCGGCTATATCGGCTATCCAAATCGGACTCGATTTCCAGCCGATACGGTCTCCAGCCGATGCGCACTCTGTTTCCGAGAATCCCGCATATCTTGGAACCTGCTCCGGATTGGATCTTGTTTCCGATTCATGTGCATCAATTATCTTGCCAAATTTCATCATCAAACAACTATATCTGCCCCTTACTACCAATCTGATTGATGGTAGTTAGATGTATTTGTTGCATGAGAGTATCGTAGTATAAGGTCGTACTGGAGCTGTAGATGATACATGATTAAATCTGGACATCGGCTACAATATGAATACATATAGTTGTTATTTCATGTTATTGTAGACTTGGGCAATTTATATTGTCTCCGTTAAGTCTGATCTATCCCAATGGCTGATTTCTAAAGTAATATTAATTTATAAATTATATAGTACAGACATTTACAGCCTATGGATGAAGTTTAGGATTGATTCGTTATTGAATATGCCTAACAGCCGATTCACCTCATACTCCATCGGTTAGGTTGCATCACGATATGACATCGGCTTTCTAGCCGATCGGCTATCGTTTACTAATAAAACTTGCATGTTTCATCTTGTTGATTGCAGGATCAAATCAACTGGCACACCCTTGAACCCGAAAGCAAGTTTTGCACTTGCACTAGAGTAAAGCAAATCTCTCAGGCCAGTGTATGTTTTTTGCATCAACATGCTTTTGGCATGCCCAGTGGGTCACATTATCATCATGGCACCCAATATTACTGAAGTTACAGAGGATAATGTTCTACCTATCACAATCAAGCAATTGAACGAGGAACAGAAAGAGGAAATGGAAAGGTTATTGGATCAACTCCAAAGTCAATATCTACACTCGTTCACAGTGACTTGCCAGGGTACGGTGATTCAAAAGACTAAATTTGAGTTGCCATTGATCAAGAACAAAGAGCCAAGTACATCTGGAGCAAACAATGATAAAGGCAAGGAAGTTAAGACCGGATCAGGCGATAAGGAACTCCATACATTACAAGATCGTTTCAATTCAGCAGTCCATCATGATCTGATTAATCAGCCCGGTGTACTTGTGAATACATTGACAAATATGATCAAGACGGTGGTAGATGGCACTATTGCTGAGGAGAAAGCTAAATGGCTCATCTATCTTCTAGGAGATGCTTTCCCAGGTTATAGAACTGTGAAGTCGGAAATTGGCGGGAAATAGCAAACAATTTCAATTCAAGCTCCATCGGCTCCCATGTCTAGTAGATCTATCCCAACAATATTGGCAGGACAATAGCTGATGCTTGGGTGGCAGATCTCGACCCATTTAACGCCGGAACAACTAGTCAACGTGCTCAAGATGAAGACACCGGTTGCCGAGCCTGCATATGACGTTCCTTCGGCGACGTAGCTAGTCGCGCCCCAACTATCTTTGCAGAAGCCAATCAGGACAACTCAGCCGATTGGCCAACAATATATGCCATAATCGCTACTATATGTTCCACCACAGGGCTTGGGAGCCAATTGTAATCGTCAATATCAACCTCATTCTCCACAAACCCAGTATCGGCCTGAGGGGTCTCCATGGTTTCATCATCCAACCCAGTTTGGTCAATATAATCAACTGCAGCAGCAGTGTGGAAGGGGTATCACAGCAACCGTGGGCCGATATGATTGCTGACATAATGACAGAGCAGTTCGAACTCAAGCCTAAGGACAACGGTAACATGTATCGATATCCATACGCTAAATATTTTGATCGAGTGCCGCTGCCAAACCGATACAAAGTACAAGATTTTTCAAAATTCTCAGGACAAGCGAACACGTCAGCCATTTTGTAGCGCAATATGGGGATGCATCGGCTACAGATTCACTCAGAGTTAGGTTATTTCCACTATCATTATCTGGATCGGTATTTACATGGTTCTCTTCCTTGCCTTACAATTCTATCTAGAGAAGCAGTTTCATAGGTACATTTTTAGTGGAATTCAAGAAATGAAATTGTCAGATTTTATGTATATTAAGCAAAAATTAGACGAGATAGTGCCAGATTATATCTGGAGATTCAGGTATGTAAGGAATATATGTTATAACTTGGCACTAACTAACTCACAGCTAGCCGACCTAGCTTTTCAGGGGTAGCTAGCACCGATAAGGGAGAGGTTTGCTGCTCAGGATTTCGAAAGTTTAGCACATTTAGCTCAGAAGGTATCGGCTCATGAAACACTGTTCCAGGAGGCTAGAATGTTTGCTGAAAATGTTAATAATGTCAATAATATCTATGGTTATGATTCTGACTCCGAAGATGAAGACCCAAAGGTTAATGCAGCCGAGTGGGCTAGGAATTAGAAAACAGTGTTGTGCCAATGGGTTAAGAATTCGGGGAAGGAAGAAAGTTTCGATTTTGACATCACTAAGGCTGACAGGATATTTGATCTTCTTCAAGAGAAGCAAATTCAACTGTCGGTAGGACATGTGATACCATCGGCTGAGGAACTAAAGAGGAGGAAGTTTTGCAAATGGCATAATATAGGATCACACAGTACAAACAATTGTACGATTTTCAGACAACAGATTCAATCGGCTATGGAACAAAGACGGATAAAGTTCGATGAAGCTAAGAGGCCGATGAAGATAGATGGTCATCCTTTTCTGGTAAACTTGGTTCATACTACAGCCCAGAGGAACCAAGCCGATAGGAACAAATATCAGGCAAGGAGATTTAAGTCGGTTAGTATGATCACCAAGTATCAGAACAGACGTCAAAGAGAAGAAGGAACATATCACTACAATAATGAGGGTTGTTTCGATCCTCATTGGGGTTGTGAATTCTTTAGATTTTGCTGGAATGAAAGGATGAGACTGCCGGCTATCAAGGACTGTCCGAGTTGCAGTCATCCTGGCGAAAGATATACAGGAAGATCAAGCAGACAAGGTAATAGTGAGTATCGGTCAGTTCAGCAAAAGTTACCTGTTCATCAGAGGCTTGGGCCAATTCATCAGGATCACTTTGAGGACGAGCTAGAAAGGAGATCTAAGACCATGGAACTTCAATGATATCGTTCTAGCATTTTTACTAAGAGTCAAAAAAGACATGTTCAGAACAAGTTGGTGTAGAACAAGTTGTGGAAGAAATATGCGAACCACTATCGGCTAAGTTGATGTTGTCTCCACAACAAGCCATCTTTGAGAAACCAGAATGAACCGGGCATCGGCACATCAAAATTTTGTATCTCAAAGGGTTTCTCAATAGGAAGCCGATCTCGAACATGTTGGTCGATGGAGGAGCAGCTGTTAACTTAATGCCATATGCTACTATCTGAAAATTGGGCAAGAATTCAGAGGATTTTATCAAGACCAACATGATTCTAAAAAATTTTGGAGAAAATCCATCTGAAACTAAGGGAGTTTTAAATATAGAGTTGACCATTAGCAGCAAGACAATTCCTACTACATTCTTTGTCTATGGGAAGGGTTCCTACAGTTTGTTGCTGGGAAGAGATTGGATCCATGCCAATTGTTGTATTCTTTGAACTATGCATCAAAGTTTGATCCAGTGGCAGGAAGACCATATAGAAATCGTGCCAGCCGACAGGTCAGTTAATGTAGCTAGTGCCGATTTGTCTGTTTGGGAGATGGAAGGAATTGATAGTTTGTCATGTAAAGTTTGGCAAGGTGATTATCTAAAAGTTTCTGATTATGATATACAACCAACAGGAGATGGAGGACCCCAATTATTACTTTGAGGGTGCCGTGGAGGGTTCAAATTTTTATACAAAGGATATTGTAGATGATCTCGACGGCAAGCTTGGACAAGGGTTTATGTCGGTCGACGAACTAGAAGTGGATATTGGACCAGGCGATAGACCTAGGCCGACATATATTAGTAAAGGTTTGTCAAAAGAATTTAAATATAAATTGATAGAGCTATTAAAGGATTACAGAGATTGTTTTGCCTTGGAATACTATGAGATGCCATGACTTAGCCGATCGATTATTGAACATCGGCTCCCTACTAAACCATGTTATTGGCCATATAAGCAGCCTCCTAGATGATGCAAAGCTGAGATATACGATACTATCACGGCCGAGATTACAAGACTTTATTATGCTAATTTTATCAGACCGTGCTGGTACATTGAGTGGATTTCAAACATAGTACCGGTGATCAAGAGAAATGGCAAGCTTAGAGTTTGGATCGACTTTAGAGATTTTAATAAGGCTACTCCTATGGACGAATATCCAATGTCGATTGCCGATCAATTGGTTGATGCAGCATCTGGACACAAGATTATCAGTTTTATGGATGGCAATGCATGATATAATCAGATTTTTATGGCTGAGGACGATATTCATAAGACCGCTTTTCGATGTCCTGGTGCAATCGGTTTATATGAGTGGGTCGTTATGACTTTTGGGTTAAGGAGTGCTGGTGCCACATACCAAAGAGCAATGAATTACATATTCCATGATCTTACCGGCTTATTGGTTAAAATTTATATTGATGATGTGGTTGTTAAATCAAAGGAGGTTGATGAACACATAGCCGATTTGAGGAGAGTCTTCGAAAGGGCAAGGAATTATAGATTAAGTATGAATCCAACAAAGTGTGCTTTTGGTGTATCGGCTAGAAGATTTCTTGGATTTTTGGGGCATGAGAGAGGAATCGAGACAACTCAGAGGAGTATTAATGCTATCAAAGATATAAAACCTCCAGAAGATAAGACGAAATTGCAATGATTGATCCGCAAGATTATTTTTGTAAGATAGTTTATATCCAATTTGTCCGGGAGGATGGAACTGTTCACTCCGTTGCTCAGATTGAAGGCCTATCAAGAGTTTGTTTGGGGGGAGAGGCAACAACAACCTTTAGTACTCCTCCAGTCTTTATTCCACCATAGAAAGGGGTTTCTTTTAAGTTGTATCGGCTAGCCAATCAGAACACTATCGGCTCTGTATTGATTCAGGAAGTTGAAGATAATGAACGAGTTATGTTTTATTTTAGTAGAAGACTTTTTGATGCAGAGACCAGATTCGCTGGTGGAAAAGTTATGTTTGTGTTTATATTTTTCTTGTACAAAGTTGATACATTATTTGCTTTCCTATGAATGCACGATAGTCTGTAAGGTCGATGCGCTGCAATACATGCTATCGGGTATAGTTTTGACGGGGATTGAAAAGTGAATTTTTGCTTTAACAGAATTTGATCTAAGGCAGTTAAGGGGCAAGCGATAGCCGATTTTATAGTTGAAGTTCGGGGTAGTTCAATTGATCATGTTTAGATTATGCCTTGGACATTGTTTTCTGATGGATCAGTTTGTACTCATGGATGTCGTACCGGCTTAGTGATCATATCACCTAGGGGGGAAGTTTTTAGTTTGCTTTTACTATTAAACCTTATTCTACTAATAATCAGGCTAAGTATGAGGCGGTTTTGAAAGGTTTACAATTGCTAAAAGAGGTTGAGGCCGATGCTGTGGAAATCATGGGTGATTTGTTATTAGCGATTAGTCAGTTGTCCGGAGAATATGAGTGTAAGAATGATATCTTGATGGTTTACAATGAGAATTGTTAAGAGTTGATAAAACTGAATTGGTTCAATTGAGATTGTGTACCTTGGAGAAGATTAAGCGAGATAAAGAACTGGTTGCTCGGTATTATAATAAATAGGTTGTACCAAAATCTTCTGAGGAGGTGGAGCTTGTGTGGAATTTGGTGTTGCTGATAGGAACAAGAGATAATAAATTTGGAAAATGGTCACCGAATTAGAAGGGACCTTTTTAGATTCAAAAATATGTTTCGAAGGGGGCTTATATGTTAAATGGACTTGATGGAGAAGTTTTTGGGAGAGCTCTTAATGGAAAATATTTGAAGAAATACTACCCATGTGTGTGGATTGGTTCATAATCGGCTGTGTTGTGTCGATGTTTGGGTAACAGCCAATGTTGTTTACATCGCCTTTAGATGGCCAATATTTCTTATCGCCATTAGACAATTTGTAAGTTTGCAGCATGATGTTCCCTATTACAAACTTGAGGGGCATGGAGATAAAATTTGGGATTTCAAAAAGCATAAAATTTGGGATTTTAAAAGCAAAAAATTGGAGACTGTATTGGTATAAGTTCGAATCGACACAATAGCTGATAGCAATATGAGTACATCAAGAACAAAATATTGCAAGTATCAGAAACTATCTAAACTTATTACATCAAGACATATATTTTTGGATAGCCGATATTGCACGTTGTCTGATTTGTTCTACTTCTTCTATTGCCTAAGCGTCGGCTGCATCTGTCCCAGGAATTGGCTTGAGGGTTTTCCTAATGAAAGATAGATTCTTGATAGAAGTCTTCAACTTGGATTTTTGAGCTTCAATGGCTTTCGGTAGATTGGCTTATTTTTGTTCTTCAGATGCTATCTCAGATCTACACTCATTAAGTTGTGCCAATAGATCAGCTTCATTCTTCTTTAGTTTGTCAATATTTTGATGAGTTGAACTTGGACCAGCTTCTAGTTCATCTAATTTCGCCTTCTCATCATTTACTTGCTGTAGGCTTGTCTGTATGGTGGCTTTAAGAGACGAGCGTTCAAGTCGATCAACAGTCCTTTGTCTGGCTCTCTCAAGTTTAAAACAATGTTGTTGAAGGAAGGCTGCTGGAGATATTATATCAACAAGCTCATTAGGGATTTGTTCTTGGATCTCCTGGAATCTTACTCTGATTGGACCACAATCCGCAACTAATGCATCTAAAGAAGACCCTAGCTGATCAGAGATATCTGCTAGCTTGGTCTTTAGGTCTTCAAATAATAGTTGTTGTCGAAACGACAACCACATACGTCGAAGGACGTGGATACTCAACAGTTGTTGGGAAGGTAAAGTGCAATAAATTTTATATTAAAATCCGATCCCCTTTTACATGGCCCAAGGGGGCTATTTATAACCCTATTACAGATCTCCCTATTAGGGTTTAGGGCTATTACAGGGGAATTGATAAACCCTGAGCTCCACTCGATGCGCTCAAGGATATGATTTGGCCCGATCTTTCGGTGAGTTGAGATAACTACGATTTGGGAGACACGTTGACGATCCGACTACAACCGTACGAGACGTTGTGTTGCGCCTTAGCGATCGATACACCTCTCCGTGGGTTGTTGATCTTATCGATGCAGATCAACCTTATTCCTGCAAGCAAATCGAAGAAACTAGCAAGAACAAGATAAAAGCAATCTGAATTGCAAATAGGAATTGAATTCAAATGATAAGTTGGGGTTCCGAAGAACAAGCAGACGGACGGTCTAGCCGACACGCGCGCTGCAAGCAAGTAGCAATGGCTAAACTTTAATCTAACAAAACCCCCCAAGAAACCCTAAAGGGGTACCTAGCTATTTATGGAGGTGGGAGGACGACCTAGGGAGCCCTAGGGTCGTGCTCCACCTGTTTGGGGCGCACCCCACATGGGCCCCTCATGGGCCGGGGTCCCAGATGAAGTTACAAGCCCATAGGCCCATTATAGGTGATGTAGCACCTTGTTTCTGTAATTGCGGCCAACTGAGATGGAATTTGGCAATGAGGCTAGATCCATTGGAAAGAGGACTCCGAGACCTTTCCATCAAGTACTCACGGGCCGAAAATGGAGCTCGTATGATGATTTGGCGGCCGTTCGAAGTCAACGTTGCTGCAGGTGGCCGAATTGGATTCCAGCACTTGGAGGAGTTGATCTTGCTATCTTCTTGTTGATCCATGATGTGAACAATGGTTGTACCCGTAGTAGCCATGGTCACATCCCTAGGGTCGTGCTCCACCTGTTTGGGGCGCACCCCACATGGGCCCCTCATGGGCCGGGGTCCCAGATGAAGTTACAAGCCCATAGGCCCATTATAGGTGATGTAGCACCTTGTTTCTGTAATTGCGGCCAACTGAGATGGAATTTGGCAATGAGGCTAAATCCATTGGAAAGAGGACTCCGAGACCTTTCCATCAAGTACTCACGGGCCGAAAATGGAGCTCGTATGATGATTTGGCGGCCGTTCGAAGTCAACGTTGCTGCAGGTGGCCGAATTGGATTCCAGCACTTGGAGGAGTTGATCTTGCTATCTTCTTGTTGATCCATGATGTGAACAATGGTTGTACCCGTAGTAGCCATGGTCACATCATCCTCCCCTTCTTCACGGAAAACCGTCCTCGGTTTTTCCATATGGTGCTCTTCACGTAGTCCATTTAAAACAACCTGTTTCACCAAATCAAAACAAGACAGACTCGAGGAAATATGATTAGCAATAATACGACTCTAGACTGTTGTTGCCTTGCATAACTACAGGAGGTTCCAAATCTGAACATATATAAACTCTATGCACCAAATATATTCCTCCATGAGTATATCCTCCAAAGATATGAAAAATAGCATTAATTGGACATCTCAAATCAGACTTAACAAATAATTTCTCCTTCAAATTGTCGAGCTCACAAAATTTATCAAACTGAATATAGCCCAAAATATTTAAAGAAGATATCAGTTCACGTTCCCCTACTTCATTAGCAATGTGAACAACATGCTTAAAATCAGCACATAAAGAACTAACACTAGAAATAGCATGTTCACTCACTAGTTGTGGCATGGATATAAGTGAAGCATTATCACACAACTCTTCTTTATCACAAGGAACAACAAACAAATCATCTTGTGCCAAAGGAATCTCAACAATTGGTTCCACTAAAGGTTGCTCTACTATAGCACGAAAAGTGGATATTTGTAGCTCAGCTTGAGAATACTCACATTCATTTATCTCAGCACCATTTAATTTACCTTCCAAACTTTCTTCAGATGTCGCAGGTGCTTCATGCTTCTCCCCTTTCTTCTCAAGTATGTGTTTCTCCTCCTTTTGACAGCTATTTACTTCCTGCAAATTATTAGTAACAGGAGGCACGGGCACAACTTGTTGCTTATTAACATTGTCAATTTGTTTTTCCACATTGCAAGCAAGTTGTAATAAATGAGAAAGAGATCTATATCTTTGACTAGCGAGCATATCTTGAATTTCTTTGTTAAGCCCACGCAAAAACCTCAATTCTGAAGCTTCTTCGCATTCATCTAAACCACAGCGTAATAAACAAGCACGCATATCGTGATAGTATGAAGTAACAGTTTTAGTATCTTGCTTTAAACATTGCAGTTTGTTGAACAGAATATCAGCATAATACATAGGAATATAAATATCTCTGAAATATCGTTTCATGTCTTTCCAAGATTGAGGTATTTTGTTATGCCTACAAAGATATTTCCAATCATCAGAAGCATGTTTAACTAAAACACTAGAGGCACACATAACCATATGATTCTCAGTCAATTTATATTTTTGAAATTCTCTATCGACAGCAAGCTCCCAATCAACGTAAGCATGAGGATCATAATTTCCTTCAAAATAAGGTAGTGCAGATTTGATCTTAGCTAGAACATCATCACTTACCTCATAATGGTCATGTTGATTACTCCTCATGTCTTGACGAAGATGTCGATGTTGAGCACAGCTATTCCCAATCGTCTTCCGTATCGCTGCCATTGTTAGTAGAAAACAAGAAACATACAAAAATATGCACGTTCCTATTAACTACTAGGTATTGGACGCTCAAATATCACATACACTTAAGCTTTTAACCGAGCTCTTACAAGTTCTTACCAATGCAAGCGGAATGGTGATATACACCGACTCAACCAAGCACCCCGATGGAGGTTGGATGTATCGATGCCTTGGCAAATACTTGCTGTACGGCTGCAATCAAATCTGTGGAGCTCTGGGTAGGCTTAAATATGTAGCAAAGGAATAGCAAATGCTCAAATCAGAGAATGCAAAGTTGAATAATCGTTCAAAGGCAAGTACCGTGCTGGTCCTAGGCTAGAACGTACTAGAGACGTGAGCCTAGACACAAACGGTACCACAAGATAGCACAACTCAAGCACAACTCTGATACGTGAAAGCAATCTCAAAGATAACAACTGATTTTCTCTTTCTTTTTTTCTTTCTTTCTTTCTCTTTTTCCTTCTTTCTTTTTTTTTGGTGCGGCTTTTATTTTCTTTTTTTTTATGCACCTTTCTGCCTTTTTCTCTCTCTTTTTTTTGACTTTTTTTTCAGCAAAAACGACTCAAGGACCTGGATGCAAGATTACAGGGACTCAAATGTAAATATAAAAATTACAGGGACTCGAATGCAAAAGTGCAAACCCTAAAATTAAAATTATACAAAAATGGAATGCTCTCATCCCATAGGTTCCGTTTTTGCAAACAGATCTCGAATCCGACACCAAAATATTTTTTTACAAGGTGTAGCAACTCACGGTATGGGAGAGGAAACAACCGTACGTGGGGAGGTGGAGAGGAAGCCGTGCATGGGGAGGTGGGGTGGAAGCCGTGCGGTGGGAAGGTGGAGGGGAAACAGGAAGGTTCCGATCCAATCTACTATTTCTTTCCAAAACAAACCAAACCAATCTAATCTAATCTACAAAATTTCCTCCCTTCTTTTTCTTTCCACACGGCTAAACAGAAACACCGGACAAGCACTAGCAGGTCTAGGCAAACCCTAGATGCAACTCCACAACTCCAAAACCAACCGACAGAAAATACCCGAAACAAGAAAAATGGAACCCTAGTGGCGGCACGATTCCGTTTTCGAAGATCCCGACGACAACGAAGACACAGTGATGAAGGTGACAGTGGTACTAACCGTGACAAGAACTCGAAACTCTAAACGGACTAGATGCTAAGACCAGCAACACGACTCGACGATGCAACGCAAAACTCAACAAAGCAAAAACCGAAAAGAACAATGCAATGGCACAAATATGGCTGGGTAAAGGATGCAAAATTTTTTTTGTATGGCTATTTTCTGGTTATAGGTAGATTAAAAACTCACCGAGCAACGAAAGCTCTGATACCACTTGATAAACCCTGAGCTCCACTCGATGCGCTCAAGGATATGATTTGGCCCGATCTTTCGGTGAGTTGAGATAACTACGATTTGGGAGACACGTTGACGATCCGACTACAACCGTACGAGACGTTGTGTTGCGCCTTAGCGATCGATACACCTCTCCGTGGGTTGTTGATCTTATCGATGCAGATCAACCTTATTCCTGCAAGCAAATCGAAGAAACTAGCAAGAACAAGATAAAAGCAATCTGAATTGCAAATAGGAATTGAATTCAAATGATAAGTTGGGGTTCCGAAGAACAAGCAGACGGACGGTCTAGCCGACACGCGCGCTGCAAGCAAGTAGCAATGGCTAAACTTTAATCTAACAAAACCCCCCAAGAAACCCTAAAGGGGTACCTAGCTATTTATGGAGGTGGGAGGACGACCTAGGGAGCCCTAGGGTCGTGCTCCACCTGTTTGGGGCGCACCCCACATGGGCCCCTCATGGGCCGGGGTCCCAGATGAAGTTACAAGCCCATAGGCCCATTATAGGTGATGTAGCACCTTGTTTCTGTAATTGCGGCCAACTGAGATGGAATTTGGCAATGAGGCTAGATCCATTGGAAAGAGGACTCCGAGACCTTTCCATCAAGTACTCACGGGCCGAAAATGGAGCTCGTATGATGATTTGGCGGCCGTTCGAAGTCAACGTTGCTGCAGGTGGCCGAATTGGATTCCAGCACTTGGAGGAGTTGATCTTGCTATCTTCTTGTTGATCCATGATGTGAACAATGGTTGTACCCGTAGTAGCCATGGTCACATCAGGAATTTACACGGTCGCCCTCGTAAAGAGGCCCTTTCATGGGTATTCAATGTAATTGGAGTGCGCGTGGGCCCTCGATGGACCACTTGGTGGCTACTGGTTCTTTGGCCCATGGACCGGGGCGATTGGGCCGGCCCATCGGCCCTTCTTGGAGCAGGTCCGCCCTGGCGAAGCCATCCTCCTTCGGCGCATGCCTTCACCATGTAGGCCTCGCCCAGGCCGACCGGAGCCCCATGTGGTTCCTTGCCATCGGGCTTCGCCACCGGTTTTCGCTGTTGGGCTTCGCCCCACAAGCCTTGGTGCTGGGAGATTGGATCCTCGCCGCTTGGTTGGTTTCGGCAGGCTTGGTCGAAGGGCCTCATGACGTACTGCCAACAATAGTGATTTGGCCTTTCTTGTTGTATCCTCTTCTTCTTCCTTCAGAAATTGTCTTATATCAAAAGAAAACATATTGGCTAGGATCTACAGATAAAGAGAGATGATATGAGTAATGGATTCAGATAAGCCGATGTATGAAAGTTTGATATGTACTTACAGGAACTTGAGGGGTTAGAATCTCAATGGTTCCCTCTACATCAAGATGGCTTCCTTCAGCCGATGGAGTGCGTTCACTTGAGTGCTGCTGAGGAGGTGGAGGTTGTAGGGGCTGAAATAATATAAGGTTGTCATTAAGTATCGGTTAAAGAAAAGCTAAAATGAAAAAAAGTAAAGAGATTACTGATGCTGGTGGTGTAGTTGGTTTCTTTTTAGCGACCACTTGTTTCTTCTTTGCTTGAAAGATATGATTGAGTTATAGAGCACCATGTTTGAAAGGGAGATAAAAGTTTGGAAAGATGTATACCTGTGCTTGACAAGGATGGTGTTTTGGAGGGCTTGGAGTCTTGATTGGGCCTAAATGAACAGCTGGTGGAGTATCGGCTCGAGGTCACAACTTCTGTTGTTTCACTGATTTGAGCTGCTGCCTCATTTATGGCTTCTTCCATTTCAATTTCCTTTAAGTATTCTTCCACATCTGGATCCAAGGGAAGATCTTCATCAGTTGAGTCTTGGATTTCTTGGTTTATTTTTTCTAAGTAATGTAAGGCTTGATGGCAGCTTGCTTGGTTCTTTTGTGTTTTCCACCAGCTGATATCGACTATCTGATTTGGCCTTGGAGTAGGGAAGCCACCCTAGGAGCATTATAGCCGATGATGGAAGGAGCTAGGCCACAGCCGTTGGGAATTTTTGCAGCAGCATATTCAATCTGCTGGCCACTCCGGCTGAGTTGAGGGGGAGATGACTCGGATACCTGCAAGTGCAGAATAAGAATTGGTATATATTGGAAGATTGTTCGTATTAAGACATGATGGAAAAGAGATAAGAGAAGATAACTTACTTGAGCAAACAAGTCAGGTGATATTCTTGTCAAATATGTCTGAGCCGATAGATGGACTATATGTGTTTTCCACTCAGACCACCATCTATCGGAGAGGATGCTACTCATTAGGATACTGTTGAACCTACCAATGCTACCAAGAGGAGGACCAGGCATGTTCAGGAGCTTGTCCAAAATCTGAGCCGATACAATTTATCCTCTATTTTGAATCTTATCAGAGAAGTACAAGCCGATTGGGAGTTGTCCCAAACCAAGTTGGCATGCAGCGACTATTGGATGATAAAATTCATAAGATGGTTGTATGATCCTACCTTGAGAAATACCTGTGGGAAGGATGCAAGGAGAGATATCTGCAGTCAGGACCACTCTGGGATTTTCAAACCTCTCATTATTGATCTCATCCAATCTGAAATCAGCTGGTAGTTCATATTCAGAGAAGGACTCACATGCGAACCAGATTTTGTTGTCTCTAGGGAATCCATCGTAAAAGTTTCCAAACCAATTCTTCAAGTGTTCAACCGATGGTCCTGAGCCAACATAACTGGTAGCTGCTTCTCCAAAATACATGCATCTGCGTGTTATATTGATGTCATCATCATCATCCTTTGGATCGGCTAAAGAGGGGAACTTGGCCTCACGAAGTACTGGTCTGAGTGCTACTTTCAGGGTGTGCAGATTGAGCCAGAGTTGCACAAACCACCAAGGGCCACATGTACTGATACTTGAATCCATGATGATTTTAGCTGATGACTAGCACAAGGTTTGATAGACTGCACCTAGAAAGTATTTACCCAAAGGGAATTGTTTCTTTGATACTATAGCTTCAACTAGGTGTTGCCAGTTAGCTGTTGGACCACATGTGGAGCCGCAGAAAGGAATTTTTCTAGCCACATGAGGAGGAAGGCGGTATGTTCTCTGGCTGCTTCTGGGCCTGTTCCCATGTTTTCTGAGATGAACCCTGACCACCTCCAATATTCTTGGTCTTGAATCTATGGGCACATTTGGTTTTCAAGCTGATGGAATTAGCTGATGTGGCGATATCTAGACCAGTGATCATGACGATATCAAGCAAGGTGGGGGTTGTCGGCCCATGGTTAAGCATGAAAGCATTAAGGGTATCAGACCAGAAGTAGGCGGCAACCGATAGCATTGACTTGTCTTTCTTCATATTGGCTATTGACAGTGACAAGCATTGGGCTATTCCCATCTCATCCCAGTGATCCTGTTTGCTCGCGGCCATCCTCTTATACCAGTTCGTCCATCCATCGGCTTGGGATGGCCAGGATCTAAAGGTGGCCGTCCAATGAGATAGGATCGGGTTCGTTTGCCTGAAGGGGATTATGTCCGTCTCTGCGTTGATCAAGATGATTGAATCTATGTCACCTATCGGACCAAAGAAGAAGTGATTTGATTCTTTAGGCTTGCGATGGCTATTTGGTGAGCTAGATGCTATAGATTGAAAAAAGGGGAAGAGATTGAGCAACGAGAAAAAGGCGAAAAGACGGAAAGGGAGTTTGAGCTAATGAGACATACCCAGGGAATTCTATGGTTGGAGCACTTGATGGGTTTGATGAAGTTGCCATTAATTTGGGAGGGATTGTCACCGGAGGTGGTGTCCGCTAAGGTGGTCATCGAAGAACTCGGGGGCGTTGCTGGAGTTGGTGAAGGAAGTCTTGTTGGTTTGAGCGGTGAAAACGGAGCTAACACCGTGAAATTTCCGTAAAGACGGTTGTTAATTATGAAAGTAGGTGCGTAACAGTCTAGGGGGTAACCCTAGATTCTCACGGGATTGACGAGATAATTCCATTGCATTATATAATACTTCGAAATTGGGGGGCATGTGTTGACGATGAAATTTGGTAAACATATGAATCGGAAACGAGATCCAATTCGAAGTTGATTTGAAGATATGCGGAATTCTTGGAAATAGAGTGTGCATCGCCTGGAAGTCTGTATCATCCGATACCGAGTTTGATACGGCTTGGCGATACAGCCGATATTGGTTAAATTGGTTACATGATCAATGTCGGATCCAGAAGAAGGGCTTCAATGATATTGCCAGACAAGGATAGAGTCCAAGATAGGCAATTGTATCTATTAATTAGGATATTATGTAAATTCCTTAAAGGACTTCTCGGTAAGAGTCCGCCTAAGGGACTTGTTTGTTAGTTGGAGTTATATTAGGAAAATATGAGTTGTGTCCATCGTAGACAAGTTTGTATATTCGGGTATAAATATAAGCCCGAGATCTTGTAAATAATTGACATAAGTTCAATCCAATCTCGGAGCATCGCCAACTTTTGACGTAAAAACACGACGGCCTGGGAGATCTGCTTAACTCCAGTGCAGGTCCAGAATAATGATGAGATGCGGGCGTGCCAGTCAGTTTGATCCTGCAACTGACAAGATATATAAATTGAAGATCAAAAGATAGCCGATCGGCTGACAAGCCGATGGAGTGATTCCAGCCGATGCCGATATCAGCCGATATCCAATATAGATCTTGATACTTCAGCAAATAGTGACGTGAAGATAATCGGTTGATAATAATGTGATAAAACAATAATATAGTCCAGTAGGAACCAATCGGCTAGTAATGATAGATTGAATAAGCACTGATCCGAAGGTTGAAGCATTCATCGGCTAGAGGTCTGATGTCAATAAATCCAAATGATTAGATAAACAGTGAAACCCTTGTTGTCATCGGTTAAAACCAACTTGTAAATAATCCCTGTAAGCCGATGCAACATCCAGATAATTCATCGGCTAGCACTCCGATAAAACATTAGCATGAACCTATCGGCTTAACAAGATTTATATTATCAACAACAATCTAGTAGGACGAACCGAACCGATGCAGCACGAGATTGTATATGATAATCTAACACTTGATGAACCGATAGATCTATCTAATGTGATGGATAAAACAAATCTATTTAGAACAACACTGTGATTGTAGAGATATATCGGCTAAGACAGAAGATCAGACTTAACCGAGACAGTCCCAACTAAATCGATGCATCTCTAAACACAATGCAATTAAGATAGAATTGAGATATCAGGTAAATATATCAACCAAACCAGAGCGATCCAAGAGATCGAACCGAACCGATGCAGCCTTCCACAACACCAATGTAGCCGATAGATTCACCAGGACCCGACGGAACGTAGGGCTTACCCCTTCGCCGGAGATCGAAAGCCGATGCAGCCCCGCGTCAGGTTCCAATTCCACCGGTTTGATAAGTAAAAACCTCAGAAAGAGGGTGGCGATGCGCCGAAGTTGTATTGATCTAGAGATATTTATACTCATGGGTAGATACTAGTCCATATCGGACACGACTCAAACTTTCCTAAAGATAAAAGGAAAACATAAAGTCCTTATTGGACACTAAACACACTTTCCTAAAGATAAAAGAAAACTAACAAACTATTCCTAATTAATAGATAAACCACCATGCCGCATCCTCTTTGAACTCGGTCTCTTTTGGATAAGCTTCCTTTAATAGATTAATTTCCTTAACCGAATTTGGTAAGAATCCGACTGTTGGCGATTGATAGCTTCCATCGGCCGATTCTATAACTCTGAAGCTGATACCGACTCTAGGCCGATGATGACTTCGAGGCTTACCAAATTTCGTCGTCAACACCAACCTTTTTCATTACTTTCTTTTGACGAGTTCTTGCTTTCGAGTCGAGCTGCATCGGTTTCGATCTTCGGCGAAGAGGTAAAGCTTGTTACGGTGGTTTGCATTATCAGAATTAGTGCTTACATCTTTATGACACTCTAATTCTATTTTGTGAATTGCCGAGTTATCATATATATTATATAATCTAGATTGACAATGCTTTCTACTTGCATCGGCCGATCTCTATCTAGGGTTTTATTGATGATGGCTAGATCGACTTGCTGGCTTGGATTATATAATATATCTACATCCTGAAAAGGAAACATCGGCTTGATTGTCTAGATTTTATGCTTCTTTTTATACTTAGTGCTGCATCAGTTAAGTTTGATCTACTAAGTCGTGCTTAGAATCATAATTTTTACCCTGCTTTATGGTTGTTAGTAAGGGTTGTATCGGGGTTTCAGCCGATCTTACCTGGTATAGTTGTTTTATATAGTTTTATGCTTTGTTTAATTTGCTATATTTGCCGCTTATATCAGGATCTAATCTAATATAAATATATTGGACTTACTACCAATCTAACTGATGGTAGTTAGATATATTTGTTGCATGAGAGTATCGTAGTATAAGGTCGTATCGGAGCTATAGCCGGTAAATTCTTAAATCTGAACATCAGCTACAATATGAATACATATAATTGTTTTTTCTTGTTATTCTAGACTTGGGTAATTTATACTGTCTCGATTAAGTCCGATCTATCCCAATTGCTATTTTCTAAAGTAATATTGATTTATAGATTATATGGTACAGACGTTTACAGCCGATAGATGAAGTTTAGGATTGATTTGTTATTGAATATGCCTTACAATCGATTCACCTTATACTGCATCGGCTAGGTTGCATCACGATATGACGTCGGCTTTCTAGCCGACCGACTATTGTTCACTAATAAAATATTTCATCTTGTTGATTCAAGGATCAAATCAACTGGCACGCCCTTGAACCCGAAAGTAAGTTTTGGACCTGCAATAGAGTAAAGCAAATCTCTCAGACTAGTGTGTGTTTTTTGCATCAACAGATAAATAATATGCTCATTTACAAATTCAATAGCATCCCTCGAATCAACCTTCTTTGGAGGTATAGCTTCAACCCATTTGGTAAAGTAATCTATTGCTACGAAAATATACTTATGTCCTTTACTCGATGGTGGACTAATTTGGCCGATCATATCAATACCGCATCCTCTGAATAGCCATTGTTTGATAATTGGATTCATAGCCGATGTTGGTGATCTCTGTATTGTCCAAAATTTCTAACAATCTTGACAACCTTTATAATATCTAAACAATCTTCCAGCATTGTCGGTCATAAATATCCAGCTCTTCTAAGAAACCACCTCATTATATGAGCCGATAATACAAATCATTATCAAGCAGAACATACTTAATAGCCATATATTTCTAGTTCCTTGAAGCCGATTGAGAAGGGTTCTTCAAATACTCAATAACCTCGTATCTCCAATCAACGGTACCAATATTTGCAAATTCTTTCTCAACAACTTTCAACATCGACTTATAGCCTGATGCCCCTTGAGCCAATTCATTAGCATCAACATTATGTTTCTTAGGAATATGTCTCATTGTAATAATCTTAAACTTTTTCATCAACTCTTGACATTGCTTGTTATACACCCTAAAAATATTATTTTTGCACTCATAATCCCTAGATAATTGATTTATGACTAATTGTGAATCACCAATGATCTCAATAGCATCGGCTTCAACCTCTTTTAAGAGTTGTAATCCTTTTAGTACTGCTTCGTATTCTGGTTGATTGTTAGTACAATATGGCTTAATGGTAATAACAAACTCAAACTAGCCCCCCTAAGTGATACAATGACCAAGTCGATAATATATCCATGACTGCAAACTGATCCATCTAAAAAAACAAAGTCCAAGGCACTAACTCATCATATTCCACCGAATCATTTTGTTGTTGTACGATAAAATCGACTAAGGCTTGTCCCTTAACTGCTTTGGCCGATTCATATTTAAGATGAAATTCTGTCAAGACAAAGAACCACTTCCCAATCCGTCCTTTTAACACTGGAGTCGATAGCATGTATTTGACCACATCGGCTTTGCTCACAACAATGCATTCATTTGAAAGTAGATAATGTCTCAACTTTGTACATGAAAAATATAGACATAGACATAATTGTTCGACAGGGGTATATCTTGTTTCAGCATCCAAAAGTCTTCTACTAAGATAAAAAAATACTCTGTCTTTCCCATCAACCTCTTGGACCAATACTGAGCGAATAGACTTCTCATCGGTAGACAATCTGAATGGGACCCCTTTTGGTGGAGGTATTAAGACTGGTGGAGAACTCAAATATTCTTTGATACTATCTAAACCCTTTTGTTGTTTCTCACTCCAAATAAACTCTTGATCTTAAGTCCTAATAACGGAGTGAACGGCTCAATCCTTCCAGACAAATTTGATATAAATCTCCTTACGAAGTTTATTTTGCCGATCAATGATTGCAACTTGTTCTTGTTTGCTGGGGGCTCTATCTTTTTGATAGCATCTATACTTTTCTGTGTAATCTCAATCCCCCTTTCATGAACCAAGAAACCCAAAAATTGCCCAGCCGATATTCCAAAGGCACATTTATTAGGATTCATTTTTAGACCATAATTCCCATCCCCCTCTAGCACCTTCCGTAAATCGACTATATGTACATCAAATTCGTTTGACTTTGCAACCACATCATCCATATAAATATCAATTAACAAACCAATGAGATAATGGAATATATAGTTCATAGCTCTTTGATATGTAGCACCATCACTCCTCAAACCAAAAGTCATCACCACCCACTCGTACAAGCCGATTGTACCAGGACATCTAAAAGCAGTCTTGCGTATATATTCTTCTACCATAAATATCTGATTATATCCTACATTGCCATATATAAAACTGATTATCTTATATCCTGGGGCTACATCAACCAATAAATCACCAACCGACATTGGGTATTCATTTTTGGGTTTAGCCTTGTTCATATCTCTAAAATCAACACATACCCTAAGCTTCTCATTCTTTATAATCACTGGTACTATGTTTGATACCAACTCAGCATATCGGCAAGGCCTTATGAAATTGGCATCGTACAATCTAGTGATTTCGGTCTTGATAGCCTCTGACATATCTGCATTGAATCTCCTTGGAGGTTGCTTGAACGGCCATCCTGGTTTAATAGGCAGTCGATGTTCCACTATAAATCAGCTAAATCCTGCCATCTCATGGTACTCCCAAGCAAAACAATCTCTAGACTATTAGTGCAAGAGTTTAGACTATTAATGCAATTAAATCTTGTTTAACAACTTCTGGCAAAACGAACACTTATACATGTTGTACTATGTTTATCTCCTATCCCAATATCAACTTCTTCTAGCTCATCGGCCGACGTAAAACCTAGGCCCAACTTACCTTCTGATTTATCGACAGCATCTTTAGTGTAAGGATTTGGGCCATCGACCATGTTCTCAAAGCAAAAGTTGGGGTTCTCCATCTCCGATCGGCTGTATATCACAAAATCGGTCACTTTAAGAAATTCACCTTCCCAAACTTTTCCAAAAAGGCAATCAACTCCTTCTATTTCCCAATAGTTAAATCAGCACTAGCAACATGTACTGACCTATCGGCTTGCGCGATTTCTAGCTGGTCCACTCGCCACTGAATCAAACATTGATGCATTATTGAAGGAATACAGTAGTTTGCATGTATCCAATGACAAACAATGTAGTAGGAATTATCCTACTACCAACCGTCAACTCAAAATTTAAAACTCCCTTGGTCCTAGAAGAATTACATCCAAAATCCTTTAACACACAATTAGTTTTGATCAAATCTTCTATAACCTTGCCAAGTTTCCTAAAAGTAGTAGAAGGCATCAAATTGACAGCTGCCCCTCCATCAACTAACATTTTTGACATCGGTCTACCATTGACAAATCCCTTAATATACAATGGTTTTAAATGTCAATGTTGGATTTCTTCTGGTTTATCAAATATAGCCTGTTATGGTCATAACGTCAAACTAGCCACTAGTTTATCAATTATATCTTCATCGGCTACATGAATATCATATTCTGCTGGCAGCATGAACACCATATTAACTAAAACTGATGCTATAGCTTTTCCTTTAGCAGATGCTGGAATTCTGGTGTTATCTTTGTCAACTTCAACCTCATCGGCTGACACGACTTTTGACTTAACACGCCACTCCTTCCTTGTGCATTTCAGGCGATGGTCAATCTCTTCTTCAACCTACTGTAAATGTTCCCTATTCCTCATCCGTCGAACTCTTCTCTTTTGAATTTTGGTAAAAATACCACTTGGGCACCATTGAGAGTTCTTGATCTGTTCAGTTGATGATCTTCAACTTCGTCCTCAAACTAATCTTGATGAATCGGCCCCAATCTCTCATGAACGGCTAACATCTTTCTTTCTGGTCGATTCTCTAACTGCCTAGAGCCACTAGCTTGAGAATAATTGTTGTACTGCCTAGGATCACTGCACCCAGGAAAATCTTGGATTGATGGCAATCTCATCCCTTCATTCCCGCAAAACCTAAAGAATTCAAAACACCAGTGTGGATCAAAATTGACCTTATCATCTTGACAAAAGCTATCATCTTGATAATCATACTGATAATGCCTCTCTATATAACTGTTATAGTTCCTTTGGACTTGTTTCTCTCACTTCTTCTGATATTTGTCAATCAACTCGTTGTATTGGCTGTTGGGGTTGGTCCGATGATTGCTTTTATCGGACCTTTGTTGATCCAACCTTGTATGAACCATGCTGACAGGAAAAGGATGGCCATCAATTTTCATCAACTTCTTACCATCATCAAATTTAATTCTTCCTTGCTCGAGAGCTGATTGGATCTGTTGCCTAAACACTTAAAGAATCTTCTCTTCTTCAATTCTTTAGCCATTTTAAGTACATGTCCCACCAGTAGCATGATATGCTTCTCTTGTAGTAACAAGTCAAATATTCTATCAGCTTTGTTGATGTCAAAATCATACCTCTTCTCTTTTCCATCATCTTTAACCCATTGACACATGGTAGTCTTCTTATTTCTGGACCATTTAGCTAGACTGATCTCTGGGTCCTAGTTTTCATCTGAATCAGAGGCATAAACATACACATCTTCTTCGTTGTTACTTTTCTTGCCTCCTGGAATCTTTGCTCCTGAGCCGATACTTTTTGAGCCAAGTGAGCCAAGCTCTCAAAATCTTGTGATGAAAGTCATTCTTTTATCGGCCGAAGTAATCCCTGGAAAGCCAAATCGGCTAATTGCGAATCGGTCGAACTCAGGGTGTAACATCTATTCCTTGTATCCCTGAACCTTTGAATATAATCCGGCACCGATTCATCAATCTTCTGTCGAGTTGCAGTCAAGTCCGACAGCTTCATCTCTTGAACCCTCCTAAAGAAATATTTATGAAACTGCTTCTCCAGATCAACCCATCCCTTAACCGAATTATATGGCAAAGAAGAAAACCATGTGAAGGCTGACTCGGACAAGGATAAGGGGAAAAATCTAACCCTCAAGGCTTCAATAGCTGATGTTTCACCACATTGTGCTAGAAACATCTGCTTATATGCTTATAAGTTGAAACATTGTCCTGTCCGTCCTTAGAAGTTAGAGAAGTCAGGGACTTTGTATCGATTTGGCAAAGGAACCTTATAGAAATACTTAGGGTAAGGATGCCGATACATGGTCCCACTGTCTTTTGGTTTTAATCTGAATTGTTCCCTCATCACATCGGGGATCACATCGTCTAAAGGTTGCTGCTGAACCCCACTTGCGTATTGTTGTTCAGACTGATTGTACATCAGCTGGGGTAGAAACTTGATTTGAGGAGATCCTTCTTACCGATAGTGCATTTGTGATGGAGGTTGAAATGATTATGAAAGTTGAACCCCGTAGTAGGTTTAGGCTGGAATTGGAAGCCCTGGGGATCCACGTTTACATATTGAGGCCCAATTGGCTGTGAAGGCCCAAATGACTGTTGTGATGTTTTGTTGAGCGACTAGGGGTTGCTGACTCGAAATCGATTGAGTTGCTGGTATTTGCATTTCACCGATTGGTGGCTTCGCTCTCAATAGCTGAGCTAACTGTTCTCGAGTCATAGTATTAGTATTTTGGCCACCCGATACCGGCTGTTGCTTTGTCATCAATATAGGAGTGAATCATGGTGGAGATTGAGCCAATACAGGTGTTGTCTGATGATATCCACCCCCTATTTCTATTTTCACAGTGCTGTATTGCGGGAATGTATGATTTGGCATGTACGTTCGTCCCTTAGCCTTTTGTTCCGCAATTGTTCCATCTACAACTGACTCAAGATGTTTACATACACTCAAGATTGGTTGATCAACACATGGTGGATCGCTAAGTCGATACGATCTTGTAAAGTATGTAGTTCTTCGTTTGCAGACTCAGTCTTCACATCTTTATCTTTGTTAGCTCCAGATGTACCTGGCGCTGTGTCTTCGGTAGGAGGCAACACTACCTTGGTCTTTTGTATCACGGTGCCCTACCGAGTCATGATGAACTAGTACAACAGTACCCACAAGACACGGCCTCACAACATGTTACCATGCGCCGTCATATCACCACGACATACCGAAAAAAGACTGTGACAGAACCCTTTGCATAACCCTCCCTAGCCAAGCATTCTCACCTCAGGTTTCACCCCCAATTCTTAGAAAGATAGTGGACAGTCCCCTCTCATGCCTGGGTAAATCCGGAAGCAGCATAGACAAAAGCCATGTCCATCCATACTCCATCACGCTCACCCTTGGCTTGGTACGTCGGCTAGGTTAAGTTACACTCCAAGTTCACTCTGGAGCCCACGCTGGCATGTGGTTGGTACGGATATATCTTCCAGGGATTCCCAAGAACCGGTCCTTAATTGTCATCGGCAAGACTTTCAAAACCATGCACCCACAACCCACCATTTAAACATCTTTTAGTTTAATTAAATCAATACGATGACGGTACATCATCATATAATTAAGGACAAAATTAGAATGAATCTCATAGTGTGCTAACTGATCAAACCATGGCTAAGCATTCCTAAACCAATCATCTTGTCATTTTATAACCCAAGTTATCAATGGTACAAGGTAACAACGGCTGAGTACAATAGGCATCCATCCTGCATGACATTATAAAAGCAATGAAATTTAATAGAAAAGCGGGGATTTTGTAAAAGGTTCAACATCATCAATGTTGTATGTATGACTTGCCTTGCTCTTGAACTGTCAGAACTTCGCCGACCACTTCGTAATACACCGGAGCGTCGGAACTACTGGATTCTATATGACAAACAAAGCACACAAGCAATACATGCAATAAGTCTACTGAAACAGCAAAAGAAACCAACTTTAATGAATTCTAGACATTGTATTGAATCCACATAAACTTGAATGGATTAAAACAGAGCTCGGATGATTAAGATATGAATTTTGGAATATGAATTGTGTAATTACTATTATCTGAAAGTCCTTAGTTAATTAATATGTTTTAACGCCCGCGAATGGACAAGATTAACGGAAAACAAACTCCGGTTAGCGAGCCTCATGGGTTAGCGAGCCTCATGACACTATGCCACACTACATGCAAACATACATGACAAACAGCTAGCAAGCGCACGCGGCACAGCTGGTAGGCACCACAGGCGACTCGGCAAGCGGCCAAAAGCGGCAGCACCTACAAGGGCTAGGGTAGCGGCGGCGGCACGGCAACGACGCGGCAGCGGCAGCGCGAGACTGTGGCTAGGGAAGCGGCAGCGGCGGCACGGCAGCGACGTGGCAGTGGTAGCGGCCGCAAAGGAGATGATTACCGCGGTGAATCTTACTGGTGAGGGACAAGAAAGGAGAGGGGCTCACCAGAGAAGATGACGACAGCAGCGACACGGCAACGGGAAGGCGGCACCGGCGCTGCTACGGGAGGTGGTAGGGGTGGCGGCTAGCGGAGGTAAAAAAAAGGAAAAGAAAGGTGGGGGTATGGGAGGTTATATAGGTGGTGTAGAGATTTTAGGTTGGGCCAGCGGTGTTGTGCGGATGGGAGAGGAGGGGTGGCGCACAACAGGGGAAAAAGGGGGGAGGACGGGTGGCGTACGGTGGGGGAAAGGGGGATAGTCCAAATAGGATGTGGTGCCAAAAAAAGAAAAGGAGGGGAGGGGTTTTACAATGCCGTTTCAGAAAAGGAAAAAGAAACGGAAAAGGATTAGGAGAGGGTCTCGATTCGCCAACACAATGTGAAACCAGGACGACAATGGAGGTCGGCGGATGCGACGAACCGTGGATGGGGAGTGGACCGGGAACGGTTCGTGGCCAAAGGAGGGAGAGGAAAGGATTATCAATTTAAATCCTGACATTTAAATTTAACAGGGTTATTTCCTCTGGTCTGAATATTCAACTGAAGGTCCTGTTAATGGTTTGAAACCAAGAGAATTCGAAAAATTCTCCCTGACAATTCCGATTATTAGACACGTTGTTAATTAGGGTTTCCTCCTGGTTTAACAGAGTACTTTCTTCAGATTATTTATATATGAATTATGAATACGAAAAAGGGGAAAACACCGGGTGTGACAAACCTCCCCCTCTAAACGGAATCTTGTCCCCGAGATCCGGAAGAGCTAGCGAAGAGATGTGGATGGGCGGCTTTCAACTCATCTTCTCTTTCCCAAGTTGCTTCTTCCTCTGAATTGTGACTCCACTGTACTCTGCAGAATTTGATCACCTTGTTTTTTGTTCTTCTTTTGCTGGTCTCGAGGATACGTGTAGGCTTCTCGACATACATGAAATCTTCCTGTATTTCGATGTCATCAGGACTTGCTTGTTCCTCAGGTACCTGTTGATGCAAAAAACACACACTGGCCTGAGAGGTTTGCTTTACTCTAGTGCAGGTCCAAAATTAGGGTTTCAGATTAAAGGGCGTGCCAGTTGATTTGATCCTGCAATCAACAAGAAAAACATGCAAGGAATATCAGTAAACGATAGACAATCGGCCATAGGGCCGATTTCATATCGTATGTGACCTAGCCGATGCAATAAAGCATGGATCGGCTGTAAGGTATAATCAATGATAAAATTAACCCTAAAACTAGGATATCGGCTGTAAAGATCAGTGTTACATAATCAATATATCAATATTACTTTAGAGATAAGCAATTGGGATAGATCGGACTGAACCGAGACAGTATAAATTGCCCAAGTCTAAAGATAACATGACATAATGATTATATAGATTGATGTCATAGCCGATATCTAGGTTTAAGTATGTATCGGCTATAGCTCCGATACAACCTTATACTGGGATATTCTCTAGTAATAAATATATTAAACTTTAACCAATTAGATTGACATCAAGCTTAATATATTTACATTAGATTAGATCCTAATATAAGGGGCAGATATAGAATATTGAACAAAGCATAACACGATGTGAAACATCTATATCAGGTAAGATCGGCTGAAACCCCGATACTATCCTTATTAATAACCATGAAGCAGGTTAGATATCATGATTCTAAATACGACTTAATAGGTTGGACTGAACCAATGCAGCATTAAGTATAAATAGAAGCATGAGATCTAAAGAATCAAGCCGATGGTTGCCTTTTCGGGATGGTGGATATATTATATAACCTAGACTAACAAAGTAATCTAGCCGATACCGATGAAACCCTAGAAAGGATCTAGCCGATACAGGTAGATTGCATTATTGATCTAAGTTATATAACATATATGATAACTCAGAGAATCACACTAAAAATCTAGAGTGTCATAGAGATGTAAGCACTAGCCCTAATGATGTAACTCGCCATGACAAGATATACCTTTTTGCCGAAGATCAAAGTGATGCAGCACGACTCGAAAGCACAAACTTGTCGAGAACAGAAAGAAAGGTTTGGTGATGCGCCGAGATTGATTGAACGTGTGTTGTTATTATTTACAAGACCTCGGGACTATATTTATACCCGAAATTACAAACATTGTCCATCACGGACACGACTCATATTATCCTAATACAAATCCAACTAACCAACAAGTCCCTTAGGCGGACTCTTACCGAGAATATCTATAAGGAAATTACATAAAATATCCTAACTAATAGATACAATTACCTCCTCAGGACTTTATCCATGCGTGGCAATCCATATGAAACACGTTAACATAACTTGATGACGTACACCAAGTCATATTACTGAAATCGGCTGAATCGGCTAATCCAGTCCGACTCTAACTCTGCCGATCCAGTCCATAGCCAATTCGGACCACAGCCGATTCTCACTCTGCTTTCCGATACGACCTTATCTCTTCAATCCTCTTCGATTCCATCTTGATTTCCGATATTTGAATTACCAAATTTGGTCGTCAACACATGCCCCCCAAGTCCGGAATATTTGGTAATGTTTCGGATTTGCCAAATCTTATCCCCGAGATAATCTCGCTCTTTCCGTTTTTCTTACCGTTACCACAGCGCTTTAAATACTTTAACCGACGACCCCGAGAAACTTCACACCGTTATGTACTGTTGCCACCGCTTTCGCAATCTCCGTCTCCCTCAACTCCGGCGATCCCCTCGGCGCAAACAGCCAACTTCAAGCAATCCTTCGTTCATCCAACCTCCGCCGGCAAGAAGATGTCTTCGTCATCCACTCCATCCGCTGCCCCATCGGCCGAATACGCTGAAGTAAGTCCCATCGGCTAGATCTCCTTTTTGCTCATTAAACCTTGTTTTCCGCAATCTCAATCCAGTTTCTTCCTCTTTTGCCTTATTGATGTAGCATCTCGCAAACCTAATTGCAGTTCCCAGTCTTAATCATGAAAACAACTACTTCCTTGGGCCAATCGGCAATACAGACCCAACTGAATTCATCACTACCGAAACCAATAGAATCCCCTTCAAATTATCGAACCCCAACATAGGACACTGGAAAAATACATTTAAGTCCTGGCCGTCCCTAGAGAAAAGCTGGCCTGCATGGTTCAAGCGCATATCAGCTAGCAAGCAAAGTCATTGGGATGAGATAGGAATCGGCCAAGCTCTAGCCCTCTCTTTGGCAAATTCGGCTAAAGATGAGCCGTTAATGGCTTCTGCAAGCTACTTCTGGTCCAACACCCTCAATGCATTCTTATTCAACCAAGGGCCGATGACACCAACTCTCTTAGATATAACCATGTTAACTGGACTTGATATCACCTCATCTGCCAACCCAATGATCTTGAACTCCAAGAATAGATTTGACTTTAAAACAAAGAGCATAGGAGGATGGTCTGGGTTCATTTCGGCTAACATGGGCATGGGCTCAGTTACCCCAAGAGAGCATACTGCATTCTTGCTGATGTGGTTGGAGAAATTTCTGTTTTGTGGATCAAGTTGTGGCCCAACCTCAAATTGGCAGCACATAGCCGAAGCCCTTGAAGAGAAAAGACAATTTCCTTTGGGAAAAATCCTGCTCGGCTATCTGTATCATACCTTAGCCAACGCATCAGCCAAACTAGCAACCGGCTCGATAGTCAATGCAGGTGGCCCATGGTGGTTATTGCAGACTTAGTTAAACTTGGTTGTAATGAAAGCTGTCAATCGGCCATCTCCAACAGAATCAGAATTCCCAAGATTGGAACCAATCACCGATGATGATGGTGAAGAAATAACTCATCGGAGGTGTACATCCTTTGGAGAATATGCCAGCACACCAGCCGATGCAGGAGCAAAGTTATTAGCAGAATTGCTCAAGGACTGGTTTTTTAGTTTCTATGATGGCTTCCAGAAAGATGCTAGAATCTGGTTCTTCTATGATGAATCAGTCAATTTTGAGCTACCATCGGACTTCAGATTTGCAGAGATAAACCATCAGAAATTTCAGAAGTCCAGAGAAGTTTATACTACAGCCATCAGCCCTGCATTCTCCCTGTCGGCATCCACCAGGGCAGGAACATCAAAGTATCATATGAATTCTATCACCCCATGAGTTCAGCAAAACAATTTGGTATGGGACAACTCCCAATCGGCTTGTGGTTTACTGACAAAATTGAATGCCGAGGAGAGATATCTTCAAGTCTGATGATGGATCGGCTGCTGAACATTCCATGCCCCTCTCTTGGCAGTATTAATGATATTGAATTAGCTATGTTCAGGAGCAAAGTCTTCACCTCATGGTGGGCCAAGTGGAAACAACATCTTTTTCACCAATCGGCTACCATCTACATGACAGACCTTTTCCCTGACATGATCCCTCAGGTAACTTTTCTTTTTTATTCCTGTTTTAAACATATCAGCCGATTCTATTTATAACTCATGAACTATCTTTGCTTTTTCAGACCACAGACTCATCTCCTCCTCATACCAGCAAAAGTGGCAAAGAAATTGAATATGCTGCAGGGTTATTTCCTAACAGATGTGGCATGACTCCTCCTGTCATCGGCTATCATGCCCCCAAGACATCAAGCCTGCTCCAAGGACAAATGAAAGAAACAGCCGATGCAGGCAGAAAAAGGAGAACTAGAGCATCAACTGCTATGCCACCAACTACGAAGAAAAAGGCCAAGAAACAACCACCTCCAACAGCCGATGATGCATATGAAGCCCTAAAAGAAGCATCCATTGAACGGGCAATAGATGAAGCTGCAGCCGAATCTAGTGACGTGGGAAAAGAAACACCTCCAGCCTCTCCAAAGCAAACCCCCACAACTCCTATTCCAGCTTTCTTCGCTCGGCAACCCAGGGTAAATTCATCTTCCTTGATACAAATTTTCTTTACTCATCCTCAACTTAATCCTCCAACTTTTGCATTTTATAGAAGAAAAGAACAGCCGAAAGAAAGAAACCAGCACAAGTATCGGCTAAACCATCCATTCAAGCTCCTCTGGTAAGTTTCAACTTTCTAATCCTCTGAATACTTCATTAGCCGATACTATCTAACACTTGCATGAATATTTTCAGCCTCCTTCCCCTCCATCACCTGTAGCACAACCAGTTTCCAGTGAACATACCGCATCGGCTGTAGGCAGCCATCACGTCGAAGAAGAAATCGCTGCTCCTGCAATCCCTGTAAGTCTCATTCTTAAAACCACTCAAATCGGCTATATGAATCTATCCTCTTACTTGTACTCTTTCCATCTTTCCTACTTGCAGGTTTTAGCCGATTTATTCTCTTTTGATATAAAGGACTACTTTGATGAAGAAGCAGAAGGAGAAATATCAAGCAAATCCTTAGCTCCTCTAGCCGATGATATGAAGAGGAATCTTGAAGATATTGCACATCGGCTAGAAGCATCTCTAGACAGCCTGGTAGTTGACTGCTGTACTCTGCGATCCAGATTCCAAGAAATTCAAGCCCTACTGCCAGATGAACTGTCCAATATAGTTACCCCAACTATGTATCTTGAGCAACACCAATTTAAGCTGGAGAAGGCAAAACAAAGGATAGCCGATAGACGAGAGAAAAAGGATATCGAGGCCACCGTTCAAGCCAATCGGCAGTTAGTCCATGATGAGAAAACCAAGCTCGATCAACTAGCCGAAGAGCCAATTAAAGCTTCGATAAATCAATTAGAGGCCGAAAGAATAGATCTGCTAGCCAAGCTTGAAGAGTGTAATGCCAAGATTGCATTGGAAAAGCAGAAATTATCCGATCTCCCTAAAGCCATTGGAGAACAGAAAGCAAAGCTGAAATCGGCTATAAAGAATGTAGCCACCATGACTAAGTCCTTGAAGGTAATTCCTGGAACTGACGCCCAAGATGCCCAAGCCATTGCAGAAGTTGAAGAAATCCGTCAACGGGCATTGTCAGCAATCCAGAAATATCTTGCGCAATAATTTCCTATAATAAGGACTTAGAAGAATTTTGTGATCAATTCTGTAATCGGCTAAAACATTTGTCTTGTAACATAACCTCTTAACTTCCTTAAGCCGATTGATACTATTGCTTTCATATAAACCAATTGTATACCTGGCAGACTTGGCTGTATAAACCAATTGTATACCTGGCAGACTTGGCTGTATTCCAACTTATCAACTTATACTAAATTTTGCTCAGAAATTTCCAACTTTTCATCGTCCATGCCCCCCAAGTTTGTAGTAGGGAACACAATGCTGCAAACTTATATATCTAAGGGCGATAAAAATATCGGCCATCCAAACGCGATGTAAACACATCGGCTATCAACCATCAACCGGCAAACCATAGCCGATCAGGAACCAATCCAAACACTTGGGTAATATTTCTTTAAGTATTTTCCATTAAGTGCTCTTCCAAAGATGTCGCCATTAAGTCCTTTTAACATATAGGCCCCTTTAGAAACACATTTGTGAACTTGAAACGGACCTTCCCAATTCGGTGACCACTTGCCGAATTTATTATCTCTGGCCCCTATCGGCAGCACTAATTTCCAAACCAGCTCACCTTCCTCAAAAGATTTGGGTACAACCTTCTTGTTATAATGTCTGGTAACTCTCTCCTTATCTTTCCTAACTTTCTCAAGAGCTCGCAATCTTGGTTGAACCAAATCTTCTGACTCATCAACCATCAAATTATGATAATCACCGGCTGTTAACTCATCCTGTAAAGAAATCCTCCTAAAGTCGATGTTGGTTTCCCATGGTAAGACAGCTTCATGCCCATAAACCAGTTGACAAGAAGGTACCTGAATTGCACCATGGCAAGCCATCCGATAGGACCATAATGACTCAGCCAGAATAGTATGCCACTTCTTGGGGTACTCGGCTACCTTTCTCTTGACCAACTTAATCAAACTCTTGTTAGATGCCTCAGCTTGTCCATTGGCATGTGCATAATATGGTGATGAATTCAACAACTTAATTCCCATGCTATCAGCAAACTGAACAAACTCATCCGATACAAATATAGAACCCTGATCGGTTGTAGTTGTTTGTGGCAATCCAAATCTGTATATAATATGCTCTTTAACAAAATTGATCGCATCTTGACTGTCAACTTTCTTCAAGGGAATTGCCTCAACCCACTTAGTGAAATAATCAGTCGCAACTAATATGAACTTATGTCCTTTGCTTGATGGTGGATTGATCTGGCCGATCATATCAATACCCCAACCTCTGAACGGCCACGGCTTGATAATAGGGTTCATAGCCGATGCTGGCGCTCTCTGAGTTGCTCCAAACTTCTGACAATCTTGACAACCCTTCTAATATCTGAAACAATCCTCCAGCATTGTCGGCCAAAAATATCCAACTCTTCGAAGTAACCACTTCATTTTATGAGCCGATTGATGTGTCCCACAAATACCTTCATGAACCTCACACATAACAACTTTAGCTTCTTCCATACTCAAGCACCTCAAGAGAACTCCATCAATCGTCCGATAATATAATGAATCATCCAACAAAACATACTTGAGAGCTTTATACCTTAATCTCCTTGAAACTGGTCTTGAAGGATTCTTTAGATACTCAAAAACATCAAACCTCCAATCATCGGCTGGAATACAGGCCACTTCTACCTCAATCCCTTGTAACATCGGCCTATATTCTGATGCACCTTTAGCTAAATCATTGTCTTCAACGTTCTGCTCCCTAGGAATATGCTTCAAAGTAACCATCTTGAATGTCTTCATCAGCTCCTGTCATTTCTCATTATAGATTATTAAGGTATCATTCTTGCATTCATATTCCCTAGACAATTGACTTATCACCAACAATGAATCACCCATGATCTCAACAGCATCGGCTTCGACTTCTCTTAATAACTGCAACCCTTTGAGAACAGCTTCATATTCTGCTTGATTATTTGTTGAATATGGTTTAATAGTAAAAGCAAACTGAAAACTTGCCCCCCTAGGTGATATTATCACCAAACCGATACCACAACCATGAGTACAAACTGATCCATCAAAGAATAAAGTCCATGGCATGATGTCAATATTATCAATACTGGTATCCCTGTGTTCAACTATAAAATCGGCTATCGCTTGCCCTTTAACTGCCTTAGCCGATTCATATCTAAGATCAAATTCTGACAAAGCAAATATCCACTTCCCAATTCGTCCCTTTAGCACTGGAGCCGATAGCATGTATCGTACTACATCGGCCTTGCAAACTATAATGCATTCATTGGATAATAGATAATGCCTCAACTTTGTGCAAGAAAAATATAAGCATAAGCATAACTTCTCCACAGGTGAATACCTTGTTTCTACATCCAACAGGCGTCTACTAAGATAGAATATAACTCTTTCTTTTCCTTCAACCTCTTGAATCAAGACTGAACCGATAGAATGTTGATCGGCTGATAGATAAAGTTTAAATGGAATCCCTTTCTGTGGTGGTATAAGAACTGGAGGAGTACTCAAATATTCCTTGATATTATCCAGAGCCTGCTGCTGCTTCTCTCTCCAGACAAATTCTTGATCGGCTTTCAACCTTAGTAAAGGAGTAAATGGCTCTATTCGGCCAGACAGATTTGAGATAAATCGCCGAACAAAATTAATCTTGCCGCTCAATGATTGTAGCTTGGTTTTATCTTCCGGGGGTTTGATATCTTTAATTGCCTCGATGCTCCTCTAAGGAATTTCAATCCCTCTCTCATGAACCAAAAATCCAAGAAACTGACCAGCCGATACACCAAAAGCACACTTGGTAGGATTCATCTTCAACCCATACTTCCTTGCTCTCTCTAAAACCTGTTTCAAATCGGCTATGTGATCATCAACTTCCTTGGATTTAACCACCACATCATCTATATATATCTCCACCAATGCGCCGATGAGATCGTGAAAAATATAGTTCATGGCTCTCTGATATGTAGCACCAGCACTCCTCAAGCCGAAAGTCATAACTACCCACTCATACAAGCCAATAGCACCAGGACACCTAAAAGCAGTCTTGTGAATGTCCTTCTCAGCCATAAAAATTTGATTATAACTAGCATTGCCATCCATGAAACTGATAATCTTATGTCCAGATGCTGCATCTACAAGTTGATCGGCTACCGGCATTGGGTATTCATCCTTCGGTGTAGCTTTGTTTAGATCTCTGAAATCAATACAAACTCTGAGCTTGCCGTTTTTCTTGATGACCGGTACTATATTGGAAATCCACTCAGCATATCGGCATGGTCTGATGAAGCCAGCATCATAGAGTCTTGTAATTTCGGCCTTAATAGCATCATACATCGCAGCTTTACAACGTCTTGGGGGTTGCTTGTATGGCCGATAGCCTGGTTTGATAGGGAGCCGATGTTCAACTATCGATCGGCTAAGTCCTGGCATCTCATAGTATTCCCAGGCAAAACAATCTCTATACTCCTTTAAGAGTGCAATTAATTTACACTTAAACTCTTTTGGTAAACCTTTACTAATATATGTCGGCCTAGGCCTATCACCTGGTCATCTCTATACTTCTGTGTATAGGTTGGAACCCTCCACGGCGCCCTCAAAACAAGAATTGGGGCTCTCCATCTCCTGTTGTCTGTATGGCATCATCAGAAATTTTTAAGTAATCTCCTTGCCAAACTTTGCCAGATAAACAATCAATTCCTTCCATCTCCCAAATAGACAAATCGGCACAAGCTACATTGACTGACCTGTCGGCTGGCACGATTTCGATTTGCTCTCCTTGCCATTGAATCAAGCTTTGATGCATTGTTGAAGGGATGCAACAGTTAGCATGGATCCAATCTCTTCCCAACAATAGACTATAGGAACTCTTCCCATCACTAACAAAGAACGTAGTTGGAATTGTTTTACTGCCGATGGTTAGCTCTACATTCAAAACTCCCTTGGTCTCAGATGGGTTCCCGCCAAAATCCTTCAGAACCATGTTGGTTTTGATCAAGTCCTCTGAATTCTTCCCAAGCTTTATGATTGTTGTATAAGGCATTAAATTAACAGCTGCCCCTCCATTGACTAGCATCTTTGACATCGGCTTACCATTGACAAATCCTTTAACATAGAGTGGCTTGAGGTGCCGATGATCTGTTCCTTCAGGCTTCTCAAAAACAACTTGTTGTGGAGATAACATCAATTTAGCCGATGGCATATCTTCTTCCTGCTCGACAACTTGTTCTACTGCATATTCAGCTGGCAACATAAAAACCATATTTATCTCAGATGACATCACTTCCTCGCCCTTACGTTGTTGATTTTTGCTGCGATCGGCTTCGACTTCGTCGGCTGGCACCACTTTGCTCTTCACGCGCCATACTTTCTTCTTTTTCTGCCGCAACCGATGCTGAATTGCACCCTCAACCTCCTGGAATTGCTCTCTATTCCTCATTCTCTGAACTCTTCTCTTTTGATTTTTGGTGAATACCCCAGAAGGACACCATTGGGGATGCATTGGCTTGGATTCTCTACGTGAGTCATCTTCATCATCGTCTTGGTGCATCGGCCCAAGTCTTTCATGTACTAACAGCCTTGATTGTCTTGGCCGATGTGTAATTGCATGTCGTCGATTTGGTTCTTGAATGAATTGGACATCAGGATCATTGCAGCCAGGACAATTTTCGATAGATGGTAGCCTCATACCTTCGTTCCAGCAGAACCTGAAAAATTCACAACTCCAATGGGGATCAAAATATCTCTCTTCCTCATCAAGATATTCCTCCTCTTCCTTTTGGCGTCTGATACTCCTAGTATAATTTTTATTTCCATCGGCTGTGTTCCTGTTGTATCCAGGATGCACCATGTTCACTGGAAAAGGGTGTCCATCTATCTTCATCGGCCTCTTTACCATGTTGGATCCATCAATCTTAATTTTTCCTTGTTCGATAGCCGACTGAATCTGTTGTCTAAAAATTTTGCAATCATTAGTGTGATGAGACCCTGTGTTGTGCCATTTGCAGTACTTCCTTTTCTTCAACTCTTCAGTCGATGGGATGACATGTCCTGCCGGCAGTTGAATCTGTTTTTCTTGAAGAAGGAGATCGAAGATCCTATCGGCCTTGGTAATGTCAAAGTCAAATCTTTCCTCTGTAGCCGAATTCTTAGCCCATTGACAGACCACCGTCTTCTTGTTCCTAGCCCATTCGGCTGCATTGATATCTGGGTCTTCATCTTCAGAGTCAGAATCATAATTGTAGACATTGTTTACATTATTAGCCTTTTTGATGAATTTCCTAGCCTCTTGAAATCTTGTCTCGTGAGCCGATACCTTCTGAGCCAAGTGTGCTAAACTGTCAAAGTCTTGAGCCGAGAACCTTTCTCTGATCGGCGCCAACAAACCTTGAAAAGCTAAATCGGCTAGTTGAGAATCCGATAAAGATAGGCTGTAACATCTATTTCTCACGTCTCTGAATCGTTGAATATAATCTGGAACCGATTCGTCTGATTTCTGTCTAATAGCTGTGAGGTCCGATAGCTTCATCTCTTGGACTCCACTGAAAAAGTACTTATGGAATTGTTTCTCCAAATCGGCCCAGCTCCTGATTGAATTATATGGCAATGATGAAAACCAGGTGAATGCTGATCCAGATAGCGAGAGTGGGAATAAGCGAACTCTGAGAGCTTCTGTAGCCGATGCCTCACCACACTAAGCTAGAAATCGGCTAATGTGCTCGTAGGTCGATATATTGTCTTGTCCTGAGAACTTAGAGAAATCTGGCACTTTGTATCGGTTTGGCAATGGAACCCGATCAAAGTATTCTGGATATGGATGCCGATACATGCTGCCATTATCTTTCGGTTTAAGTCCAAATTGCTCCCTCATGACGTCAGCGATCATATCGGCCCAGGGTTGATGAGGTGTTGCTCCACCATACTGCTGTTGCACTGGATCTATCTGGCCGTATTGGGTCGGCTGAGGTCGTGGTGAGTGAGGCTGATAAAGATTATTGAAGCCAGCCGATATGCCTTGTGGTGGCACATAAGGAAGTTGTTCTGTACTGTACTACTGGCTTATCGGCTGCGTAATTCCAATCGGCTGTTGTGGAACCGAAGGAATTTGGTAAGATGTGTAAACGCTTGGCGGTTTTGGATGAATAATACTCATCAATTGTTCTGGTGTTAATTGAGTTGATGCTTGCCCCCCAGTGATCGGCTGTGATCTGGTTAGAATTGATGGAATAGTTGAACTTGAGAAAGGAGCCGATGGAGCCTGGGTTTGAAGCACTTGTTGATTTCCTTGATTTCCACCGATCTCTATCTTCACAGTTCTATATGCTGGGAACGCGCCGTCTGGTAGATAAATAGGTCCTTTAGCCTTCTCCTCAGCTATCGTTCCATCGACCACCGACTTGATCATGTTTGTTAAGGTATTGACAAGTACTCCGGACTGGTTGACTAGCGCATGATGTACAGCTGAATCAATGCGATCTTGTAGTGTGTGCAATTCTTCGTTACTCGATTCGGTTTTCACTTGTTTATCCTTTTCTTCTCTTGGTCCAGAAGTACTTGGGTCTTGCTTCACGATCGTCGGTATTTGGACTTTAGCTCTTTGGACGACCGTACCTTGCCGGGTGACTGTGAAGGAATGCAAATACTGGTTTTGGAGTTGATCCATCAGTTGTCGCAATTCTTCCTTTTGTTCATCATTCAGCTGCCCGGGTGTAACCGCGATGATATTGTCCTCTGCGACTTCGGTGATGTTTGGAGACATGATGACACGAGTCCCACTGGGCGTGCCAAAAGCGTGTTGATGCAAAAAACACACATTGGCCTGAGAGGTTTGCTTTACTCTAGTGCAGGTCCAAAATTAGGGTTTCAGATTAAAGGGCGTGCCAGTTGATTTGATCCTGCAATCAACAAGAAAACATGCAAAGAATATCAGTAAACGATAGACAATCGGCCATAGGGCCGATTTCATATCGTATGTGACTTAGCCGATGCAATAAAGCATGGATCGGCTGTAAGGTATAATCAATGATAAAATTAACCCTAAAACTAGGATATCGGCTGTAAAGATCAGTGTTACATAATCAATATATCAATATTACTTTAGAGATAAGCAATTGGGATAGATCGGACTGAACCGAGACAGTATAAATTGCCCAAGTCTAAAGATAACATGACATAATGATTATATAGATTGATGTCATAGCCGATATCTAGGTTTAAGTATGTATCGGCTATAGCTCCGATACAACCTTATACTAGGATATTCTCTAGTAATAAATATATTAAACTGTAACCAATTAGATTGACATCAAGCTTAATATATTTACATTAGATTAGATCCTAATATAAGGGGCAGATATAGAATATTAAACAAAGCATAACACGATGTCAAACATCTATATCAGGTAAGATTGGCTGAAACCCCGATACTATCCTTATTAACAACCATGAAGCAGGTTAGATATCATGATTCTAAATACGACTTAATAGGTTGGACTGAACCAATCAGCATTAAGTATAAATAGAAGCATGAGATCTAAAGAATCAAGCCGATGGTTGCCTTTTCGGGATGGTGGATATATTATATAACCTAGACTAACAAAGTAATCTAGCCGATACCGATGAAACCCTAGAAAGGATCTAGCCGATACAGGTAGATTGCATTGTTGATCTAAGTTATATAACATATATGATAACTCAGAGAATCACACTAAAAAACTAGAGTGTCATAGAGATGTAAGCACTAGCCCTAATGATGTAACTCGCCATGACAAGATATACCTTTTTGCCGAAGATCAAAGTGATGCAGCACGACTCGAAAGCACAAACTTGTCGAGAACAGAAACAAAGGTTTGGCGATGCGCCGAGATTGATTGAACGTGTGTTGTTATTATTTACAAGACCTCGGGACTATATTTATACCCGAAATTACAAACATTGTCCATCACGGACACGACTCATATTATCCTAATATAAATCCAACTAACCAACAAGTCCCTTAGGCGGACTCTTACCGAGAATATCTATAAGGAAATTACATAAAATATTCTAATTAATAGATACAATTACCTCCTCAGGACTTTATCCGTGCGTGGCAATCCATATGAAACACGTTAACATAACCTGATGACGTACACCAATTCATATTACTGAAATCGGCTGAATCGGCTAATCCAGTCCGACTCTAACTCTGCCGATCCAGTCCATAGCCGATTCGGACCACAGCCGATTCTCACTCTGCTTTCCGATACGACCTTATCACTTCAATCCTCTTCGATTCCATCTTGATTTCCGATATTTGAATTACCAAATTTGGTCGTCAACAGTACCCTCAAACATTTCTTCAATTGTGACACGTGAAACACATCATGTATGCTAGCCATGTTGGGTGGAAGCTCCAACTGATATGCAACTCCTCCCCTTCGTTCTAGAACTCTGTATGGTCCCACGTAACATGGTGGCAATTTGCCCTTGGTCTGAAAACGATGAACTCCTCTGAGTGGAGTGATGAGAAGATAAACATGGTCTCAGGCCTCAAAACTGAGCTTACGGTGCTGATTGTCAGCATAACTCTTCTAACAGGACTATGCGATCCTCAATCTTTCCCTGAGTGCTCTAACTTTTTCTTCTGCCTGGCTTAACACTTATGTTCCGAACAACTGACGTTCTCCTGTTTGATCCCAAAATAGGGGCGTCCGGCATTCTCGTCCATAAAGTGCTTAAAATGGTGCCATCTGCAAACTGGCTTGGTAGCTGTTGTTGTAAAAAAACTTGGCATATGGTAGATTCTTATCGCAAGATCCACCAAAATCAAGAGCGCAAGCTCTCAACATATGTTCCAAGATTTGATTCACTCTCTCGGTATGACCATCGGTCTTCGGATGATAAGCTGTGCTGAAATTCAAATGTGTTCGAAGTTCCTCTTGCAACTTTTGCCAAAACTTTGAGGTAAACTGACTTCCTCGATCGGACACGATATTCTTCGGAATGCCATCTAAACAAACGATCCTTGCTAGATACAGTCCTGCTAACCTCTTTCCTGTATAGGTAGTGTGCACAGGGAAAAAATGTGCCACTTTAGTAAGGCGATCCACGATCACCTAGATAGAGTCGTGGCCTGACGATGTTCTAGGTAATCCTGTTATAAAATCCATACCAATTTCTTCCCATTTCCATTCCGGAATTTTAGGCAGCTGTAGCAACCCTACTGGTCTTTGATGTTCTGCTTAAAGACGCTGACACACGTCACACAGTGCTACAAATTCAGCTATCTCCCTTTTCATACTGACCTACCAGAATTTTTCCTTAACGTCTTGATACATGTTGGTACTTCCGGATGAATGGAGTATTGTGTCTCATGAGCTTCAGTAAGAATCAAGTCTTTCAACTCCTTATTATCAAGTACACACAATGTTTCTCCCATCCAGATTGTTCCTTGCTCATCCTTGGAAAAATCTCGGGCTTTACCAACCTGCATATTTTTCTTAAGTTCAGCTATTTCGGGATCTTTTGCCTGTGCTGCTCGGACTTGCTCCACAAGCATGGGTTGTGCCTCCAAAGTAGCGACGAAACCATGTTCCACGATTCCCAAGTTTAAACATTCTAGGTCTTGCATCAACTGGCTACACATTCCTTCCATACGCGATGCACTACAATAACTTTTTCTGCTTAAAGCATCAGCAACCACGTTGGCTTTACCAGGATGATAGTGTATGCCTACATCGTAATCCTTGATTGACTCTATCCATCTTCGCTGTCGGAGGTTCAAATCAGATTGTGTGAATATATACTTCAAACTCTTGTGATTTGCATAAATCTCACAATGGTTGCCAATCAAATATTGACGCCAGATCTTTAAAGCATGAACTACGAGTGCCAATTCTAAATCATGGGTTGGATAATTATCTTCGTGCGGACGCAACTGGCGTGAAGCATATGCGACCACTCTACCTTCTTGCATTAGCACAAACCCCCATCCTTGACGGGATGCATCACAATACACCTGAAAATCTTTCCTTTGATCGAGCAAGATCGAGACTAGAGCAGACACTAATCTCTTCTTGAGTTCCTCACAACTCTTCTGACACTAAGGTGTCCCTACAAACTTCTCTTCTTCCTTCAACAACTGCATCATAGGTTTAGCAATTCTCCAAAAATTGTCAATGAACCGATGGTAATAACCCGCAAATACAAGAAAACTCCGAATCTGTGTAACTGTCTTCGATGGGGACCACTTAGTAACTACTTCCACATTCAATGGATCAACTGCCACACCCTTGGCGGTTATAACATGACCAAGAAACTTGACTTCTTGCAACTAAAAATGACACTTGCTGAACTTGGCATAAAGCTGATGTTCCTTCAATTTCTTCAACACTAACCGAAGATGCTACTCATGTTCTTCTTCAGATTTTGAGTAAACCAAAATATCATCAATGAATAGCACCAAAAATTTCTTCAAAAATTCCATGAACACTTTATTCATCAAATTCATGAAAAATGCGGGTGCATGGGTAAGTCCAAAAGAAATCGCTATGCACTCGAACAACCCATAACGAGTAGTAAAAGCTGTTTTTGGAATATCCTCCTCTCGGACTCTCAACTGATGATAACCTAATCGAAGGTCTATCTTAGAAAACACAGTTTCTCCTTTTAGCTGATCGAACAAATCATCAATCCTCAGCAAAGGATATTTTTTCTTGGCAGTAACTTCATTGAGTGACTTGTAATCAACACACATTCTCTTAGTCTTATCTTTCTTCTCGACAAAAATAACTGGAGCACCCCAAGGTGATGTGTTTGGGCGGATATATCCTTTCTACAGTTTCTCATCCACTTGCTTCTTGACTTCTGCCATTTCTTCGGCCGCCATTCTGTAAGGTCTCTTGTTGATCAGAGCTATACCCGGTACCAAATCGATACAAAACTCTATATTTCTGTTGGGAGGCATAATCGTTGGATCCTCTGGAAAAACCTCAGGATACTCACGAGCTATAGGAATATCTTCCAACTTCTTAACCTTTTTCTCAACTTCTTCCACTCGTTCTGCACCTTCTACTTGGTTCAAAACTACTCCTTTCTTCCGAGTCATTGGTGATCGAACTATTACCACTTCTCCTGGTGTTGACCATCTGATGGGAAGGATGGAAAGAAAGTAGGGAATAAGGAAAACAAACTGCTCAGAAACCAAACATTAATGTTTATTAATTAAAATATATTTGTTCTGTTCTGGATTAAAACACACATAAAAACACACTCGACACCTAAATAAGACCGCCATACCATAGGCACATAGTATCGACCATCGACTAACCCACAAGCAAGCACACCTAAACACAGAAAGTAACAAGCAATGGCTAAGGAAAATGATAAACTAGGGTAGAAAAGCCTAATGCTCGGAACGCTTCCTACAGTTGGTAGAATCGTCGGTATCCTCCCGCAAATCACCTGGATCTTCAGAACATCCGCTAGAATGCGTCACATACGAGTCTCGACTGGAACCACTACGACTTGGAGTAGACAACCATCCTCCACTGCCACTGGCAAAGCCATGAGTTGCAGATGCTTCGGTGAAGGTGAGAGTCGGCAACGGCTCTGGGGCTGGAACTGGAGCGACAGCTGCGACTGGGACTAACGGAGCTGCAGGCACATGGCTAGGCGCCAACTGCATACGCACCGGAGCTGTGTACTTCTCTTCCTCGGCATCGTACGGATCCTAAATCCTCCTGGTGCTGGACGTCCTTGCAATTCTGCATTCTGCGCCTTGAGACGATCAATCTCATTCTCCAAACGGGCTATCTTCACGAGCTTGTTGTCATTCATCGCCTTCGAAGCCTTGTGGAGATCTGCATGCATCTTGTCGAGTGCTCTCATCACAGTACGCATACGACCAAAAGTAGTATAATTCTCTAATGATGCTGGATGGAAGTTGCTGACGACATCTCTCGCATAACGACTGGGGTGGTAACGGTAAGCTGTGTCGCGGAAAACAAAGACATGCTTCTCTCGGATCCTGGTCATCATCAAATAGGAGGCCTCCTGACAAGCATGCTCAGCTATTCCTCCAGAAGTCTCAACCACCGTGTTGTCAAGGAAAGTGCCTAATCTTCCATGCACCTCCAAACGAACTCTATGCGGAAAGTCACCACTAACAGGCTCAATCGCGGTATACTCTGGCGCTTCAGGATATCCAACAACCAACGTCATACGTGCTAACTCAGCGACGAAACCTTCCATGTTCTTACCATGGTGCGTAGGGGGAAAGTTAGACATCTAGAGAAGTGGAAAGTGGAGAATCGACACACATACTGACGCAAAAATAATAAAACGACTCAAAATAAATAAAATGACTCAAAATTATGCAAAGACCAAGATTTTATGCATAAATTATTTTGCATGAACTCCATTCACTCCAATGGACCCTTCTAATCAATGATCAATGAGAAGAATTCACCATGACAACATAAAAAAACTATGAAACACCTATACTTTAATGTAGATTCTCCCTATAATTTCCCGACCGACTCAAAAATGAATTCCAAAATAAACCCACTAACTCAATCTAGCCTGTACCAGACTCACTGACTTACTAGACTCACCATCCTTTTTTTTTCAAAAGACACTGACCATTTGAGAAAACAGATGGAGATAAGGAGTTTTAGAGGGCTCTTAAGGTTTCCATTTGACTTCTCCTACGGTCAACCTAGCTCTGATACCAATTTTTCACGCCCAAAAATTCGCTAACCCGAATTTCAAGTAGAATGTGTATTGAATCTCTGTTCAGGACCAACCAGAGTACACAAACGACAAATTGATTCACAGATCCACGTCTTACAAAAATAATAAATTCAAAAGTCTTACATACACAGCGGAAATAAATTATCAAATAATCTAAACTAAGATCTTCATTAAAGCGAAGCATTCTTCATAACCACTGGCATCCTCAACGTTCGGAACAAGCCTAATCTTCATAATATTCACCATCCGAATAATTCTCTATCTTTGATGTTGGAAAAATTAAGCAAGACTGAGTACCACCCACCGTACTAAACAAGTCATACCAATAGAGAAGTAAGATGCAAAATAATACCAAAGGAATGGCTATAGGGTATTTGCATAAAAGCAGCATTTATAAAACATAATTTGAATCTAGTAAAACAATTGATATAAATTAATGAATATTAAACATCACTACCCAACGCTAAACCACGTTGCAACACGCCCAACCATACCACCTCAACTACACCAGTTCATTTAGTCATATTATTAGAATGAGACTAATCACGGTGAGCTGGTTGACCGCTCAATAGCCGCTGGCACAACTATTCAAATAGTTTTAACTCTGATCAGAGATGTACAACTGTACCCACAACACATGACTTCACAACATGTTACCATGCGGTGACATGTCACCACGACATACCGAAAAGAGACTGTCACAGAACCCATTGCATAACCCTCCCCAACCAAGCATACCCACCTTAGGTTTCACCCCCATATTTTAGAAAGATAGCGGGCGGTCCCCTCTCATGCCTGGGTAAATCCGGAAGCAACATAGACCAAAGCCAGATCCATCCATACTCCATCACGCTCACCCTTGCCTTGGTACGTCGGCTAGGTTAAGTTACACTCCAAGTTCAGCCTGGAGCCCACGCTGGCCTATGGTTTGTACGGATATATCTTCCAGGGATTCCCGAGAACCGGTCCTTAATTGTCATGGGCACGACTGTCAAAACCATGCACCCACAACCCACCATTTAAACATATTTTTATTTAATTAAATCAATACCATGACAGTACATCATCATATAATTAAGGGACTGAATTAAAATGAATCCCATAGTGTGCTAACTGATCAAAGCATGGCTAAGCATTCCTAAACCTATAGGCATTCCTAACTTATCAAACCCAAGTTATCAATGGTACAAGGTAACAACGGCTGAGTACAATAGGCATCCATCCCGTATGATATTATAAAAGCAACGCAATTTAATAGAAAAGCAGGGATTTTGTTAAACGGTTCAACATGATCAATGTTGTCTGTATGACTTCCCTTGCTCTTGTACTGACGGAACTTCGGCGACCACTTCGTAATACACTAGAGCGTCGGAACTGCCGGATTCTATACGACAAAGAAAGCACACAGGAAACACATGCAATAAGTATACTGAAACAGCAAAAGAAACCAATTTTAATGAATTCTAGACATTTCAATGAATCCACAGAAACTTGAATAGATTAAATAGAGCTCGGATGACTAAGATATGAATTTTAGAATATGAACTGTGTAATTACTACCAAAAGTCCTTAATTAACTCATATCTTTTAACACCCGCGAACGGACAAGATTAATGGAAAACAAACTCCGGTTAGCGAGCCTCATGGGCCAGCGACTCGACGAGTCAACCTACCGTGGAAGGGACCACGCAAACGGTCAACCAAACCAGTGAACGGAACCGGCGGCTCAGAATAGCTCTAGGGCTTTAGAACGACTCTGTACGACCAAACCGACGTGAAACTATGCCACACTATGTGCAAACATACACGATAAACGACTAGCAAGCGCAAGTGGCATAGCCAGTGTCTCGGCAAGCGGCTAAAAGCGGCGGCGGCTACAAGCGCTAGGGAAGCGACGGCGACACGGCAGCGACGCTGCAACAGCAGTGGTTGCAAGGGCTAGGGCAGCGGCGGCAGCATGGCAGTGACGCGGCAACGGGGGCGCGTGGCGGCGACACACAGCACGAGCGGAGGCGGAGACTAGGGTACAACACGCGTAGTAGATTAGATAGGTTAGATAGAAACAAAGGAGATGATTACCGCGGTGAATCTTACCGGCGAGGGACAAGAGAGGAGAGGGGCTCACCGGAGAAGATGTCGACGGCAGCGGCACGGCAACGGGAACGCGGCGGTGGGTGCTAGGGAGGGGCAGGGGGTGGCGGCTAGGGGAGGTAGAAAAAAGGAAAAGAAAAGAGGGGGTAAGGGGGCTTATATAGGTGCTGTAGATATTTTAGGTGGGGCTAGCGGTGTTGTGCAGATGGGAGAGGAGGGGTGGCGCACGGCAAGGGAAAAAAGGGGGAGGAGCGGTGGCGCACAATGGGGGAAAGGGGGGAGAGGTTTGGTAGTCCGAATAGGATGCGGTGCCAAAAAAAGGAAAGGAGGGGAGGGGTTTTATGGTGCCGTTTCGGGAAAGGAAAAGCAAACGAAAAAAGATTAGCAGAGGGTCTCGGTTCGCCAACACAATGCGAAACCAGGGCGACAATGGAGGTCGGCGGATACGACGAACCGCGGACGGGGAGTGAATCGGGAATGGTTCATGACCAAAGGATGGAGAGGAAAGGATTATCAGGTTAAATCCTGACATTTAAATTTAACAGGGTTATTTCCTCTACTCTGAATATTCAACCGAAGGTCCTCTTAATGGTTTGGAACGAAGAGAATTCGAAAAAATTCACCCTGACAAGTCCGATTATTAGGGACGTTGTTAATTAGGGTTTCCTCCTAGTCAAACAGAGTACTTTCTTTAGATGATTTATAAATGAATTATGAACTATGGAAAAGGGGAAAACTCCGGGTGTGATAGTCCTCTTCCATTATTCTTTATTTTTTAATTCCTAATTTCTCTTGTTTATAAATTTTATTTTTATTATATGGACTCTAAACTCATCTTTCAATATTTGTTATTTTTATATTCCGAATTTCAGTTCTTTCCAATTTGTATTCATATATGGACTTTAGATTTTTTTTTAATATTTATTATTTTTCAATTTCGAATTTTAGCTTCTTCTGAGTTGTATTTCTATATGGACTCTAGGTTCTTTTTCTAGTATTTCTTATTTTTAAATTTTGAATATTAGTTTTTTCTAAGTTGTATTTCTATATGGACTCTAAATTCTACTTTTAGTTTTCTTACTTTTTAATTCCGATGTAACATACCCAAAATACGATTTTCAAACTTTGACTTCGATAAAACAATAAAAATGTGTTTCGAAGTTTATAATTAAAATTTTTCTGCTAAAAGACCTAGGTTAGTCTAATATGACTAGTTCTCATAAGTAAATTTATGAATAATTTAAAACCTTTTCCTTACCAACCTACAGATAAAGTTAAAACTTGGTGAGTGCTTGCATTTGCATAATGTACTGATGTGACTTGAGTTCTTTGTATGTTTTGAATTTTGAATGCATTCCATAATAGGTCTCATGATTATAAAGATAAGTAAAACATATTAACTCAATTCTACCTTAAGCTTTACCTAGTAGGACACAAACCTACATGCATACAAACTTTCAAATAACTTTAGAAAGTATTTATGAAGATAAGAATCAAGTCTAACAACACCATTTGAGAATAAATATTAAGTAAATATAAATTTTACAAATCCTTTAATATCATCTTCATAATAATCGCTTATATGTGAAGTTAAGCTCAATGAATATTTAGAAATAATTGGTGTAAGATAAGATCATGGAAAAATTAACATAGACACTACTCACCATATATAACTCACTGTAAGTTTCATATAATTTAATCCTTTCATTTAATAACTCAAACAAATAGGTCAAAGAAGTCAATTCTGTACCTCGGGTAGCATCATCAGGACACCACTAAGTTGTGCCACACCTTTTCTTGACAGATAGATAGCCTGGTGTCGAAACTAGATTTCAAAAATATGAAATATGAAAAGGGGGTAGCGCACGAGACCTAAAAGCGGATGGATGCGGAGACAAAGATTTAGACAAGTTCAGGCCCTCTCAATGAGAGGTAATACCCTACTCCTGTTTGGGGATTGTATCCGCTGGGTGTTGTATTGATCTGATGATCTAGCTGTGTTCATGCCCCCTAGAGGGCCTCCTACCCACCTTATATGCGATGGGAGGCAGGATTACAAGATAGAAACCTTGACCAATACGGTATCAGTTTCCTAATACTACCTTACAATATTGCCAAACCAAGACTTTAAGCCGTTCCACAATATATAAGGAAACGTAATACCCAAGTTATGATTCGTTACATATTATATAGATATAAGCTATCCCCTATAACTAGTCGGATAACCATGTCGTGTGGGTATGGGTACCCAAAATTTCCACAGTAGCCCCTGAGACCTTCACGGTCGAAAAGATAATCTTCTCTCGAACTAAATTACTTCAAAGCCGAGTGCTTCAATCATCCTCGCTATGATCTCCCGAATACATTTACCAAATCAGAAGACTGTGGAGGGCTGAAAAATAATAAAATATAGACTTAGGTGCATCGACTAGATGCACCTGATAGGTGTAGCCCCCGACTATGTGGTTAGTTGAACAAACTAAGCATATAGTAAAGGCATAAATAGATTAACCAGCTGAGTGGTTTTAAGCCACCTAAGTAGCATAACGATAGCACATACGGTATGAATCCCCGAGTAAATAAGACTCAAGTGATAGACCAACTGCTTTATGAAATATGATGTATGCAAAAACAGCTAAAAAAAAGCTTGTATGCCGTGAATAAAGAAATTTCCAAAGCATTAAGTATACGCCATGCACACACTGTTTTTAACAGATGTGCTTAAGTCCCTAAAAGACGCATGGCTTTACCATACTTGGAAACATAAGGCATATGTGGTATAAAATCCGAGTAAATAAAAATCATAAAGGATTTACCAACCGCCTGAAAAATGACCAAAATGTATAATCAACCTAAGCCATAATATTGGTCAATAGAAATGCACACTTACGTGGCGAAAGGCAACGATATTATATCTAATCAGTTGCTTTATAAACACAAACGGTGACTTGACTTGTACATATATAAAAAGTCAGCGGGGCAGCTATATAAAGCTTCACTATTTGTCACCTTTTAAAGTGCATTGTACCAACTCCTAAAAAGTTGAGTAACAGCGATATAAAAGGATTTTAAGGTATTGGGCACTCGATCACGCGCACTTTTGCCTAAGCAAAAAATGCCTAAGTCCCTAAAAGAACGTGACTGGCCACAGCTGAAATATGGGCTGCAGACATATTAGGTCTAGACCAAAAAATATGCCTTCGATACCCTCAAAAGGATGACGCATATAACATGTCTCTTGACATGCTCCCGAGTGATAAATCTTCTGGGTAATGCAGACCAAGTGTATATCATCTGAATGGCTTCTCATGCGAGTATTTACCCCTCATGGGATGTACCATAGTGGATGTGATAATTGAATCCCAACTGGCACAAGTACTCGGCTGATGGTCCGTGTGGAAAATAATGATTGATCCAAACCTTGAGCATAGGGAATAATCTCATGACCATGAATATGTATCCAGAACAAATCCAAATTGAAGGTATGATCCTTATGCTTGAGCTGATAAGCCCCTGAGCGTATAGCTTGTCCTTCTGTTGTAATCGAAATCATCTATTGGTAGTAGCTGATGCAGTCGGCATGGAGGCGAGATGACCAATGTGTAGAATGATATCGCCCATCAGAAGTGATGAAGATGTCAATAGTGCAGACGAAGCTGCCCATCAGCAGAAATAATGAAATCCATCGATCATGAAGATGAAAAAACCAGTCGACGACAACTGATGTGACCAACGGTCATGACAACTGGTGATAGCAGCAATAGTCATATGTGAAAACCAGTCAGTAATGCCAAACATAATTGGTAGTGAAGATGAAATTGCTCATCCATGGCAATAGAGCAGGTGCGACCGAAGAGGCATAGCATATTGTTGATGAAGATGGTGATGTCGGTGATCCAGTCAATGGCGGTTTAGCAGTCGATGATAATGACGAAGTCGCCCATCAGCGGCGGCGTAGTAGGCCAACCGTGAAAGCAAAATAACAAGTCGGCGATGACATAGGCAACCGAAGGCGAAGACATAGTCATCCATTAATGACTGCGGAGACGTCAGGGCCGATGAAGTAGAGGTGACGTCGAGGTAGCACAGCAAGAAGTTGATGAAAATGATCCAGTCGGATATTCAGCGTTGACTAAGCACGAACCCTTGAAGCAAACAACTTTGTTGATGGTAATTGACTGGAGATCGCGATAATGTCGATGAAGAAGGTGATGGTGATGATTTCAATAACAATAATCCATCACATTGTTGAGAATATGTCGAAGCTCGAGTAGTTTCCTCGACGCTAACACTTGCATGACGAAGATTAAGGCAATGCCCGTTGCTTCATGATGATGGCAGTAGAACTTGGTCTTGTAGCTATTGCATATGCTTTACTTGGAGAAAAGTAGATGTTGTAGTCCAACTCGTACAATCTGAGTTGATTGGTTGATAATTTCAAATTCCCGGACATGTAGATTAAATCTTGAACTTGATACTTGAGAGACTTGGAGTAAATTGTGGTAGCATCCATAAACCAAAAATTGTCGGTGAAATAATTGTAGTTGCTGAAGTAGAACGACTGCTCTGGAGCTAAGTCGAAGATAATGACTCCCAAAATTAAATCATTGGCTGGTTAATTGATTGCTTCGATAGTTGAAGATGAAACTTGGCCGGAATTTTGAGTCTTGTATTTGTGTAGCCCCCGACTCTATGCTTAGTTGGGAAACAACTGGTCATAGAGTCAAGAACTGTAGCTTGTCGTCGAGTAACCACCACTTGAGTGAAAATTCGTATTGAGGATGTCCGAGTAGAAATTCTGAAGATTGGAACGCCACTTGTTGTAATAGATTAGCTCAGCATCATATGCAAAGATGTCGAGGCACTTGGAGACATCGTGGTTGATGTTGCGAAACTTCCGAAGTAGTGGCAGTAGAGTTTACCGGTGTCGAAAATAATGAAGATGAAGTTGCCCCACAATGGTGATTAAATTGCAATGCCGTGATGACGTGGACACGAGTTGGCGGCAACAAAAGCAAACCATTGGCAGAGACGCGTAGTCGTGAAAATAAAAACACCTGTCGACAGCGGCAAAGCTAGTCGGCGGTGGAGAGGTAGACGCGCAGCGACGGTGGTGTAACCAACCAACCATGTAGGCAAGGAAACAAGTCGGCGATGATGACGATGGCCGGTGGTGAAGACGTAGACGCCCAATAACGGTGGTGCGACCAACCAACCGTGTAGGTGGAGACACCAGTCGGTGACTATGAAGGCGGACCGGTGGCGAAATTGTAGACGCCCAACGACGGTGGTGTGACCAACCAACCGTGTAGGCGGAGACACCAGTCGGTGACGATGACGATGGCCGGCGGTGAAGACGTGGACACCCAACAACGGTGGTGTAACCAACCAACTGTGTAGGCAAGGAAACCAGTCGGCGACGATGACGATGGCTGACGGTGAAGACGTAGGCACCCAACAACAGTGGTGAAACCAACCAACCGTGTAGGCAAGGACACCAGTTGGCGACGATGACGATTTCCGGCGGTGAAGACGTAGACGCCCAACAACGGTGGTGTGACCAACCAACCGTGTAGGCGAGGACATCAGTCGACGACGATGACGATTACCGGTGGTGAAGATGTAGACGCCCTACAACGGTGGTGTGACCAACCAACCGTGCAGGCGAGGACACCAGTCGGCGACGATGAAGGCGGACCGGTGGCGAAATCGTAGACGCCCAACGACGGTGGTGTGAGCAACCAACCGTGTAGCCGGAGACACCAGCCGGTGATGATTAAGGCGAACCGGTGGTGAATCGTAGATGCCCAATAACGGTGGCGTAACCAACCAACCGTGTAGGTGGAATAACCAGTCGGCGATGATGAAGGCGTACCGGTGGAGAAATCGAAGACGCCCAACGACGGTGGTGTGACCAACTAACCGTGTAGGCGGAGACACCAATCGGCGATGATGACGATGGCCGGCGGTGAAGACGTGGACGCCCAACAACGGTGGTGTAACCAACCAACCGTGTAGGCAAGGAAACCAGTCGGCGACGATGACGATGGCCGACGGTGAAGACGTGGACGCCAACAACGGTGGTGTAACCAACCAACCGTGTAGGCAAGGAAACCAGTCGGCGACGATGAAGGCGAACCGGTGGTGATGTCGTAGATTCCCAGAAACGGTGGTGTAACCAAGCAACCGTGTAGACGGAGACACCAGTCGGCGACGATGACGATTTCTGGCGGTGAAGACGTAGATGCCCAACAACGGTGGTGTGACTAACCAGCCGTGCAGGCGAGGACACTAGTCGGCGACGATGACGATTACCGGTGGTGAAGATGTAGAGGCCCTACAACGGTGGCGTGACCAACCAACCATGTAGGCGAGGACACCAATCGGCGACGATGACGGTAGCCGGCGGTGAAGACGTAGACGCCCAACAACGTGGTGTGACCAACCAACCGTATAGGTGAGGACACCAGTCAGCAACGATGAAGGTCGACCGGTGGCGAAATCATAGACGCCCAACGACGGTGGTGTGACCAACCAACCGTGTAGGCGGAGACACCAGTCGGCGATGATGACGATGGTCGACGGTGAAGACGTGGACACCCAACAATGGTGGTTTAACCAACCAACCGTGTAGTCAAGGAAACCAGTCGGCGACGATTACGATGGCCGTTGGTGAAGACGTAGACACCTAACAACGGGTGGTGTGACCAACCCACCGTGTAGGCGGAGACACCAGTCGGCGACAATGAAGGCGATCCGGTGATGAAGTCGTAGACGCCCAGCAACGGTGGTGTAACCAAGCAACCGTGTAGGCGGAGACACCAGTCGGCGACGATGACTATTTCCGGTGGTGAAGACGTAGATGCCCAACAACGGTGGTGTAACCAACCAACCATGTAGGCGAGGACACCAGTCAGCGACGATGACGATTACCGGCAGTGAAGATGTAGACGGCCTACCACGGTGGTGTGACCAACCAACCGTGTAGGCGAGGACACCAGTCGGCGACGATGACGGTGGCCGGCGGTGAAGACGTAGATGCCCAACAACGGTGGTGTGACCAACCAACCGTGTAGGCGAGGACACCAGTCGGCGACAATGACGATGGCCGGCGGTGAAGACGTAGACGCCCATCAATGGTGGTGTGACCAACCAACCATGTAGGCGGACACCAGTCAGCGGCGGTGAAGGCGAGCCGGTGCTGATGTTCTGACTGATCCATTCCGAAAGCATAGGAGATTAGCTTAGAACCATAGATCCCCACTATGCTCATCTGGATTTGGATCCTGCAGTATATACATATATGATGAGTAGCATCTGATGCAAATAGAATACTTGAGAAAAATTCAAGCATTTTAAAATATTTATAAGTGTGTATTTCTCCTCTTGTTGATTTTGATTTCCCCGAGTAGATGACTCCTTACGTTTAAACACTTCGCCCGACTAGCCATTAACATGAGTTCGCCATTAATGGAACAAAGTTTCACGGATGAGAATTTACTACTCAGGTACTTTTGCAATTGTAAAGAGCAGAAAGCAAATTATATTATCTCTATGCTTTTGATTTCTTCCGAGTAATACTTAGCACCTTGCGTTGTATACTCCATCCAACGAGCCCCTAGGTGCTAGGAATCGGCCCGAAGGCAACTATCCATCGACAAACCAAACGGGAAGCATAGGGAAATAGACCTCTGTAACTTGATTGGTACTTTTTTACTCGGATTATCTCGCAAGCAATCAAGATAAACATTATGAAATTTTTTTAGAAAACATGACATAACATCTGTAGCCCCCGACTTACTACTCAATGGAGAACCAATTGATGTAGTGAGGCGAAGGAAAAGAAAAATATCATATAAAGAATAAAATAATGATGACTTAGCTTTTTGGTATTCCCCTTGGTGATGGCAGAAGTGGCCGATGTGGGGAGACGGACATCCATCAATGGCAATGATAACACCAGCCATGGAAGTAGCTGAGGTGACTGGCGATGAAAACGAAGACGCCCATCAACGGCGGCGGAGTCCGCCAACCGTATAGGTGGAAACACCAGTCGGTGACGATGAAGGCGATCAACGGTGAAAGCGAAGACGTCCATCAACAGTGGCGGAGTCCACCAACCGTGAAGGCGATGATACCAGTCGGCGGCGATGACAGCGGCCGGCGGTGAAAACGTAGACGCTCGACAATGATGGTGTGACCAACCAACCGTATACGCGAGGATACCAGTCGGCAACGAGGAAGACGAGCCGGTGGTGAAGACGTTGACGGCCAACAACGGTGGTGCGACCAACCAACCGTATAGGTAAGGACACCAGTCGACAGCGATGAAGACAAGCCGGTGGTGAAGACGTTGACGCCCAACAACGGTGGTGTGACCAACCAACCGTGTAGGCAAGGACACCAGTCGGCAGCGACAAAGACGAACCGGTGGTGAAGATGTAGATGCCCAGCAACGGTGGTGTGACCAATGAACCGTGTAGGCAAGGACACCAGTCGACAGCGACGAAGACGAACCGGTGGTGAAGATGTAGACGCCCAGCAACGGTGGTGTAACCAACCAACCGTGTAGACAAGGACACCAGTCGGCAGCGACGAAGATGAACTGGTGGTGAAGATGTAGACGCCTAGCAACGGTGGTGTGACCAACCAACCGTGTAGGTGGAGACACCAATCGGCAGCGATGCAGGCAACCAATGTACGTGCATCCAAAATAACGGATCAAACAACAATTAGAGATCTGTGAATAAGATGACTAGAAGGATCAATATCAATCTAGTTTATGTAAGGAAATCAAAACGATAGACCTGGTAAAGGTTTGTGATACAGAAGCTCTTGATTTAAGGCCTAACGGCCGGAATTTCGGCGGTAGATATAAATCAACTCGGAATAGCCGCACTGGAACCTTGATAACCTGATGCGAGGCTGTGTGGCTATGGTATCAGCTTTGCATGCATTTGACTTGGTCATCCTTTTGATTGTGTATGTGGCTTGTACGGATGTAGCAAGAACCAAGGCTATACAGCAGAAAACATGTTTGGCTAGATTGAGACAGGACCGATCAAAGCTTGCATGGCCGACTTCGACATACAGTCTCTCCGGATCCGGTGTATGCTGTTTAATCGGATTCGTATATCTCCATGGCTGATTTTTGGTGGCAGCGATGAAGTCCAAGCTATTGTAGAAAAGATCCTGGGGATGACGGAGGTGATGCTGGTGGCAGCCATAGTAGATTGGATCCAAAACTCGCTGTGGTAGAGTGGTTGTTATCTTCTGATTGAATCTCCTTCGATTGATTTGAAATAAAGTCAGAGAGATAGAGCTTATTGAAGTTGTCGGTGGCGATGACGGCGGCCGGTGGTGAAGATGTAGACGCCTAACAACGGTGGTGTACCCAACCAACCGTGTAGGCGGAGAGACCAGTCGGTGGCGATGACGGCGGCCGGTGGTGAAGATGATGTCGCCATGAGTAACGGCGGCGGAGCACACCAACCGTGGAGGCGAAGATACCGGTCGACGGCGATGACGGCAGCCGGTGGTGAAAATGATGTCGCCATGAGTAACGGCGGCGGAGCACACCAACCGTGGAGGCGAAGATACCGGTCGGCGGCGATGACGGCGGCCGGTGGTGAAGATGATGTCGCCATGAGTAACGGCGGCGGAGCATACCAACCGTGGAGGCGAAGATACCGGTCAGCAACAGTTGTGCCGCAGCATCACATGTGAACAACAAAAAATACCAAGAGGTTAATCAGATATTTACAAATCAATTTAATAAACAGCAATAAGTTAGAAGGGAAAAAACCCGGATTGGAGATTCAAGCCATTGAAACTCGTTGAGATTGATCTCAGCATTTTTGTTGGAATTGATTCCATCGCCCTTCTTGATGGGGAACTCGGCGTACCCCTACTTGACGCGCCAACTGTCGAAACTGGATTTCAGTAATATGAAAAGGGGGTAGCGCACGAGACTAAAAGCGGATGGATGCGGAGACAAAGATTTAGACAGGTTCAGGCCCTCTCAATGAGAGGTGATACCCTACTCCTGTTTGGGGATTGTATTCGCCGGGTGTTGTATTGATCTAATGATCTAGTTATGTTCATGCCCCTAGAGGGCCTCCTACCCACCTTATATAGGATGGGAGGCAGGATTACAAGATAGAAACCTTGACCAATACGGTATCGGTTTTCTAATACTACTTTACAATATTGCCAAACCAAGACTTCGGGCCGTTCCATAATATATAAGGAAACGTAATACCCAAGTTATGATTCGTTACATATTATATATATAGATATAAGCTATCCCCTATAACACCATATCGTCTGGGTATGGGTACCCATAATTTCCACACCTGGTGAAGCCAACGCTGTTCGCCTGTCTTTTTCACCGCCGCCAGGCCATCTTCACTGTAGCCACCGTCGCTCGTGCCGCGGCTTGCCTCGTGTGCTATCCGGTGAGCATCCAAGGACCTACTAGACTCACATGCATGCATCTTTTTGCACTAAATCGGGCTGGGACTCTGCATGCACAGGTGTACCGAAGACCACCGCCGCTTGCGACACCACAGACGTCGATTCTGATCACCATTGCACACGAGACCACCACCATCGGGTGTACAAGAAGCTGACGAATCATTTTACTTTTGGGTGCGACGCCGGATTCGCCGCCGTTGATTGTCGGCGCCATCGGCAAGCTCGCAGGCCGCCTCCGCTCTGTCTCTGCTGCTGCCTTCTCTCCATCGAGTCAATGACAGGTGGGCTCCACTTCATTAGTAACCAAGGGCTTGTGATTGGTAGTTTAAAACTTGCAGGGTTTAAATTGTAAAACATGTTAGATCACAGTGTACGAGATGTGGGGTCATGGATCTAAATGTAAATGTTGAAAAATCTAAATTGACATCCAACGCGTGATTAATATGAACCAAGATCTGGAATAGTTAGTATACAAAATATATTTCACTTTTAGGTAAATACAAATGGTCATGATTAATATGAGAACTTCTAAGATTCAAATTCATAGGAAATTGGTTCTAACTCCAAATTAGGTATTCTAGTTTTGTTAGATTCATAATTCCAAGTTCTTAGTTACTGTACAATAAAATATAGCATGTACTGTAATAAAAATGCTTCTAAAATTTTGTATACAAAATAAATACTACAATGTGACACATCTATATCTATACCTAATTAAAAAATACATCAGATTTTCGGGAGGTTTTTTTTGTCCGTAACAGTCCGAGATCGCACCTCAATCCGACCGCCTCGCACCCTGTACAGGCGTACAAATAGTTGAACTAGACATCAAATCCGATCTGATCCATGTGAGCCAAGAATTACGCACAGAAACGAGAGAATCATAAAATCAAAAATCCAACGACAATGAATCAAAACAATCCCAGAAAATTAAATCACAAAAAACTAAATCACCGGCGCCACTGCTTATAAGAGGCCAAGCACGGGTCGTGGTGGCTTGGTGAGTGCCCTGCCGTGCGCTGCAAGGAGGATGTTGCCGCCGAGGCGCTACCGTGAAGAGGTTGCCTCCACCGTGCCAGAGAAGAGGTTGATGCCGTCGAGGAGAGAGCACCACCGGCTGGGGAAAGGGCGCCGCTGGCCCGGGTGAGGGTGCAGCTCGTCGGGAGAAGGGCGCCGCCCCGGGCGGGGGAGGGTGTCGTGCAAGGGCGCTGCTCGCTGCCATGGGCTATGGCTAAGGGGGAGGGGGCGGAGAGGGAGGGGTGCCGCCGGTGGGGGGAGGGGGAGGGGGAGCGGCGGAGAGGGAGCGTGTCGCTGGCTGTGGGGATGGTGCAGTGGAGGAGGAGAGGAGGAGATACGGGTGAGCGGATGAGAGAAAAATCAAAAGACCGAGAGTAAAGAGGGAGAGCAAAAAGAGGAAAAAAGGTGCTCGGGAAAAAAAAAAGATAAGGGCAGCTGGAAGGATCGAGACGCGCGCCGCTCTCTTGGCTCTGCTCGGAACCACGCTCTGATGGGTGATTATTTCTTTTTTAAAACAACAGGTACTCATAAGTCATCCATCCATACTTAAAAAATACTCCTAATATACCCCTAATTAAATAGCATGTGGAATTAATCTCGTTGCTCCTTCTTCCACGGCGCATGCAGATTGAATCCTCATAACTAATGGCTGCATGATCTGAGGAGTAATTACCGGGTGGTTCCATGCACATATGAAGCGTTACATGCATCACTAATGTGGGAGTATACTCTCGGAAAAATAGCATGAGAGAAGATATCACGCCCTATTATTTGGGACACAACAAATTTTTTCTACACCCTCACAATCCGATTTAGTCCATCGTAGTGCGTGTTATGGGGCTTGCACGCGGAGCCCACAGCTGAGATTGTTTCCGATTATCAAATGTTTCAATTCGAACATGAAATTGGAAAAATCGGACTCCAATCTATATCTATATACTCTAATGCATAAGAAATTTCCAAATTAATTGAAAAAATTTCCAAATTAATTGAACTAGATAGATCCGAACAACAACTCTTACCTATAAGATAGATGAGGCACTTCAAAATTTAAGATCCTGAACTCGAAAAATAGTCTGATTGGAAGTGGTAAAACTAGAAAAAAATAAACAGAATTGAAGGGGAAAAGGGCCTGAAGAAAACAACAAGATCAAAAGGATCCACAATGAGAAAATTTAGCAGCAAACCTAAATCAAAACGCAAGACCACCGCTCCACTGCTCAGCTCCTCATACTTCTCCGAGGAGCGAGAACAATGCGGGACAATGTTTGGAACACGGATGGATCATGTCCCGAAACAAGGAGGTACGCGGAAGAAAAATGCACCGGGGTCACTTTTAGTGATATGCCCTAGAGGCAATCATAGAGATGATTGTATCACATACTATGTTTACATATTTATCTGATATTGTTCCTTGAAATAGATAACTCATTATTGGCTAATGAATATGTGATTCATTTATGAGACTCTTTATGTTATATGTTGCTATTTCTAAAGGATCCCTGATCAAATATCATATGTGGAACAAATATGGTTAAATGATCAGCACATGTATTGATTGATGATCATGTCTCATGGATAATGGTATGGAGATACCAAATTGATAATGTGGACACATGTTGAGGAACATGTTGTTAGATAGACCCGACATGAGATACTGCAAGAACTATTTGTATAGTACCATCATTGGTCTCAATTAGTGTTGAATAGAATTCTTAGACCTGAGATTATCATGGTTTCCAACATGTGTAGTGACTTACTTAGGGACTGCTAAACGCTATTCCGTAACTGGGTAGTTATAAGAGTAGTCTTCGGGTGTGTTATAAAACATGTAGTGGGATATGAATAATCAAGATGGGATTTTGTCCCTCCTATGGAGAGATATCTCTGGGCCCCTCGATGTTATAGATTATGGAAGTGCATGGCCATGCCAAAAGTGATTGAGGAGTCAATCACAGGTTATATAATCTATCACAGGATCGAGTGAATGATTGAGCTATTAGAGAATGGCACATATCTAGCCTTGAGCTTAATCAATATCGTGAGGCAAAGGGTTCATACAAGTAAACACTAAAGGTTCAGCCGATATGATCTTTATGTATGGTCGGTGGGTCAATACATTCTGCTAGGGGCCGCTGTTGACACGTGGACTGAAAAAGAGTTTTCGTGTTGCACCCGAGTGTACATGAAACTACAGGGTCGCACGCTTAAAGGGTCGGAATAAAGGGATTGGATGGAGATCCAATATGTACTCAATTCGGATAGGGATCAGAGTAGTACTCCTATGGGCCTTGGAGGCCCGGACGTGATTCCTATATATATATACGTGAGGGGGTGTGGCCGGCGGGATTAATAGATCAGGCCACGTGAAACCCTAGCCGTCACTCCCCTCCACGAGTAAACCCTAGCCATGCGCGGGCGCTAGCACATCTGCACGTGGTGTTCCTTCCCTGGACGTGTGGATACCGGTGGAGGTGCCGCTATCTTGCGGTACTGATCGGCGTGGGAGCACGGCGAGGAGAACGCACGAGGAGGAGAAGGTCAAGCCGCTGCGATCGACTACTTCCTCTACATCGGCACGCGCTACATCGTGAGGATTCCTTCGGCTCCTTAGCGCATACTTCCGCTGCGCTGCGCGTCGAGTGGTAACGATCTATGATCTCATACTTGCATGGTTCCTGCTTTACGCGGTAGAAAAATTTTGTTTTATGCTATCGTAGCCTACGCGTATCCCTTCAGTCGCTGCCGTTCTGCCGTTGCGCTTGAGAGCATGGATCCGGAGGAGCACCACTGCCATCTCGCCAAGGACAGGGGACCATGACCGCTGTTGTGCCGAGGCTGCTGCTCACCGAAGTCACCGTCGCCTATGCCGAGGCCGTTGCCTCTCCTGCTCAATGATGCCAAGGTCGCTGCTCGTCAGGGCTGCTGCTTGCACAAGGGCCAAGGCCGCCACCTCTCACGCTGCTCGCTGGCTGGGGTCACTGCCGCTGCTTGCAGCGGATGAGACCATGGTCGCCGCCGCTCCGTCCATGGGCAGCTGCAAAGGTGGAAAAGGAAGTGGCTAGATACAGTGCACTTATGGAGAGGAAGAATCGGGATTGGTCTTATCCTATCGCCTCTGCTGCTTTTATTTTTTTTCTCTCCTTTAACTCAAGTGTCAAGAGTGATTGAGAAAAAAATATAATCACTGCTGCTTTCTTTTTTACCTCTTATCCACCCTGTTTTTTTCTTATTGTCTTTTTTCCTCTCTCTATCTGCTTTGCTTTCATTTTTTTATTGTCTATTTTTTAATATTTAACCTCAAATGCATAAACCAAAAACAATACTCACTTGACCAAAACAAACATTGATTTCCCTATTTAGATGTGACGTCAGCTTTCACAAGTCCCGATTTAAATGGGCCATCAGTTCAACTCCATTCATTTTCTTCACATATCAATGCATGGATATATTCCTACAGATAAATTACATAGAGTGCCCTGCACAAAAGCAATCTCATTGTTTGTCATCCGTTCATTCTAACAATCGGAGCCACGCGTCAAAATCGGTATCCACATGATAAATTGTTAAGATCAAACTACAGCCACCATGCCATTAACAAACATGATTTTTTGTCATTGTACACACCACCAATGCTTATGATCAAGCTTAGGTGCCTTGATAAATCGTTAAGATATCCTCCAATTATTCGGTGCAACGCACGGGTATTTTGCTAGTAACTTATAAAATGCATAAGAAACTCATACTATCTTTAAAAATTGCGTGACCAAATGGGTTAGTCTTAGAAAACAAACCTATTCACCTCTGTAAAGTTACCTCTAAAAAATTCATATATTAAAAATATTTCACAACAGTACTTAGGTAAATAATACCCTATGTCGACCCAAATTTATAAATTTCATAATAAATTCATGGTAGCCCTAAAAATTGTGAAATAAATCTTGTTGAACCCAAGAAAACGTACTCTTCAATGCTAAAACCTAATACTTGACAGAACCTGGATATAAATTGCATCTAAGCTTAATTAAAGCATAATTCAACTAGGTCTGGTATAAAACCTATAAAATTCATAACTCCCAAAATACAAGTGACAAAATATGAGTTCTTTCACCATAAATCAAGTTCAATCAGTACCTAATCACAGTAGAGAATTCATGCATATTAGAGTCATTTTGGATTTTTGCTTGATTTGATGTTTATACAGTTATCGTTATTTCATATAGAGAAAAAATCCGCTATTGGTGAGGAGTTTGGGTTTTATTACTAACCATGGTGGAGTTTCTAACTAAGGCAAGTGCCCCATCCTTTGAACACTTTGATCCCATGTTTTTATTAGGTAGTTATGTTTGGAAAATATTATTTGAAAGTGGTACAATGGTAGCTATAACCTAATTGCTGCATAATCCACCTTCAGAGTTGTTGTAGTTGCTGCTTGTAACATTAGAATGGTTTAGAGTACTCTCCATGTACTCAAATGGGTTTATAATTGCTAAATATGATGTCATATGCTTAGTCCTACCTAATGATATGCTAATAAACATTGTGATCACATTATACATTTGAAAATGGGTAATTTGAAACTTCTAGATAGAGGTGAAACCTCTGGTTATTTGTGAACTAAAATGGAGAAAAACTTAATTCTAGACTTGGACAGTGAGTAGTGTACATATGGTAGTAGTTGTGCACCGATAGGGGGAGCGTTCGCCTGAGTTAATTAAGAACCGAACTCTATGTTACCAACTAAGTATTCAGTACTACCACATGTGCTAGTTATGGGGTGGCCTTGGTCAATTAAGTTATTTAATGTCTAGCCTTGCATATGGAGGTCATAATAGAATGAATTAGTCTTAGCGCTGATTCATAGGAACTTCCTATTTACGGCCGAGGTAGTTTAAGTGCCTAAGTGTGTCCAATTCAACTGTATGGTGCCTCGTGGGGGAACAGATGTGTTCGTTGCCACGACATTAGGTTTAAGGCGTGGGCCCGTCACCTAACAGTTCTAGGTCATATGCCTAGGATGGAGTCACACTTGTCGTCGCTGATGCAAGGCTAGGCATTCGGTAATGTAATGGCTACGTTATGACCTCTAGTCCGCGCTCGACGTTTAGAGTGCGGGGTGCTAGGCCAGCACCAAACCAACTAGAGTGTAGCGTCCGGGCTTCTATCACATCATGTGGATTTGTACAAACTTTGTAGAGTTAAAACTAACCGGTTAGTCGTGCTCACGGTCATGGGCGACTTGAGGAAATAGCATGGTTATAATCTTGTTCTTTCTAAAACACTTTATAAAAATGATTGGTATGGTAACTTGGTGATGATTTTTGATTTATGATGATGACTTGCTACCATGGAAGGTGCAAGCATGATGTTTTTTGATTTATGATGACGACAATGAGAACAAATGATGATTATATTGCTAAAATTATTTAAGATGATCACCATGCTTTACTTTACATACTTATTCTAAAAATGCTTTACAAATATGCTGTTTGTAAAATATTGTGAAATAACTTAGCTTTATGCAAATGAACCTATAAATAGCCTTTCTTTGATATTTAGAGCTTGCATGTAAATAGAGTTGTATTGCCTTGCTAGTACATAACCTTGTTAATGTACTGACACTTGTATCTTTTAGTGGTTGTTGGTTGAATTGTTTTGCAGGATTAATTGTGTATTCGCAGGTTCCGTTGTTCTCCTGAGGATGGTTCAATAGGGGTCTACCCCTAGTCAGATTTGCTTATGGGTCTTGGGTAGATAAGCTTCTGTGCGAAACTGTAATATTTTAGGCCAATTGGCCTATGTATATCTAAGTTTAGTTGTAATTTAAAGTTAATTATTTGAGTGCCTTATTACTCTATGCTAATTCTTTGATGAAAGTGTTTTGTTAGTCTCTTGTTTTGGACTAGCTAGACATGAGTATGAGTGTTGAACGAACGATATGTTGTAGAGCTTAGCAATTTGTCAAGTCTCAAAGGATGTGTAACTCATCCGGTTGTCGCCTTCGTGTGGTTTGACGGGCACGTCTCTGACTGAAATTGACTGGCACTCTAAGTCCCAGCAATATCTCTTTTGTTCAATATTTGACACTATGTAAATTATATTGAATGGTGTTTAATTGTGATCATGGGGAACATTGAGGTCTTAGTGACTATTATGCGTGTATGGATCCCACTACTCATCCGAAACTATGTGGTGATCATAAATAGCACTGGACAATATAATTTTCGGGTGTACTGACATCCGAATTTCAATTAGATATATGTATTTCTATATGGACTCCAAACTTATCTTTCAATATTCTTTATTTTTAATTTTGATTTTCAGTCATTTCTAAATTGAATTCATATATGGACTCAAGATTGTTTTTTCAATATTTCGTAGTTATTTCTAAGTTATATTTTTATATGGTCGGTAACCTCTGCTTTTAATTTTCTTATTTTTATTCTAAATTTTAATTAATTCTAAATTGTATACCTATATGGACTCTAGTCTCCTCTTCCAATATTCCTTATTTTCTAATTGCTAATTTAAACTATTTTTAAATTATATTTCTGTATGGACTCTACCTTTTGTTTTTCTCCAATCAATATGGGATTTTCTAATCCATAGATGCTGTTTTTTCCATTACTTTATTAAGTTAATAGATAATATAAACTAGATGACAACTCGCTGACTAGAATGTAGATGATTGAGCGACCTTTTCGTATATATTCACTCACTCATGTGGTACTTCATCGTACAATTATATTATAATTATATCTAAACTTTTATGATAAAACATATAATGGATTGTTAAATAGACCCGCATATCAGTAGCTCTGGGATTGACTAGCTCTAACCTCTCTCTCTCCCCTTTTACCTATATTTCGCAGTGCGCACTCTAAGCATATAATAGAAGTTTATAAGAAAAAGAACTGACGTTCATGGAGGAAAAAAATGGCAACATATATACAGACAATCCCCAGTTCCTCTCCCATCCAAGCACAGTAGCCTTTGACCTGTAATCTCAATTCTGAACTAGCGGTTTTAACTTTTCTTCTCTCTTTTTTCACAACTGACCAGTGTAAGACAACTAGAATGGAATCAAATAATTAATCAAGAATAATGCAACACATGTACACATATCCTGATCTCCCATGTTACGTACATACGAACAGTTCAACACCAGTAAATTGATCCCAGTCCCAAACAAACGGTATGCACGCACCTGTTCCACCGACCATCCACGCGGAATAATATAATTCGTTCCCATGCGCATCGATCGATACATCTCACCGGCCAGTTGGGCGGACGAGCTGCGAGAACACCACGCTGTTAGCGATGTCCTCCTCGTCCATATCCTCGCTGATGAGAGACAGCGCCGCGGCGTTGGCAGCCATGCTGTCCGCCGCAGAAGTGGTGCTGCTGCCGCTCGTGCTGTCTGCTCCCTCCGTCTTCCCGCCGTTCTCAAATGTCTCCTGCATCTGCAACGCAAACTCAAGGTTCCATAGGACGTCGCCCATGGACGGGCGGTCAACGCCATGGTCGGCCAGGCACTTCTCTGCCGTCTCAGCGAACTTCTTCAGGCAGTCAGGTGCGATCTTGCCGTTTAGCAACGGATCGATGATGTCATGAAGGGTTCCTTTCCTTTGGCAGCTCATGGCGTGGTCGGCGAGGCTGACCTGCTCCCGTGGAAGGCTCGGATTTAGAGCAGGCCGTGCACACAAAACCTCGAACAGCACGACACCGAATGAGTAGACGTCGGACTTCTCCGTCAGCTGCTGCCGCCGGAAGTACTCCGGGTCAAGGTATCCGAAGCTTCCTTTGACCATGGTGCTGACATGGGTCTGGTTCATGGCCGTCGGGCCAGTCTTGGACAGGCCAAAATCAGAGACCTTGGCGACCCACTTCTCGTCGACGAGGATGTTGGTCGTCTTGACGTCACGATGGATGATGGTGTACTTGGCACCGGTGTGAAGGTAGTGAAGCCCACGAGCTGCGCCAATGGTGATCTCGAGCCGTTGCTTCCATGACAGAGCCGGCTTACCACCCTTGTACAGGTGCTCACGGAGCGTGCCGTGCGCCATGTAGTCATACACGAGGATCATCTCGCCCTCGTCCTCGCAGCAGCCGATGAGCGAGACAAGGTGCTTGTGCCGCAGCTTGGACAGCATCTCGATCTCTGTTTGGAACTCCAGCACACCCTGCTCCGAGGACGGGTTGCTCCGCTTGATAGCCACCTTGGTGTCACCGTCAACCACACCCCGATACACCTTCCCAAACCCACCAACTCCAATCACCAGTGATTCATCAAAGTTCTTCGTTGCTGACTTGATCTCTCCAAATGAGAAGTGCCGGCACATGGCCGTGATGTTTGGGTTGAGGGCGGCGCTTCTGCCACCAGACGATTTGCTGGTGCTTGTGTGCGAGTTACCACCATACACTGGCAGCCATCCAGATGAGTGTGATGCACTGTTATTTAGCACCTTCCTCTTCTTTGATTGATACACGACGATGCAGATGGCCGCAACAATCCCAAACGCAGCAGCGCCACCAGCAGCACCGCCGATCACGGTGGCCTTGAGGTTGCTTGGCTTGGACTTGAACTTCCCTTGAGCCGATGACTCAGCTTCCTCAAGCAACTTGGAAGGGTCGGGATTTGGACCGGCCAGGTTGCCAGAGGAGTCGCTCATCTTGAAGATCTCCAGCCCATTGAGCAGAGAATCGTAGAACTCTGACCCACTCTCAACGGTAGGCATCAGCTGTACCCACAGGACCTTGTCACCAGCACCACCAGGCATGATTGTGGCGTAGTCCTTGTAGACCGGAACATATTGACCTCCCCACCCGATGACATCGGCCCCAGACTGGGCTGTTTTGTTATTGATCAGGATGTCGAACACCCGCTGGTTCGGCTTCGAGAGCAGTAGCTCACAAAAGTGGAGCCTGACGATGTAGGTGAAATTGCCATCCACCTCGAACACCCACGTCAATTTGTAGTTCCGGTTCACCTTCGGGTCAGGCCCCATTGATCGGCTGGTGAGGTAGACGCTTGCCGGTGCAGCGTACTCTGCATCAGGGTCATTTTTGGGGTACTTGATCTGGACAGTGTCATTAGCCTGGTAGGTCACACCCACTGCGGCACCATAGATATATGGTGTGTCGTCATACCAGTCGCGTGACAGCCCAGAATCATTTGTTGGAGCCACGTATGAACCACCGACGTTGAGGCGGTATATAGTCTGCAGGCTGCTGTCAGTGGTGCTCACCTCGTTGCCAGAGATATCAACACTCGCTGCTGCTTGGCTGAAGATGTTGGGCATCGAGATGATCTCAATGCCGTTGACAAAGGCGTAGGACGCATTCTTTATCGCCATGGGTGTGAAGGTTAGCGACAGGGAGCCAGTTGTTGATGGTGGGAGTGTGAACTCCCTGATGATGTAAGCCTGGCTGAGCGCTTTGGCGGTGATGTACACACTGAAATTCTTTAGCAGCGTGATGCCCGTGGATGTAGACACCGAGAAGAAGAAGTTCTCGGCCGGCAGATCGTGGTAGGACGCAGGGTAGAAATGTAGCCTAACCCAGTGGCGCTCCTCCCCAACCGAGAAGTTGTACATGGTCGCCTTGGTGAACACCCGCGCCGTCATATACGGCACAGGCGATGGGAGGGAGGGATCTTGGAAATCTGCATTTGCCATGATAGATGACTTCTCGCCGTCGATGAGCCACTTGCTGTCCTTATCAGCAAGCCATTTTCTGCCGTCGATGTCCTGGCCCTCCTTGTCTGAACCACAGTTCACAAGTATGGACTCAGTTGGCTTGTATTTGTCTGCGTTGGCGATTTCGAGAACCCCAACCATAACAATTACAGCAATCAGGACATGCCGGCGGGACGCCATGCCCGTCGCGCCCAATCGCTGGCGACCGCCGTGCAAATGCAGAAGTCAAGAGAAGATTATGGCTTCTTAGGCCATGTGGAGATGAAGGTGGTTGATTAATTGGAATGGGAAGAACGAAGCAAAGGAGGGAGAACAGAGGTGTGTATGCCTCTGCAATCTCCACCTCGAAGAGGATGTTTGTTTGGGGGAATAAGGGGGCAAGGGAGGTTGACCAATGTGTTAGTGGCCGTTGAAGACGGGTGCATGGGAGCATTTGGCGGGAACAGCTGTTGTGCGTGTCATTTATATTGGTGCCTGTCCTCCCATTTGGTTCTGTGGACAAGCACGCAGGTAGAAACTGACTAAGAAAAGCTCTTACTCATGTTGGCTAATTTTAGTGTAAAATGGCTGTCACTGTTTTACAACCTCTTTCATGAATATGACCTGGTCCGAAAAGTAAAGATCAAGAGATAAAAAATTTGAAACGTCCTTTACACTACTACATAATCGATTTTCCCGGACGAGACCTCTCTAGATTATATGAGGACAATAATTATTTCGGTATGCAAAAATTGCTCCCCCGAGGACGGTACAAGGATCACTTGAGAAAATCAATGTTCGCAGATGGGCCTTATGCTCTCCTCTCCTCTCTCCACTCCACTCCTCCCTTATCATCTCCCATCCCCAATGCACCCTCTCCTTTTCTCACCCCTCTCCTCTCCTCACCGGGAGCGGCGTCGGGTGGCTAGGCAAATGAGTAGTCCAGTGGGCGAGGGTGAGAGCTACGGCAGCAGCGGGGTCACCAATGAGGGCGGTAATGAGCTCGGACGGCAGTGCGCACGGATCCCGCCGGTGGCGGCGACGGGAGGGGTGGATCACGCGCCCCTCCCCCTTCCGCACGGATCCCGCCGTCTCTCCGCCCCACATGCGTGGATCCGCCGATGGCGACGATGGGAGGGGTGAATCAGGTGCCCGCTCTCCCTCCCGCGTGGATCCCGACGGCTTTGAGCGACAACAACGACGGTGGATTCAGGCGCAACGATGATGGCACCGTATCTGAGCGTGATGGCGGCTGCGGATTCTAGGGATTGGATTTTTGGATCTAGGGTTTCTGGATTTTTGGTTTTTGGACTTTTTTATTCTTTTGGCCAAAATTATTTTTGCGGTCGGATAGCTTAAGAGCATGCGGTTGCTACACACACATGAACCTAGGTGCAGATAGGCCACCAACCCACACGTTTTTCGACTGCATGGAAAAATCATTTCTTTAGTAGTGTTACAACTAGTAATACTAGTATTATCATCAAAGAAGTAATCTCAATCCTTGATTCATGATTTCTATTACCATTGAAAAAAATCAAACTACCACTAATTGATGTTGCACAATAAATAGACATGATATATTACATTAGAAAAAGTAAACATTCTAGATTTATACAATTACCAATAGAGTGCATTGTAAAATACCTTTCAACTAAAACAAAATCCCTCCCCTAAAACCAACATCATTGTTGGCGCCTTTAATATTTCCTTACAAAAATGATATTGTCTACAACATTACTTAATCGCAAAAATGTATAATTACTAATCTGTTTTCATAATCTTTGACAGAAGTTTTGCAGTATGTTCAAGATGATAATCCTTACATGGAGCGGGGACATATCGAGCCTTGGAGCGGCCCCCTTCTGTTACCGAGACGTTCACTGGCAAGAACTTTAGAGATGGCTACATCGTCACTGTTGCAAGGTAAAGTAATATCAAGTTTTCCTTCTACGATTCATGGCAAAAGATATCCCCGATTTCTTCTTCCGTTCTGGTGAGGTGTCGATCTCCTCCGGCGGTGATGGTTCCATCTGGATCCACCTTGGAAGCGTTTCCAAGTCTTCCAGGGATTCAAATTTTGAATCGTGCAAAAGTTTGTCAAAGGGGTTGTTGTCGCCAGTTTTGACTCCGAGGCCCACAATTCCTTTTCGCCCCATCTCTGGCTTGGTTTCTCTCTTCGCAAATATAGGAATTGCGCGATGAAAGGTGCGGACATTGCTCGGTTACAAATTTTGGTATTAGATCCATCTTTAATTCCTGATTTGGTTGATGTGGTCATTGGTGATTATTTGTATGAGCTGTCATTTAGAGTGGAGTTTGAAAATGGGCCTCATGAGCCTATACCTTTAGACATGGAAAATGGTGATGATAGGGATATGGAGAAACAGAAGAGGGAAGTAAGCTGCAGGGTTAGGGGAAGGAATCTGATTTTGATATTTCTGACAAGAGTTCTAAGCTGGATACTAGTGGTCAATTTAGTGTGAAGAGTGGTACTTCATTGCCTACTACTCAGTCTAATTTGATATCTAAGGAAAAAGGCTTGATTGTGTCAAATGAAGAGTATGATGGTTTGGGGGAAGATACCTTGATGAAGGAGACAGTACAGTCACAGGACAATCTAGTGGGAAAACTTTGTGATGTTGCAGATATGATACTATCTCCATCCAGGAAGAGCAAGAGAAGGGCAATCGATAGTGATAAATATGTGTTAGAAACAGCTGAAAAGCTAAAAGCTAAGAGGAACCTGGAGAATCACAAGGCTAAAGGTTCTTTTTAGGGCAACACACTAGCTCTGGTCCTGCGCACAACTACAAAGGTGTGATGAAGATAGCAAGTATTTAAAAGTGGCATATCGTAATCTTGAGATGATTGTTATGCAACTTTTTGTCGACTTTGGATGGAGGTTCACAAATAGGATTCAATAATTGTGTAATCTTTATCTTGTGTTAACAATTGTTAGTTTGTCTCTTTTGCATGACTATATATAATTTTTAAGTTTTTTTTTGAACTTTACTTGTTTTGAGTATTTGGATGTAATAATTGAGCAAAGGCCGGGACGTAGTCTATTCCATTTTGTAAAAAAAACAGATTAGAATGAATGTGATGCCTTGTAAGCAAATTATTTATTTGGTTTTTGTTGTCGAAACGACAACTGCATACGTCGAAGGACGTGGATACTCAACGGTTGTTGGGAAAGTAAAGTGTCTTAAATTCAGGATTTTTCTTGGGATCCCTCTTTACATGGCCCTAGGTGACTATTCATAATCCCATTACAGATCCCCTATTAGGGTTTAGGGCTGTTACAATGGAATTTACATGGTCACCCTTACAAAGGGGACACTTACATGGGTACTCACTGTAATTAAGGCTTATGGGCCCTTAATGGGCCGCCCGACGACTACTGGGCCACTGGCCAACAGGCCGGGGCGATTGGGCCGGCCCACTGGGCCTTCTTGGATCGGGTCCGGCCTGGCGAAGTCGTTCTCCTTTGGCGTACGCCTTCGCCATGCAGCTGTCGCTCGGACTCTTCGCCTTTTTCCCCTTTCGCCCTGATGCCTTCGCCACGGGGCATCGCCTCGAGGGGTCTTGGGCGCCTGGAGTCCGGATCCTCGCTACCTGGCTAGCTTTGGCAGGTTCGATCGAAGGGCCTCATGGCATACTGCCAACAAGCCCCTCACGGGCAAGGGTGAGATAGGAGCTTCGGCCGAGACCGTGCAAACCATGTAGTATGGTATGAGGCGCCCCCTTTCGACCGATGCTCCTGCCGAAACCTGTCTTTTTTGGTCCTGTAAAGAATGTGTGTAATATGCGTTCTTGCGAAAAAGGATTTTTATGTATAGCTTTCGCCCACCGCGAGTAGCGATGTTATCTTTACTGTTTGTCTGGTCCCAATATGAACAGTGATGGGCCTTCGCCTTCCATGAATTGTGAAGTGCACAGTGATGGCCTCTTCTCGAGGGCCCACCACTGCACGCCCTGGTCCATGGGATTTTACCGTTTCTCCTAACCAGCGACACGTGGCCGTTCCTGATTGGTCGGGAACCCCCTTCATTTTCACCGCAGTCATTCTCTTCTCAGTCTTTTGCTCACGGCTCTCTAACTTTGAACGAACCCATTCGCCTAGCTAGACCTTTTCGCCAATCCACGCTCATTTCGCCATGGCCCCACGCAAGCCGAACCCTGTTGCCACTACAGGTCCGGACCCAGGCCGTATCGACGAAGACACCACCACGTTTCTGGGGACTTCGCTCCTTGACGAAGATGAGCTGGCGAGGATGGATGCCGTGGGCCTGGTGGCAGAGGGGCGGGCGTTCGCCCCTGGGGATGTCGTTTTCTTCGAGGCTGGCCTCCGGTTTCCGTGCAACATATTGTTGCCGGAAATTCTTCGCCTTTTTCAGGTGGAGCTGCCCAGCTGAGCCCTTCGGCTCTAGTCCGCATCACCATCTTCGACTGGGCGTGTCGGACTGCTGGGTTCGAACCCAGCGCCGAGTTTTTTGGCGCCATCTTCTCGGCCACCATGAACTCGAAGATGGTGGTCACCCCAGTTGGAACCCATAAGACAGCATTCGGGAGTGTGAACTTCAACGTTCGCCCCGAGCGCTCTGACTTATGGCCGGTCAACGCGGCGATGTCGAAGTGGGATCGCCACTGGATGGCGAAGTGGTTTTACCACTCCATCCCCTTTGAGGCAGGGTCCGAAGTGGCGAAAGCCCTTCGCTAGCGGTGTTGTGCAATTTCGCTGGCCCGGAAGCCGAGGGTTGCTGTCAGTGGTGCCTTGGAGGCACGGTTCGTCCTGCTCCGCAAGGTGTGCTCCCGGCTAAGTTGCCGTGACTTGGTTGAGGAGTGTTGCATGCTGTGTGTATGCCCCCTCTCCCAGTCGTGGCAGGTCGAAGTTGACCAGGGCGAAGAGGTCAATGGCCTGCCAAAACTCATCCTGCCTGCCGGGGCGAATGGTGAGTTTTCGTTTTCCCCATTTTTATGCTTCGCTCTCCACCTCTTTTTTTTGTTCGACTTCGTCCCTAACGATATGCCGTTTTCAGTGTTGACCCTTGCCCAGGCCGACACCGAAGCCCGCAAGCTGATCGGCGACATGTCGGTCACCGAGTACGGCCAGCTGTTAACCCGACAAGCAGCTGGCCGGGCGAACCGGGTCTATGCTGGCGAACTCCCCCCAAGGGCGAAGCCATTCAAGGCTGACGACGAAGCGGGCCCTTCGCAGAAACGTTTGCGGGGGCATGTGAAGTTTGCCCCTCGTAAGCGAAAGGCCCCTGCCTCCGCCCACTCCGATGCTGACGACGAGGACGAAGTCGAAGAGCAGGAGGAAGCGGAGGAGACGGAGATCGCGGCCGAAGCGGTCGCCGATGGAGCTGGCGATAGCCGTTCCGAGACCCGGGGCTACACTCCAACCCCAAGCCCAGATCGCGTTGAGACCGGGGCGGAATCGGTCTCCTCGCCCCTTCGCCGCAAGGACGTGGAGGTCGCGAAGGCCTTGGTCGCGATCGCTGCGACTAAGGCGGCAAAGGGGGAGCCTGTTAGGAAGGTCCCCCGGAAAAAGCGGGTCGTCGCCATCGCTAATGTGTTTAGTGATGATGAGTCGTCCGACGGGACGCCCACTTCGCCCGTGAGGCGAAGCCAGGGTCCGACGACCTCCCTTGGAGCAACGGGCGGGGCCGGAGCTTCGGCTTCGGCCGATCGAGTGGTGGAGGCGGCCGCCCGGGTTTCTAATAGCCCGGTTCGTCGACCAATCGTTTCACCGCTTACCGTTGGCAAGGGCAAGAAGATGGCGGAGACGTCCGGCTCCGACTATTCCCAGGTGCCGCCCCGCTTCGCCCCTGGTGACTTTGAGGCCCGGGCGGAGCTCATTCCCTTTGTCTGGGGGGGGTGAGCAATATTGTTGCGCCGGCTGGCGGCCCCAGTCTCTTCGCCGAGCTTAATGAGTTCGACGAGGGCTGCTCCGCCGTTAAGAGCCTGGCGGTTCGGGTTAGTTGACTTCTTTTTATTTCTTGTTCTCTTTTTGTGTCGCTGTCTTCGACATCCTGACTTAGCATTTGCCTCCCTGCCATTTCTGTTTCGCCAGATCCTTGCGGCCCACTGTTCGATAGAGCGAACGATGCAGGCTCGCCTTGATGGCCTGCAGAACCATCTTCGGGCCAAGGACGACGAGTTGGGCCATAAGAGCCTGGAGATGGAGGGCCTTGCTCGGTCCCTCCGGGAGGCGAAGGCGGAAAACAAGCGCCTCCAGGCCGAACTGGACAAAGGCAGCGAGGCGAAGGCAGAAATCGATCGCCTCAAGGCAGAGCTGGCAAAAGAGCGAGGGCATTCCGCCGCCCTCACCGACTATTACAACTTGACGGAGCCGAAGATGGAGGCCCTTCGTCAAGAGGTGGACAGGGCGGAGGCGAAGGCACAACGCCTCGCCCGGGAGGCGGCGAGGGCCACCGAATCCGCCAAGACTGCCTGCCGCACTCTTCGCCTCGCGCTCAACGACATGGGGGTGAAGGCGCGAGGTATTCTGGGTGAAAATGCCTCCGCACTCGAGTTCTGCGAGTGGACCCAGCAGGTCGGCTGTGCAGTTTCGGACTATGCGACGGCGTACGGCGATTGCTGTGCGCGCGTGTCGGCGGCTTTCACCCTGGGCCTGCTGCAGCAATCCGGGTGCGAGCACGTCGCCCAGTTTCCCGACTTCGCGAAGGGGGACAGGGAGGTGAGCGCCCAGGACATTTCGCCAGCACTTCGCGCCTGGCGCAAGCAGTTCTGGCAGAAGGATGGTCGTTCTGCTGCCAAGGCCCGCCTGCTCGAGCAGCTAGCGAAGACAGAAGCGGCAGACCAAGGCGAAGAGGCGGCGGAAGGGGGCGGAGGTGGAGCCGAAGACCACCCAGAGGTGTGAGGCCCTCCGCCCGTGTTTTGTAAATTTTCATTTTTTACTTTTGATGTTTGCCGTATAGGGCGAACAATGTAAATATGGCCAATGGCCCACCTTATTGTAGAGTGTCGTAATGCTTGAAATATATGAATATTTTCGCCATTCGTGTTTCATGTTTTCCTTTGACGTGCTTGCGCTGTTTTACATAGTCCTTTCGCCTGGTTCATGCGTCCCAGCTTCGCTTTCCATGTTCTCCTGCATGACTTCCCCGCTTTTTGCAGGGTCTATGCCGAAAGTTGTGCGTTCAGCCCCCTCTTGGGGATTGGCGAAGTAGGAAAGAGAAGTTTGTTGCGGTGAAGAATTTGCCGAAGGCTCGTTACCTGCTTCAACCTTTTTACTGCGAAATGATGATTAACGGCCACAACTACAAAGTTGTGAACGTTGCTAACTGGATGCGAACCCAACCCAGGCGAACGCTGGAGGTCTACGATCGTGTCCACGTGGCGCGCCTGGAGGGCATGGCTCACTTCTGGCGAAATCATCGACGGACCGATCGGCAGGAGGCGATCGCCTAACGCCGCTATAGTCTTTCTGTTGTTTCGCCCCCTTCTCCCCTTAGGGTAGTGTACAACATTAGTAGTAATGACGTACCATGTTCGCCAGATTATTCCTTTGGTAGTTGTTTTGGGGGCGAAGATGTAATTGCAAGCGAAGATGTAACTCCTTTCGCTTGTATCATGTTGTACGATATATGCATTGTCGATTTTTTTTTGAAGTTAATAAAGGTGTGCTTTTGGTTCCTTTTCGCCATTTTCTGCATTATCACGTCTCGTGCTTTCGTTGGGCCGGAATATATCGGCCCCTTTGCGTACTTTGGCGAAATAGGTCTGCTGACTTTTCAGCTTTCGACTCCCATTATCGATCTTTGGTACTCCGTGTTAACATCAGTGCAAATTTTTCGTGTAGATCGACTATAACGGTGTTCGGTTTGGTCATTTTCCGAAACAAGCTATCGCGGTTTCAACGTTCGGCGAGCAATGCTTCGGCCGATTCATTTCGCCCCCCTGGCGTTTCCGCTGATAGGGCGTTTGCCTTGGGGTTTTTCCACGAATTATCATGCACATAAGTAAAAAATGTGAAAGACACAAGGATTTTATACTGGTTCGGGCCTCCAGAGTGGATAATAGCCCTACGTCCAGTTTTTTTCCTTTTTTCATTTTCTCCTTTTTTTATATATTTTTGTGTCGGAAGGCGTACATAATGGCAGATACCGAAAGAGCTACATAACGGTATGTACATTTTTACATTTTGGCGAATAGGGTGCCACCCTTTCTAAACGTAGAAACGCTTAAGAGAAGCGGCGTTCCAGGAGTGATCGAACTCTTCGCCCTCTAGTGTTGCCAGGCGAAAAGAGCCCATCCTTGACCTGTGCTTGATGAGATATGGCCTTTCCCATTTTGACTCAAGCTTCCCGACCGCTACTGGGTTCGCCTTTTTTCCTCAGGACGAGATGGCCAGGTAGGAGCTCTGTTGGGCGAACCTTTTTGTTGTAGGTTGCCGACGTGCTTGTGGCGTACTTGTGCATGTGTTCCAGTGCTTCGACTCGTACCCCCTCAAGGAGTTCGAGTGACACTTCGCGCCCATCTTCGCCCCCAGAGAACTCCACCCTTGGTGAGTTAGCCCCTAGCTTTGTTGGGGTCATCACCTCGTCCACGTAGAGGAGTATGAACGGGCTGAACTTGGTTGGCCTTGTGGAGTTTTTCGAAGGGCCCAAAGAACAGAAAACATTTCATCTGGCCATCTGCCCTTCGCTGCCCCCTCAAGCCTTTTCTTGAGTACCTCCAAGATCTTGCCATTTGTGCGTTCGGACGCCTCATTCGACTGCGGGTGCGCGACTGATGCGAACCTGATTTCCAGGTTTAGCCCCTCGCACATTTCTCTGAATCTATCAGAGTCGAACTGCTTGCCATTGTCCGTGATGAACTCCCTCGGCACTCCGAAACGGCAAACAATGTTTTTCCAAACAAACTTCTGTACTGCCGCCGAAGTGATCGCGCCGAGTGGTTCGGCATCGATCCAACGCGAGAAGTATTCGATGGCTACGATTGCAAACTTGTATCTATTTCGCGCCACCGGGAATGGGCCGATGATATCTAGCCCCCACCTGGCGAAGGGCTAGACCAGCGCGATAGGCTGCAGCTCATATTTTGGTACGGTCTGGCTTCGGCCGTGTCGCTGGCAGCTTTCGCACTTTTTGGCCTGCCCAACGCAAACTTTCAGCACAGTGGGCCAATATACTCCCTGGCGAAACACCTTGGAGGCGACTGTTCTCGTAGCCTGGTGTGCACCGCAGAGCCCCTGGTGTATTTCCTTCACCATTTCCTCGCCCTCGGCGAAGGAGATGCATCGAAGCAAAGGCTGGAGTACCCTCGAGCGATATAGCTGCCCTGAGACCAGCTTGTATTTTCTGGCTCTAATTTGCAAGCGTTTCGCTTCTGCTTCATCCTCTGGAAGCCAAACCTCCTTGAGGTACTTTACGAATGGGGTTCGCCAGTCCTCTGGGTCTTCGCCCGGAGCTGTCTGGTCGATGACCATGACATCCATAGTTTATGCGAGCACGCTTGGTGCGTACAGGATCTCGAAAAAGATACCTGGTGAATGCGGCCGCCCGCAGGCGGCAGATTTCGCCAGGGTGTCTGCCTCCTCATTCTGGCCTCTGGGTAGGTGTTCGACCGTTATCCCGGCGAAACACTTTCCATCGATCGAACAGCCTCGAAATATCTCTTCATCCCTTCGTCTTTGGTTCAAAGACTTATCAACATGACATGCCACCAGCTTGGAGTCTGTTCGGATGAGCAAGCGCTGTTCGGATGAGCAAGCACCGAACTCCCAGTGACTTCGCCTGTCTTAACCCCAGCAGCACTGCTTCGTACTCTGCCGTATTGTTGGTTGTATCGAACTGCAGCCTTGCAGCATACCGAATCGACACGTCCCCTGGCGAAGTGAGCACGGTCACGGCGCCCGCCCCCCTGTGCGACCACGAGCCGTCGGAGTGCATTATCCAAGGCTGTTCGACAGGCTGAGGTTCGGGGGCGGACGCCGGTGTCCATTCGGCCACGAAATCGGCTAGGACTTGGGATTTGATAGCGATGCGCGCGATGAAATGTAGGTCGAAGGGGGATAGTTCTGCTGCCCATTTGCTGAGTCTGCCAGAGATTTCCTTGCCCCGGAGTACTTCGCCCAGAGGATACTGTGAGGGCACAGTGACTTTGTGGGCCTAAAAGTAGTGCTTGAGCTTGCGCGAAGCCATCATTAGGGCATAAGCCAGTTTTTCCATTTCAATGTACATTGTCTTCGCCCCTTGCAAGGCTTTGGAGACGAAGTATACTGGTTTCTGTCTCTTGGACAAGGACTGCGCTGACTGCCACTAGCTAGATACAACAACAGTTCGCTCCCTGGGGTCGGGCTGACCAAGGTAGGTGGGGTCTGTAGATACTGCTTCAGCTCGTCGAATGCGGCCTGGCATTCGGGTGTCCACCTAAACTTTCCTGCGCCCCGGAGGGTCTTGAAAAATGGTAGGCCTCTTTCGGCTGCTTTTGAGAGAAAACGACTAAGTGCCGCAATTCGGCCTGCGAGCTTTTGTACTTCACGTACACTCGACAGGGGCCTCATTTGCTGATTGGCATCAATTTTCTCGGGGTTCACCTCGATACCCCTTTCAGAGAAAAGAAAACCTAACAACTTGCCCGCGCGAACTCCAAAAACACACTTTTCGGGGTTTAGTTTCATACCCGCCGTGCGCAAGTTATCGAAGGTCTCTTGTAAATCGGACGCATGGTCGAAAGCCTTGCGGCTCTTTACGACGATGTCGTCAACATAGGCCTCCACATTTCGCCCCAGCTGCTTGCGAAGCACTTTGTACACCAGCCTGGCGAACGTTGCTCCGGCGTTCCTTAGGCCGAAAGGCACCCTGAGGTGGCAAAAAGTGCTGAATGGCGTGATGAAGACTGTCTTGGCGATGTCGTCTGGATTCATGTGGATCTGGTGATAGCCGGAGTAGGCATCCAGGAAGCTCATGAGCTCACAGCCAGCCGTCGAATCAACAAGCTGGTCGATCCACGGCATGGGGAAGTCATCCTTCGGGCACACCTTGTTGAGGTCCGTGAAGTCGACGCACATGCGCCACTTGCCGTTCGACTTTTTGACCAAGACCAGGTCCTTGATCACCCCGGCGTTGAGTAGCTTCTGCACTTCGGCCTTCGCTGCTTCTTGGCGATCAGCGGACATCTTGCGCAGCTTCTGCTTTCTTGGCTTGGCGTCTGGCTTGACCGCCAGGTGATGCATGATGAGCTCTGCCGACACACCCCCCACTTCGCTGGGGCTCCAGACGAAGATGTCGATGTTTTTCTTGAGTACTTTTAGGATTTTCCTAGCTTCCTCTTCGCCTAGATCGCTCCCCAGCTGGACGAACTTCGTCGGATCCGCGCCATTTACCTGCACCTTAGCCACCTTGCCATGAGGGGCTGGTTTTGGCGCGCGGTTGACACGCGGTTCGGCCTCCACATCGTGCACTGCCCTGTTAATCACGGCCAAGTCGCCTTTTGACATAGCTGGAGGTTGAAGCCCTTTGACGACGATTACCCCTGCCGGACCGGGCATCTTGAGCTTGAGATAATTGTGGTGGTAGATGGCTTCAAACTTGTTCAGGGTTGCACGGCCGAAGATGGTGTTGTAGCTGTATGGGATGTCAACTACGTTGAACAGTATCTGCTCTTCACGCCTATTTTCGCCTGTGCCGAAAGCGACCATGAACCGTGCCTAGCCGAGAACGTGAACCACCTCACTGCCGAAGCCGCGAAGTGAGGCCGGCGCTTGGGTGAGGGCCGATGTTGGCAGCCCCATCCTGGTGTATGCCTCGGCGAAGATGACATCCGCCGAGCTACCTCCATCGACCAGAATTCGCCTGACCTGAAAGCCAGCTATCTCGGCCGAAATTACCAGGGTGCAATAGAGGTCCTTTCTAACCTTCTTGCGAACAGGCTGCTGATGGCTGCCGCCCTTCTTGGCGTCGAACTCCTTGCGGAGGGCTTGTACTTCTTCGACAGCCATCACCGCCTTGCCTGTACGGTCGGTTCTGAATTTCCTCCAAGTCATGGGAGCTTGGCCTTGTGTCGGCGGCTGCCCCTGGTTCACTGGCAGGGGTTGGCGAACAACAGGGGGAGCCGGTTCGGGGACCTGCGCTTGCATCTAGGCTTGGGCAGCGGCGATGGAGGCTTTGTCGTACTCAGCTTGGATTGCCTACCTTCGCTTGGAGTCCTCTTCGCCCCGAGCGTACCCGTCGATGATGCGAAGCAGGTGCTCGAGAGTTTGCAGCTCCTTGTTGGCGATCTTCCTTGTGAGTTCGCCCTCGAGCAGCCCGGCCGAAGCAGCGTTGATGACAAATGCTTCGGTTATATCTTGAACTTGGCACCGGGCTTACGAGAAGCGGTGCATGTATTCCCGAATGGATTCGCCCGGCCTCTGGCGAATGCCGAGCAAATGTTGCTGCATCTTCGGCTCCTCATAGGTGCCTCGAAAATTAAGGATAAAGACATTGCACAATTGCTCCCATGAGTAAATGCTATTAGAAGGTAAATTGAAATACCAAGAACGGGCAATGCCGTCCAGAGTGAGATGGATTACCTTTGCCTTGGTATTTTCATCGCCGTGAGCGGCTTCGATCGCGGACTCGTAGATAGAGAGAAACTCTTTTGGGTCTGTTTCGCCCGAGTACCGCGGAATGGGTGGGAATTTGAACTGAGGTGTGATTGGATGATTTTTGATCCCCCCGCTCAGTGGCAGCCCCTTTTCGCCCCCAGCTTTACCCATGACACCCTGCAGCGAGGGCCCGCTTGGCTGCAGAGATGGCGTGGCGAAGGGTGAAATCATGACCTATGCGTGTGGCTGGGCTACGACGTTCGGTGGCCCGATTTCGAACAGTGGTGCTTGAGTGGTGTTGTAGAAATCGAGCTGCGGCCCCTGACCCCAGGGCGAAGCCCCCTGCCCGGGCTGGTTCGACGACAGCCACCCTGGCGCGCCCTGGCCGGAGCTCCCCTCCGGTTGGGTCGAAGGGGTTGTGCTCGAGATGTTGTGGGGTTGAACGAACTGCTGAAGGAAAGCTTGAAGTTGCGCTTGTAGGGCTGAAGCCCCCTACGCCATCACTTGTGACACCTGACCGGGTGGTGGGGGTGCACCTGGACCACACCCGGTCGAACCAGCGGCCGCACGCCAGGAAGCGGGTGCATTGCTGCGGGGAAGTACACCGGTCCTTGCGCGGCTTACGACGGAGGGGCTTGCACCGGCGCTGGCTGATAGGCTTGAGGCGGGATGTAGCCTGCCGAGTACTGGAGGACGGGGGCCGGAGCAACCTTCGCTTGCCGTGCCGCTTCGTACGCTTGCTGCTGCTCCTGCATCTGGCGAAGCATATCTTGGAGTCGTGTCATGTTCTACCGCATGGCTTCCATGTTGGCTTCGGCTTGCGCTTCGAGGCCGGGATCGGCTTGCACAGCAGCGAGTGTGGTCGAAGCCGGTTGGTTTGCCGAAGGGATCTCCGACGCCAGTCCTGCCAAAGCGGTCAGGGCCGAAGGCGGCGGCTGTGGCGCAAGCACCGAAGCCGACGGCGCCACTCCAGCTTCGGCGGCGGGCGCCGAAGGTTCTGCCCCTTCTTCGGCGGCCATCGCCTCTTCCGCTACACCTTCCTTAGGGTTAGAACCCTCTCCTTTGAGACCTTCTTCGGTGGCATTTGCTCTCAGTGGTTTTGCTCGGAGGTCCCCATGGTCGGCGCCAGCTGTTATCGAAACAGCAACTTCATACGTCGAAGGACGTGGATACTCAACGGTTGTTGGGAAAGTAAAGTGTATTAAATTCGATTTTTCTTGGGATCCCCCTTTACATGGCCCCAGGTGGATATTTATAATCCCATAACAGATCCCCTATTAGGGTTTAGGGCTGTTATAGTGGAATTTACATGGTCACACTTACAAAGGGGACACTTACATGGGTACTCACTGTAATTAAGGTATATGGGCCCTTAATGGGCCGCCCGGTGACTACTGGGCCACTGGCCAATAGGCCGGGGCGATTGGGCCGACCCACTGGGCCTTCTTGCATCGGGTCCGGCCTGGCGAAGTCGTCCTCCTTTGGCATACGCCTTCGCCATGCAGCTTTCGCTCGGACTCTTCGCCTTTTGCCCCTTTCGCCCTGATGTCTTCACCACGGGGCTTCGCCTCGAGGGGTCTTGGGCGCCTAGAGTCCGGATCCTCGCTACCTGGCTGGCTTCAGCAGGTTCGATCGAAGGGCCTCATGGCATACTGCCAACAGTTTTCATAACTATGCTACAAACTTTTTATTTAGAAACAGCCATTCTACAAACTAATGAGGTACTATGACCATTTATTTCTGCAAAATAACACACACTTCTGTTAGTTCAAGGACAATAAACTGTTCCAAATATATTCATAGGCGATATTTTAGGGTCATCAATGTGAATTTTTTTATTTTTTTTGCATATACAATAGGAGAAATGATTGAGCCGAACGATGTGCATAATAAGAGGGGAGAAAGCCCTTATTTAAGTACACTCATGTATTTCTTAAAGTTCTTCCGTGTACTTTTTTCGTCCGTTTTGTTTTTTTCACCTTTTTCCGTTTTGATATAGATCATTTCTAATGGCATATTGTCCTTTATACTATATGTCATCTACTAAATTTTATCCAATCTTTATACCAGAGGATGTTTTTAATCTTTTCTCTTAGTTATAAATTATTTGTAAATTATTTAATTAATTTGGAATAGAGTCCTTTCTTTAATAGTCTTAATTGGATTAAATCTTGTAAAATACATAAATAATTCATATGAAGTCAGAATGATGTTGTTCAAGTCTCATAGTTTATCTAAAATCATGATCTACATGTTTGTTTACTTTTTATGTACTGTTTATTAGGAGTTTCTTAGTCTTTTTGCTTGTTTTGCATGTTAGCTTGTTGTTTCCATCGTTTCGAAGGTTCGTGAGTGCATAGGAAGTGTTCCAGAAGACTAATTTTTAAGACTGATTATTGTAAGGCAAGTCACACAGATCCCAAACATAATCCTGTGAGCATGTTGATCCTATATTTCAATTCTCTATTTAGTTTAAATGTGCATTTATTTTCGAATGTTATTGGGTGGTGTGAACCTATTCCTTTGTTATGGCCAATTTGCATTGGTTACCGTATTCCTTGATACCTTGGGTTATAAATTTGACTAGTTGGACTTTATATATTGGTTCAACTATATATTAGATATAATTGCTTAGCCATGCTTCTAAACTATAGTATCACTTCACATGCTTATAAACTTATATCTTAATGATGACTATTTAATGGTAGCTCATGATGGTCAATCGTGATTAATAAATTAATTAACTTGACAACTGAAACTTGACTAACGGTGGGTTGTGAGCACATGGTTGGTTATGAGATTTTGATAGTTGCGTTCATGACAATTAAGGACCGATTCGCGAGCTACTAATGTGAAACATTAACCGTACCAACCACAAGCCAGTGTGGGCAACGACTTTACCTTTTGTGTAGCGTGATTCATTGCGGGGCACCAGACTGTGAAGTGGCGGAGATAAACCCACAGGGGTCGTTGGGGAGTCCATACCTTGGCTAAAAGGGGGTGACTATGATCCGGGAACGGTGCACTATGGTGAGTTATGTTATGCACTGCGTAGGTACTGTCACAGTCCTGTTTCGAGGTGCCGTGGTAGTACTGCGGGCATGGCAACATGTTATGGGGTTGTGTCTTTTGGGTACAGTAGTACACCTCTGGCCAGAGTAAAACTATTCGAATAGTTGTGCCCACGGTTATGGGTGGGTCTAACAATATTTTTCGTGATTAGTCTTACACTATTCATTAATGATAATAATTGGTGATGACAATTTGTTAGCTCCTGCTATGGAGTTTAGATCTGTGCAACTGGAATTGGTTGTTCAGAGATGGTTGGGTCTCTGCATCATTGGTGTGTTGTTCAGTGTTGATTAATATTAATGTTTTGCTAAATGCTGCTTTTGCAAATGAACCCTATTATTGCCATCCTTTGGTATCCTTGTGCACTTGCATATTTGCTGTGTGGCTTGCTGAGTATTCCATATACTCACCTTGCAATTATCAATCAACCTCAACTGAAGAAAGTTTCCGAAGAGGAAGATGTTTGGCTTATACCCCAGTTGAGCTGCCTGTGGGAATGGAGTTGGAGCTATCGCTAGATTTTCTTTTCCGCTACGGTTTTGTTAGTGGTGAGGACTAAGTACCTCTTCTGTAAGTATTTAATGTTGGATTTGTATATTAAATTGTCGATTTGTGTACCTCGGCTAATTCCTGGACGAGGATTGTATGCACAAATTAGTTCACTAATGAATTTCCGAGCCTGACAGCCTCCCTCGCCGATGATGTCACTGATGTCGTGGATAGGGTCAAAGACGGCGGCGGCGGATGGTGGCCAATGGGCTCGAAGACAACAGCCGTGGCTCCCAACACCTCCTGCCATGAAGGGGGTCGACGATGGCCCACCGCTAAGGAGGTCGATGGCGGCGTGGTGACGGTGGCTTCCGAGCCCTCTCACCATGGAGGTTGATGATGGTGGTGGCGGCGGCTCCTAAGTCCTCCCGATGTGGATGGGATCGACGACGGTGGCGGTGGTGGCTCCCAAGCCCTCCCGCCGTGGATGGGATTGACGACAGCAGCGGCGGTGGCTCCCGAGCCCTCCCGTCGTGGATGGGTTCGATGATGGTGGTGGCTCCGAGGCCCCTCGGTGGTGGAAGATGATGACCATCGGAGATAGAGTGGAGAGAAATAAGGGAAAGAAGTAAAGAAGATGAAACTGACAGGTAGGTCCCACATGTGGTTGGGGTTAATGTAGTTTTTTGACAGAAAACGTGACGGAGTGGCATGGTTCCAATTTTCTGAAATTTCAGTGGCACGCAGCCGATATCACGAATAGTAGTGGCATTTTTTTGAATTAACATATTTGTAGTAGCATGGATCCAATTAACCCAAAAAATTCCATTGGGCAAGGTATTTGCTTGGAGCAATCTATTAGAGGATGCACTCAGCGGCTAGTAACATCTGAAGAACGCGACAATCTGCTACGGAGGTCCTTGGTGGTGGTTCTTGTAGCTTTGGCTCAACATGTATACTGTCTCAGTAGCTGATAGACCATGTCTAACACTATCAGTCTTTCCAAACAACTATGCCGATGACAAAGATGCTAATACTAGGAGATGCATGTCTTTGGGAGAAGCAGCCATCGAATATCCAGGAGATGAACAATCAATGGATAACTTTAAACTATGGTTTGACCGATTCTATGATGACTTTGCTCTTGGTGCCAGAGTTTTGTTTGCTTATGAGATTTTCTCAGACTTTGAATTCCCAGCCGATCTTAGGTTGTGTGATCTGAATGAACCAATTGACTCAAGATCGAGGGACAATTTTATAGCTGCCATCACTCCTTGCATTATCTCAAGGAAAAACTGCTAAGACATCCTTTGAGTTTTATCACCCTATGTCAGCTGCAAGACAGTTTGGACTTAGACAACAACCCATCAGGACTATTCAAGCCAGAGATATAGTGCCATCGGCCATGGTTATGCATAAACTGCTCAATCTCGAAGGGCCCATCCTTGATCGTTGCAACCAGATCAACCGTCATCTCTTTAGGCTTCTAATGTTTGATCAGTGGTGGGGAAAATGAAAAAACACCTCTTCTCAATGCCGTCATGCTTCTACCTCACCACCATATATGACACCATCAGAATCCAAGTAAGTTAACTTCTGTCTCTTGTGTATTTTTTATCTCTCTTATCCCCATAGACTTACTTAATTACTTTACATTGCAGTCTCCTGAATCCTCAGCTCCAATAGTCAGTGTGAGCAATCAACCGATTGTCTGTGCTGCAACATGATCACCATCTGAAGAATATCTGCTTCCCTCCTTGTTCAGCTTGAATGCCCCTAAAGCAACTTCGCTCCTCCAAGGTGAAATCAGGGAGCCAATAGCCGATAGCCCAAAGAAGAAAGAAGCCGGCAAACGCAAACAACCAACCAAGAAGCTCACCAAGAAGCCAGTAGGCTCCAAGAAAAAAAATACCAGCAAACATGATGATCTGGAGGATATTGATACTGTCTTAAGTCAATTCTTGGACGATGAAGTAATGGAGGAAGAAATTGATGAAGTCATTGCTGAAATGAGTGAAGAAGATAAAGCAACCGATGAACCTACAGAAGCTGCAAAGAAATACATCAATCATTCCAGCCGATGACCCAGTTCCATCGCCTCCAACGCCTCCTCGCCGAACTCGATACACCATCCGCAAGGTTAGTAAAACAATCTCATCAAATCCTTTTCCTGTAAGTTTCATTTCTTTAATCACTTGATCAATTTTACTATTTTTCTTCAGAAACAAATTTCATCAACTGCTCGTAAACCGGCTAAGCTTAGAACTCCTTCACCAACACCTCCACCTTCCTTAGTAGCATCAGTAATTTCTTAAACCTATCTTCTTTTGATAAATTTCAACAGCTGATATCAATTTTTTTGTATTTCCAAATTCTCAGCCCCCTCGAGCTCCATCGCCTGCTGCTGATTAACCTGAATCAAGTGAACATACATTATCAGTAGCCAGCCAACAAGAAGAGACCATTGTACCAACAACCCCCAAGTCAAGGTAAATTTTGCGCATTTAACAGTTTCATATCGGCTCAATCTCATCTCACATACTAACTTTGCTTTTCTCCTTTCAGAACATAGCTGGTATGTTTTCTTTTGACATAAAGCAATATCTCGATGAGGATGATGAAGAAACAACAAGCCAAGCCAAATCTCCAATATCAGATGATCTCAAATCAAGGCTGCTAGATATTGCTGACTGGCTAAACTCTTCACTTGACGTACTTGTCGCAAACTGTGGGCCGATCAGATCACGGTTTCAAGAAATTCAAGCCCAACTTCCTAAAGACTTGGCCGATATCATCTCTCCATAAGTCCATTTGGAGCAACATGAATTCAATCTCCAATGGCCAAGCATAAGTTTTGCAGATCGATTAGAAAGACAATCTCTAGAAGCAACACTAGAATCCAGCCAACAACAAGTCATTGAAAACAAAGCCAAGCTTGATTAGCTAGTGGGTGCTGTGGGCAGATAGCCACGGTTTTCACCCCCTTATCCTTTTTCGTATCTATGTGACCAGCATGTGTATGCACGTGCATCAAAATAAGTTTGCTAGATACGGTTAGATATACCGTAGCTTTTAAATCGTCTCTAGTTACCTGTTTTGCTGCAGTGCTAGAGCATCTCCAAGAGTATCCCAGAAATTTAACTCCTAAAAATATTTTGATTAGGATCATCCTAAAAGAATTTGGGACCAAAAATCAACTCACAGTCCAAGAGTACCCCTAAAAACTCCCGCGATTTCATTAATTGGGAGTGTATCGAGGCGCTCAAAATTAGCTCAGATTGGCTCTGGTTTTGATCGTGGCTAAATATTAGGATCATCTTTGCGCATCTCATGGAGACATGGTTTTGGACTAGATTCCTAAAATTTATCTTTTGGAACTGGTATTAGGCAGCTCTTGGAGATGATCTTATATGGTCTTTTATAAGGTTAAATGCAAACTTTGATAATTGTTGGTACTTAAGAGATAATATTGCAAACGCATGTATTAGATCGTCTCTAGTAATAGCTTCGTAAGGAACATAGCCTGTTTCATACTTTCTATTATAGGTATTATAGGTTTTGATCCTTTGATCATTTGATTATTTCAGAAAAATATAGTCTATGCTTGAACCAGTAATTAGGTTGAGTTATCTTAGTATCCATGTACTAAACATGTGAATATAGCATGAAATACCGGTTTTGATGCTTAATTCTAATTTAGTAATAAAAAAGTGTTGATTTTCGTGTTGACTAAGTGGCATTCTTGTCCATTCGTGTTAGTAAGTGACAGTTTTGCCTGTGTATTTGGGAAATAAGTTCCAAAACACTTTTTAAATAAATTGATTATCAAGGTGTAAACGTCAAGGATTAATTCCCCAAATCGATGAAAGAAGCAGAAGGAAGTGATGATCTTTAAATCCTAGATTTAGATCTTCATAATCCAAAGTTTCAAGAGTTGGTCGACAAGATAATCCATCGTGTTTTGTTTGATCAAACCGGAGTATTAATGAGTACATTGTGTAATTTGATCAAGGAATCACCTGGAGAATTAATTGCTCCAAGAATTCATCGAACAACACGGGTGGCAATCACATCAGTAGTATCAATATGATGATTCATATTAATATCAGCTAGAAGAACTTCATCGATATGGGCATGGTGACAAGTATCAATTTAACAATGTTCGGCTGATAGAATTGCAGAGATAATAGAGGAGCAGTTAGGACATAAGCCCAAGAAACAAAGTTCTGTGTATCAGCTACCATATCTTGAGTGGTTTGATAGGGTTCCATTGCCGCACCAATACAGTATTCTAGATTTCTCCAAGTTTTCAGGACAGGATGATATATCTATAATGAAACATATTAACCGATTCTTAGCATAATGTGGGGAGGCATCGGCTGAATAGGCCTTGAAAGTTAGACTTTTTTTTGTTGTTCTTGACTGAATCGGCTTTCATACGGTTTTTATCATTACCATCAAATTCTGTTAAAGGATGGGCTGATCTTGAGAGGCAATTTCACAAATACTTCTTTGCTGGTATCGATGAGATGGAGCTTTCAGACTTCATACCGGTTCAACATAAAGAGGGAGAATCGGCTATGGAACATATTCAAAGATTTTGCAATATCCGCAATCGATGCTATAGTTTTAGCCCAATTGATGAGCAACTAGAAGATCTTGCATTTCAAGAATTGTCATCACCTATTAAAGACAAATTCTTTTGCCACGAGTTCGACAGCCTAGCTCATCTGATGCAGACTGTATTGGCTTATGAAAGCCTATGGCAAGAAACATAGGAGGATCAATTTTTGAGTTATTAAGATCAGAAAGAAGATAATTTTGAAGCATGAGTTCTCGTACTCCAAAATTAGGGGACATGTGTTAACGCCAAAATTTGGTAAGATTCTTAGTGGATTCGATTAAGGTAAGAGGTCAATCAACCAATGAAAATTTATCTATAAAAGACCAAGTTCAATAAGGAATCATGAAGACCACAACATGATAGTTTAAATCTATCTATTAATTAGGTAGGGTTTAATAGCTTTCCTTTTATCTTTTGGAAGTGTTTATATAGTGTCCGATCAGGACTCATGTCCTTCCTTTTATCTTTAGGAAATATGTCTCGTGTCCAATATGGACTAGTATCTACACATGGTTATAAATATGTACTCCCGGGTTTCGTTGTAATATAACTCATGATCAATACAACTACTTTCGGCGCATCACCACCCTCTTTTCTTAGGTTTTTACTTATCACCGGTGGAACTTGGCACCTCACGCAGAACTGCATCAAATTTGATATCTAGTGAAAGGGGAAGTCCAAAGTTGTGCTGGCCCTAACAACGTATCGGCTACAATGATGTTGTTCAAGGCTACATCGTTCTCGACCTCTTGGATTATTCTAGTTTGGTTGATATGTTTGTCTACCTATTTATCATATATCTTAGTTAATCTTAGTCTATGATTCGATTTATCTATATCAGTCAGATCTTTGCTAGGGTTTTGCTGGTATCGACTAACTTGTTTTTGTTGATCTAGATTAGCCAAGATATCAACCACCCTGAAAATTAGTTAAAGATTTGATTGTTTAGACTTTATGCTTCTTTGCATACTTTACGATGCATCATCCCTAGCGGTGCCTAGAATCATAAAAGATAACATGTCTTTGATTATAATAAGGGTTTTATCAGGTTTCAGCCGATGAGTTACGCTGCATCGACTCACAAGGATTACATAGAAATTGGATTTAGCCAATGACAACAATGGTTTTGTTGATTATCTAATCGTTTGGATTTTTTGAGATCAGACCTCTAACCAAAATATGCTTTAACCTTCGGATTAGCACTCATTCTATCATATCACTATTAGCCGATTGGTTTCTATTGGATTATATTATTGTTTTATTACATTATCATTAGCTGATTGACTTTATACCATTCTTTACTGAAGTATCACAATCTACATTGGACATATAATTGATTGATCAAAACCCTATCAACATCGGCTGGTATTAAGATCCGCTAGAATTACTATATCTGCTTGCCAGCCGATCAGTTCTTTGATCTGCTATTTATATATCTTGTCAGTTGTAGGATCAAACTGACTGGTACACCCGCATCTTATTAATTTTAGGACCTGCACTGGAGCTAAGCAGAACTCCTAGGCCTTTGTGTTTTTCGCATCAACACAAGGTTCAACTTTGAACTTGTTCACAAAGATTATATGATTATGCATGAGCTTTGATATTTTCGTTCTTGATGTTATGACTTGATGCGGACATCATTCCGTCGGATATACACAACAAGCCTCCATTGGTCATTCAAGGTCCAATTACAAGAGCTCGCGCACGACAATTGAATTTAGAGGTGAGTTCGTTCCTAAGTTCTTCTTTATATGATTTTGAGAATAGATTGCTACCTAATGATTATATTATGATTAGGAACAATAGAGAGGACAAGGAAATACTTAGAGAAGGACATAGAGTCGTGGAAGGTCATCGAGGACGTTCAAGTCAAGGTGGAGGCTTAAACCAAGTCGACTTCGAGTCTGTTTTGGAGTCCAGGACCAGTCTACATTAAAACGGGAGCCCAGGTTGCATACGTGCTTGGATTGGGGTGTTCTTTATATGGATGGAAGCTAAGAAGATAATCTTTCCAATGCTTCTGGTCCCATGTCCAAATTCATTACGAGTCATCGGGAATTGACCGAACAAGTTGACCTTCAGAATCTGTTCCGGCGCTACGACGCCGTATTTGGGCCTCTGGTCCGTGTATCGTGTTGGACGCCATTAGGGTTGCATCAAGGGGTGCTTGCACGACCCTAAACTCCATATATCAGTAGCCGTTGCTATCTTTAGTTTTTGGGTTTTGCTTAGATTAATCTGTCAAGAACAGTTTCGCCGCTAGATCGGTTTGTAAGACCCCAACTTGTGAGCTTAATCATTCATCTGCAATTTTGGTTGCAATCTTCTTTGTTCTTGTTTGTGTTCTTCGATTTGCAAGTAAGGATTAGCCTTCTTGGCAAGGTCAACCGGGGTACGGCACGGTTGATAACCAGAGGAGACGTGGTGCTGCGATTACGGGGTTCAGGAACGTGCTCGTTCAAGAAGCCGGATCGATTTGTGTTGCGCTCCACAAAAATCGTTGATTATTAGAACAGATTATGAACATCTACTTGTTCGATTAATTCCCGTTGACTCGTAACGAATTTGGACATGGGACCAGAACCATTGGAATGGTTATCTTAGTTTTCCATCCATATAAAGAACACCCCAATCCGAGCACATATGCAACCTGGGCGCCCATTTTAGTGCAGATTGGTCTTGTACTCCGAAACGGACTCGAAGTTGACTTGGTTTAGGCCTCCACCTTGACTTGAACGTCCTCGTTGATCCTCCATTACTCTAAGTCCTTCTCTAAGTGTTTCCTTGTCCTTTCCATTGTTCCTAATCATAATATAATCATTAGGTAGCAATCTATTCTCAAAATCACCTCTAAATTCAATTGTCGTGCGCGAGCTCTTGTGATTGGACCTTGAATGACCAATGGATGATTGTTGTGTATATTCGAACAAATGATGTCCACATCATCCTCCCCCTCTTGAATTGAAGTCGTCCTCGACTCAAGTTTATCTTTTTCTCCCAAGTGGTGCTCTATCCCTCTCATAGTTGGCAATACCGGGGGTATCTCATCTGGAAAAAGGTCCTCGTACTCTTGCATAAGGTTAGTGACAGCAGGAGGTATCGAACTAGCAATATCATCAAGAGAAAACAAAGCTTGTGTGCATATCAAGGAATAACAAATATCATCAGCAGAAATTTCAGCAATATCACATTTTGTTGCAAGCATAACATCACCCTTCAATTTAATTCCCTCGGTCTTAGAACTAGGTGAAGGCTTATCCATTTTAGGTGGAAAAACAGATTTAGCAACTTGCTGATTTTCAGATTCATCAAGTTTCAAACTAGCAGTATGTTCTTTATTAGTTTCTACAATTTCAATAGGGGTTAATGGAACCAAAGTAATTTTCTTTCCTTTATGCACAAAACTGTATCTATTACTTCTACCATGGTGTGTAGCATCATTATCATGTTCCCAAGGACGACCCAAAAAAGTGAACAAGCTTGCATAGAAACCACATCACAATCAACAGAATCAACATAGGAACCAATGAAAAATGAAACTCTGCAAGATCGTGTTACCTTTGCTTTTCCAGAATCATTTAACCACTGAATATGGTATGGATGTGGATGTAGGCGTGTGGTCAAACCAAGCTTCTTGACCAAGTCAGAACCCACCAAATTATTGCAGCTACCTCCATCAATAATCACACGTGCACGACGGTTATTGATGATGAAGAAAATCTAGAACAAATTATGGCGTTGCAACTTTTCAGATTATTGTACCTGCGTACTAAGCACCCGCTGTACAATAATGTTCATGTAGGCCGCTGTGTCCTCACGCCCAAATAATTTGCCATCCTCAGCATCAACACCTTCCTCCTCTTCTTCTTCATCATCTTCAACATCGGAGGTGCTGATATAGCCATCTTTTGTGGCAATGTATGCCCGCTGACTAGGACAATCTTTCTGCACATGGCCAAATCCTTGGCAGCGGTGGCACTGAATGTTTGGAGTGCGTCCCGTCGAAGCGACGGATCAAGCACTCTTAGCGGGTACCTGCGAAGGACTTATACCTGAATCTGCTGGTCGTGGTGGAGGTGGTCTTGGCACTGCAGAAACTCCGGATGCAGCTGGTTGCTTGTTCGCTGGAGGGGGTATCCGGAAAAAGGTGGCCTTGTTCGGCCCCGAAGGTGGCGTCTTGCGTGGACTGTACGTACTTGTCTTCTTCTTGCCCTGCTGATCACGCCCCTGCAATTCCTTCTCTACATGCATAGCAAACTGAAACAACTGGTTGACAGTGTTAAATCTTTTATAATCAACTATGTTATGGATTTCAACCCTCAAACCCGAATAAAAACGACAAATGGCATCCTCGGTTCCCTCCACAATGCTACCGCGCATTAATCCCTTTTGTAGCTCACCATAGTAATCCTGTACAGATTTATCCCCTTGTTCTAAACGCATCAGTTTCTTGCGTAACTCCCTATGATAGGATGGAGGGACAAATCTATCGCGCCTAGCTACTTTAAGTTCTTCCCAAGTAGTAGTTAAAACACCCTCAGCAGCTAACCCAGTCCACCAAATAATAGCAAAGTCTTTAAACTCACTACTGGCTTGTCAAACTCTATGTTGCTCAGGCACAAGATGGGCACTAAATTTTTGCTCTACTGTCATCTCCCAATCAAGGTATTTCTCAACATCATAATAACCCAAAAAGGTTGGTATTTTAAACTTAACCTTAGTATAAGGATCATCGGGCACACGATTATTATTATTATTATTATTATTATTATTATTATTATTATTACCTTGTTGGTGGTGTTGAGCGCCACCCATACGTGTCATGTTGAAGCGAAGACGACGTCGTAACCGTGCTTGTCGTGTAGCTTGTTCATCTACATTTCCATTGGAATCGTACACCGTGTCTTCTGGATATCCACCGGCCTTGCTGCCGTTCACTTCCTCATTGGATGGTTGTCGAGTCTCCAACGCAGCAACCCAATCAGTTAGCGTAGACACCCGCTTGTCCAACCTCTCCATGTGTCTGCCGGGGTCGAGTTTAATCATGGCTTCTTGGACAGCCCTTGTGACTGCCTCCATTATCTCTTTATGAGCATTTCCTACAATAGTTCGTAGTTGCTCTTGACTGACACAATCAGCAAAATCCTTGGGAGTCGTCTCTTCATCATCTCCTACCATTGAAACACCAAAACAACAACCAACAGTGAAGGTTATCCCTAATAATCTACTAAGGTGTAGTGGTGCCTCTCAACAACTCAGCAATATGGAGCACCTTACCAAGCTCTTATAAGGTTCTTACCAGCAAAGCAAAGGATACCTGGAAGGCGTAGTCAGCGATTGCAAGGATCAAGAACCTGTGCTGTCCAGAAGTAATATGTAGAGCTAGGAAGGCCAAATATATGTGAGTGGTACACAATCCAATGACAGATAGTAATGCTGAATAAAAAATCCCAAGTCACTTGCCCTCAGTTGCAGGTCTACTCGTGTCCTAGATAGTCGTGGTACCAATGATGGTGCAAAGGAATATGACACTGGTAAAAAGCTAGGACAGACGGACAGGCAAGCTTCGGTGAGTATCAGCCGAAATAGCAAAACCGCAAGGCTGATAAGCTCAACGGAGCACGTCGTGAGCTCGAGGCACTAGTGGAAATCAACTTTTCTTTTTTATTTTATTTTTCTTTTATTTTTATCTTTTCCAGGAGCACGAAAATAGGCACACCACCAAGTTACAGCTTAATCAGAGTTGATATGTGGCCTATGGAATTTTCTGAAACCACTTTTAAGAAAGTGCAAAAACTCGAGAGCTCAAACAGACAATTCTTTTCTCTTATCCGAAAAGTCAAATTTTGTTTGATTTTGAGTCCGTATGCAAAAGTTATAGCTGTTTGAAGTTTGGGCTTCCGACTAGGTTTTCCAGAGGGGATATAACCTAATCGGTTTTGGCGGTGGAGATGGATATGGTGGCAGCGGAGTTTGGGAAGGTGTTCTGGTGTTGCGTGGTGATCTTGGTAAGTTTTTATGATGGCGGACACGGTTTCTCAAAGGATGATCCCTAACAAACAGGGTGAAGAAGGTGGTGGCTAGGGTTACAAAGGAAAACACACGACTAGACTAAAACACGAACTAAACCAGCAATAAGAACTTAAACTAGGACTCAAACTCAACTCTACGGACTCTGAAAAGGATCATGCAAACCTGATGGAATCAAAAACTAAACTAAACTCTGAAAAGGTCTAGGTTAAGGACACTATCGACTACAATTTTGTTTGGCTTTCCTGTAGACTCTAGGATAACGGCAAAATCAAAACCTAAACTAGGTTAAAGAAACTGAGCGAACCTGACGGTGAACCTAGAGCTCTGATACCACTTGATGTGGACAAGGGTTCCCGATCTTCCGAAAGGTTCTGATAATCAACGATTTGGTGGAGTCGCGACACAAATCGATCCGGCTTCTTGAACGAGCACGTTCCCGAACCCCGCAACCGTAGCACCACGTCTCCTCTTGTTATCAACCGTGCCAAAGCCCAGTTGACCTCGCCAAAAAGGCTAATCCCTGCTTGCGAATTGAAGAACACAAACAAGAACAAAGAAGATTGCAACCAAAATTGCAGATGAATGATTAAGCTCTCAAGTTGGGGTCTTACAAACCGATCTAGCAGCGAAACTGTTCTTGACAGATTAATCCAAGCAAAACCCAAAAACTAAAGATGGCGATGGCTACTGATATATGGAGTTTAGTGTCGTGCAAGAACCCCTTGACGCAACCCTAATGGGCTCGAACACGATACATGGCGCAAAGGCCCAAATACGGCGTCGCAGCGTCGGAACAGATTCTGAACATAAAGTTGTTCGGTTAATTCCCATTGACTCGTAACGAATTTGGACATGGGACTGGAACCATTAGAAAGGTTATCTTCTTGGTTTTCCGTCCATATAAAGAACACCCCAATCCGAGCATGTATGCACCCTGGGCACACATTTTAGTGCAGACTGGTCCTGGACTCCGAAGCGGACTCGAAGTCGACTTGGTTTGGGCCTCCACCTTAACTTGAACGTCCTCGCTGATCCTCCATGACTCTAAGTCCTTCTCTAAGTGTTTCCTTGTCCTTTCCATTGTTCCTAATCATAATATAATCATTAGGTAACAATCTATTCTCAAAATCATATAAAGAAGAACTTACGAACGAGCTTACCTCTAAATTCAATTGTCGTGCGCGAGCTCTTGTGATTGGACCTTGAATGACCAATGGAGGATTGTTGTGTATATCCGAAGGAATGATGTCCACATCACGGCGGCAACCTCGGGTGTGTTGTGGAAGCGGTGATTTAGTGGTGGAGGGGAGGCGCAGAGTATCGGCCGGGGTAGCTCTCGGAGTAGTGGTGCTCGTGGTGGTGGCGGTGGAGCACGGGGACGGTGCTAACGGCACGCAGCCGGAGATCGGCGGTGGGCGGCGGAGCTCGGGCCCGGCGTGGGGAGAGCGGGAGAGGGCGGCACGAGCTCGGGGGAGTTGGGGAAAAGGAGGCACGGAGCTTGGGGGTTCTTTTTATGGGCGCGAGGATACAGGATTTCGATCGTGGAGGGCGGTAACCGATGGCGGAGTTGGAGAGAGAGAAAGGGGCGTGGGAGGCGGCGATGTGGCAGGATTTTGGGGGCGGAAGGAGGAAGTGGAGGATGTTGGCGGCGAGCACGCAGGGTGGATGAGGTGGGCGGGGTGTCGCGCAATCAGCGGCGATGTGGGCGACAGGGTCCAGCCGGTCAACCGGCGGGAAGTGGGAGAAGGATTTGACAGGTGGGGCCACCGATCCCACCTGTTGGCGAGTGAGAGGTGGAGGCCGGCTGAGGGGGGAATCAAAGTGGACTTTGTGAGTTGGGCCGAGGTGAGAGGGAGAGGGAAAAGCCGGCCCGGGAAAGGTGAAGACGGGCCGCCCCGAGAGGAAGAGGACGGTGGGCCACTAGAGGAGAGGAAGGCTTTGGGCCGGAAACGGCCCAATGGGAGAGACGAGAGATCTTATTGATTTTCCATTTTATTCAATTCATTAAATGAACTTCGTGACATTGAAATTACTTCTTGAGCTCCGAAAATTCACGAGAAATTTCAGAGAGTATACTAAGGCACGGAGAATATTACAAAAATAATTCCGGCCATGATTTTTAAAGGAAATTTTTAATTCCCTCATTAATTCACTCGATTAAATTTGTTTTAGTTTTTAACATAATTTCTAGAAAATGCATTATTAAATAAATTTTAATCCCGATAGAAAATCGGGGCGTGGCAAATCTACCCCCTTACAGGAATCTCGTCCCGAGATTCGGGGATGGCTAGAAAGAAAGCTTGGGTATGGGTGGTGTTAGACTGGTCTATTGACTCCTGCGGTTTCTTTCTGACAGACTGGGTGACCAAATCTGCACAACTGACCCGTCAGGCATCAAACAGGGTGTTCTGTTGCTATCCGAAAATTGCACTGACTGGTTCTACTCGATTCTACTCGATCTAACATAGATCTGGATTTTCAGTGCGCTTAGATCTCACTTCCTTGGCTGAGCTATTGATACCGACACACTTAATAATCTGCTTGGATTGAACTTTTAGTGCTAATATCTTTGATACCCTGAGGATTCACCACAAAGACTAGAAATAGGTGGAGCTTTTCAAAAACCTTGCATGACTTTTGTGAACCCACCAGTTCTGAATTGGCTTTAAACTGCCCTAGGTTTGAACCACAAGTATCTCAAGAAACTGCCCGATCTGACTTTTATGTGGGTAGCGGCATTCTGAGTTGCTGCCTCCCTAAGCTGACTGTCGACGCGGTAGCTCGAGGTACCTTAGAATTCAACCTGTTAAATCGACGTTGATGTAACTCTACTAACGGCTTGCAATTGACTCCTTTGCTCACAACCTAATTTGGTTCACTCGGTTGAATTCTCCATGCAAACGGTTACGAGGTAAATCGAAACTCATCTTTGAGACCCGCCTTTTCCGCGTAGTTAAGCTTTCGCCTGGCTGTGACCAGCTAGACTATTATTCAACATAAGAACTAGCAATCCTCTGATTTACAAAGAACCTTGACTTTGAAAACTGGAAACTTCATCGGTCAAATGAAACGAAACAATGACGCTGCACTTCCATTACAGGGCCGCTTGTAACTCAACGCTCAATTGATGACAGGAAGTTCCACACAAGAATGACTCTCGTTCGGCCCTTGAACATACTGACTCTTGATTAACTTTTCAATCAGTTGTAGTTGATTGCCGGAACGGGTTGCTGACATGACTGTTCTTCTTCAAGCCTGGATTCGGTGTCAAGTGCCTGAATGGTTGCATAGTTGGTTTCTCGAAACTACCACAGATCACTTAACAGATAATGGCCGCAAAAGTGCTTTCATAACAACATGGGAACATGTACAACTGCTGAAAACTGCTGTTGAGCTTGCTAGGACTATTCGCTTAATGATCAAACAAGTTCGCTTTCAATCCTTGAGTAAAGATGATTCACCAAGAGGGGTTCTATGTTGTACACTCTGCTATGTTGGCTACACCTTTCTAGACCTGACTCTAGTATCGATTTACTTCAGACGAAGGTGATGGAGCAATTCTCTTGCCAACTTCCAAGAAACTAACCATGATTGCCAAGATGGTAGATATGTCTTCCAAGAAACTTTAAGATGGTTACCGGAACTATAACGGTTGTCTTGAACTACGGAAAACCATTCTTGATCCATCTTTACACCATTAGGGTGCTATTACCACTTACCATTCTCTAACGTCTCCCAAGGTTAGAGAGTTCCAAAATTCCTTAGATAATGTTACTTTTCAAATATTTCCTTCATTTTTCCAACATCTTTGGGTAACACTGATGCTACGCTTGCTCTTGTTATTTTGACCAGGTTGACCTGTCCTTTCATTTCTTACGGGTTGAAGTTTCACCGGAATCGTTGCTCTGCTTATTGACCTTCGAAGGGAGAACAATGATCCTTTAAGCAGCTGAAGTAGGTAGGACCTTCTCGCTCAGGGTGCCGCCATTCTGCGGTTTGCTGCTGGACATCTGGATTGTTGCAACACAAGGTGTGTTGCTAAATTTGATGGCAGTCTTGTGAACTGGTGCTGGAGACACTTGTTGTTGGTACTGCTGGAGGAGTGTACTATCTCTTTGTAGTTGGGGCGAGCTGTTGTTCCCCAGGCATTGTTTGCCCTGTCGGTGCTGGCTCCGTAGGTTTGAAGCAGTTACCAGTGGAAGAATGCGACCTTTGACGGTGCCCTTGACGATAATTCATTGTGGTGGAGGCTTCACATTCAAGTGATAATTGTTATCACTTGTTTTCCTGGTGTTCTTTGGCTGAATCAGGCCACTCGCTATAGGTGCTGAGGCCAGTGGAGGCGTTAGGGTGTTGTAGATAGTGTTGGTGATAGCTTGATGAGGTTGGCACTTTGGCATTGGATAACCTTTGGAGATATGCCCCGGCTTCCCAAGGTTGAAGCAATAGTGGAGAAATTTCACTTGTCTCGGAAATGGGCATTTATTGATGTGATGCCCTAGCTCAAGACAACTGTAACAATTCCCTCTGGGTTGATCGTAATTGTTTAATGTCTTGGGCTTGCACACTGACGACTGGAACAGGGGTGAGGTGGGGACTCATGAACCTTCTTGGCAGTACTTTTGCTACCATTGGTAACCTTAATTGGAGTTGGAGCTGGATGTAGATCAGGAGCGGTGCTATTCTAAGCGTCTACCATAGGTGGATAAACAGGTTGGAGAGATGTCCTTTGGTCTTCCTTGGTCTTGGTTAGAACCAAATTCAGCTGACAGTTCTTAGGCACATGACCTGTCCCCTCACACAAGAAACCTGTGATATTTCTCATAGGGCAGTCATCTGGTGAGTGGATGTCTTCACCACGTAAGAATGTCTGAGTGCATCGGCTTGCTATGTGTCCAACTTCTCTGCAGCTGGTGCATGCCTTCAACTCCCTTTCTTTTTTGCCAAAACTATCAAGGATCGCATCACCATCATCATCATCATCATCATAGAGCATCTCCTCTGGTTCATGACATCCGGGCTTGGGCTGACCATACCATTTGAAGTATTGAGTTAGTTGACGTGCACCACGGAAAGTATATACTCTTAGACGCCTGGGTATCCTTGTTGCATCTTCCGGAGTAAATTCGGTGCCAGTGATGGTCATGCTCTTGCCATCGTCCATCTTCCATAGTATTGTCTTTCTCTTCTTAGGGTTGGATTGTGGTGTACCATAATTCCTTCTAACAAACCGACTTGGAGCTTGGTTTCTTCTTAGGCACTTCATCTCTTCTTTTGTTGGCGTCCTGGCATACACGTTCCAGGGACAATTTGTCGCACAATGACCTTGTTCTTCGCAATCCTCGCAGATAACATTTGCTTCCCTCCGATATGAGAGTGACTAAGGTGCACTTGCATTGGAAAATACTGACTTTGACTTTGGTTCAAGTTCTGAGCTTGCATCAGAGCTTGCATCTCGACCTGCATCTGCTGCTAATGATACTGTCGGTGCATCTGTTGCATCTGGTATAGCTGTTGAATCTACTGCATCCATGTAGCCATCGTCTAGGTCTGATTTATCGCCATTTGTGCTAGAGTTGGATCCCCAAGAGTTGGAAAGCTCATAGGGTTGCTTTGAGTTACTCCCTGAAACTGCTGGTGTCCTGATCCACTGACACTATCCCTGATACTGACCATCTGTTGCAGGGAGAAGAGAGGAACGAAATGAGAGGGGTTGCTCTTTAGATAAGGCCTTAACCCACTTACCTATTGATCTAATGTGAGTAGACTTTTTTTGTTCAAGTTTATTAAGGAAACAACCTAGTATGGTCGCATCCCCGCCACTGATGAAAACCATACCCGTACAGAAGCAAACAACACACATTCTAACAACTAACGATACTACTCTTCTAGGAGGGATAGGTTTTGGTAAACCTCGGGAAACCTTCACTTGACCAACGCAGAACGATGACTTTGAACTGATCTTCTCGCTCCTTCTACATGAAGCTTGGGGCTAGACTTGACTCCCAGGAGCATACGTGAAACCGACGATTTGTCCTATGGGTTCAACAACTAAAAGAGTTGGAGGGGAAAGGAAGGAAATTTGATAAATAGTTTTGCAAAGAAGTGTCAAAGGTGAGAGGAGACAATTTCACAATTAGGGTTTTCAGGAAACTTGTCCTTAGGGTTTGACCATTTGGCTCATCCAACGGTCGAGTTGGCTCCGATACCACTTTTGTCACGCCAAAAAATTTAGCCCAAATTTCCAGACTATTTTGTGTATAAATCACTGTCCAGGAATCAAGCCAGTGTACACAAAACAACAAATTAATGTACAGATCCAAACGCAAATAAAGCGTAATTACTTATAGAAGAGGCACTTAGTCCTCACACCGAAAGAACACAATTGTACTGGAAATAGACGATCCTAGCGGGGCTTCAACTCCACTCCATGGTCAAAACTCAATTGGGGTATTAGCCTTGGTCCTCTAACTTCGTCTTCAGCTCAGAAACACTATATTTCTGAAAAGGGGAATAATAGCAAGACGGAGTACTTAGCAAGGCACACCAATGATGCAAACATGCAAGGGAGACAAAGAGGGGGGTTGTGGGTATTTGCATAAAAGCGGTTGTGAACATTGAAAGTTAGAAAACAGTAAAACAGTTGATTAATTAAGGCACGATTAAATCTTCGCTGAACAACGCTACGCCACGTTGAACAGGCCCATCCATTCCACCTAAACTTAACAAGTTCATTAAGTCAAGTTAATTAGTAAAGTGAGACTAATCACGGTGAAGCCTATCGATCACCCATAACCGCGGGCACGGCTATTTGAATAGTTTCACTCTGGCCAGAGGTACACAACTGTAGACATAAGACACAGTCCATTGTCATGTCATCGTGTCAGGTCAGACACGTCACCATGCCGAGTGATTCTGACAAGACCCTTCGTATAACTCCCGCTAACATGAGCTAGTCAAATTATAACCCAAGTTTAGCAATGGATAGGTAGCAAGTAAATATGGCACAAGCGAGCAGATAGGTAAACCCTATTCCCATGTAATTAGCAAAACATGCAATTTTATTTGCAACCGATTAAACATTTATAAATTAGGTTCAACATGCTCAAGGGGATTGTGTGACTTGCCTTGCTTCTTCAAACAATGTTCCGAACTCTTCCTTGCGAACGCGATCATCCGAAACGGTGGAATCTACACGGTGGCATGCAAAACGAGGAAAAACTCTAATAAAAACCAAGTAAACAGTACATGGAACGTAAACAAAGATGTAGATCTCAATTTTAGATGAATTTTGCAAGTTGAATGGCTCAATTTGGAGTTCCTATGAATTAGTTATGAATTTTAGAAGTTTTGAGCCATTTAAATGGATTTCTGGAATTAAATAAGATTTATTGCGCAATTAATAATTACTTTACAACAGGAAAACAAGGATTATGACATCACCCTTAGGGAGGTGAGGGTTGAGCCACTGACATGCGGGCCCTGCATGTTAGCGAGAGGGAAGTTGCTAGACCACGATGGACCGACACCACAGAAGCACGGGTGTGGGTGCACCACGTGGACGGCCACGTGGTGGCCACAGTGGCACGGCTGGGCGATGTGGCACCATGGTGGCACCGACGCGGGACAGTGCCAAGGCACCACGCGGATGGCCCGGATCACCCAAAGGGGATTGGGTGGCCACGGGACGACCTGGATGGACTTAGCCCATGTCGAGCTGGCCAGGCAGGCGCGGTGGCGGCGTGTGGTACGTGCGGTGGCGGCGAGCAGTCGGTGGACGGCCACGCACACGGGCAGCGGTGCGGGAAGAAAGGGGGAGGGGAAAAATAGGAAGGAGGATTTCCCCACTGGGAGCCGCCGGCCGGTGCGGAGGAAGACGACGGCGACGGCGATGGTTTCCGAGGATGGAGGGGTGGACGAGATGCGGCACAAGGCTGCGACGCCGGCGGAGGAAACGGCGCGACGCGGGGTGGTCGTCGTCGATGGCAATCGTCGACCGAATGCGACGAATGCGGTGGCAACATCGGGTGTGTGGTGGAAGCGGCGGTTTAGTTGCGGAGGGGAGGCGCGGAGTGGCGGCTAGGGTAGCTCTCGGAGCAGTGGAGCTCGTGGTGGTGGCAGAGGAGCGCAGGGACAGCGGTAGCAGCGGCGCCGCGCGGCGGAGCTCGGGCCCAGTGTGGGGAGAGCGGTAGAGGGCACTGTGAGCTCGGGCCCGGCGTGGGGAAAAGGATGTACGGTGCTCGGGGATTCTTTTTATGGACGCGGGAATGCGGGATTACGAACGAGGAGGGCGGTGACCAAAGGTGAAGTTGGACAGGGAGAAAGGAGAGCTGGAGGCGGCAATGTGGCTGGATTTTGGGGCGGCGCGGAAGGAGGGGGTGGAGAACGTGGACGGCGAGCGCGGGGTGGAGGAGGTGGGTGTGGTGGCGCTGCATCGGCGGTGACGTGGGCGACAGGATCCAGGCGGTCAACCGGTTGGAGGTGGGAGAAGGAGCTGACAGGTGGGGACGCCGGTCCCAGCTGTCGGTGAGTGAGAGGAGGCCGGCTGAGGGGGAGGCGAAGTGGACTTTGTGAGCTGGGCTGAGGCGAGAGAGAGAGGGAAAAGCCAGCTCGCGAAACATGAAGAGAGGCCGGCCCGAGAGGAGGAGGATGGTGGGCCGCAGGAGGAGAGGAAGGCTTTGGGCTGGAAACGGCCCGAAGGGAGAGACGAGAGATTTTATTGGTTGTCCATTTTATTTAATTGATTAAATGAATTTTGTGACAATAAAATTACTTCTTGAGCTCCGGAAATTCTTGCGACATTTCAGAGAGTTTATTAAGTCACAGACAATATTAAAAAATATTTCTGGCCATGATTTTTAAAGGAAATTTTCAATTCCCTCATTAATTTACTTTATTAAATTGGTTTTAATTTTTAACATAATTTCTAGAAATTCTTTATTAAATAACTTTTAATCCCGATAGAAAATCGGGGCGTGACAGTTTCTGACTAGCAAATGTTAAAGCTCGCGGGTATGATAGTATCAATTTTTGCTTGCTTAATTTCATATTTTCCTTGTGTTTTGATATTGTAATGACAAGAATTAATCCTGATACATATTTCAAATATTAGTTTGCAACAAATATATCATGTTTGTGCTTTGATGTTCATTTTGTAGGATGGCGCAACTTGGCGCATAATCTGCTATTTTGGTCTCCAACGGCGAACAAATGTCAGCTTTCATGGGGCAAGGCGGACAGAAGAAGTCAACTGAAGCAAGGTCTTTAACAGAATTTAATTTGTAGGATGACGTAGGGTGAAATTGCAAAAGAGCAAACCAAATAAATGGGGATTAAAATCCCTAGAGCTGCTACTGTACATATGAGCATCTTCTTTCTCCCCTTCTATTCTTGCACCTCATCTCCTCCCTTGTCCTTCTCAACAGTACCATATACAACCCCAGTTCTGCTGCACTAGCGAGGGCAAGGCCTAACCTCATCGGTAGCCGCTATCTCCAACAACTCCCCATCAGCTCCCACCAGCAACCTGCTTTGGTTCGCTGTTAAACAAGACTACATCCGCCTGCAGCTCCTCCAAGTATTAAAGAACCCATGATAGTTAATTTCTTATTCATCCTATTTAATTTCTGAGTTTTCCTGTTGTTTATTTCAGAAGTTATTTTTGTTCAATTTTATTTTCTGCCAATTATCGTTTGACCTAGCTTTACGTAAGCACTAGTAGGTAGCCATAGCCACTCGTGTGTACTCCTCGCATGATATAGACCATGAAAAATATGAAATCACTACTCGGTAGCACCCATGCGCTTGCGGGGTGCGTAACACAATCAAGATCACAAACCTCCTCCTAGGAAGCAATCTTTATATTTTTAAATTGCAAGGTGGATTATCGAATCGTTGACCGGCTAATCCCTTCTCGATCATGAGCATGTCAAATGTAAGATTTCGCTTTTTAAGACTTATTAGAGCTAGATCTTTCATCCTTATGGACCCTCGAATTCTCAGCCTTGGATTTGTTGGAACTAGATGGTTTATTGTTTTTAACCTTATTATCTTCGGTCCTGTCAATCTTGAGCCTAATCATCTCGAGCTAAATATCCCTTCCAATGTTTTTTTTTCTTTTGTGGATTCATCTCGAGCCTAATCATTCTTGTTGTGTAAGTCTATTACTAAAAAACGCAGTACATGACCAATTTCCATCATAAAATTAGTTAAGCTATTTGTAGCACCATACAAGTTCCTGGCGGGAGTTAATTTGCACAACCCAAAAACGTGGAGAAGCACTGGGAATCAGTGGACATAATGTGCTCCAGAATTAGAGGCCACCCACCATTTCCGAGACCGAGGCAAATGCTATAAGTGTCCCTCCCACCTTGAGCATCTCACCACCCTTACCTTGCTCTCCTGTGCCGCTGCACATATATATAGCTCCCACCACCGCGAGTAATCTAACAGAATAAATCATGGGACCAGCCCACGGCCACCTCGTCCTCCTCCTCGCCGCGGTGGCGTTGCTGTCCGCTGGCTTCCTCCCGCACGCTGTGGCGAAGAAGGGCGGCTCTGTGCCCCCGGCGGTGGCTGACATCTGCTCTCGCACGCCGTTCCCGGACACGTGCAAGAGCACCGCCGGGCGGCACGCGTCCAAGTACCCGGTGATCGACGCCGTGGCTGTGCTCAACATGCAGGTCGACGCGTTCTCCAAGCGCACGGCACAGGCGAGGAAGCGCGTGACCACGGTGTCCCGCGGCGCACAGCCGCAGCAGACGCAGGCGCTGAGCTTCTGCGACACCATGTATATGAACACCCAGGACACCATTGGCGCCGCACAGCGGGCGATCACCTTCAAAGACAAGGCTACGGCGAATATCATGCTGCAGCTCGCTGTGCAGGACTTTGAGTCGTGCGATCGGCCGTTCAAGCAGTCTGGGATCATGAACCCCATGGAGAAGATCGACGTAGAGCTCAACCAGATGGCACAAAACTGCATGACACTGGCCAGCATGATCTGAGAGTCATGAAGGAATGAATCGATGAGCATATGAGACGTCACGTCATTCGATCAGGATGTCCATGGATTTGTGCAAGACCTGGGTTTGGTTTTTCCTTCTTTTACAGAAATTCACTTACTAATTTTCTGTTTTTTTTTCTTGACAGTGTCTAAATTTTTTTAATTATCTCGACCCGACCTGCGTTTGTTGAGTAGGTCTTTTAACGTGGAAGAAGAGGGCCTTTTACGTTTATCATTTTGTACTGAGTTCACTAATTTGTTCCATTTGAATGATTGATGTTCTGTGTTAATGTTTGTTGTTTCTAGTGTCGAATAGTTAATTATTAGGGGTTCCTCCCCCTGTTGCTGCAGTGCAGTGTGAGCATATAAAGTTGTAACCATACACGTATACCGAGCTCGTTTGCAATTCATTAAAATATTATACTTGTTGGTATTTACAACTTTCGGTCTGTGAAATGTGCGTTAATATTATTGGCTCGAAGACCGTTGACTTTAAAGAGTACTACCTAGTTTAACATTTTTCCTATTCAAACTTTATTAAATTGACTAAATTTAAAGAAAACATTAACAATATCTAAAATATCAAATTAGTTTCATTTAATCTAACATTAAATATATGTTCATAATATATTTGATTTGGGTGAAAATTCTAATATGTTTTACTATAAACTTAGGCAGCGTTCTTTCCTCCCCTTTCCCAACTCCTCTCCCTCGTTTTCCACGCGCACACTTTTCAAACTACTAAACGGTGTGTATTTTGCAAAAAGTTTCTATACAAAAGTTGCTTAAAAAAATCAAATTAATCCATTTTAAAAAAATAGCAAAAACTTAATTAATCACGCGCTAATGGATTGCTCCGTTTTCCGCAAACACTGCGCATGTTCCGAACCTCTTCATGCGAACGCTGCCTTAGTCAAATTTAGAGAAATTTGACTAGAAAAAAATGAAACGACTTATAATATGAAAACAGTGGGAGTACATGTTATCTAATTATTTTACATGCATGTCAATTATCTGACGGTAACCATGAGATGCTTATATATACACCTACTGACCTACAATACAAACATATGCATGCATCATGTCACATCATCATTTTCACGTTAGGATTTATAAATTATTTCTAGAATTTATATTAAACGTTCATTATTTTACAAGTGAAGTTAAATGTGGGAAGTAAAATTTCCTATATAATACATGGTTGGATTTAATTTTTATTAAATTCTCCATAGTTAATTCTACTCTCTGGAATTTTCTCGTATTTTTCAGAGCTGAATTTCTAATTTTAATCATACAAAGAATATTATTTCAGTAATTATTTACATAATAAATTATTTATTAAATGATTTGAGTATAATTATTTTAAATACTTTCAATGTCCAAGCATTTCAAGATTTTTCTTGGAATTATTAGAGCATTGGAAGTATTTCTAAAAATTCAAGGATCATTTCACTGATTAATTTATTTGGAGAACTAACTAAAAATCCCCTTTTCCATTTTGAGCCAAAACTGGGAAAGTCCATTTCCTTTCCTCGGCCCATTCTCTCTCTTTCCCGTCTCCTTCTATCCCCGGAAAAGTCTATTTGGTATCCCCCACTGATTTCTTTTCTTTTGGCCCAACCATCGAGAAAAGTCAGCTTTACCTCCCTGCGCTACAGTATCATCTTCAACCTCCAGATTGAGTCGGCTGAGCCCGTGCACACTGTAGCAGCGCCAACCCTCCAGCAAATATGGTCTCCCTGTTGCTCTTGTTCCAAAATTAGTTGCGGGGACGAAATCCCCTCGATCTCCTCTACGTTTCCCCAAAAATCCCGAAGCAAATCTCCGCGATTCAAAGTCGTTTCCATCCCGGCAAACTGGGATAACCCCAAAAAATCCATCGCCAAATCCTCTCGTTTTGGACTCGGATTCTTCCTCCCGACGCCTATAAATAGCATGCCCATGGTCTCCTCTCTTGTTTCCACCCCTTGCCCTAGCTTGCCATTGCCCGAAACCCCTATCCCCGCGAGCTCCTTCTCTCTCCACCACCGACCGCCACTGCGGCTGCCTTTTTCCGCCGCCTCGGCAGCCCGACGTCGTCGCCACCTCTACCTCGCCACCGGTCATCATCCGTCGTCGTGCTGCCCCTCAGTGAGCTTCCCATGTCGTGCTCTTCCTCCTGGTGCCCTCAGTTTGCACCGATGTGCTATGGTTTGTCATCGTTACCCTCGATTCCTGTGCTGCTACCAAGCGATCCCACGTGGCGTGTCCACGTCAGCGCCGATAGTCGCCACGTCATCACCATGTCAGCATCTACCCCGCATAGCTACGTGTCGTTTATCTCTAAACCCTAGATCAGATCAATCCAAGCCATCCATCTTGGTCTACTCAGACCAGTTCAATCTCAGCCGTCCAAAATCATTACAAATCCTTTTCTCCTTTCTTTTCAATGACATATTGGTCCTTTTTGCTATATGTCATCTACCAATGTTTTATTCAATTTTTTTTCCGAAGGATGTTTTAATCTTTTCTCTCAGTTATAAATTATGTGTAAATTATTTTTTTTCCGAAGGATGTTTTAATCTTTCTTTAATAGGTTTAATTGGATTAAATCTTGTAAAAATCATAACTAATTCATATGAAGTCGGAATGAGGCCGTTCAAGTCTCAAAATTCATCTAAAATCCTGATCTACATGTTTGTTTACTTTTTATGTACGGCTTATTTGGAGTTTCTTAGTTTTTTCCTCGTTTTGCGTGTTAGCTTATCGTTTCAGTCGTTTCAGAGGTTCGTGTGAGCATCGGAAGTATTCCAGAGGACTAATTGAAGACTGATTACTGCTAGGCAAGTCACACTGATCCTAAACACAATCCTTTGAGCATGTTGATCCTACATTTAAATTCTCTATTTGATGTCACCATGGCTACTATGGATACAACCATTGTTGACATCATGGATCAACAAGAAGACATCAATATCAAGTCTTCCAGGTGGGGGAAACCAATTCAGCTACCTGCAGCAACATTGACTTCAAACAGCCACCAAATCAGCATACGAGCTCTGTTTTTGGCCCGTGAGTACTTGATGGAAAACTCTCGGAGTCCCCTTTCCAATGGATCCATTCTGATCACGAAACTCCATCTTAGTTGGTCGTAATTGAAGAAACAAGTTGTTGCATCACCTATAATGGGCCTATTGGCTTGTAACTTTGTTTGGGACCCTGGCCCATGTGAGGCCCATGTGGTGTGCGCCCAAAACAGGTGGAGCACGACCCTAGGGCTCCCTTGGTCATCCTCCCTCCCCTTTAAATAGCTAGGTACCCATTTAGGGTTTCTCGGGTTTTGTTAGATTAAAGTTTAGCCATTGCTACTTGCTTGCAGCGCGCGTGTCGGCTAGACCGCCTGTCTGCTTGTTCTTCGGAACCCCAACCTATTGTGTATTCAATTCCTATTTGCAATTTCAGATTGCTTTTATGTTATTTTTGTGTTGCATCATCGTGTCGCGTTGCTGGTCTTAGCATCAAGTCCATTTAGAGTTTCGAGTTCAGGTCAGGTCTAGTACCACTATCGCCACCGCCGTCGTATCTTCGTTGTCATCGGGATCTTCGAAAACGAAATTATGTCGCTGCTATGGTTCCATTTTTCTCCTTTCAGGCATTTTCTGTCAGTTGGTTTTGGAGTTATGTCTAGGGTTTTTGTCATGTGCTTGTGCCTTGTCCGATGTACGTGTTGTTGTCGTGAGAAAGATGTCCGTGAGAAAGATGGAAAGAGGAGATTAGATTAGATTGGTTTTTGTTTGGTTCGGGGAAGAAATAGTAGATTGGATCAGTTTCTTATTTTTTAGACACCTAATCCGAACCTTCATGTTTCCCCTCCACCTTCCCAACGCACGGCTTCCGCTCCACCTCCCCACGTACGGTTGTTTCCTCTCCCATACCGTGAGTTGCTACACCTTGTAAAAATTATTTTGGTGTCAGACTTGAGATCTGTTTTCAAAAATAGAACCTACATGACGAGAGCATACCATTTTTTGTATAATTTTGATTTTATGGTTTGCACTTTTACATTTGAGTCCTTGTAATTTTATTATTTACATTTGAGTCCCTGTAATTTTACATCTAGGTCCTTAAGTTGGTTTTTGCTGAAAAATATTAAAAAAGGGAAAAAGGGTAGAAAGTTGTAAAAGAATAAGAAAAAAAGCCGCACCAAAAAAAGGAAAAGAGACAAGAAAAAGAAAGAAAAAAAAGAAGGAAAAGAGAAAATCAATTATTATCTTTTGAGATTCCTTTCGTATATCAGAGTTGTGCTTGAGTTGTTCTTGTGCTATCTTGTGGTATCGTTTGTGTCCAGGCTCACGTCTGTAGTACGTTCTAGCCTAGGATCAGCACAATACTGACTTTGAACAATTATTCAACTTTGCATTCTTTGTTTTGAGCATTTGCTACTCCTTTGCTACATATTTAAGCCTATCCAGAGCTCCACAGGTTTGATTGCAACCGTACAACAAGTGTTTGCCAAGACATTGATTCATCCAACCTCCATTGATGTGCTTGGTTGAGTCGGTGTATGTCACCATTCCGCTTGCATTGGTAAGAACTTGTAAGAGCTCGGTTAAAAGCTTCAGTGTGTGATATTTGAGCTGCCACTGCCCTAGTAGTTGATAGGAGCATGCATATTCTTGTGTATGTTTCTTGTTTTTAGCTAACCATGGCAGAATTAAGCAAGGGAATATGAGGTAGGGATGCTCAACATTAACATCTTCGTCGGGACATGAGTAGTGATCAAGATGACCATTATGAGGTAAGTGATGTTGTTTTAACTAAGATCAAATCTGCACTACCATATTTTGAAGAAAATTCCGATCCTCATGCTTACATTAAATGGGAGCTAGCGGTTGATAGAGAATTTAAAAAACATGACTTGTCTGAGAAACATATGATTATGTGTGCATCTAGTGTTCTAATTAAAAATGCTTCTGATGGTTGGAAATATCTTTGTAGGCATAACAAAATACCTCAATCTTGGAAAGACATGAAACTATGTTTGAGAGATATTTATGTTCCCATGTATTATGCTGATATTCTTTTCAACAAACTGCAATGTTTAAAGCAAGATACTAAAACTGTTAATTCATACTATCATGATATGCATGCTTGTTTATTACGTTGTGGTTTAGATGAATGCGAAGAAGCAACGGAATTGAGGTTTTTATGTGGGCTTAGTAGTGAAATTCAAGGCATGCTTCCGTGTCAAGGTTATAGCTCTTTTGCTCATTTGTTACAACTTGCTTGCAATGCGGAAAAACAATTTGAGGATGTAAAGAAGCATCAAGTTGTACACGTGCCTCCTGTTGCTAATAATTTGTAAGAAGTAAACAATTTTCAAAAGGAGGAGAATGATGTTCTTGAGAAGAAAGAGGAGAACCATGAAGCACCTGCGATGTCTGAAGAAAGTTCGCAAGGTAAATTAAATGGTGATGAAGTATGTGAAGGTGAGTATTCTCAAGCTGGGCTACATGTGTCCACTTTTCATGCTATATTAGAGCAACCATTAGTGGAACCAATTACTGAAATTCCTTTGTCACAAGTTGATTTGTTTGTTGTTCCTTGTGACAAAAAAGAGTTGTGTGATAATCCTTCACTTATATCCATGCCACAACTAGGAAATGAACATGCTATTTCTAGTGTTAGTTCTTTATGTGCTGATTTTAAGCATGTTATTCCCATTGCTAATGAAGTAGAGGAACATGAATTGATATCTTCTTTAAATACTTTGGGCTATATTCAGTTTGATAAATTTTGTGAGCTCGACAATTTGAAAGAAAAATTATTTGTTAAGTCTGATTTGAGATGTCCAATTAATGCTATCTTTCATATCTTTGGAGGATATACTTACAGAGGAATATATTTGGTGCATAGAGTTTATATATGTTCAGATTTGAAACCACCTGTAGTTATAGTTATGCAACGCAACAGCAGGCTAGAGAGTACTGTAACTGAAAGGACCTTGATGTTGCCTAGAGGGGGGTGAATAGGCATTCCTAAAAATTATCACAACTTCATAGAATATTAGAATGATGAGAACTTTCGGTTCAAATCGGAACTTCCGGTATAGGATTGGAAGTTCCGATCTCAACCAAAAAGTTCGGTGGATAACGAAATAAATCACTAACTATGAACTTGTAGCTTGAATAAACAAAATGTATATGAATCAAAAGGTGATAAACAAGGTATCTAAGCAAGATATAATGTCACAAACTATATCAAGAAAGCATACAAGTAGATCGGGTTAAAACAAGCTCAAGCACAATACGAGAGATGGCAAGAACGAGCAAACCAAGAAAGGAGACACGTTGATTTGTTCCCGAAGTTCGGATCCACGGATCCTACGTCTCCGTTGAGGGGCCACAAAGGCCGGGTCTATTTCAACCCTTTCCTCACGAGGTTGCACAAATGCACTCCTCGGTTTCACTCTTGATTTCTTCCCTTGCGGAGGCGAAATCGAAGCCTTGACAAACTTTCCGTGGCACACCACAACCTTGGGCGCTCACTGGCGACGCCTAGCCGTTTAGGAGACCTTAGTCCCCAAGAGTAACAAACACAAATGAACATTTGCTTGCTATGAACTCGAGTGCTCAAAGTATAGAGTGATGCTCACTAGCTCTCAACTTCTCAATCTCTCAATCCAAGTCTCTTCCCTTCTCAAATCCCTCTCACAAAGAGGCACCACAAAGGTAGGGGGATGAGGGAGGCTATTTGGCTGTGGATGTGTCTAATAATGCCCAAGAACAGCAGCCACTCAAAGGAGGGGTAGAGGAGTTTATATACCCGAGCCTCTAAAAACTAGCCGTTGGAGGCCAAGACTGCGATTTTCGGAATTTCCGAAATGCATTTGCGGATAAGTCTGAAAATTTACAGAGAGCAATCTCAGCTTCGCAGCCATTTTCGGAATTTTCGAAAATTTTTCGGACATTCCGAAATATTTTCGGACTTTCCGAAATATTTTCGGACTTTCCGAGAATTTTTCGGAATTTGCGAAAATCACATAGTAAAACGACCGTAACTTTTCGCTCGGGGGTCCGTTTTTGATGATCTTGGACTCTATGGAAAGCTCACTCAGAAGGCTACCCAACTCAACCAAAATAAAGGTTTAAAACCACTCAATGGATAGATTAAAGCTTGGATTTCTCTCAAGGTAGTACTAGGATGGGTCACTTTGAGCACCGAGACATACACAAACATATCGACATTGCATCCCTCTTAATAGTACGACATTCCTATATTCAAAAGTAAATAGGAAGAGAATTATACCAATAGGAATGCCTTGTTTCCATCTTTCTTTCTTTGTCTTTAAGGAACGCCAACGTCAACACCGTTTCACCATATATTCTTCAAATGATTGATGTGGTTACTTGTAGCTTCAAATGGTCTCGCATGGTCCATCATGACAAAGCCAACACTCGCCCTTCACCACCGGATTTGGTTCTTCGGTGCCAAGCCCCTTGCTTGCCCTTTCACCACCGCATGGTCCATCGCGACTGAGCATCGTTTGCCCTTCACCGTCTTACCATAGTAGCCACTTCATATCTCACATCTTCAATGTCTCCACTTAGTCATCCTTGGTATCTTTAGGTGTAATGATATCACTTGAGCATCAACACCTTTGCAATCCTTGGGACCTATTTCTCTCATTCAACTCAATGAAATTATTGGTCCCAATGATCCGGTTGTCAACCTCCACATGGTGACCAACCGATCGCATATATAAAACGATATGAATAAGTGATGAGTATTAATCAACACCACAAGTGTCATATACTCAAATATGTGCTCAAATGTAAAGATCCCAATTGAATGAAAGTGAATAACTTGGATCAAGTACATGCATAACTAAGGTATAGGATTTGCTCCCCCTAAATGTATGCATACAAAATATTTTGTCTGAAGCAAAAGTATGCATAACTAGAGATAAAACATTGGGAGCTTAACTTATATAAGAATAGAAGGTATTGATCATATATGTAGACATTAAGATAGAAGCATACCTTCATAATCTCCATGTTCTCAATATGAAGAGGCATACAAAATATTTTGTGTGAAGCAAAAGTATGCATAACTTCATAATCTCCATGTTCTCAATATGAAGAGACTAAACAAGATACGGCTCAAACAAAACATTAGTCTTAAATACATATATCAATCACATGAAAATATTATATATGAATGTATCAATATGTGCATTGATAGAAAGAGTGATACATATAGCTTGATCTCCATACATTTCATCCTTGTGATTTAGGTTCACCATTAAAGAACGTTTCTATCTCAACTCATGTGAAGTCCGGGAATCACCTCTTCACAAATTTCACTTTCATATCCACATGAGACTAGGAAAAGAAATGCTTATAAATCATTAGCATCATATAATTGGATTTATCATTAATCACCAAAACCAAATTAATGGCACTTGAACTTTCAGTAACGACTAATCATGTTATCTCGAGTCTGCCTTGTTTTGATTTTGTGAAATAGGTTATTTTAAATGGACTACGTGAAGAGCACCGTATGGAAAAACAGAGGACGGTTTTCCATGAAGAAGGGGAGGATGATGTGATCATGGCTACTATGGATACAACCATTGTTCACATCATGGATCAACAAGAAGACATCAAGATCAAGTCATCCAAGTGCTGGAATCGAATGCGGCCACCTGCAGCAACGTTGACTTCAAACGGGCGCCAAATCTGCATACGAGCTCCGTTTTCAGCCCGTGAGTACTTGATGGAAAGCTCTCGGAGTCCTGTTTCCAATGGATCCAGTCCCGTCACCAATTCCATCTTAGTTGGCTGCAATTGAAGAAAGCCACTTGCAGGAACGTTGACTTCAACCGCCGCCAAATCTGCATACGACCTCCGTTGTCAGCCCGTGAGTACTTCATGGAAAGCTCTCGGAGTCCTCTTTCCAATGGATCCAGTCTCATCAGCAAACTCCATCTCAGTCGGCCGCAATTGAAGAAACAAAGTGCTGCATCACCTATAATGGGACTATGGGCTTGTAACTTCATTTGGGACCCTAGCCCATGTGGGGCCCATGTGTGGTGCGCCCTAAATAGGTGGAGCATGACCCTAGAGCTCCCTTGGTCATCCTCCCACCCCTTTAAATAGATAGGTACCCCTTCAGGGTTTCTCGGGTTTTGTTAGATTAAAGTTTAGCCATTGCTACTTGCTGGCAGCGCACGTGTCGCCTAGACCGTCCGTCTTCTTGTTCTTCGGAACCCCAACCTATTGTGTATTCACTTCCTATTTGCAATTTTGGATTGCTTTTATCTTGTTCTTGCTTGTTTCTTCGATTTGCTTGCAGGAATAAGGTTGACCGGCACCGGTAAGATCAACAACCCACGGTGTGCTGTATCGATTGCTAAGGTGCAACACAACGTCTCGTACAGTTGTAGTCGGATCGTCAACGTGTCTCCCAAATCGTAGTTATCTCAACTCACCGAAAGATCGAGCCAATCATAGCTTTTATCGCATCGAGTGGAGCTCAGGGTTTATCACTATTTATCTCAAATGTGTATTTATTTTCGAATGTTATTGGGTGGTGTTAACCTATTCCTTTGTTATGGCTAATTTGCATTGATTACCCTATTCCTTGATATCTTGGGTTATAAATTTGACTAGTGGACTTTATATATTGGTTCAACTAGATATTAGAAATAATTGCTTAACCATGCTTAGAAATTTTAGTATCATTTCCTATGGGATAATTAATGTTTCACTTATATTTTAATGATGGCTATTTAATGGTAGCTCACGATGGTCAATCATGATAGATAAATTAATTAACTTCCCAACTAAAACTTGATTAATGGTGGGTTGTTAGCACATGGTTGAAGATGAGATTTGGATAGTTGTGCTCATGACAATTAAGGACCGGTTCGCGAGCTACTATTGTGAAATATTAACCATACCAACCACAAGCCAGCGTGGGCAACGGCATTACCTTTTGTATAGCGTGGTTCATTGCGGGGCACCAGACTGTGAAGTGGTGGAGATAAACCCACAGGGGTCGCTGGGGAGACCATACCTTGGCTAAAAGGAGGTGACTGTGATCCGGGAAGGGTGCACTGTGGTGAATTGTGTTATGCGGAGGGTACTGCCATAGCTCCTTTCCAAGGTACCGTGGTGGTATTGAGGCACATGGCAACATGTTATTAGGCTGTGTCTTCTGGGTACAGTGGTACATCTTTGGCCAAAGTAAAACTATTCGAATAGCCGCGCCCGCGGTTATTATGCGGGTCAAAAAAATTTTTTCGTTATTAGTCCTATGTTATTCATTAATAATAATAATTGGTAATGATAATTTGTTAGCCCCGGTTATGGAATTTAAATCTGTGCAGTTGGGATTGGTTGTTCAGAGATGGTTGAGCTTGTGCAACATTGGTGTGTTATTCGGTGATTGGTTAATTTTGGTAATTAATTACTCTACTGTTTTACTACTCCTAAATGTTTTGCTAAATGATGCTTTTGTAAATGAACCCTATTATTGCCATCCTTTGGTATCCTTGTGCACTTGCATATTTGCTGTGTGGCTTGCGGAGTATTCCATGTACTCACCTTTGCAATAATTAATCAAATCTCAGTTGAAGAAAGTTCCGAAGAAGAAGACGTTTGTATTATACACCAGTTGAGCTGCCTGTGGGAGTGGAGCTAGTGGAGCTGGAGCTATCGCTAGATCGTTTATCCGCTGCTGTTTTCTTTTCTTTTGCTAAGTATGTAATATTATTGTTATGGTGGATTTGTATATTGAATTATCGATTTGTGTACCTTGGCTGTTTTCTGGACAAGGATTGTATGTACAAATTAGCTCGGAAATTACTAGTGAATATTCGGACGTGACACATCAGCTCAGTGAACAAACTATACTCGTACATTTAGGCCATATTCAGAATTATGGTTTTGATGTAAATTTTTTAAGCCCATATGGTTTCGCTCAATTATCGAGTTTATTAGAAAAACTTCTCTAACTGCGAAATTGGAAATTTCACAATCTACAACATTCAACTATCAAAACTAAACAAATACCCACCCAAGAGAAATGCATCGTGTTTTTTAATTGAACATATAACTACTTTTTACATCTTTTACTAACAAATGTCATACAAATAAAAATTGTACTATTTGGGTTTCAAAATCATAAAAACCTCACAATTTGTCACCTTTTATGTTGCATCATACCACTCCAAAACCAGTTGAGTAACCACGATATAAAATGATTTTTTCAGGTATTGGGCACTTAAAAACACGTGCATTTCGCTAATACAAAATTGCTTAAGGCCCCAAGGGCACGCGACAGGCCATACCTTTATATTGGGCTGAAAATGCTTCATGGGCCTCAGCCCAAAAGAAATGAAACAGTCCTCCGATACCCTTAAAAACATCCACTAAAGTAGTCTTCTTCTTCCTCACCACCCCATCTTCTCAAAATTCCACTTTCATGCTCCTATTCACAGCCGACGCCGTCAAAGCTAGGCTTTTGAGTCCACACAGTTTTAGCCACCGAAACTTCTCGCCCTCGACCGGAATCAAATGCAGATAACTCCATTGCCACCTTCCCCACCTTTTCCCCAAAAAAAACTTCCAAAATCATCCATTCCCGCATCCAAGATCATGATCGGAGAGAGAAACAACACGTTCGATCAATGGGTGGTCTCCGATGTGAAGGAATCCACACTGATGCAATTGGTGAAAGATGGTGTGCTTCCGGCAAAGGAAATCATTGGATGACGCCCTTCCTATGACGAAAAATTCCCGACGCCCAACAGCGGTAAAGTCATGATATTCACCCATTTTTTTACTTTTGTTTCGCTCTTCCAACCTCGAACTTCTTCCGTGGTCTTCTTGAGTTCTATGGGATTCAATTGTACCACTTTAACCCAAAATCCATTATGCATATTGCTAATTTCATCCATCTCTACGAAGCTTTTCTGAGGATTCTTCCGCACTTTGTTCTATTCCGCCACTTCTTCTACCTTAAACCCCAACCAGACAAAAACAATCCTTGGGTAGTTGGGGGATCTGGTTTCCAAATGTGTGGAACTCTATGCCAAAAATATCTATCCCTTCCTTTCAAGACTTCCAGCAAAGGATGACATTCAAAGTGGTTCTATATCCCCAATCCGGCTCCTATCTACCAAGATCACTGGAAATGTCTCCCCATCGGTGATGAACTCGCCCAAGCCAACCTCATGCTCAATTGTTTAATGTAAATCAAGAAGCGGGGCCTCCAAGGAGAATAAGTCAGGCATTTCATCAAGTGTTGACTGGCTCTATTCAAAGAGAGATCCCAGCAAGCATATGAATATGAAGGCCAAGTTGATCCAACCTGTGAAGATCCCAATTTTCTGGACTTCAAGATCATGTGCAATCGTATGTACAAAACTTTCTCCTCTGGCATTGTAGTGGATTATAGCCACAAACTACCTATGGCACCATACAACCTACATCGTCCTCCTCCTGCAGTAAGTACATTTTTGCAACACTTTGTACTTAAAATACTTCTAGTCTGATACTTTAATGACTATGTTCAATATCTGCTTGTACAACAGAACTTTGCATTGTCTTCTAAATCCCCTCTTTCGCTTCCCCACAAGCCGGCTGCTGGCAAAACTCAACCTTCAGGGGGTCCTACTATTAATCTAGCGGCAAAAAACAACCGAGTGGCTAAGGACGAGAGCACAGACCAGAAACAGAAACACAGAAAGCTTATATACAACGCTTCTGACGAAGAAATATCTCACTCAAAGACACCTCTCACTCAATCTATGCCCAAAATCGGTAAATCATCAAGTTAAGAAATATCTCTTAGTGAATTTTAATTTTGTTCACTCCAGACTTTCAGGTTCATTTGAGTTGCTATATTATGCATGAATGCAGGAAACCTCAAGGTATCGATCCTAAAGGTCCAAGGTACCGAACAAACTTCCAAGGAAAAATCTGATGTAGGCAACAAATCTTCCGAACCGGAGGCCCCGACTGTAAACCAGTCGGGAACAGCTGAACCAGCTTCAAAACAAGAAACCCCGGCTAGTAACTAGTCGGGTGAAGAAGAACAAGCTATAGGTCACCATGACCCATCATCCGATGATCAATCTAAAGTAAATGAAGAACAGCCAGCCGGTTGTCACACCTAGAAATTTAGCCAAATTCCCAGTCTATTTTGTGAATAAATCCCTGTCCAGGAATAAGCCAGGGTAAAAAAAGATAAGTAAATATACAGATCCAACCATAAATAAAGCGTAAATACTTACAGAAGAGACCCTTAGTCCTCACATCGAAAAAAACGCAGTAGCAGCGAAAAAAGACGACGATCCTAGTGGGGCTTCAGCTCCACTCCACAGGCAAAACTCAACTGGGGTAAAAGCCTTGGTGCTCTTGCTTCGTCTTCAGCTCCGAAGCAATACACTTCTGGCAAGGGGGAATAATAGTAAGACTGAGTACAACCACCGTACTCAGCAAGCCACACCAATGATGCATTCGTGCAAAGGGAGACAAGGAGGGTTGGTGACTACTTCCATAAAGGCGGATGTAAACTTTCATAGTTGAAAATTACTAAAATAGTTGATTAATTAAGGTAATATTAAATCTCCACTGAACAACGCTACACCACGTTGAATAGGTCCAACCATTCCACCTGAACTAAACCAGTTTATTAAGTCATGTTAACTAATAAAGCGGGACTAATCATGGTGAGTCTGGTTGATCGCCCCTAACCGTGGGCACGGCTATTCGAATAGTTTTACTCTCGGCAGAGGTGCGCAACTGTACCCACCAAGACACGATTCCACACATGTCCCATGCTCCGAAGTACCACCATGGTACTGCCAAGGGGGAAATCGTGACAAGACCCTTCGCATAACTCACCCTAACCAAGCGCAACACACCTCAGGTTTCGCCCCCACCTTTTAGACAAGGTAGGCAACTCCCCCTAGTGCCTAGGGGAATCCGAAAGGGTAAACACCCACCGACCCAACTCCATCACACACACCCTAGCCTGGATGCGTCAGCTAGGGAAAAGCTATACCATGGGTGTTTACACGCATGGTAAAATATGATGCATTCGCTTGCTTGTGGTAAGCGCTGTTAGTCTTCTAGGGTTTCCCGAGAACCGGTCTTTAATTGCCATGGGTGTGACTAGCAAAACCATACACCCACCACCCACCATTAAGTCAAATTTTAGTTCGATATTTATGACCAACAAACATGGCCAGATGGCCCGAGCACGCAGCTCATCAAGATACTACATGTATATAGTGTGATTATCCCTTATTGTGAGCTAGTGGTATTATGCACGGCTAAACATAACATAATTCTAGCCAGATTAACCTAAGCGACACAACCTAGTCACATTATAACCCAAGATCGACAAAGGATGGATAACAAGTAAACATGGCACAAGCGAGAAGATAGGTAATTCTATAATCCCATGTGATTACCAAAACATGTAATTTTATTTGCAAATAGTAAAACATTTGTAAATCAGGTTCAACATGCTCAAGGGGAAATTGTGACCTACCTTTCTTCTTTAATCAATCCCCTGAACTCTTCTTTGTGAATGCGACCTTCCAAAACGATGGAAACTACACGCTGGCACGCAAAACGAGGAAAAACTCTAATAAAAACCAAGTAAACATTACATGGAAAGTAAACAAACATGTAGAGCTCAATTTTAGATAAATTTTGCAAGTTGAATGGCTCAATTTAGAGTTCGTATGAATTATTTATGAATTTCAGAAGCTTTGAGCCATTTAAAAGGATTTTCTGGAATTAATTGTGATTTATTGCGCAATTAATGCAATTTATGATGTCAGCCGAGGGGATAGGTAGCGCCGGCAAGTGGGCCCCACCTGTCGGCGACTCAAAGGGGTCGGGTGTACGGTGAACCGAGTCCACAGCGCACCGGCCGTGGGTGCACCATGTGGCGCACACGTGGTGGCCACGGTGGACCGGTAGGGCGAGGTGGCGCCGTTGTGGTGCCACGGTAGCACCCACACGGGGCGGCACCAAGGCGACCACGCGGGTGGCCACGTGGACGGTCGAGATCGGTCGGGACAGATCTGGCAGCTGGGGCGACCGGGTGGCGTAGCAGATTGGGCGTGGCTGCGGTGGCGCGCGAGGTGGTGCCGCACGACACGGGCGGTGGCAAAGTGGGAGGTGGCGGCGTAGGAGGCGGTGATGGACGACGCAGGGACAAAGGGGGAGGGGAATAAACAGGAAGGAGGAGCTCCTCACCGAGAGCTAGCTGGAGCGGAGGAAGACGATGGTGACAATGATGGCCCGGCGGCGTTTCGCAAAGGGAAAGGAGGGACCGGGGTCGACGTGGTGAGGAGATGCTGGTAGCGCAAGCGGCGGGGCGCGGCGTCAGTGGGAATGGAGAGAAGCGGCGGGCGAAGTGCGGTGGCGGGGCTCGGGTTGCCGGTGAAGGGTGGCTCCCAAATGGGTTTCCGGTGGCGGGAGATGGGTGGCCGGGGTGTGGCATAGAGCGGTGAAGCTGATGGTGGTGGTGGCTTAGAGGAGCAGTGGCTAGGGCGGCGGTGCTATTCGGCTGGAGCTCACCAGTGAGTGGCAGTGGCGAAGCACGGCATGGGGGGCGAGAGAGAGCGATCGGTGATCTTGGGGGAGTGGGGAAATCGGACGAAAGGGAGTGCGGGAGAGCTTTTTAAAGCATTAAGAGGAGGAGTTTGGGGTCGGGAGAGGCGGCAACGACCAGTGAGGTGGGACGCCGACGTGGGGTGGTGGCAGTGTGGGTTGGCGCCGGTTTGCACGGGAGAGTGGGGTGGAAGGAGGAGAAGAGAGAGGGAACGGAGTCCCGCTTGTGTGGACGAGGCGGGGACACACGAAGGCGGTGGCGTCATGGGCGGGGTCGGTGGTTGCCGGCCCGGCTAGAGGTTGGGGATGGAGCTGATGGGTGGGGGCCGCGATCCCATCTATCGATGGCTCGGGAGAGTGGAGGGAGGCGATGTGAACATTGTGAGAGAGAGGGGGCAAACGGGCCGAGTCGGGGAAGAGGGAGAGAGGCTGGCCCGAGAGGAGAAAGGAGAGGAAGGAGGAGGAGAGGCGGGCCGACGTGTGGACGAAGGATGGACTTGGGCCGAAAACGACCCAAAGAGAGAGAGGAGATTTTTTCCTTTTTAATCAATTGATTAAATGAACTTTGTAGTATTACAATTAGACATTGAGGTATGAAAATTCACGCGAAATTTCATACGGTATTTTAGGGCACGGAGAATATTAAAAAAAATTTTCCAGCCATGATTTTTAAAGGAAATTTTAATTCCCTCATTAATTCACTTCAATAGATTTCTTTAAATTTATTTTAAAACAAATTCTAGCAATGTGTTATTTAATGATTTTTAATCCCGATTGAAAATCGGGGCGTGACACTGGTCCAACTCTAACTCAAGGGGAAAAGGAAAAGACTGATGATATTCCCAAGTCATCTTTGCAGGGCCCAAGTCCTCCAAGCAAATGCGCCAAGATCATTACAGGTAAGCTCTCTGTAGTCTTTAATCTTCTCATATTTGTTAAGTTTTAACCATCCTCAATTTCGATCTTACAGCACCTCTAGCCGGGGAGGACAAAGAAATTCCCCGGATAGAATCTTGTCCCCCTATCAAGATACGATGGCATGATGCACATGACAATCTTCATGGTGTTATTATAAATAAGAAGAAAGAAGATGAGGAGATCTTGATGCTAATTAAAAGCCTCAACGAATCTACTCGGGTTGTTCATGTAAGTCTCCAGCCAACTGTAATCCTTTATTCCTATCAATTCTTTTTTAACAAAAGACTCTTCCACAGTGAATCCATGTTTGAAATGAGGCAAAAACTGAAACTTTAGCGAACCTGGTTCCCTGTCTTGAAACTCTCGAAGAAACCCAAACGAAATTAATGCAAAGCAAGGAGGAAGCCAAATCGAGAGAGCAACAATTAAGAGACCAAATCAATCAGCTCTTGGATGCTAACTTCAAACATCACGGCACCATCGGAGGTATCTCTTCTTTCTCTAAAGCTAATGCCCACTAAACACCTAAAGCTCAACATGCAAGCATAGTATTTATTAGCACTCCTAAAAGCTAACATGCAAGCATGCTACATAAACCCACTAAGCACAAAAGCTCAACATGCAACCATATAGTAATTATATCTACAATTTATGTCATTCTAAAACAAACCATACACATGCTAAGTCATCATTCTCAAATCATTTTGAAAATATTTCAATCCAAATCATTTCATCATTTCTACAATATCTAACATATATCCCGCAACATAGTGTGGGGCTTTATCTAGTACTTCTCTAAACTCCATAACCCATTAAGTAGATGTTTGAATATGTCTGAAACCAATTATTTCTCTGTAGCTCAAACAACTAAGATTGAAGCATTAACTGCTCGGATCAAGAAACTGGAAACTTCAAATACACAATTAGTCAAGGATAAGGCTAAGTCTGAAAAGGATCTCGAAGGTAACTTGATAATTTCACTATGATCTTGTATATTGAAATGCTCTGATTTTCTTTATACATATATCTATTTTGAATGAATTTTGTAGAGCATTAGGTAAAATCCAAAGCTCAATTCAACGTCTTCGCTGAACAAACCAAGAAAGCAGAAAGTGTCGAGGCAATATTGCCAATGCAGCAGCACCTGTTCTAAACGCAACATACCAGAACAGACTCGACTGCAGCTGTGAGGATGCCACCGAGATCTTTGACAAGCTCAGGTCTTGCACCTGAAAAATATTATGACAATATAAAGGAAGCAACCACTATGGGAGCCAGCCAAGCCTTAGCATTGGTCAAATCTTTGTATCCCGAGTAGACATTAGTGCTGCTGGAGATGGCTTTGCTGACGACACAATTGATGAACAACCACTTGACTTGATCAACGAAGCTCACGACTCTGCCAGCAAAATTGCATCTGATGTATTAGATAACTTCCGTAGCGATAATGTTTCAATGTAGATACAATTTGTTGTATATTGACTTATTTGTGCCATGCTTTAAGATTCGAATCCAGCTTTAAATTTGTTAAAAATTTATCTCAAAATTTTTCCAAGGATATAACTTGTTGAAGTCTTTGAAAAATTTTTAGTTCTCGTCCGCAAGATCCAATCAAACAGAGTCACTGATAAATCAAATAAACAAATCGAATTGATAAAAGATAATATTATGCTCCTTTATTATGGATAGCCTCCGATTGGCAACTCAAGAAAGCAATTTTACTTGACATCGGGAGTCGAGAAGAAAAAGATGCAAGAAACAACTCTAAGTATAAAAATAACGAAAATGCTCTATGTTCCAGGAGTTAACCACGATCATTCCGTCTTCACGCTTCAGTCGATAAGGCCCTAGTCGAGTGACCTAAGAATTTATGGAAGGCCCCTCCCACAAGGGTGACAATTTATGTCTATCTTTGGTCGTTTGGATTTTCCTCAAAACCATATCTCCAACTATAAATGCGCGTGCTCTGACACTGTGATTGTGATAACGACGAAGTCGCGGAAGATACCATGCCGACTGGATCAAAGTAGCCTCGCGAGCTTCTTCTAACAGTTCTATCTTGATCATGACACTCCTTGTTAAAATTGCGATCACGCAGGGATTCAAATTCCATTTCACATGGCAACATAGCTTCAGCCCCATGTACCAGAAAGAAAGGCGTTTGACCCGTAACCCGACTGGGTGTAGTTCGAAGTGACCATAAAATTGAAGGCAATTTTTCTACCCAACGATTACCATAGGGACGGAATCTATCAAACACAAGGGCCTTGAAACCTTGAAGAACCACCCAGTTTGCGTTCTCAACATGACCATTGCTAATAGGATGCACCACAGATGCATAAAAAATTTTAATCCCAAAATCTTCACAAAAATCTTTGAACACGCTTCCTATGAACTGAGTACCATTGTCGGTGATAATACGCTTAGATACCCCAAATCGATGCACAATATTGACAAAGAAATCTCAAGCCTTGTGTGTTGTAATTGTAGCAACCGGTTTGGCCTCAATCTGCTTAGACAATTTATCCATCGCAACAAAGAGGTGTGTAAATCCACCCTGAGCCCTCTTAAAAGAACCCATCATGACCTTTCCCCATGCCGCAAAAGGCCACGGGAGTGGGATAGTTTGCAACTCTTGAGCTAGTAAATGAATTTTCCTAGAAAAAATGGCAACCCTCGCAAGTCCGAACAACCTTGTCAGCATCAGTAACCGCCTTGGCCAATAACCCTGCCTGTATGCCTTACCTGTTAGTGATATGCCCTAGAGGCAATCATAGAGATGATTGTATCACATACTATGTTTACATATTTATCTAATATTGTTCCTTGAAATAGATAACTCATTATTGGCTAATGAATATGTGATTCATTTATGAGACTCTTTATATTATATGTTGCTATTTCTAAAGGATCCCTGATCAAATATCATATGTGGAACAAATATGGTTAAATGATCAGCACATGTATTGATTGATGATCATGTCTCATGGATCATGGTATGGAGATACCAAATTGATAATGTGGACACATGTTGGGGAAAATGTTGTTGGATAGACCCGACATGAGACACTGCAAGAACTATTTGTGTAGTGCCATCAGTGGTCTCGATTAGTGTTGGTATAGAATTCTTAGACCTGAGATTATCATGGTTTCCAACATGTGTAGTGACTTACTTAGGGACTGCTAAACGCTATTCCGTAACTGGATAGTTATAAAAGTAGTCTTCGGGTGTGCTATGAAACATGTAGTGGGATATGAATAATCAAGATGGGATTTGTCCCTCCTATGGAGAGATATCTCTGGGCCCCTCGATGTTATAGATTATGGAAGTGCATGGCCATGCCAAAAGTGATTGAGGAGTCAATCGCAGGTTATATAATCTATCACAGGATCGAGTGAATGATTGAGCTATTAGAGGATGGCCCATATCTAGCCTTGAGCTTAATCGATATCGTGAGGCAAAGGGATTCATACAAGTAAACACTAAAGGTTCAGCCGATATGATCTTTACGTATGCTCGGTGGGTCAATACGTTCTGCTAGGGGCCGCTGTTGACACGTGGACCGAAAAGGAGTTTTCGGGTTGCACCCGAGTGTGCATGAACCTACAGGGTCGCACGCTTAAGGGGCCGGAATAAAGGGATTGGATGGAGATCCATTATGCGCTCAATTTCGGATAGGGATCCGAGTAGGACTCCTATGGGCCTTGGAGGCCCGGACTTGGTCCCTATATATACATGAGGGGGTGTGGCCGGCGGTATTAACAGATCACGCCACGTGAAACCCTAGCCGCGACTTCCCTCCACGAGCAAACCCTAGCCGCGTGCGGGTGCTAGCACATCTGCGCGTGGTGTTCCTTCCCTGGACGTGTGGATACCGGTGGAGGCGCCGCTGTCCTGCGGTGCTGATCGGCGTGGGAGCACGGCGAGGAGAACGCACGAGGAGGAGAAGGTCAAGCAACTGCGATCGACTACTTCCTCTACATCGGCGCGCGCTACATCGCGAGGATTCCTTCGGCTTCTTAGCGCATACTTCCGCTGCACAGCGCGTCGAGTGGTAACGATATATGATCTCATACTTGCATGGTTCCTGGTTTACGCAGTAGAAAAATTTTGTTTTATGCTATCGTAGCCTACGCGTATCCCAACATTACCCACCAAAGTGTGTGTTGCGGCATGACTACCACATATTCCTGAGTGGATGTCCTGCAATAACTATTTGACCTCCTCGAGAGAGATGCACCTCTGTGAGACTCTAGATGGACTTCTCTTGTGCAAAATCGGTTTCAACCATGACATAAATCTTGCTACGATGAGATACACGTTCGGCTTTATTCTTTTCTTGATATAACTATTGATGTGTTAAATACTTGATAAAGGGGGTCGTCTAATCAGCGTCAATCAGCAAAACTTGGTTGTCGTATCCTCTTCAGAAACTTCTTTCTTCGAAACAATCAACTCGTGAAGGTGTTCAACGAAAACATCTTATGGCCCCGCTTCCCTTTTAGGCCCAAAATTTGCTAGTCGGTCGGCAGCTTCATTTTTGTGATGAACAACACGAGTCAACTCCAAACCGTCAAATTTATCCTCCAACTTATGAACCTCCTATCGATATACCACCATATTATCATCAAAACATGACCAATCTTTCATTACTTGATTAATAACCAACTAAGAATCTCCTCGCACTACCAAGCGCCGAATCCCTAGAGACATAGCAAGTCGTAATCCATGAAGAAGAGCTTCATACTCGGCCACGTTGTGTGATGCTGGAAAGTGAATCCAAAGTATATAAACTAAAATGCTCTCCAGTCGGGGAAATCAGAACAACCCCGACCCCAGTGCCTGAAATCATTTTCGATCCATCAAAATGCATGGTCCAATATTCCAATTTTTCCGCACGTACCACCTCTTTTTCACTCGGTCCACTCAGCCACGAAGTCGGCTAACACTTGAGACTTGGTTGAAGTACCAGCTTTGAAAGTGATGTCTAACACCATCAACTTTAGGGCCCAGTTCGCAATATGTTCCGTGGCTTTGCGGTTGTGGAGAATATTGCCGAGTGGAAACAATGTTACCACCATGACTAGATGACTCTTAATATAATGGGCCAAGTTCCTGCTGGTAACTAAAACACCATATAACAATTTTTGTACCGGGGAATAACGCTTTTTGAACTCATCCAACACTTCGCCAACGAAGTAAATTGGTTGCTGGACTTTTTGAATATTCCCTTCCTCCTCATGCTCGACAATCAATACTCCTCTAAGCTCTCTCTCTTTTTTTCGTCAAACGTTGCCCGCTCCAGTGCCCTATTTCGCACTCGCACCGCCACTTTGCTCGCCGCCGCCTTCCCCACCACTCCGGCCACCGCTAGCCGCCTCTAGGGCTTCTGCCGAGCTGAGCCGTCGCCTCCTTCGGGTTCACAAGGTCGAGGAGCCCCTCGGCCGCTGTCACCAGGCCGACTCATCCTGAGCCATGTCGTGTGGTCCGTCCCCATGGACTGGTGGTGGATCGCTGCGGTGGTCCCAGTCCATGGTGAACCGGGCGCTGTGTCACCAACGGGTGGGGCCCGTGTGCCGGGGCCGCCCCTCCCCTCGCTGACGTCAGTGTCAGGGTTTTTTGCACTATGATTAATTAAAGGCTTTTCTGTTAATAGTGAAAGCACAATGAATCTTCTATAATTCACAACTAATTCATCCGAGCTCCATTTAAGTCCATTCAAATAGTTTTGTTTCCTGCTTCGGTAGTCTTATGGCCTGTTTGCTTGTGTGCTTTGTATTGTAGTTTAGATTCCAGTAATTATGACATGCCCGTGTACTTTGAAGTTGTTGCGGAGGTTGCACCAGGATCGGTGCAAGGTTAGGGAGGGTTATGCAAAGGGTCCTGCCACGGTCCCTTTCTAGTGTACTGGGGTGGTACGTCGGGACATGGGAACGTTTTGTGGGGCTATGTCTTGTGGGTACAGTTGTACACCTCTAATCAGAGTAAAACTATTCGAATAGCCATGCCGCGGTTATGGGCGATCAACCAGACTAACCGTGATTAGTCTCAGCTTAATAACTTGACTAAATGGAACTAGTTTAGTTCAGGCGGTTGGTTGGGCATGTTGCAACATGGTGTAGCGTTGCACAGTGATGCTTAATACTATTGAATTTATTTCAATTGTTTTACTACATTCAACTACTGCTTTTAAATACCTGCTTTACACAAATAAACCCCTATCCTCCTTCGTAATTACCTTGCTTCATACCTCCTCTTGGTATGACTTGCTGAGTACAGTGGGTTGTACTCAGTGTTGCTCTATTTTCCCCCACATCAGAGGCGGAGTACTTCTCGTATGGTGGCTATTTAGAGGAGTAGGCTTGTTGCTGCCATCAAGGATGCCCGTGGAGTGGTGTCTCTACGCTGCAAGTGTCAAGTTATCTAATTTAGCTTGCTTTACTTTTCCGCTACGCTGCCCGTGGGGTGGACTTTATTATGTTTGTCAGACGTGGATCTGTGGATCAATTTTATCGTTTGTGTACCCTGGCCGGTCCTAGATAGGGGTTTTACTGCACATTCTACATGGGAATTATGGTTCGTGAATTTTTGGGCGTGACAATGATCTTGTCATAAGTGTTGACGTGGTGCTGCGATTGTTGGTAATTTGACGTAGTGGCAAGTAGATCCTCGGACTTACGCTTGTGATCTCTTTGTTTACTGCCACTCCTACTTGCACCAGCTCCATGGCCATCATCCTAAATGGAGCGCCAGCCGCCTGCTAGCTGCTTTGAAGCTTTTACTGCATCATCTGACTTGGCAAATAGTTGCTGCACCGCTGTGGGAGGCTTGCGTTCGTGTTGACGATGAAATTTGGCAAGCATATAAATCAGAAACGAAGTCCAATCCAAAGCAGAATTGAAGATATGCGGGATTCTCGGAAATAGAGTGCGTATCGGTTGGAAGACCGTATCGGCTGGAACCGAGTCCGATCTGGATAGCCGATATGGCCGATATTGTATGCATGATCAATATCGGGTTCGAAGAAGAGTTTGAGATGATGTTGCCAGATAAGGATAGAGTCCAGAATTGGCAAATATATCTATTAACTAGGATTATCTGTAATTTCCTTATAGATATTTTCGGTAAGAGTCCGCTTAAGGGACTTGTTTGCTAGTTGGATTTGTAATAGGATAACATGGGTCGTGTCCGTCTTGGACAATGTTTGTATTTTCGGGTATAAATATCAGCTCAAGGCTTTTGTTATAAAAACAACAATAGTTCAATCAATCTCGGTGCATCGCCAACCTTTTATTCTTTTACTTTCGATGAGTTCTTGCTTTCGAGTCAAGCTGCATCAATTTGATCTTCGGCGAAGAGGTAGGTCTTGTTATGGCGATTTGCATTATCGGAATTAGGACTTACATCTTCATGTTACTCTAATTCTATCTTGCGAATATCCGAGTTATCATATACATTATATAATTTAGATTGACAATTCTATCTATTCGTATCGGCCAATATCTATTTACGGTTTTACTGGTAACAGCTAGATTGTCTTGTTGGTTTAAATTATATAATGTATCCACCATCCCGTAAAGGCAACTATCGGCTTAATTGTCTAGATATTATGCTTCTTTCTATACTTAATGTTGCCTCAGTTAAGTTTGATCTATTTAGACCCTATTTGTTTCAGCTTAGGATTATTATAATCTAGATTGTTAGTAATAATCTGAAACAAACAGGTAGATTATTATGATACATTATTATAATCTATAAGCTAGATTAGTATAATCTGGTAATCTCCTCTAAACGTGCTTTTTTCAGATTATTGGGTGGCTAAAGACTCACTACCCTTATTCTACCATAATTCAGAGAAACAAACAACTTATAGTTTATTTTACTATAGCTTATTATAATCCAGCATATAGTAATATGACTCAATAATCTGGATTACAACAATCTTAAGTTGAAATAAACAGGGCCTTAGTCGTGTTTAGAATCCTAATCTTTAGCGTGCTTTATGGTTGTTAATAAGGATAATTTCGGGGTTTCAGCCGATCTTATCTAATATAGATGTTTTACATAGTTTCATGCTTTGTCTAATACGCTATATCTGCCCCTTATACCCTTACATCAGGATCTAGTCTAATACAAATATAATCGATCTTGGACAATGTTTGTATTTTTGGGTATAAATATAAGCCCAAGGCTTTTGGAATAAAAAAAACAATAGTTCAATCAATCTCGGTGCATCGCCAACCTTTTATTCTTTTACTTTCGACAAGTTCTTGCTTTCGAGTCGAGCTGCATCAATTTGATCTTCGGCGAAGAGGTAGGTCTTGTTATGGTGGTTTGCATTATAGAAATTAGTGCTTACACCTTTATGACACTCTAATTCTATCTTGCGAATCTCCGAGTTATCATATATGTAATATAATTTAGATTGACAATGCTATCTATTCGTATCGGCTGATCTCTTTTTAGGGTTTTGCTGGTAAGAGCTAGATTGTCTTATTGGTTTGAATTATATAATGTATCCACCATCCTAAAAAGGAAACCATCGACTTGATTGTCTAGATATTATGCTTCTTTTTATACATAATGCAGCATCAATTAAGTTTGATCTATTAAGTCGTGTTTAGAATCATGATCTTTAGCCTGCTTTATGGTTGTTAATAAGGATATGTTGACGTAAAAATACGACGGCCTAGGAGATCTGCTTAGCTCCAGTGCAGGTCCAAAATAATGATGAGATGTGGGCGTGCCAGTTAGTTTGATCCTGCAACTGACAAGATATATAAATTGAAGACCAAAAAATAGCCGATCGGCTCACAAGCCGAAGGAGTGATTCCAGCCAATGCCGATACCAGCCGATATCCAATATAGATCTTGATACTTGAGTAAATAATGACATAAAGATAATCGGCTGATGACAAGAAAATAACATAATCCAGAAGAAACCAATCGGCTAGTAATGATAGATTGAATAAGCACTGATCCGAAGGTTGAAGCATTCATCGGCTGGTGGTCCGATGTCAATAAATCCAAATGATTATATAAATAGTGAAACCTTTGTTGTCATCTGCTAAAACCAACTTGTAAGTAATCCTTGTAAGCCGATGCAACGTCAAAATAACTCATCGGCTAGCACTTCGATAAAACATTAGCATGAACCAATCGGCTTAACAAGATTTGTATTATCAACAACAATCTAGTAGGACGAACCTAACCGATGCAGCACGAGATTGTATATGATAATCTAATACTTGATGAACCGATAGATCTGTCTAATGTGATGGATATAACAAATCAATTTAGAACAACATTGTGATTGTAGATATATTAGCTAAGATAGACGATCAGACTTAACCGAGATAGTCCCAACTAAACCGATGTGTCGCTAAACACAATGCAATTAAGATAGAATTGAGATATCAGGTAAATATATCAACCGAACAAGAATGATCCAAGAGATCGAAGCGATGCAGCCTTGAACAACACCAATGCAGCCGATAAATTCACCAGGGCCCAACGACCAGGGCCCAACGGAACGTAGGGCTTACCCCTTCACCGGAGATCGAAAGCCGATGCAGCCCCGCGTCAGGTGCCAAATTCCGCCGGTTTGATAAGTAAAAACCTCAGAAAGAGGGTGGCGATGCGCCGAAGTTGTACTGATCGAGAGATAATTTACATAGACCCCGGGTGTACATATTTATACCCATGGGTAGATGCTAGTCCATATAGGACATGACTCAAACTTTCCTAAAGATAAAAGGAAAAACATAAAGTCCTTATCGGACACTAAATACACTTTCCTAAAGATAAAAGGAAACTAACAAACTATTTCTAATTAATAGATGCAATTGCCTTTTTCGGACTCAATCCATACGTGGCAATCCTCATGAAGCACTTTAAACGAACCCGACAATGGTTCCAACATTCCCTTGTCGGAATTAGCTACATCGGCTTCCTTGTCCGATTCAATATCAGCCGATGCAGACCGTAGCCGATGCAGTTCCGAAGCCGATTTATACTCTATTTCTGTTACCAACTTCCTTCCAAATCTGCTTCGGTCTTAACTCCAAATTCGATGCATGATTTACCAAATTTTGTTGTCAACAGGATAGTATCGGGGTTTCAACTGATCTTATCTGATATAGATGTTTTACATAGTTTCATGCTTTGTCTAATATGCTATGTCTACCCCTTATATCTGTTGACGAAGAAATCTGGTAAGCCTCAAAGTCATCATTGGCCTAGAGTTAGTATCGGCTTCGGAGATTCTAGAATCGGCCGATGTAAGCTATCAATCGCCAACAGTCGGATTCTTACCAAATTCGGTTAAGGAAATTAATCTATTAATGAAAGCTTATCTAGAAGAGACCGAGTTCAAGGAGGATGCGGCATGGCAATTTATCTGTTAATTAGACAGAGTCGTTAGTTTCCTTTTAAATTTAGGAAAGTGTGTTTAGTGTCCGATAAGGACTTTATGTTTTTCCTTTTATATTTAGGAAAGTTTGATCGTGTCCGATATGGACTAGTATCTACCCATGGGTATAAATATGTACACCTGGGGTCTATGTAAATTATCTCTCGATCAATACAACTACTCTCGGCTCATGGCCACCCTCTTTCTGAGGTTTTTTACTTATCAACCGGTGGAATTTGGCACCTAACGCGGGGCTGCATCGGCTTTCGATCTCTAGCGAAGGGGTAAGACCTATGTTCCGTGGGTCCTGGTGAATCTATCAGCTGCATTGGTGTTGTTCAAGGCTACATCGCTTCGATCTCTTGGATTGCTCTGGTTCGGTTGATATATTTACCTGATATCTCAATTCTATCTGAACTGCATTGTGCTTAGAGACACATCGGTTTAGTTGGGACTATCCCGGTTAAGTCTGATCTTCTGTCTTAGCCGATATATCTCTACAATCACAATGATGTTTTAAATAGATTTGTTATATCCATCACATTTGACAGATCTATCGATTCATCAAGTATTAGATTATCATATACAATCTCGTGTTGTATCGGTTAGGTTCGACCTACTTGATTGTTGTTGATAATATAAATCTTGTTAAGCCGAGAGGGTCGTGCTAATGTTTTATCGGAGTGCTAGCCGATGAGTTATCATATATGTTATATAATCTGGATTGACAATGTTTTCTACTTGCATTGGCCGATCTCTATCTGTGGTTTTGCCGATATCGGCTAGACTACTTTGTTGACTTAGATTATATAATGTATCCACCACCCTGAAAATCAGTCAAAGGCTTGATTGTCTAGATAGTATGTTTCTTTTCATACTTAGTACTGCAACAGTTAAGTTTGATCTACTAAGTCGTGCTTAGAACCATAATCTCTAGCCTACTTCTTGATTGCCAATAAGCGTTTCATCGGGGTTTCAGCCAATGAGTTATCTGGACGTTGCATCGGCTTATAAGGGTTACATACAAGTTGGATTTAGCCGATGACAACAAATGTTTCATTGTTTATATAATCATTTGGATTTATTGACATCGGATCTCCAGCCGATGAATGCTTCAACCTTCGGATCAGTGCTTATTCAATCTATCATTACTAGCCGATTGGTTTCTTCTGGATTATATTATTGTTTTATTACATTATCATCAGCCGATTATCTTTATGTCATTATTTGCTCAAGTATCAAGATCTATACTGGATATCGACTGGTATCGGCATCGGCTGGAAACACTCCATCGGCTTGTCAGCCGATCGGCTATCGTTTAATCTTCAATTTATATATCTTGTCAGTTGCAGGATCAAACTGACTAGCACGCCCGCATCTCATCATTATTTTGGACCTGCACTGGAGCTAAGCAGACCTTCCAGGCTGTCGTGTTTTTACATCAACACATTTTGGCACGCCCGGTTGGACTATGATTTTTCTACCTACATGTCTGAAGAAGTCGACGCCAAGATCATGGTCGCAATGGAGGATTTGACTGAGGAATAGAGGCAAGAGATGAAGTAAGCAAAAGCTGATTTTCAAAAGCGTTGCCTTCAATATTTCGTCATGACACCCGAAGGGCCAATTCAGAAAACTCAACTTCCCGAGCCGATGATTGAAATACTTCAAGATAAAGTTGATGAAGCAGTTCATCGCGCATTGTTTAATCAATCTGGAGTTTTGGTGGACACATTGCAAAATTTAATCAAAGGAAAAGTTGATGAATTAATTGTTCAAAGAGGCCAGCTCGGGGGGCAGATTAAGGAACAACAAAACTATCGGCCAGAAGAACTTCAAAAACATCAATGTGGAGAACAACGATGCTGTCAGAGGAATGATGGTTGGGCTGATAGAATTGCAAAGTTAGTAGAGGAGCAGTTTGGGATTAGACCTAAGGAGCAGATCCATATGTATCGGCAGCCATATCCTGAATGGTTCGATGGAGTTCCGCTTCCATACCGATACAAGATTCCAGATTTCTCCAAGTTTTCAGGGCAAGGTGATATATCTACAATGGAACATATCAGCCGATTCTTAGCGCAATTTGGGGAGGCATCGGCTGAAGGAGCTTTGAAAGTTAGACTTTCTCCACTATCTTTGACTAGATCGGCTTTCACATGGTTTTCATCACTACCATCGAATTCAATCAGAGGATGAGCCGACCTTGAGAAGCAATTTCATGATTATTTCTTTGCTGAAATTGATGAGATGAAGCTTTCAGATTTACTATCGGTTGAGCAGCAAAAAGGTGAATCGACTATGGAGTATATTCAAAGATTTCGTAATATCCGCAGCCGATGCAACAGTTTGAACCTAAGTGATGAGCAGCTAGCCAATCTTGCATTCCAAGGATTGTCAGCACATATCAGAGATAAATTATTTTGCCATGAGTTTGACAGTCTTGCTCATCTAGCGCAGACGGTATCGGCTTACGAGAGCCGATTGCAAGAAGCAAAGGAAGATCAATTTTGGGTTAATCAAGGCGAGATGGAAGAGAATTTTGAAGCATGAGTCTCATACTCCAATACTGGGGGGCATGTGTTGACGACGAAATTTGGTAAGCCTCAAAGTCATCATCGGCCTAGAGTCAGCATTGGCTTCAGAGATTCTAGAATCGGCCGATGGAAGCTATCAATCGCCAACAGTCGGATTCTTACCAAATTCGGTTAAGGAAATTAATCTATTAAAGAAAACATATCTAGAAGAGACCGAGTTCCAGGAGGATGCGGCATGGCAATTTATCTATTAATTAGGCAGAGTCGTTAGTTTCCTTTTAAATTTAGGAAAGTGTGTTTAGTGTTCGATAAGGACTTTATGTTTTTCCTTTTATCTTTAGGAAAGTTTGATCGTGTCCGATATGGACTAGTATCTACCCATAGGTACAAATATGTACACCTGGGGTCTATGTAAATTATGTCTCGATCAATACAACTACTCTCGGCGCATCACCACCCTCTTTCTGAGGTTTTTTACTTATCAACCGGCGGAATTTGGCACCTGACGCGGGGCTGCATCGGCTTTCGATCTCCGGCGAAGGGGTAAGCCCTATGTTCCGTCGGGTCCTGGTGAATCTATCAGCTGCATTGGTGTTGTTCAAGGCTGCATCGCTTCGATCTCTTGGATCGCTCTGGTTCGGTTGATATATTTACCTGATATATCAATTCTATCTTAATTGCATTGTGTTTAGAGACGCATCGGTTTAGTTGGGACTGTCTCGGTTAAGTATGATCTTCTGCCTTAGCCGATATATATCTACAATCACAATGATGTTTTAAACAGATTTGTTATATCCATCACATTAGACAGATCTATCGGTTCATCAAGGATTAGATTATCATATGTAATCTCGTGCTGTATCGGTTAGAATCGACCTACTTGATTGTTGTTGATAATATAAATCTTGTTAAGCCGACAGGTTCATGCTAATGTTTTATCGGAGTGCTAGCCGGTGAGTTATCATATATGTTATATAATCTAGATTGACAATGTTTTCTACTTGCATCGGCCGATCTCTATTTAAGGTTTTGCCGATATCGGCTAGATTACTTTGTTGACTTAGATTATATGATGTATCCACAACCCTGAAAATCAGTCAAAGGCTTGATTGTCTAGATATTATGTTTCTTTTCATACTTAGTGCTGCATCAGTTAAGTTTGATCTACTAAGTCGTGCTTAGAACCATAATCTCTAGCCTGCTTCTTGATTGCCAATAAGGGTTTCATCGGGGTTTTAGCCGATGAGTTATCTGGACGTTGCATCAACTTATAAGGGTTACAAACAAGTTGGATTTAGCCGATGACAACAAAGGTTTCATTGTTTTTATAATCATTTGGATTTATTGACATCGGACCTCCAGCCGACGAATGCTTCACCCTTCGGATCAGTGCTTATTCAATCTATCATTACTAGCCGATTGGTTTCTTCTGGATTATATTATTGTTTTATTACATTATCATCAGCCGATTATCTTTATGTCATTATTTGCTCAAGTATCAAGATCTATACTGGATATCGACTGGTATCGGCATCGGCTGGAAACACTCCATCGGCTTGTCAGCTGATCGGCTATCGTTTAATCTTCAATTTATATATATTGTCAGTTGCAGGATCAAACTGACTGGCACTCCCGCATCTCATCATTATTTTGGACCTGCACTGGAGCTAAGCAGATCTCGCAGGCCGTCGTGTTTTTACGTCAACAGGATCTAATCTAATACAAATATATTAGATTCATTACCAATCTGATTGGTAATAGTTGAATATATTTGTTGCTAGAGAATATCCTAATACAAGGTTGTATTGGAGCTATAGCCGATACATGCTTAAATCTTGATATCGGCTATGGCATGAGTACATATAATCGTTATTTCATGTTATTTTATACTTGGGCAATTTATAATGTCTCGGTTAAGTCTGATCTATCCCAAGTGCTTGTTTCTAAGGTAATATTGACATATAGATTACATGACACTGATATTTTCAGCTGATGTACCAAGTTTAGGGTTAGTTTATCATCAAATATGTCTTACAGCCGATCCATGCTATATTGCGTCGGCTAGGTTACATCACGATATGATATCGGCTAACTGGTCAATTAACTATCGTTTACTAATAAAGTTGCACGTTTTGTCTTGCTGAATGCAGGATCAAATCAACTGGCACGCCCTTCGAACCTAAAAGCATGTTTTTTGCATCAACAGTCCGAAATTTCCAATAAGTAGTACATTATGAACTTCCCCCATGAAGGTTGCGATGATGTTGTCGACAGTGATATTTGAGATCTTGTTGCGCTTTTCAGAAAACGCTGGATGTAGCCTTTTATGGACTCATCGGGTCTCTAAATCATGTTATAGACCTCGAAACGAGTTGGCGATGATGTTGGCGATGAAGTGATCTCGAAGCTCGCTCCAGGAACTGATTGAACCTCGCTAGCAGTGAGCTTGTTCCTTGCCTAGTCGGTTAAGGCAACCGGCAAATGATTCGCCATGTCTTTGCTATCTCCTCCTGCTACGTTAATTCTGAGCATGTAGACGGTAGGCCGTGACTCAGGGTCAGTCTTGCCATCACACTTCTTGATACCAGTCGGCTTAAAATCAATCAGCCAATTCACTTGATGCATGTCACTCGTAAAAGTCGCAACTCTTTCATCATTGCCATCGGGAGAGCGTCGATGTCTGTCGCAGTTGGTGTTGTTTTCCCTCCCCAGTAACACTGATTTAGGGTGTCTCTGAGGTCATTGGGAGCTGGAGCTCTGGATGTACTCTTGTAATCAGAGTCCGCCCTGCGATCCTAGTAAGGAGGAGGGGGGCGAGGGACATGGCCGGCTAGTGAATGAATCGACTGGTCACGACGTGCCCTGCCCTCAGGTCATGCACAGGAGTTTGTTCTACTGCACTTGGGTTCTTGAATGTCTCTTGGGTGAAGATGTGGTAGACGAGTGCCAACGGGAGTTTGTGCTATTGACTCGGTAGCCCGCCGATTGCTTCCTCTGGCATCCAGGACGGTTGCCATGACCTGCGTTTTCACCTTGTTGAGTATTGGTGTTATGTGGGGCAGGGCTGCATCCAACAACGTGTCAATGAGGGTTACCGCCCCAACTGCATTTTATTGGGGAGTAAGGAAGATTTTGATGTTATCGATGACGGTCTGGCCGAGGAGATCTCGAACCCTGCACATAGATTCTGCTGCTCCCGATGTCTATGATCTTCATCTTATTTGCTCCTTCGCTCTTCCTCTTGTTTGCGCCTTTGTTCTTCTTCTTCTCTACGATGGTGATCCTCTTCTTCCGTGCTTGTTCCAATCTTATTGTTTCTTCATCTGCGAGCCTTGCTGCTATCTTGCCTTCAGTTTTTGCATTGCCATGAAGCACTGAAGAAATGCGAAATGTAGTCATCGTCAAAGTCAGAACAGCTGGCGATCTCGGTATCTGCGTGGATGCTTGTTGACTATGAAATTTGGCAAGCTTGTGAATCGGAAACCAGATCCAATCTGAAGCAGATTCGAAGGTATGCAGAATTCTCGGAAACAGAATGCGCATTGGCTGGGAGACCGTATCGGCAGGAAACCGAGTCCGATTTGGATAGCCGATATGGGCGATATTGCATGTTAAATCAGTATCGGGTTCAAGGAAGAGTTCGGGATGACTTTGCCAGATAAGTATAGAGTCCAGAATTGGCAATTGTATCTATTAATTAGGATTTATGTATTTTCCTTATAGATATTCTCGGTAAGAATCCGCCTAAGGGACTTGTTTGCTAAGTTAGATTTGTATTAGGACAATATGAGTCATGTCCATGTTGGACAATGTTTGTATTTTCCGGTACAAATATAGACCCGAGGTCTTATGAATGAAATAACACACATTCAATCAATCTCGGTGCATCACCATCCTTTTGTTTTCTAGTTTCGACAAGTTCATGCTTTCGAGTCGAGCTGCATCAATTTGACCTTCGACAAAGAGTAGGTCTTGTTATAGCGGTTTGCATCATCGGAATTAGTGCTTACATCTTTATGACACTCTAATTCTATCCTGTAAATCTCCGAGTTCTCAAATACGCTAGATAATCTACATTGACAATACTATCTAATTGCATCGCCCATCTCTTTTTAGGGTTTTGTCGATAACAATTAGATTGTCTTGTTGGTTTAAATTATATAACGTATCCACCATCCCGAAAAGGCAACCATCGGCTTGATTGTCTAGATATCTTGTTTCTTCTCATACTTAATACTGCATCAGTTAAGTTTGATCTGTTAAGTCGTGTCCTGAATCATGATCTCTAGCCTGTTCTATGGTTTTTAATAAGGATAGTATCGGGGTTTCAGCCTATCTTATCTGGTATAGATATTTTTACATAGTTTTATGCTTTGTTTAATACGGTATATCTGCCCCTTATATCATGATCTAATCTAATACAAATATATTGGACTTACTATCAATCTGATTGAAATTAGTTGAATATATTTTTTGAAAGAGAATATCCTATTATAAGGTTGTATCGGAGCTATGGCCGATACATGCTTAATTCTGGACATCGGTTATGACATGAGTACATGTAATCGTTATTTCATGTTATTTTAGACTTGAGCAATTTATACTGTCTCGGTTCAGTCCGATCTATCCCAATTGCTTATTTCTATAGTAATAATGATTTATAGATTATGTAGTACTAATATTTTCAGCCGATGTATCAGTTTTAGGGTTGGTTCAATCATTGACTATACCTTACGGCTGATTCATGCTATATTGCATTGGCTAGGTTACAAGACGATATGATATCGGCTAGCTAGCTGATTGACTATCGTCTACTAAGAAATTTGCATGTTTCTTCTTGTTGATTGCAGGATGAAATCAACTGGCACGCCCTTCGAACCTAAAAGCAAATTTTGGACCTGCACTAGAGTAAAGCAAATCTCTCATGCCAGAGTGTGTTTTTTGCAACAACACGCTTGTGGCATGCCTAGTGGGACACTTGTGTCATCATGACACCCAACATAACTAAATTTCACAGAACAATGTCTTACCAGTCACGATCGAGCAACTGAATGACGAACAAAGAGAAGAGATGAAGAAGTTGCTGCATGAACTCCATGACCGATATATGCTTTCACTCACGGTGACCCGACACGGCACGGTGATCCAGAGGACCAAAGTGGAGTTTCCAGGCTATAGGACCGTGAAGACCGAAATTGGTGGGAAGCAACAAACGTTTCAAACCCAGGTTCCATCGGCTCCTCTGTGTAGTACAAATATTCCAACAATTTTGACAAGATAGCCGCCGATCACTGGGGGCAGACTTCAAATCAGTTGATGCCAGAACAGCTGATGAATATACTCAACGCAAAGCTGCTAGTTGTTGATACTATGTATCATATTCCTTCGGTTCCACAATAGCCGATTGGAATCACTCAGCCGATAGGCCAACAATACAGTCCAGAACCACTTCCTTATGTGTCATCTCAAGGCCTATCGGTCAATCTCAATCAGCATTATCAACCTCATTCTCCACGGCCTCAACTGGCACAGTACGGCCAGTATGATCAAACCCAGCAACAGTATGGTCAAACATCAAGCAGCCGTGGGCCGATATGATTGCCGATGTAATGAGGGAACAATTTGGGCTCAAGCCTAAGGACAATGGCAACATGTATCGGCATCCGTATCCAGAATACTTTGATCGAGTACCATTACCAAACCGATACAAAGTGCCAGACTTCTCAAAATTCTCAGGGCAAGATAATGTGTCAACCTATGAACACATCAGTCGATTCTTAGCTCAATGTGGGGAGGCATCGGCTACAGAAGCCCTCAAAGTCAGACTATTCCCATTATCTTTATATGGATCGGTATTCACTTGTTTTTCATCTCTACCTTATAATTCCATCAGGAGTTGGGCCAATTGAGAGAAACAATTCCATAAGTATTTCTTCAGTGGCATCCAGGAGATGAAATTATCAGATCTCACAGCAATCGGGTAGAAATCAGATGAGACAGTGCTAGATTATATTCAGAGATTCAGGGATTATTGGCACCGATAAGGGAGAGGACTTTGAGAGTTTAGCTCATCTAGCTCAAAAAATATCGGCTCATGAGACAAGATTCCAAGATGCCAGAAAGTTTGTCAAAAAGGCCAACAATGTAAACAACATCTACAGCTATGATTCTGACTCTGAAGATGTGATCTAGAGGTTAATGCAGCCGAGTGGACAAAAAATTAGAAGACAGTAGTGATGTGGGTAAGGGTTCCCGATCTTCCGAAAGGTTCTGATAATCAACGATTTGGTGGAGTCGCGACACAAATCGATCCGGCTTCTTGAACATGCACGTTCCTGAACCCCGCAGTCGCAGCACCACGTCTCCTCTGGTTATCAACCGAACCGAAAACCGGTTGACCTCACCAAGAAGGCTAATCTCTGCTTGCGAATCGAAGAACACAAACAAGAACAAAGATAGATTGCAACCAAAATTGCAGATGAATGATTAAGCTCACAATTTAGGGTCTTACAAACTGATCTAGAGGCAAAACTGTTCTTGACAGATTAATCTAAGCAAAACCCAAAAACTAAAGTTGGCAATGGCTACTGATATATAGAGTGTAGGGTCGTGCAAGCACCTCTTTATACAACCCTAATAGGCTCCAACACGATACACGGCCCAAAGACGCAAATACGACGTCGCAGCACCGGAACAGATTCTGAACATCAATTTGTTCGGTCAATTCCCGATGACTTGTAAATAATTTGGACATGGAACTAGAACCATTGGAAACTTCTTAGCTTCCATCCATACAAAGAACGTCCCAATCCGAGCACGTATGCGACCTGGGCGCCCGTTTTATTGCAGACTGGTACTGGACTCTGAAACGGACTCGAAGTCGACTTGGTTTAGGCCTCCACCTTGACTTGAATGTCCTCGCTGTTCCTCCACGACTCTAAGTCCTTCTCTAAGTGTTTTTTTGTCCTCTCCATTGTTCCTAATCATAATATAATCATTAGGTAGCAATATATTCTCAAAATCATATAAGAAGAACTTAGGAACGAGCTCACCTCTAAATTCAATTGTCGTGCGCGAGCTCTTGTGATTGGACCTTGAATAACCAATGGAGGATTGTTGTGTATATCCGAAGGAATGATGTCCGCATCATCCTCCCCTTCTTGAATTGAAGTCGTCCTCGACTCAAACTCATCTTTTTTTCCCAAGTGGTGCTCTATCCCTCTCATAGGTGGCAATCTCGGAAGTATCTCAGCTGGAAAAACATCCTCGTACTCCTGCAAATGGTTAGTGACAGCAGGAGGTATCGAACTAGCAATATAATCAAGAGAAAACAAAGCTTGGTCGCATATCAAGGAATAGCAAATATCATCAGCAATGTCACATTTTGTTGCAAGCATAACACCACCCTTCAATTTAATTCCCTAGGCCTTAGAACTAGGTGAAGGCTTATCCTTTTTAGGTGGAAAAACAGATCTAGCAAATTGCTGATTTTTAGATTTATCAAGTTTCAAACTAGCAGCATGTTCTTTATCAGCTTCTACAATTTCAGTAGGGGTTAATGGAACCAAAGTAATTTTCTTTCCTTTATGCATAAAACTGTATATATATTACTTCTACCATGGTGTGTAGCATCATTATCATGTTCCCAAGGATGACCCAACAAAACTGAACAAGCTTGCATAGGAACCACTTCACAATCAACAGAATCAACATAAGAACCAATGGAAAATGAAACTCTGCAAGATCGTGTTACCTTTGCTTTTCCAGAATCATTTAACCACTGAATATGGTATGGATGTGGATGTAGACGTGTGGTCAAACCAAGCTTCTTGACCAAGTCAGAGCTCACCAAATTATTGCAGCTACCTCCATCAATGATCACATGTGCATGACGGTTGTTGATGACGAAGAAAATCTGGAACAAATTATAGCATTGCAACCTTTTAGATTGTTGTACCTGCGTGCTAAGTAACCGCTGTACAGTAATGTTCCTGTAGGCCGCTGTGTCTTCATGCCCAAAGAATTCGCCATCCTCACCATCAACTCCTTCATTCTCTTCTTCTTCATCATCTTCAACATCGGAGGTGCTGATATAGCCATCTTCTGTGGCAATATATGCCCGTTGACTAGAACAATCTTTTCTGCACATGGCCAAATCCTTGGCAGCGTTGGCACTGAATATTTGGAGTGCGTCCCGTCGAAGCAACGGATGAAGCACTCTTAGCGGGTACCTGCGAAGAACTTTTACCTGAATCTGCTGGTCGTGGTGGAGGTGGTTTTAGCACTGCGGAAACTCCGAATGCAGCTGGTCACTTGTTTTTCTCCTGCTGATCACGCCCCTGCAATTCCTTCTCTGCAAGCATAGCAAACTGGAACAACTGGTTGATAGTGTTAAATTCCTTATAATCAACTATGTTCTGAATTTCAACCCTCAAACCTAAATAAAATCGACAAATGGCATCCTCGGTCCCCTCCACAATGCTACAACGCATTAATCCCTTTTGTAGCTCACCATTGTAATCCTGTACAGATTTATCCCCTTGTTCTAAACGCATCAGTTTCTCGCGTAACTCCCTATGATAGGATGGAGGAACAAATTTATCGCGCATAGCTACTTTAAGTTCTTCCCAGGTAGTAGGTAAAATACCCTCGGCAGTTAACCCTGTCCACCAAATGATAGCAAAATCTTTAAACTCACTACTAGCTTGTCGAACTCTACGTTGCTCAGGTAAAAGATGGGCACTAAATTTGTGCTCTACTGTCATCTCCCAATCAAGGTATTTCTCAGCAACATAATAACCCGAAAAGGTAGGTATTTTAAACTTAACCTTAGAATAAGGATCATCGGGCACACGATTATTATTGTTATTATTATTACCTTGTTGGTGGTGGTGTTGAGCGCCACCCATACCTGTAATGTTGAAGCGAAGACGACGTCGTAACCGTACTTGTCGAGTAGCTTGTTCATCTACATTACCATTGGAATCGTACACCATGTCTTCTGGATGTCCACCGACGTTGTTGCCGTTCACTTCCTCATTGGATGGTTATCGAGTCTCCAACGCAGCAACCCGATCAGTTAGCGTAGACACTCGCTTGTACAACCTCTCCATGTGTCTACCAAGGTCGAGTTTAATGATGGCTTCTTGGACAACCCTTGTGACTACCTCCATTATCTCTTTATGAACATTTCCTACAACAGTTCGTAGTTGCTCTTGACTGACACAGTCAGCAAAATCTTTGGGAGTCGTCTCCTCATCGTCTCCTGCCATTGAAACACCAAAATAACAACCAATGGTGAAGGTTATCCCTAATAATCTACTACGCAGGTGTAGTGGTGCCTATCAACACTCAGCAATATGGAGCACCTAACCAAGCCCTTATAAAGTTCTTACCAGCAAAGCAAAGGATACCTGGAAGGCGTAGTCAGCGATTGCAAGGATCAAGAACCTGTGCTATCCAGAAGTAATATGTACATCTGGGAAGGTGAAATATATGTGTGTGGTACACAATCCAATGACAGATAGTAATGCTTAATAAGAAATCCCAAGTCACTTGCCCTTAGTTGCTGGTCTACTCGTGTCCTAGACAGTAGTGGTACCAATGATGGCGCAAAGGAATATGACACTGGTAAATAGCTAGGAAAGACGGATAAGCAAGCTTCGGTGAGTTTGAGCAAAAACAGCAAAACCGCAAGGCTGATAAGCTCAACGGAGCACGTCGTGAGCTCGAGGCACTAGTGGAAATCAACTTTTTTTTTTATCATTATTTTTTTCTTTTTTCTTTTCCAGGAGCACAAAAATAGGCACACCACAAAGTTACAGTTGAATCGGAGTTGGTACGTGGCCTATGGAATTTTCTGAAACCACTATTAAGAGAGTGCAGAATCTTGAGAGCTCGTACAGACAATTTTGCAAGCCAAATTTCAGAATTCTGATTTCGCCAAACCCGCAGACGGTTAAGAAAAAGGATGTAAAATTTTGCCTGATTTCGTGAGAAGTTGGGGCTTCCGACTAGGTTTTCCAGAGGGGATATAACCTAATCGGTTATGGCAGTGGAGATGGATATGGTGGCAGAGGAGTTTGGGAAGGTGTTCTGGTGTTGCGTGGTGATCTCGATAAGTGTTTATGATGGTGGAAACGGTTTCTCAAAGGATGAACCCTAACAAACAGGGTGAAGATGGTGGTGGCTAGGGTTACAAAGGAAAAAAACACAACTATACTAATACACGAACTAAACCAGCAACAAGAACTTTATCTAGGACTCAAACTCAACACTATGAACTCTGAAAAGGATCATGCAAAGGCTAAACACGATCTAGGATAAGGAGAGATTATCGACTACAATTTTTTTGGCTTTTCTATAGACTCTAGGATAACAGCGAAATCAAAAACTAAACTAGGGTAAAGAAACTGAGCGAACCTAATGGTGAACATAGAGCTCTGATACCACTTGATGTGGACAAGGGTTCCCAATCTTCCGAAAGGTTCTGATAATAAACGATTTGGTGGAGTCGCGACATAAATCGATCCGGCTTCTTGAACAAGCACGTCCGTGAACCCCGCAATAGCAGCACCACGTCTCCTCTAGTTATCAACCGAACCGAAAACCGGTTGACCTCGCCAAGAAGGCTAATCCCTGCTTGCGAATCGAAGAACACAAACAAGAACAAAGATAGATTGCAACCAAAATTGCAGATGAATGACAGATTAATCTAAGCAAAACACAAAAACTAAAGATGGCAACGGCTACTGACATATAGAGTTCAGGGTTGTACAAGCATCCCTTGACGCAACCCTAATGGGCTCCAACACGAAACACGGCCCAAAGGCCCAAATACAGCGTCGCAGCACCGGAATAGATTCTGAACATCAATTTGTTTGGTCAATTCCCGATGACTCGTAATGAATTTGGATATGGGACTAGAACCATTGGAAAGGTTATCTTCTCAGCTTTCCATCCATATAAAGAGTGGCCCAATCCGAGAATGTATGCAACCTGGGAGCCCATTTTAGTGCAGACTGGTCCTGGACTCCGAAACGGACTTGAAGTCGACTTGGTTTGGGCCTCCACCTTGACTTGAACGTCCTCGCTGTTCCTCCACGACTCTAGGTCCTTCTCTAAGTGTTTCCTTGTACTATCCATTGTTCCTAATCATAATATAATCATTAGGTAGCAGTCTATTCTCAAAATCATATAAGAAGAACTTAGGAACGAGCTCACCTCTAAATTCAATTGTCGTGCATGAGCTCTTGTGATTGGACCTTGAATAAACAATGGGGGATTGTTGTGTATATCCGAAGGAATGATGTCCGCATCAAGTAGTGTGCCAATGGATCAAGAATTCAAGGAAGGAAGAAAGGTTTGACTTTGACATTACCAAAGCTGACAAGATATTTGATCTCCTTCTTTAAGAAAAGCAAATTCAGTTGCCAGCAGTACATGTGATCCCATCGACTGAGGAATTGAGGAGGAGGAAATATTGCAAGTGGCATAATATAGGATCTCACAGCACTAATGATTGCAAGATTTTCAGACAACAAATCCAATCGGCTATAGAGCAAGGAAAGATTAAGATTGATGAATATAAGAGGCCGATGAAGATAGATGGACATCCTTTTCCAGTAAATATGGTTTACTCTGGATTTAGCAGAAGCCAAGCCGATGGAGGTAAAAATTATGTCAGAAACATCAAATCGGCTGGTATGATCAATAAATACCAGAAAAGGTGCCAGAGGGAAGAGGAGTCATGTCACGACGATGATGAGAAATATTTTGACCCATATTGGAGGTGTGATTTTTTTAGGTTCTGTTAAAATGAAGGCACGAGGTTATCATCCGTTGAAAATTATCCTGGTTGTGGTGATTATGATATTCAACATGTTCAAAGACCTAACCAGTAGAATATGGGTATGCATCGGCCAGTTCAGAAGAGACTGTCAGTTCATGAGGGACTTGGGCCGATCCGACAAGACCACCATGAAGATGATTTACAAAGATAGATTAAAGATGTGTAACCATAGTGGTGTCCTTCTGGAATTTTTACCAAGCATCAAAAAAGGCGTGTCCAAAGGATGAGGAACAGGGAACAAATCCAGGAAGTTGAAGGTGAAGTCGAGCATCGGCTAAGGCGTACAAGGAAGGTTTGGCGTGTCATCAGCAAAGTGGTGTCAGCCGATGAGATTAAAGCCGATCAGAACAAAAATCTTCAGAACAATGGCAGAGATGAGATGTCGTCCTGAATAAATATGGTTTTCATGCAACCAGCTAAATATGCAAATGAACAAATGGTCGAGCAAGTGGATGAATCACCATCGGCTAAATTAATTTTGTCTCCGCAGCAAGCCGTTTTTGAGAAGCCAGAGGGAACTGATCATCGGCACCTCAAGCCTTTATATGTCAGGGGTTTTGTTAATGGGAAGCCGATGTCAAAGATGTTGGTTGATGAAGGAGGAGCTGTTAATTTAATGCCATACTCAACTTTCGGGAAGATTGGAAAGACTTCAGATGATTTGATGAACACTAATATGATTCTAAAGGATTTTGACGGAAATCCATCTGAGACCAAGTGAGTTTGGATGTCGAGTTGACCATCGGCAGCAAGACGTTTCCTACTACGTTCTTTGTTATTTATGGGAAGGGTTCCTACAATCTGTTGCTGGGAAGAGATTGGATCCATGCTAATTGTTGTATTCCTTCAACTATGCATCAGAGTTTGATTCAATGGCAAGGAGACCAGATCGAAATCGTGCCAGCCGACAGGTCAGTTAATGTAACTAGTGCCGAGTTATCTGTTTGGGAGATGGAAGGAATTGATTGCTTATCTGGAAAAAGTTTGGCAAGGAGATTACTTAAAAGTGTCTACTTATGACATACAGCCAACAGGAGATGGAGAGCCCCAATTGTTACTTTGAAGCCATCGTGGAGGGTTCTAATTTTTACACAAAGGATACTGTAGATGATCTCTATGGCAAGCTGGGACAAGGATTTATGTCGGCCGATGAGTTGGAAGAAATAGACATTGGACCAGGTGATAGGCCTAGGTCAACATATATTAGTAAAGGTTTGACAAAGGAATTTAGATGTAAATTAATAGAACTTTTGAAAGAATATAGAGAAAGTTATGAAATGCCAGGACTTAGCCGATCGATTGTTGAACATCGGCTCCCTATTAAACCAGACAATCAACCATACAAGCAACCTCCAAGACGTTGTAAAGCTGAGATGTATCATGCTATCAAGGCCGAAATTACAAGACTTTATAATACCAATTTTATTAGAACATGTCGATGTGCTGAGTGGATTTCAAATATAGTACCAATGATCGAGAAGAACAGCAAGCTTCGAGTTTGCATTGATTTTCGAGATTTGAACAAGGCTACTCCAAAGATGAATACCGGATGCCGGTTGCTTATCAATTCGTTGATGCAGTATCTGGACACAAGATTATCAGCGTTATGGATGGTAATGCAGGATATAATCAAATTTTTATGGCTGAGGAAAATATTCACAAGACTGCTTTTAGATGTGCTAGTGCAATCGGTTTGTATGAGTGGGTGGTTATGACGTTTGGATTAAGGAGTGCTGGTGCTACATATCAAAGGGCAATGAACTACATATCTCACGATCTTATCGGCTTGTTGATTGAAATTTATATTGATGATGTGGTGGTTACGTCTAAAGAAATTGATGAGCATATAGCCGATTTAAGAAAAGTCTTGGAGAGATCAAGGAAATATGTGTTAAAGATGAATCCAACTAAGTGTGCTTTTGTTGTATCGGCTGAACAATTCCTTGGATTTCTGGTACATGAGAGAGGGATTGAGATACCTCCGAGAAGTGTTGAAGCTATCAAAGGTATAAAGCCTCCAGAAGACTAGACCAAATTGCAGTCATTGATCGGCAAGATTAATTTTGTTCGGCGTTTCATATCAAATTTCTCTGGCCGAATAGAACCATTTACACCATTACTATGGTTGAAAGCCGATCAAGAGTTTGTTTGGGGAGAGAAGCAGCAAAAAGTTTTGGATGATGTCAAAGAATATTTGAGTACTCCTCCGGTTCTTATTCCACCACAAAAAAGGCTTCCTTTTAAGCTATATTTATCAGCCGATCATAACTCTATTGGCTCCGTTTTGATCCAAGAGGTAGCAGGTAAAGAAAGAGTTATATTCTATATCAGTAGAAGACTTTTGGATGCTGAAACAAGATATTCACCTGTGGAGAAATTATGTTTGTGCTTATACTTTTCTTGTACAAAGTTGAGGCATTATTTTCTTTGCAATGAGTGCACTATAGTATGTAAGGCCGATGTGGTGCGAGATATGCTATCGACTCCAGTTTTAAAAAGGAGAATTGGGAAGTGGATTTTTGCTTTAACAGAATTTTATCAGAGATATGAATCAGCTAAGGCAGTTAAAGGGCAGGCGATAGCCGATTTCATACTTTAACACAGGGATATTACTATTGATCATGTTGATATTATGCCTTGGAGTTTGTTTTTCGATGGGTCAGTTTGCACCCATGTATGTGGTATCGGCTTAGTGATCATATCACCTAGGGGGCAAGTTTTCAGTTTGCCTTCACCATTAAACCTTACTCTACAAATAATCAAGCCGAGTATGAAGCTGTTTTGAAAGGATTGCAATTATTGAAGGAGGTTGAAGCCGATTCTATTGAAATCATGGGTGATTCATTATTGGTGATAAGTCAATTATCTAGGGAGTATGAGTGCAAGAATGATGTCCTGATGATTTACAACGAAAAGTGTTTAGAGTTGATGAAAACCTTCAAGATGGTTACTTTTAAGCATATTCCCAGAGAGCAAACTGTTGAAGCTAATGATCTAGCTCAAGGTGCATCAGGCTACAAGCCGATGTTATAGGGCATTGAAGTTGAAGTTGCATGTTTATCAGCCGATGATTGGAGGTTTGAGATTTTTCAGTATTTAAAGAATCCTTCTAAATCGGTTTCCAGGAAATTAAGATATAAGGCCCTCAAATATGTTTTGCTGGATGATACATTGTACTATCGGACTATTGATGGAGTTTTGTTGAAATGTTTAAGCCTGGATGAAGCAAAGATAGTCACGTGTGAGGTACATGAGGGCATATGTGGAACTCATCAATCGGCTCATAAGGTGAAGTGGCTGATTAGAAGAGTTCGATATTGTTGGTCGACAATGCTGGAAAACTGTTTCAGATATTATAAAGGATGTCAACATTATCAAAAGTTTGGAGCAATCCAAAGAGCAGCAGCATCGGCTATGAATCCCATTATTAAGTCATGGCCGTTCAGAGGTTGGGGTATTGATATGATCGGCCAGATCAATCCACCATCAAGTAAGGGTCATAAATTCATATTGGTTGCTACTGGTTATTTTACCAAGTGGGTTGAGGTTATTCCTTTGAAGAAAGTTGATTCTAAAGATGCCATAGAGTTTGTTAAGGAGCATATCATATATAGGTTTGGTTTACCACAGATGATCACAACTGACCAAGGTTCTATTTTTGAGTCCGATGAGTTTGTTCAGTTTGCCGATAGTATGGGGATCAAATTGTTGAATTCTTCACCGTATTATGCACAAGCTAATGGGTAGGCTGAAGCATCTAACAAGAGCTTGATTAAGTTGGTCAAAAGGAATATTGCAGAATATCCTAAGAAATGACATACCATATTGGCAGAAATGTTATGGTTCTATCAGATGGCTTCTCATGGATTCAAGTTCCTCCATATCAGCTGGTTTATGGGCATGAAGCTGTGGTACCATGGGAAACTAACGTCGGTTCTAGAAAGATTTCTTTACAGGATGAGCTGACAACCGATGACTATCATAGCTTGATGGTTGATGAGTCAGAGGATTTGGTTCAATCTAGATTGCGTGCTCTTGAGAAGGTTGGAAAGGACAAGTAAAGGGTTGCCAGGCATTATAATAAAAAGCTTGTGCCAAAGTCTTTTCAGTAAGATGAACTTGTTTGGAAGTTGGTGTTGCCGATAGGAACAAGAGATAGTAAATTTGGGAAGTGGTCACCGAATTGGGAAGGACATTTTCGGATTCATAAGTGTGTTTCTAAAGGGGCTTATATGTTAAAAGGACTTGATGGAGAAATTTTTGGACGAGCTCTTAATGAAAAATATTTGAAGAAATTCTACCCGAGTGTTCGGATTGGTTGATAATCGGCTGAGCTATGCCGATGTATGAGTTACAGTCGATGTGGTAACATCGCCTTTAGATGGCCGATATTTTTATTGCCCTTAGCCATTTAAGTTTGCAGCATTATGTTCCTTACTACAAACTTGGGGGTATGGAGGATAAAAGAAGGAATTTTTTCAAATTTTTTGAGCAAAATCAAACAAGGCATAGTTGTATAGGCTCGATGGCCGGTAATAGTTTATACTTACATATAAAATCGACTCAATGGACGATATCAGTATATTACAGAAAAAGATATTGTTTAAAGAGATTGTCTAACTATTACATGACGCCAGATATTTCTGAATAGCCGATATAGCTTTTTGCCTGATTTGTTCTATTTCATCTATCGCTTGGGCATCGGCTACATCTGTGCTAGGGATTGGTTTGAGAGACTTGCTCAAGGAGGATAGATGCTTGATGGATTTCTTCAACTTTGACTTCTGGACATCAATAGCTTTAGGCAAATCGGCTAGTTTCTGTTCTTCAGTTTTGATTTCAGCTTTGCAGGCTTCAAGTTGTGCTAGCAGATCGTCTTCCTTCTTCTTCAATGTTTCAATATTCTGTTGAGTTGAATATGGGCCAGCTTCCAACTCATCCAGCTTGATCTTTTAATCATTGACTTGCTGCCGGCTAGACTGGATATTAGCTTCAAGCGCAGAGTGCTCTAGCCGATCAGCAATCCTTTGTCTTACTCTCTCCAGTTTAAAGCGATGTTGTTCAAGGAAGACTACTGGAGAGATCATTTCGATAAGATCATCAGGGATTTGATTTTGGATTTTTTCAAACCTCAGTTTACAACCAGTGCATCCAAAGAAGCATTGAGCCGATCTTCAATGCCGGCTAGCTTATTCTTTAAGTCCTCTGACACTGGCGAAGTAGCTTTGCTGGTTGTTTCTTCTTCCTCCTCATCCAAGAATTACTTGATATCAAATAAGAACATGTCGGCTAGGAGCTGAAAATAGAGAAGTACTATTAGAAGACAAAGTTGGAGATTAGCCGATAGACACAAATCTGGAAATATACTTATGGGAATATGAGGAGTTGGAGTTGTGGCAGCAATCTCTTCATCACGTCAGCTTGCTGTGGCCGATGGGGTATGTTCACTCGAAGGTTGATGAGGAGATGAAGGCTGAGGGGGCTGAAATAATACCAACTGCTAATCACTATTGGCTAGAAAAGAAGTTGGAATTAAGATAAGTTAAAATTACCGATATTGGTGGTGGGTGGCTGGAGGAGTATCGGCTCTGGGTGTTCTGACTTCGGCAGTTTCAATAATTTGAGCAGCAGCCTCATTTATAGCTTCTTCCATCTCGATTTCTTTCAGAATTTCATCTACCTCTTGGTCTAGAGGAATTTCTTCATCGGTTGCTTTCTTGTGTTTCTTGATTGGCTTCTTTGAGATGGGTGGTTTGATGGCAGCTTGTTTTGTCCTTTTGCGTTTGTCACCAGCTTGCATCGGCTCTCTGAGCTAGCCCTAGAGCAGGGTAGTTGTCTTAGGGCCATTGAAGTCGATGGTTGAGAGAGCTAGACCACAGCTGTTAGGGAGTTTTGCTGCAGCGTACTCTATCGGCTTGCCACTTCGGCTGATGAGTGGAGGGGGTGAATCTGATGTCTGCAATAGAAGAAAGAAACATTGAGTTTTAAGACATTGATAGAGTAAAATACAAGGTACAAAGATAATTAACTTACATGAGGGGCCAAATCTGGTAGTACCTTGGTAAGATAGGCTTGGGCCGATACGTGGAATATGTGAGTCTTCTATTCATACCACCATCTATCAAAAAGGATGCTTCTCATCAAGATGATGTTGAATCTGTCGATGCTGCCAAGTGGGGGACCAGGGATGTTGAGCAGTTTGTCCATCATCACAGCCCATACTATATCTCCTCTAGTCTGGATCTTGTCAGAATAATAAAAGCTGATGGGTAGTTGTCACGCCCTGAAATCACTCTAAAATTGTATCGTCTAAATTATTTTCTAGAAATTGTAAAACCAATAAAATAGCCTTCAACAATTAAAACTCACCAAGATTGATGTCAATTTGGCTTGTGGGTATTTTTAATAAATTCCCCATGCTTCAAAATGCTTAACCAATTTTTACTTTAATTTTCAGAGCACCCTACATAATTTTATAGCAACAAAAACAATTAAAAGAATTTTATAAAAAGCAAAAACCTAAAACAACTCTCTCCCTTTCCTTGGGCCATTTTCGGCCCATCTCTTCCTCTCTCTCTCCCTCCGGCCTGACCTGGCCTGCCCTCCCTCTCTTTCTTTCTTCCTTGGGCCTTGCCCTCCTTCCCGGCCCAGGCCGAGCCGCCCCCCAGCCCAGCCGAGCTGCGGCTCTGTGCGCCGCGCACGTGCGCTCCCAGCGCGCTCCACCGTGGGGCCCGCCTGTCGGAGCATCTTCAACCTCCAGCCGCGGCCGCCTCTCTCTCTCCCGTGAAAACGCAAGCGCCGCCGCCCATCCCGATCTCCCTCCTCGACGGTTTTCCTCCAAATTAAATTGCAAAAATGGGTTCGTCTCCTCTTCCTCATCATTTCCCCGAACAAACCCCATTCAATCCCGTGCTAATTCGTGCTCAATTTAATTCCTTAACCAATGGAGTTATTTTGGGAGTTCACTGTTTCCTCGCCGTTTCCCCTCCAAGCGGCTGCTCCCCTCCCCTCCGGCCTATATAAAGGGCACCCTAGGACCTCCTCCACCGATTCCCTGTCCCGCCCGAGCACCACGCTCGCTCCATCGCCGTTGCACCGCTTCATCCCACTTGTTGTCATCGGCATCCGCTCCGGGCGCCGTTTTGAGTTCACCAGGACGTCGCCGAGCCTCGGCAAGGCCACTGCCGGCTGCGCCATCGCCTTCTCTCCCTCGGCCACGCCTTCTCCTCCCTCGGCAAGCCCCGGAGCTCCGTTCCCGACGTCCACCGATAGCCGGCCTCCACTGTTCCGTGTCGCCAAGCTTATCGTCGTTGTCTCATTGCTGTACCAGTGAGCGTTGCCGCTGCCATCTCTCTCCCTCCCCTCTGTTTCTATCTCTTTTCTCTGTGCACGTGATTTTTCTTTAAGAAATATTAATTCACAAATTCGCAAAACGACAATTAAACAGCACCTAAAATTCAAATAGCCATATCTCGACGATTTGAACTTGAAATTGATATCTTCAAATTGCTAATTTTGCCCTTAAACAGTAATTAACCCATTTTATGCTTTCTTTATGCATCTTATATGGTTCTTATTTTTGTTTGGCCCTTTTTCTTTACGATTGTCGTGTAGACGCTGCAGTTCCGGAAGAGCCGCTCTACCTCGAGGTTGACATTGAAGATTTTGGTAGCGAGCAAGGCAAGTCATGCCATTTTGATCGTATTGTTATCCCAATCTACAAAATTATGTTTATTTAAATTATTGCATTTCGGTTTATTAAATCCCCGCGCTTATCACTGTTTTATTTAGCCCTACCGATTCTCCTTGTTATAGCCTTATTATTTGTATTATTATTATCCTTGTTTAACCCTAGGAAAAATAAAACTAGTGAGGACTTTATATATGGGGTGCTTACTAGTAAATTTAGGAATATTCTTAGCCCTGCTTAAATATAAACAATAAGATATTTTCCAATAATTCGACTTGGGCATAACTTGTAAATAATGGTAATTTTGGCTTAGTGGCTGTTTAGCCATGACACAATGTTTCCCCTTCAAAATTCCCCAAACATGATTTTCGGCTGGGCTCGGGGTGCTTGGTTTCGCTAGTCGCACCTCGGCCGTCATAAGGACCGGTCTTCGGGCCTCTGTTGCAAAGCATATTCCGTACAACCACATGTCCAATGGGTAAGGCTTAACACATCGCCTAGAACGGTCATGAACAAGGAAGGCACGGATAGGGATGGATGAAACCCTTGGTGGGGTCGACGTCTCTGGCAGTACGCACGGGGGCATAGACTGTCTGCTAGACCCAGGGCGCCTGGCGGGGGAAGTCTATGTCGGTCTTCTTTGTTTAGGACGGTACTAAGCGATGGGTTATGTCATGGCTTCTGTCTATATACCGTGGTGGTATGTGGCACGTGGTAACGCGTGAGGAAGACGTGTCTTGTGGGTAAAGATGTACCCCTCTGATCAGAGTATAATCAATTCGAATAGCCGCGCCCTCGGTTATGGGCAAGCTGAGCAATGTACCCAAGTTAGAATTTAATTCTACTAAAACTGGAATAACTGGAGTTAGGATCTGTGGGCCTGGGATAAGGCAAGACCGCGTTGGTGCGCGACTTGTTAATAATTTGATTAGAGATAGGATTGTGTTTTAATTAAATGCCTTTAAAAGTTTAAATGCTTTGAAATGCTAGTTTTCTGCAAAATAGCCCTATAATGAATTCTTTGTACTCCTTGCATTATATTTGCATTTTTCCGGCCTGGCTTGCTGAGTACGGTGGTTGTACTCAGCCTTGCTCCTTTTTTCCCCTTCCAGCTGAGGAGTTCTTTGAAGATGAAGGTTTTGTTGTCTAGCTCGTGCCTGCCGTCAAGCGCCTGTGGTGGCCCGTCGTAGTTTCCTGCTTTTATTTGTTTATCTTTCAGTGCTGGGCCTTTGGCCGCCCATGTAATAAAGTACTCGTTTCACGCTTCCGCTTATATATACTCTGTTATTTACCAACTTTGTAATGTGTACCTTGCTTCCTGGGACAAGGATTTATGCACTCACAAACGAAATATAGTGTTCTATATTCCGGGTGTGACAGTAGTTGCCCCGTGCCAAGATGTCTTGCAGCCACCATCGGATGGTAAAATTCATATAATGGCTGAACATTTCTACCTTGAGATATACCAGTTGGGAGAATGCATGGAGAGATTGCAGCAGTTAAAACCTCTCTGGGTTTTTCAAATCTTTCATCATTTATTTCATCTAATCTGAAATCGGCTGGCAGTTCATATTTAGCAAATGATTCATAACCAAACCAGATTTGAAATGCATCATAGAAATTGCCGAACCAGTTTTGAAAGTGCTCAGCCGATGGTCCAGAACCAGCATAGCCAGTGGCTGCTTCACCAAAGGACATACATTTGCGCACTGGGTTTGATTCATCATCACTGTCTGGATCGGCTAGGGATGGGAATTCTGCTTCAAGAAGTGATGGTCTTAATATGATCAATCTAGCTGATGACTGGCCCAGAGTTTGGTATACTGCACCAAGCGGATACTTGGCTAGGGGAAATTGCCTCTTTGATACGATGGCCTCGGCTAGGTGTTGCTAGTTAGCTGTTGGACCGCAGGTGGAGCCACAGAACAAAAACTGGTCCATCCACATCATCAAGAAGGCAGTGTGTTCTCTAGCCGATACAGGGTCTGTTCCTATATTTTCTGCAATAAAACCAGACCAGCCTCCGATGTTTTTGGTTTTAAACTTGTTAGTGCATTTGGTCTTTAGGCTGATGGGATTAGCTGATGTGGTGATGTCGAGACTAGTAATCATGATGATATCAAGTAAAGTGGGGGTCATCGGCCCATGGTTGAACAAAAAAGCATTCAGGGTATCAGACCAAAAGTATGCAGCCGAAGACAACATCGGCTCATCTTTCTTCATGTCAACTATGGACAGAGACAATCATTGGGCTATTCCCATCTCGTCCCAATGGTCTTGCTTGCTTGCAGCTATCCTTTTATACCAATTTGTCCATATGTCTACTTGAGAAGGCCAAGATCTAAAGGTAGATGTCCAATGAGCTAAGGACGGGCTTGATTACCTGAAAGGGATTCTCTCTGTTTTGGTGTTAATTATGAATGTTGGATCTATGTCGTCTATTGGACCGAAGAAGAAGTGATTGTGATCGTTGAGTATTGGAATAGCTATTTGATGAACTAGGTGCTACAGATTGAAAAGGATAGATTGAGAACAGAGGAACTAGTGAGAAAAAGCAAAGTAAATTTTGAGCCGATGGGAACTTACCTCAGGAAATTCTCTGGTCGTGGTGCTTGATGGGCTCGATGAAGATGCCATTGATGCGCAGGGAATCGTTGCCGGGAGCGGGCTCGTCGTTGCGGTTGCCGGAGAAGATGAGAGCAATCGTTGGGGATTCACGGAAAAGTTTGGTGGCTTGAGCGATGAAAACGGAGTTAACCCCGTGAAAATTCCGGAAAGACGGTTGCTATTTATGAAATTAGGTGCGTAACGGTCACAGGGGAAACCCTAGGATTTTGCGGTGATGAAGAGATAATTCCGTTGCATTATATAATAATTCGGAATTGGGGGGCATGTGTTGACGATGAAATTTGGCAAGCTTGTGAATCGGAAACAAGATTCAATCCAAAGCGGATTCAAAGGTATGTGGAATTCTCGGAAACAGATTGCGCATCGGCTGGGAGACTGTATCGGCTAGAAACCGAGTCCGATATGGATAGCTGATATGGCCGTTATTGCATGTGAAATCAGTATCGGGTTCAAGGAAGAGTTCGGGATGACACTACCAGATAAGGATAGAGTCCAGAATTGGCAATTGTATCTATTAATTAGGATTATATGTATTTTCCTTATAGATATTATCGATAAGAGTCCGCCTAAGGGACTTTTTTGCTAAGTTAGATTTGTATTAGGACAATATGAGTCGTGTCCATGTTGGACAATGTTTGTATTTTCGGATATAAATATAGACCTGAGGTCTTATGAATAAAATAGCACACGTTCAATCAATCTCGGCGCATCGCCAACCTTTTGTTTTCTACTTTCGACAAGTTCATACTTTCGAGTCGAGCTGCATCAATTTGTTCTTCGACAAAGAGGTAGGTCTTGTTATGGCGGTTTGCATCATCGAAATTTGTGCCTACATCTTTATGACACTCTAATTCTATCCAGTAAATCTCCGAGTTATCATATACGCTATATAATCTTGATTGACAATGCTATCTAGTTGCATCGCCCCATCTCTATTTAGGGTTTTGTCGATAACAATAAGATTGTCTTGTTGGTTTAAATTATATAACGTATCCACCATCACGAAAAGGCAACCATCGGCTTGGTTGTCTAGATATCTTGTTTCTGCTCATACTTAATGCTGCACCAGTTAAGTTTGATCTGTTAAGTCGTGTCCTGAATCATGATCTCTAGTCTGCTCTATGGTTGTTAATAAGGATAGTATCGGGGTTTCAGCCCATCTTATCTGGTATAGATATTTTTACATAGTTTTATGCTTTGTTTAATATACTATATCTGCCCCTTATATCAGGATCTAATCTAATACAAATATATTGGTCTTACTATCAATCTGATTGATAATAGTTGAATATATTTGTTGAAAGAGAATATCCTAGTATAAGGTTGTATAGGAGTTATAGCCGATACATGCTTAATTCTGGACATCGGCTATGACATGAGTACATGTAATCGTTATTTCATATTATTTTAAACTTAAGCAAGTTATACTGTCTCGGTTTAGTCCGATCTATCCGAATTGCTTATTTCTAAAGTAATAATGATTTATAGATTATGTAATACTAATATTTTCAGCTGATGTATCAGTTTTAGGGTTGGTTTTATCATTGACTATACCTTACAACCGATTCATGCTATATTGCATCGGCTAGGTTACAATACGATATGATATCGGTTAGCTGGCCGATTGACTATCGTCTACTAATAAATTTGCATGTTTCTTCTTGTTGATTGCAGGATGAAATCAACTGGCACGCCCTTCGAACCTAAAAACAAAATTTGGACCTGCATTAGAGTAAAGCAAATCTCTCAGGCCAGTGTGTGTTTTTTGCATCAACAATGTTGTGTTCTGAAGAGCAGAGGTAGTCGGCAAGCTCGGCAGATGACCATGTTCCAAACGACTAGAGTAGGACGTCGACCTCCCTGAGGCCAGATTCAATCTTAGCCGAGGCTAAGTTAGATCGGGACCTACGGGGGAGAGACGGTCTTGATCCGAAAGCCTTGGTGAGGAGCAGTGGAAGTTGCATGGTGATTGGGGGATATACCGGCGTATCTTGAGTGGAACTCGGCGAAGAATGCGAACGCATCGTTGAAGCTTTGCCCAAGTGGTTTGAAGCCATCTTGAGCAAAGTAATCTTAGCGTAGATCTCAGCGGCGTTCGGGAGACCAAATGAAGCCAAGTGGTTTTCCCTCCCCGACTGGTTCCAATCCGAGACGAGAAGAGAGATCTTACCGAAGTTGTCCGTGATGAAGTCGAGGTTACCGAAGCGGTACACCTGCCCAAGATTGAAGGCGAAGTCGTTGGTGCCTGATGTAGATCGTATCGCACTTGTCGATGAAAAATCCGACGCTTCCCCTACCTGGTGCGCCAACTGTCGAAACTAGAAATCAATAATATGAAAGGGGGTAGCGCACGACAAGTAAAGTGGATGGGTTATGAGACAAGGGTTTAGACAGGTTCAGACCCTCTGGGAAAGAGGTAATATCTTACTCTTGTTTCGGGGATTGTACCCACCGAGTGGTTTATTGATCTGATGATCTTGGGTGCTGTGTATCCCTGACGGGTGCCCTACCCTCCTTATATAAACGGAGGAAACACGATTACAATATAGAGATTTAAATCCTCACGGTTTAAATCTACTATAACTACTTTACAATCTTACCAAACCAGGACAATAGACTGTTTCCTTGATTCCCATGTAACGTAATACCAAGGTCCCAATCCGTTGACATAATCTATCTCCATAAACTAGTTAGGTGGGTATCCCGTACCCATAATCTCCATAGCAAGATTCAGGGCACCACTAGCTGCAGGAGAGCCTCCTATGGGTCCGCAAGAATCATGCACACAATTTTTTTTTATTTTGGCCACGACGTGTGAATCACCTCCGTTCGGCACCGGTGACCTCACTGAGCTGCAGCCGAGTTTCACTGCCTCTACTGTTAGGCCAAGGACTTCTTTTGTAAATTCGATTTACTTCAGGGATTCAGTTAGAAATATATCTAGTCACTTGCTTACTTCTACGACCAGACCTATATGCAATAAAAGTCTATGGACTCTTAAAGGACCGGACCTCGGGTCCTAATTTACAAACTCAAGGGGGCTTTTTGCATATTGGTCTGAGACTGACCGGTGGACCACATATATTTAAAATCTGCGAAAATGCAAAGAAAATGGTTAAAGCATTATTTGTTGAACTGAAAAAATAAATATGCAAAACTAGTAAAATACATATAAAATTTACTACAACTTATTTTGAAGTGATTCCAGTTTCTGTCGGTTTATAAAGGGTGAAATTCAATGTTGTAAAATAAAAATTTACACTTACAGTGTAATGCATATCTCTAAAATTTCATATATGAATTAGTTGACAAAAAATGTTCTGAAATTTTAGAAGTCCATATAAAATCCATTTTAACTCCAAATGGGATGAACCAAATCTCTATAGATTCATCTATGTGTGAACTTTAATTTGGTAAAATAAAAGTTGACACTTTCTGTACATGAAACATTACAAAAATTTTGTATAGCAAAATAATTACCACATATGTGTTTCAACTTCTAAAGTTCATAGGAAATTCATCCTAGCTGAAAAGAAAATGAACCAAGTCCTGCTAGATTCAAAAACATGTACCCTTAAGCACTGTAAAATAAAATATGATACCTTAGCCTTGATTTCACCCTGGAGATGAACAGCAGCACCTTGTCTCCTCATTCAATTTCCTTAGCCTTGATTCGCCTATGGTCTGTTCCATGTACATCCTTGTTTTAGTGATAGGCCTGTCTCTCCATTCCTTCAGGAAGGACAGCTGCATCTGTTGGTACTGTTCAGCTTGTGTGCCATGTCCGGATTGCCCAGTGCTCCCTATGTTCCAACTCGACCAGTAGGTGGCAAGTCTTCTCATATACGAGCTAGTACGGTGACATGCCGATGACCATTTTATATGTTGTCCTACATTCCCAAAGAGCATTCAGTAGCTTAAGATATCATGCTTTCCCCATCTCGTTCACGGTCTTCTGCAGAATGTTCTTGATTTGCTTATTGGACGTTTATGCTTGACCACTTATTTGGAGGTGGTATGGAGTTGCAATGTTGTGATGTGCCCCAACTCTGGTGAAATGTTTCGGAAGGTGTTATCAATGAAATGAGACTCTCTATCACTTATTACCATTCGCAGTGTTCCAAACCGAGGCAACATGACCTCGTGGAACATCTTACGAGCGTGCTTGGCATCGGCGACACAACATGGCATTCCTTTCACCCACTTGGACAAAAAGTCGACGGCTACCAGGATGTACATGCAGTGCTGCGACTTTGGAAAGGGTCTCATTTAGTTGATAACCCATACATCAAAAGGTTCCACTTGAAGATTGTATGTTAGGAGCATCGCATCATGAGCGGTGATACTTCCATGCTTCTGGCATCTTGCACATCTCCGAATGAAGTCTGTTGTGTCTTCATGCATTGTAGGCCAACATAATGCTGCCAGATCTTTGCCTGAGTGGTGAATGCACCGTAGTGGCATCCATAAAGTGTCTTGTGGCATTTCTCAATGATCTGTGTGCCTTCAGTTATTGGTACATGCCTACAGAGTAATCCGTCTAAACAGACTCGGTAAAGATACGACTCATCCCATAAGGACGTCCTACTCTCATAGATGAGTGGTCTTGTTCTCCCCAGTGGCACATATCCTGCAACCATGAAGTTAAAGATATTTTCATACCACGGGTTTGAGTCCGTCACCTAGCAGCATGTCGTCTCGTAGGAAGTCATTTATCGGTAGTTCCTGAAAGTTAGTGATTTGCATATGTGACAAACGATATACTCTGGAATTTTCTACTACCTTTTTATCTTTAATTTCAAGATCAAATCCTTGGAGTCGAAGAACCCACATTATCAACCGAGGTTTTGTATCTTTCCTAGTGAGCAGGTATTTTAAAGCGGCATGATCAGTATAGACTATTGCGTTAGCTTCAACTAAATAAGATCTGAACTTGTCAATAAGAAAAACCATGACCAGACGATCTTTTTCAGCTATGACATAATTAAGCTGAGCTCCTGTCAACGTTTTACTAGCATATGCGATAGAATGGTGTTTGTTATCTTTAATTTGGCCAATAACGGCCCCTACAGCATAATTATCAGCATGGCACATGATTTCAAATGGAAGCGACCAATTACGGGGTTGGATGATTGGTGTTGAAATGAGTGCTTCTTTTAGGATTTTAAAAAATTTAGATACTCATCTTCAAAGATAAAGGGAGCATCCGTAGATAGCAAACTAGTGATGGGTCTAGCTAGTAAAGAGAAATCTTTAATAGTCCAATAATAGAACCTGCATGACCTAGAAAATTCTACTACAAATCGGCTCATCGGAGTCGGTTTATTTAGAACCGACACCAATTAACGTTTCCCACCTCTATACATTGAAAAATATAGATAAAAACAACACCTAGAGTATAGGTGCCAGTTTTTTAAAAGAACTTATACTTATATTTATATTATAGGTAACTGTTCTAGATAAAACCGGCACCCATACTATTAGTACCCATTTTTTTGAAAAAATGATAGCCATAATAAACTATAGTGTGGTTTATTTAATATAATTGGATTTATCATTAACCACCAAAACTAAATTAATGCCACTTCAACTGCACACATCTGGCCTACGCTCGAAAGGTTTACGCGTGCGGTGTCATTGTACGTCAAGACGTGCGTGATTCGCGAGGTGCCGAAATGGTTTACGCATCTTTCAACCTTGTGAACGTAAACACGTCGGTTCAGGACGTGCGTAAAATATGTCTTTCGGGCGTAAAACATTGTTTTGTACTGTGGTTCACGAGGTGCATATACCGTGTTCTTTTCAGATGTGTTCTTCGGTGGGGTTGGGAACTAACCTCTCACGCACATAAAACGGAGTAACTCATTAGCGCACGATTAATTAAATATTACCAAATATTTTTTGAAGAATGGATTAATATGATTTTTTAAAACAATTTTCATATAATTTGTTTTTTTTGCAAAATACACACTGTTTAACAATTGGTAAAGTGTGAGTTGGGGAATTGAACAAAATAACTTCACTTTCCCAACTTTCTACTCTCACGTTTCTATAGAGAAGTCGTTTTAAAAAATCATTAATCCATTTTTCAGATTTTTGTACCTACTAGAGTAATACCTAATTTTAGCCATCTATCCAAACACTTGTACATATTATCTCTAAAGTGGAGTAGTCATATTTTGGGACGGAGTATGTGACATCCTGGCTCAATTAGGATTAGGCCTGTGTGGCCCATGAGAGCTATGTGCATATGTTTAGTACCACTTTGCTAGTTTAGCAAGATTGGAACCAACTTGTAAGACTTCTTCCCTCCAACCATATCACTCGCGGGTTAACCCTTTTACACGAAGCGAGGACGAAAGTGTAAGTGGGGTGCTATATGTAAGTGGGTCTGCCTGTTCGATACGCGTAGGCTCCGATAGCATAAAACAAAAATTTTTCGACCGCGTAAACCAGGAACCATGCAAGTATGAGATCATAGATCGTTACCACTTGATGCGCTGTGCAGCGGAAGTATGCGCTAAGGAGCCGAAGGAATCCTCGCGATGTAGCGCGCACCGATGTAGAGGAAGTAGTCGATCGCAGCGGCTTGACCTTCTCCTCCTCGTGCATTCTCCTCGCCGTGCTCCCACGCCGATTAGCACCGCAAGACAGCGGCGCCTCCACCGGTATCCACACGTCCAGGGAAGGAACACCACGCGCAGATGTGCTAGCACCCGCGCGCGGCTAGGGTTTGCTCGTGGAGGGAAGTGGCGACTAAGGTTTCACGTGGCGTGATCTGTTAATGCCGCCGGCCATACCCCCTCACCTATATATAGGAACCACGTCCGGGCCTCCAAGGCCCATAGGAGTCCTACTCGGATCCCTATCCGAAATTGAGCGCATATTGGATCTCCATCCAATCCCTTTATTCCGGCCCCTTAAGCGTGCGACCCTGTAGATTCATGCACACTCGGGTGCAACCCGAAAACTCCTTTTCGGTCCACGTGTCAAGAGCGGCCCCTAGCAGAACGTATTGACCCACCGAGCATACATAAAGATCATATCGGCAGTATCTCATGTCGGGTCTACCCAACAACTTGTTCCCCAACATGTGTCCACATTATCAATTTGGTATCTCCATACCATGATCCATGAGACATGATCATCAATCAATACATGTGCTGATCATTTAACCATATTTGTTCCATATATGATATTTGATCAGTGATCCTTTAGAAATAGCAACTATAACATAAAGAGTCTCATAAATGAATCACATATTCATTAGCCAATAATGAGTTATCTATTTCAAGGAACAATATCAGATAAATATGTAAACATAGTATGTGATACAATCATCTCTATGATTGCCTCTAGGGCATATCACTAGCAGTCTCCCACTTGCACTAGAGTCAATCATGCACGTATCTAATACCCATTGCACTAATGTGTGTCTCATGCTTAGGTTAAGGGAGTGGCTTCGTCAACGGATCTGCAATGTTCAAATCCGTGTGTATTTTGCATATCTTCACATCTCCTCTATCCACTATCTCACGAATGAGGTGATACCGCCGTAAAATGTGCTTGGACTTTTGATGCGATCTAGGCTCCTTGGCTTGCGCAATGGCCCCACTATTATCGCAATAGAGGTCCATAGGACTGAGAGCACTAGACACCACACCCAATTGAGAAACAAATTTCTTTATCCAAACAGCCTCCTTTGCTGCTTCAGAAGCGGCAATGTACTCGGCTTCTGTTGTAGAGTCAGCAACTGTATCTTGCTTGGAACTCTTCCAACTCACAGCGCCGCCATTCAGGCAGAACACAAATCCATACTGCGATCTAAAATCATCTTTGTCGGTTTGGAAGCTAGCATCGGTGTAACCATTTACAACAAGCTCTTCGTCTCCTCCATAGACTAGGAACATATCCTTAGTTCTTCTCAAGTACTTTAGGATATTCTTTATAGCAATCCAGTGACTCTCACCTGGATCTGATTGGTATCGGCTTGTTGCACTAAGTGCATATGAAACATCTGGACGTGTACATAGCATAGCATACATTATAGATCCAATTGCCGAAGCATATGGAATCACACTCATCTTGTTCCGCTCATCAGTTGTTTGAGGACACTGATTCTTGCCAAGATTAATGCCATGTGACATTGGCAGGAAGTCTTTCTTGGAGTCTTGCATGTTGATCCTCTTCAACACTTTGTCAATGTATGTACTCTGGCTTAATCCAATTAGCCTCTTTGATCTATCTCTATAGATCCTTATGCCCAGAATGTATGCTGCTTCCCCTAAGTCCTTCATTGAAAAACTATTTTTCAATGATGTCGTAACGGATTCAAGCATAGGAATATCATTCCCAATCAACAATATGTCATCTACATATAGGATCAGAAACACCAGCACGCTCCCACTAGTCTTCTTGTGTACACAAGGCTCTTCTTCGTTTTTGACAAAGCCCAACGCCTTGACCACTTCATCAAAACGAATATTCCAACTCTGAGATGCTTGTTTCAACCCATAAATGGATTTCTGTAACTGGCATATCTTTTTAGCTGATTGTGGATCGACAAATCCCTTGGGTTGTGTCATGTACAGATCCTCATCCAGATTTCCATTGAGGAAAGCTGTTTTGACATCCATTTGCCATATCACATAATCGAAATAGGCAGCAATCGCTAAAACTATCCGAATAGATTTCAGCATGGCGACTGGTGAGAAAGTTTCATCATAATCAACACCTTGAATTTGTCTAAAACCTTTCGCCACCAATCGTGCCTTGTAGATGTGAACATTTCCATCTACATCTGTCTTTTTCTTAAAGACCCATTTGCACTCAATAGCTTTTACACCATCGGGTGGATCAACCAAGTTCCAAACTTGATTGTCATGCATGGATTCTATTTCGGATTTCATGGCTCCAAGCCATTTCTCAGAGTCTGGTCCCACCATTGCTTCCTCATAGGTTGTAGGTTCATCATTGTCTAACAACAATATTTCACGTTGTCCTGTGGTTACTAACGCATACCTTGCAGGTGTACACCGTATCCTTTCAGACCTTCGTGAAACCTATGGTTCTATAACTGGTTCAACAACTTGTTCAACCTGTTGAACAACATCTTGCTCAACTTGTTGTGTGGATGTTGAAGCATTTTCTGGTGGTTCCTGAATTTCTTCAAGTTGCACCATGCTCCCACTATCCTTTCTTGAGAGGAACTCTTTCTCCAAGAAAACACCGTGTCGGGTGACAAACACTTTGCCTTCTTCCCGATTCTAGAAATAATATCCTTTTGTTTCCTTAGGATACCCCACAAAGAAGCATTTATCTGATTTAGGCGCGAGTTTGTCTGATTGTAAACGTTTTACATAAGCCTCGCAACCCCAAATCTTTAGGAAAGATAAACTGGGACGATTCCCTGTCCATATCTCATATGGTGTCTTATCCACTGATTTTGATGGAACACTGTTTAGTGTGAACGCTGCTGTCTCTAGAGCGTAACCCCAAAGCTTAACGGGAGATCAGTTTGGCTCATCATTAATCGGACCATGTCCAACAATGTACGATTCCTCCGTTCGGATACCCCATTCCATTGAGGTGTTCCTGGCGGAGTGAGTTGTGGAACAATTCCACACTCCTTTAGATGATTGCCAAATTCAAGGCTCAAGTATTCTTCTCCACGATCCGATCATAGATACTTGATTGCCTTGCCCAAATGATTTTGTATCTCATTTTGAAATTCCTTGAACTTTTCAAAGGATTCAGACTTATGCCTCATTAAGTAGACATAACCATATCTACTAAAGTCATCGGTGAAGGTAATGAAGTACCCAAAACCACCTCTGGCTGTTGAGCTCATTGGTCCACATACATCAGTATGTACCAGTGCCAATGGTTCACTTGCCCTCTCACTTTATCCCGTGAAAGGTGCCTTTGTCATTTTGCCAAGTAAACAAGATTCACATGTCTCAAATGATTCAAAATCAAACGAGTGTAGAAGTCCATCTCTATGGAGCTTCTCCATGCGTTTCTCATTTATATGGCCCAAGCGACAATGCCAAATAAAAGTGGGATTCAAATCATTTGGACGTTGCCTTTTCGCATTAATGTTATAGACTGAACATCCATTAAGATTCACAGTGTACAAACCATTCATCATGGGTGCATGGAAATAGAAAATGTCATTATAATAGACTGAACAACCATTGTCCACAGATCTAAAACCATAACCCTCTGCTTGCAAACAGGAGGCAGAGATAACGTTTTTACACAAAGCTGGAATGCAATAACAATTATTTAATTCCAAAACTAATCCTGATGGTAAAGATAATGGCATAGTGCCGACCGCAACAGCAGCAACTCTTGCTCCATTGCCCACACGAATGTCCACTTCGCCTCTTGCCAAATTCCTACTTCTTTTCAACCCCTGCAACGATTTGCATATGTGAGCAACTGACCCGGTATCAAATACCCAAGAATCAGTAGAGGAAGTAGCAAGATTAATTTCTATAACATTAATACCTGAGGTGGAACTCTTTCCATCCTGCTGCTTTTGCTTGAGCTGCTCTAGGTATTTCTTACAGTTCCTCTTCCAATGACCTGTCTCCTTGCAAAAGAAACACTCTGCTTGCTTAGCGGGCCCAGTCTTTTGAACCTTGGCCTTAGAGTTGCTAGTACTCCCGATCTCATCGGAGTTTAGCTTTCTCTTTTGACCACCTTTCTTGTTATTGGGCTTATGCTTTTGCATTACCATCACATGGTTGGAGTTTTTCTTAATGCTTTCCTCGGCACCCTTTAGCATCCCATGCAGTTCGGCCAAGGTCCTGGTCATGTTGTTCATGTTGAAGTTCAATATGAATGGCTCAAAGCTGGGAGGGAGCGACTGGAGAATCAGATCAGTAGCCAACTCTTGGCTAAGGGGAAAACCAAGCTTTTCCAGACTCTCGATGTAACCAATCATTTTTATCACATGTGGACTAACTGGATTACCTTCTGCAAGCCTGCACGCAAACAAAGACTTTGAGATATTAAACCTCTCAGCCCTTGCTTGGTCCTCAAACATGTTAAGCAGTCCCGTGATTATGCTATGGGCATCCAATGCCTCATATTGCCTCTGAAGTTCTAGGGACATAGTAGCAAGCATGAGACAGCTAACATCCAGATAGTCATTCCGCCGCCTTTCATGATCCCTACGTTGAGCAACAGTAGCATTGGCAGGTAAATCAGCTGGAAAAGGCTCTTCAAGCACAAACTCTTTGTGCTCCTGTCTAAGAACAATTCTCAGGTTACGATACCAATCCATAAAGTTGATTCCATTCAACTTCTCTTTCTCAAGAATAGACCGCAAATTAAAACTGGATGGTGCAGAAACTGCCATGATCTACAATAGAAATATATATGCAAAATCAGCACTATGTTTACATTTAATCTTTCATTAAACAATTTAACAAAAGATGGTCCCACTATGTATTGTGCAACAAAATTCCCTCTAATAACATAGTGAGTCGAGATCCTCATTTTAATAGTGTCTAGTGAGCTTTGGCATCACGGCTAGACAACTAATAAAATAGGTAAGGAACACCTTGCTGATCACATCCTCTGTGACTCTCGTACTGTCAGGTGACATCTCCATGTACCAACCCAACCTATACTCCAAGGTCCAAAACCGTTTTGATAACCTTGTCAAGTAAACCAACAATCTCTGCATATAGATGTCCGACATCTATCCTATCTTATTATGATGAAAAGTGACACTCTACTTTGGCAGACCCATCACTTATGATCACAATAGTGATAGGTACAATTATTGGAAGAGTATATTACACTTAATTTTTCTGAGGGAATCTATCATACTATGTCATCATATCAAATATACAATGGCAATAAAGTAAGATAGATAAACATCATATGCTAGTACATTAAACTGTGTTGCACTATAGTCCAAGGAGTGATGGTGATCTCTATCCTCATGTAACTCGGTTGGTACATGTTTGACATAGAATCAAATTCTATTCATTAATATAAAACCCCAAACGAAATATAAGGGGTGACGCACACGGCGGGTTTCAGGGCAGCACCCTGAAAAGGTCACAGGGTACACAGATCTCATCTGCGATTCGCCATGTGAAAACATTAACGGTGTAATCAAATTATGCCGAAACTGTGTCAATCTCATTGGCTCGTTTTCTCAATGGCGCGCGGTTCCAGCGGACATCGGACCATTCGATGAACACAATTTCGCCCATCTATACCAAATGATCTCATCAACCCATGTGCCTATCGGTCCATCTCATGTTCCAATCAAGTAAGAACTCATCTACTATGTAATAGATCTCATCTACTACACCCGCATATCAACTATATGCATGGATCTAGATCACAAACTATACAAGATGGCTCTCATACCACTGTTGGGATACGCGTAGGCTACGATAGCATAAAACAAAATTTTTCTACCGCGTAAACCAGGAACCATGCAAGTATGAGATCATAGATCATTACCACTCGACGCGCTATGCAGCGGAAGTATGCGCTAAGGAGCCGAAGGAATCCTCGCGATGTAGCGTACGCCGATGTAGAGGAAGTAGTTGATCGCAGCGGCTTGACCTTCTCCTCCTCGTGCGTTCTCCTCGCCGTGCTCCCACGCCGACCAGCACCGCAAGACAGCGGCGCCTCCACCGGTATCCACACGTCCAGGGAAGGAACACCACGCGCAAATGTGCTAGCACCCGCGCGCGGCTAGGGTTTGCTCGTGGAGGGAAGTGGCGGCTAAGGTTTCACGTGGCGTGATCTGTTAATGTCGCCGGCCACACCCCCTCACGTATATATAGGAACCATGTCCGGGCCTCCAAGGCCCATATGAGTCCTAGTCGGATCCCTATCCGAAATTGAGAGCATATTGGATCTCCATCCAATCCCTTTATTCCGGCCCCTTAAGCCTGCGACCCTGTAGGTTCATGCACACTCAGGTGCAACCCGAAAACTCCTTTTCGGTCCACGTGTCAAGAGCGGCCCCTAGCAGAACGTATTGACTCACCGAGCATACATAAAGATCATATCGGCTGAACCTTTAGTGTTTACTTGTATGAATCTCTTTGCCTCACGATATCGATTAAGCTCAAGGCTAGATATGTGCCATCCTCTAATAGCTCAATCATTCACTCGATCCTGTGATAGATTATATAACCTGCGATTGACTCCTCAATCACTTTTGGCATGGCCATACACTTCCATAATCTATAACATTGAGGGGCCCAGAGATATCTCTCCATAGAAGGGACAAATCCCATCTTGATTATTCATATCCCACTACATGTTTCATAATACACCCGAAGACTACTTTTATAACTATCCAGTTACGGAATAGCGTTTAGCAGTCCCTAAGTAAGTCACTACACATGTTGGAAACCATGATAATCTCAGGTCTAATAATTCTATACCAACACTAATAGAGACCACTGATGACACTACACAAAAAGTTCTTGCAGTGTCTCATGTCGGGTCTATCCAACAACATGTTCCCCAACATGTGTCCACATTATCAATTTGGTATCTCCATACCATGATCCATGAGACATGATCATCAATCAATACATGTGCTGATCATTTAACCATATTTGTTCCACATATGATATTTGATCAGGGATCCTTTAGAAATAACAACATATAACATAAAGAGTCTCATAAATGAATCACATATTCATTAGCCAATAATGAGTTATCTATTTCAAGGAACAATATCAGATAAATATGTAAACATAGTATGTGATACAATCATCTCTATGATTGCCTCTAGGGCATATCACTAACACTGCCTATCTGATGAGTTGGGCTACGCGGTTCCGTAGGGAGGGCTGTTAGAGAGTAGCAGTAACTTGTATATATAGTTCAATTACGATGATGATGTACCTTGCCCCAACTGTAATGAAGTTCATTGTTCAGAGGTGCAGCAGAGTGTTGACTGTGTCGCGGATTAAAAGTCTAGTCAATGCCTACACCCTGCGGCAGAGTTGCAATTCCTTCAATTAGATAGAGGTCGCAACGTTCAATTACGATGATGATGTACCCTGCCCCTACTGTAATGAAGTTAATTGTTCAGAGGTGCAGCAGAGTGTTGACTGTGTCGCGGATTAAAAGTCTAGTCAATGCCTACACCCTGCGGCAGAGTTGCAATTCCTTTGATTAGATAGAGGAGTGTTGCAACGCATAAGTAATGATTTGATCTGGCAAGTTGGGCACCTGCACCAGGAATAATACGATTGTCTTTTCCTGATCTTATCATTACGGATGCATCTCTCCTGCTCCACACATGCAGTAATTTTTATATTCCCACGTACGCATGCCAAAATTTTCAGCGAGAATGAAAATACTCCTACTGCAGTTGGAGTACTTTTGTTGTGGCAGGTGAATTGTGATTTGTAAAATCAGTCAAATCGTGTGACCTTTCGAATCAAATTTACTCACTCCGGCCTACTCCAAATCACAATTGACTACAGTACAGTCAAAAACCCAGACAACATACCATATACCCTCGGTTATTATTGCGTAAACAGTGATGTGCTTGAATTCAGCACCAATATATAGGTACTAACTTAACCCATGAACCTCTAGATATGAACAATATTAGCAGTGACAGCGTATGTAACCACAGGGCAGTATACTCCAGGGCTCACCTATCAGAGGCCAGCGGGTCCATGTGCACATGTAAGACTCATGTTCTAAAATAAAGTACGATAAATGCACTACAAATTCATCTTAGTTTTCTTGCAGATGATTGTGTTGGCACAACTACGTTTTGGATAGAAGGGCTTCCTTGAAATTTTCTTCATTGCTTGTTGGCTTATTTGGAAGTAGAGAAATGGGCTAATTACCAAAGTGTGCATCCAACCTTTGAAGCTTTGTGAGTCCAGTTCAAAAGAGAGATTCTTTGTGGGCTCTTGAAAATTATACCGTCCAGTGTAATTTGTGACCACCACATAATTTTAAATGAGTGGGATCCATACTTGCATAAATGATCATTCATACTTCAATGTGCCCATGATCACAACTCGACACCATTCGATATAAAATTCACAATGCCCAAATAATGAGCAAAGGAGATATTGTTCGGACTCAGCATGCCAGTCAACTACAGCGTAAAACATGCCCGTCAAACCACACGAAGGAGATGACCAAATGTGTTACATATCTCAGGAGACTTGACTCAAATTGGTAAATCTATGCAACATGTCAATTATTCAAAATTCATAATCATGCTCAGCTAGTCCCCAGGAAATCCGATTAGCCTCACACTTTCATCGCAAGCAATTGATAAACATCACAAATGCATAGTTTTGGATAAAAGGATAGCAAGGTACATATTTCATATCAGGGTTCACAAGCCCATTATACAACACAAAATATTGCAGCGGAAGTTTTGCAAATTCGCATAAGCAAAAGTAAAACCCGTGGTGTGTAAACAAATCTCACAAAGGCAACCAACCAGGGCAAGAGCCAAGCTGAAAAGGCTACTCAGTATCCTCGCCACCCTCGGCGGGATAGTATTAGGGCACATCATCAACGCTGACATTCTCACCTGAAAATAGACACATGAGTACGATAGGTACTCCGCGACCATATATGATAGTACAAAGGAGTATGCAACTTTCTACATCAATGAAAATAGCTAGGTGGTTCAGTTTTGCATAAAGCTAACTTTTTTTGAGTAAATAGTAAGTTTAAATGATAAGCATCTGTAGAACACTATAATCTGAAATATAGGAAGCAAGCGTGTATATCTGAAATTTAGATGTAAATGAACACAACGGGTGCTCTAAACAACATCCATGGGCCACCATTGGCTATATAAATATTTACTACATATCCATCACCCATCCATGACTAACCAAGCCATAATATAACCCAAGTGTAATGCTAACATAGACTAACACGTTAAGTGATCGTCCTGTAACCATGGACACGGCTATTCGAATAGTTTTACTCTGATCAAAGAGGTACATCTTTACCCACACAAAATGAACAAGGATCAAATGCTTCATATGCACACAGGTGTGGCCTACATGTGATGCAAGCTCATAACATGTCCTTTCCTAGTCACACCTGAACCAGCTAAACCACACCTAGGCCCCCGACAACTTAGCGACGTGCATGTGATGTGGCTAAGGCGGACTCACCATCGTGAGAGAAACTCCCTGCCAAAACCAGGCACACCCGAGGCACTCCAAAGGGAAAACCATCCTCACGAATGACGAATGAGGCTTAGATGATCACAGTATAACATAGTACTAAGATAACTCAATCCCAAATAACGCATGTGGTAGTACGTATGGTGCTTGAATAAACGTCATCATGTTTGGTCTTTAAAGATCCAGACGGGGCTACTTGCATCGGGAAAAACCACCATCCCGTCATCACCCTATCACCTGTCCAAATCAAAGCATTTAGTCAAACTTAAAAATTAATTTTGTTCTCAGATTTTATGCACTTGTTTTTCTACGTCAAAAGTAGAATCTACCGATAGTTCCATCCATCGGCTTTTAACGATACTAGAACTAAGCATGACTAAGCATTCGATGATAGAATAGACAATCCCAACCATTTACAATTGAAGATGACAAGGTTTCATGGCAGTCATATATCAAAGGAAGGGAAATGCATGAAATTGGATATAAACAACTCTACCCGTAACCGACATTTTAAATAAAATCGACTGATCCGTATATATAGTTTTTGCAAGCAAATAAGTTTTATAAAATCATAGGTTCAATATTCATAGTCGCTTGCCTTGATGCTGTGTGAAATCACACTCAACCTCAGAGTCTTGCTCCACGTGCTCCGAATTCTCCTAATGTACCGATAAGAGGCAATATGCAAATAAAATTCAAATAAACATGCATATGCAACATGATCTATAAATCATGGACTAATTACAGCAGATAGAGATTATGATAAACTGATTTTAGAAACAAGAATCATATCATTTACATTTATGGCTTGAGAGATATAAAAACAACAAGCCATATACACATAAAATGGCATTTCTGTAATTACATATGAACTACCCTAGGTCATATGAAAAGCTGACATTTTGTAGTTAGATTTAACAAGTGCTATTATTTTTAAATAAAAGGGCATAACTCACTGATTCTAAAAATATTTGGTTCACCGCATTTGGAGTTGAAATTATTTAGTTATGAATTTCACAAATTCAATAAAAAGAGGATTACTTAATCGTTTAGACTTGTTTTAGGAGTATTTTAGGAGGAAGTTTTGTCAAATTCTTCTTTTCCAGATAAAAGACTACATTTTTCTAAGGCAAAAAAAAGTGGTTTCATAATTTTAGGAATTAGCATAAAATTCCCGAGATATTATACAATTCCTGGGTGCAAAATAAGTATTTTTATGCAACTCACAATTTTACTGACATTTTCTGTACAGAAGTTGTAAAGTTTTATTTCACAAACATAAAGGCTACAAGTTTATGAATACATGGAAATTTAGTTCACTCATGGATTACTTATGGATTTTTGCTGTTTGCCTATTGCTCAAATGTTTTCATATACTCTTTTTGGACTGTACTTTGGCAAATCGAACCCTGGAATTTCTAAAACTTGCAACAAGGTCCAGCTTCTCCAATCGAGCACGAAGGAGAGACAGCCATGGCTGAGCTCGATCTCAAGCTCGCCGGCGGCAAACGGCGGCTCTAATGGGGGCGAGATAAAAAGATAAAATATATAGCAAGTCACTGGCGGTAGCCCATTTTCACTAAATGTGGAGCGGCCACCAGGAATAATCTGGTTTCACTGGTGGCATGTAACAAGATCCCCCACCAGTGAACCGCCAGTGAAAATCTCCCACCAGATAAAAAAACCCCACCTCAAATCCAAAAACCCCCATCACAAATCCAAAATCCTCTACCACCCTAATTTATATACAAATCAGAAATTCACCATAAATCTCATAATCCATTGAACAAATTCATTCACAAATAAAAATTTAAACTTATATCCAATCACAAATCACAATGAATATGAAAAAATCCATCGCTAGGAGGTAGGGACAATAGTAGCGGAGTTGGATCCGCCTCGTCTCCCTACCGTGGCCGCTGACCTAGCTTTGCCGTTGGCCCACTGCCGTACCCGAGTTTTGCCACCGCGAGCATCGCCGCCCACCTACTGTCGTTGCCAACGGTGCCTCCTCCATAGGCCAGATCCGCTGCCCAAGGCGCCTCCAACCGCCTGCGCACTTCCTTCCATCGCTCGCGTGCTTCTCTCCGCCATCCCTCTGTCGTCGCGAGCGCGATCCATCTCACTGTTGGATCCGCCACGTGCTCCTCTCCCTGTGCCGGATCCACCACGTGTGCCCGATCACCGTAGGTCCGAGGAGCCGAGCCACCCAAGGGAGTCATCGCCGCCGCCGCCGCAGCCCGCTGCAGCCCTCGACCTTCGTCGTTCGCTTGGAGACTCCGCCGCCGCCCGCGGCCCTCTATAGCACTGGAGAGAAGATGTGAGGAAGGGATGAGTGTTGAGGAGTGAAGGGATAAGGATAAGGTGCAAATAGATGGTTTTTTTATCATGAGTAGTAATTTTTCCGGATGGCTATGCAGGTGATGAAAAGTTATTTTCAGAAGCGGTTGTCTAACTGGACCGCTTGTAAAAAAGATGACCGCCAGTGAAGATCTGCCATCTTCGCTGGCGGTGTATTAATTGCGCCGCTAGCGAAAACCGCAACATCTTTGCTAGCGCCCCACTTAACTCAGCTGCCAACAAAGATTAGTTTTCACTGGCGGTTCAAAGCCCCCACCCTCGTTACGTTTTTTCTAGCGGTTTTCACAAATAGTCGCCAGTGAAATTGATTGGGTGACACCATGAAAAATCATTTTAGTAGTAGTGTGGTCTACCAGCATGGTTCGGCTATAGCTCTATGGTGTACCCGAACATGGAGCATTACTAGGACGGGATTCAAGGCTGTCACCATCTGTCGTCTACCTCTGACAAATCTATGGGATAAACAACGAACTAAGGTAGTCTCTAATCTAGACACCACGTCTTAGTTATTAATTACTACTCTAATACTTGCTGGAACTTCCTTCTTTACCCAGAGTCGTAACACCCCGAAAATTTCAGATTTGAAATACGAAAAAAAATATTGCATCTGCTAGAATTTGGTCTCGTGTGAAATCTGCCAGTGGCAAACTTTTATTTGAATTCAACTTTTGCCTTCATTCCTTTTCTAGTTGATTTATCCCTAGGACAATTCTTTCCTAAAGAAAGTTTTCACCTGAAAAAGTCTTAGTCTACTCCCTCGGTCTAAGCCTCTCGGCTGTTTGAAGCTTTTTGAAAAAGTCTACCTTACCTCCCTCCAGCCCCGTGCTCCTTTCCTTCTCTTTATCTGTGAGCCGGTCAAAAGTCTATGTTTACCCCTCAACCATTCAGCTATGCTTCTCCCCCAAATTGTGAGTGAGGCCGACCATGTGCTGCCGCGCATAGCGCTGCACCGGCACGGTCATCGTGCCAGCACTGGTCGTCGCCCCTTTCTTCCCTCCCTCACCGGCAGTCTAGAGACTATTCCACAGCCGCGGCGCTGCTGCGCAAATAGCATATGTGGATGTTCACGTGGAAGGACAGGATGAACCGAGCCAGAGACGGATTGGCCGAACCCAGGGTTCAGCTGAACCCTGACCTGGTCCAATGGGCCCCTCCTTCCTCGTAGGCCTCCTCTTGTATATTCGTAGACTCTTGGTATGGCGGTTGGGTCCATTTGCAGATATTTAATTGGGTTTATGGGCCCATCCATCCATATGTCCACCGTATGTTTGCTTCCGATATATTTCTCCATCATTTCCCCTTTATTATTTAGTCATGTCCTGCAATCAAGTACTTTTCCAAGTACAAGTGGAACTGGATTATTTCTATATAAAATATGCATGCAAGCATTGCTAGTTCTCTTTTATTGTTGGAAATATTGAAGGTCGAAATTGGTATGTAATGACCGTCAACATAACCCCCCAAGCTTAAACCTTTGCTCATCCCGAGTAAAGAACATGAGAAGATAAAAACTTGGTTGTTGATCAGGAGTTGCTGCAATGCTGTATATCTCAAATGTACAAGGTACAAAGTATGAGTACTCTCTCTCGAATTAAGCAGGTTGGCACGGTGGCTTACCCATACGCTTAATACCCGTGGGGCATAATGCATCTGCTTGTCTTGGGCAGTTGACAAACAGAACGGTTAGTAAAGTATCACTTACTCATCGATTATCTAACTTTAATTCCGGAGGTTTTCATATTATTTTGCAAATAAAACCAAGTTCCTCAAGTAATTCTCTCATTCACTCAAGTATGTGTATTCCTCACCAAGATATTGCCTTATTGTCCCTATTATAACTTATATATGTATAGTTTGGCATGGATCAAATCAGGCATACTTGCATTCACATTTATTACTAAGTCAAAAATCTGGACCAACGAAGATGACCAAAAATTATTCTGATCAAGATTATGGAAGTGCGTGGTATCACGGATAATATGACTCCTTTACTATGCCTCTTCTTCCCTCGAAACTTGAGTGAGTGTATGGCTAGCTTTCTCTCATACTTTGTATGAGCAAGATTTTCTTTATCTCTTTTTCCATAGCCATACCTCTCTTTTATTTTGAATGATATTCTTTTGGGAAGAAGAGAGTTATAAATAATTTGGAGCATTTATTTTGTGGATGAAGTGGATGAAATGTATGCTAACTTTCAATTTAGAAGTTTTGCATAAGTGTGTAAATGTGCTGTACATGACTTGATTTAGAAGTATAGGAAGCATCTTACACTGGTCACAAGAATTTTGACAAAGTTCAATGGAATTACAAGCAATCATAATGTAAGGTTTTTCAATGTAGAAGATTGTATGGCTCTAGTAGGAGTTTATATCAAATGAGGAACTATTTAAGTTTATCATTTTCAAAAATAAAACTCCGTATTTCAAGTCAAACATAGAACAAGATCATAGCAACTCTATTTTACCATCTCGTATCTCACACCAACTTAGACTCGGATCATGCAATGTGCTACTCACATCTCTCAAAAGAATATTCAATTTGGAAAGGGAAATGATACAAATCACCTTGGCATGGGGAGAGAGATCTCCCCTCAAGCTTGCCTTTTGCTCAGGGTCCTTGATAGGGATTGAATCCTTGGTGGTGAAAGTAGGCCTGCTAGTCGGCCTGTTGTTGCTGCATCATGTTGAAGTTTGCCATTTGTGCATTAACATTTTGTTGCCACTCCTGAGATTGCACGATGTCTCCTTCAAGCATGTGCTGAATTTCTCCGGTTTGCAGCTCAAGGTTGCCCATCCTCCTAGTGAGTTCTCCCAGATCCCCTCGAGAGGAGACAAACCGACACATTCCGTTGAAAGGTGGTAAACAACTTGAGCTGAAGGAATGCGAGTACCCCCCGCTAGAGGTCGCATTCATGGGGTGTTTGCAACGGTTGTCACTGGCACTTTGCTAGGATGAACCTCCAGCATCATGTTGAGGGACTTGGGTCCAACCAGGGGTATCCTCAGCTAGGACCCAATCATCCTCATACATCTGCACTGGTGGAGATGCAGATAATTCTTCTTGAGGTGCTTCCCTTGCCATGTTTCGAGTTACCCTGCGTTGAACATTTGCACGGGATTCCCCCTTCGACTAAAGAGGAACGGTTAGCTTCTGACAGTTGTACAAATAAAACCCCATGTTAGGCAACGGGATTTCATTTGCACAAAAGGGAAAGAAAAATATAAGTGAACCATCTGGCCCCGATTTGAGTGTATGGCCTTATATTAAGAATGTCTCGTTAATAGAAGAGCGAGGAGTTAAAATTTAAGCGATTTGAGCACCACTCACAACTCCTATGCTATGCGAGAAACTAAAGATGTACACTGAATAGGACAGGTGAACTTAAAATTTTTTAACCATTGATGAATCATGCATTGTACAGGAGAAACTTTTATTTTCTTAACCATGGCATATAAGATCATCAGCTCAACTTCAAGCACAACTCTAATATCAGCTCTAGGAAACAACCAAACCAAACCATTTATGCAAGAACCTCAGAGTAGGGTTATGGATCACATTTGTTCTAGGCTTTCTACAGAATGATTCACCTGTGATACTTTGCCAAAACTTGTGTCTATCAAACGTGGGAGTTGCCTCCAAAAGATTAATTTTACAAGTCTTGTAAAAACCTGGAAGTATACTTAATTCTCCCCAAGTAAGACACAAAACCGGAAAGAAATTCCATCTTCATCTTCTAGCAAGGTGCACAAAAATTGCAAGGTAAGTAAGCAAGAACCTACCTCATCTACCAGTGTAAATTTGTCCCATCCTATAGCTCGCCATATCTTATGGAAATTAACCTCCATACCTATCTCTTGTAGAAGGTTCAGGAAGTATGCTCAGGTATGAGCGAACGTTCTATCCTTAAGCATCAGGTAAGCTTGCATTTCTCAATCATCTACGAGGTCGAGGTCGGAGTCATCAAGAAGCCTTGGTGAAACGTCTCCTTCCTCCAAGGATACATCAGTGAAGGTATGTGCACTCAACTCGTCTTGGTGTTGGCTTGATGTTTCGCTAGATATCTTCTTGAATAAGCCCGAAATCCTTTTATTCATCGTTGCAGCAAATAAGCAAAAGAACAAGACAACTCGAGCGGGGTTTAAGGTAGCGAAACGAAATTGACTCTACCCGAGTTGAAAATGTGTTGAAATGGAATAACACCTCTCTCCCAGCCATCTCCATTTTATAGAGAGCTCTCAATGGCCCAATATGAGATATGGGGCCCACTAGCTGTAGCTCCAGAAAGTGCCGCAGCCGATCGTTGAAGCCCTGGTTCAGCAGAACCATGGGTTCAGCCGAACCAAAGGTGGGTCCATCTGGCCCCCCAAATCTAGCTGTTGGATTCCAACGGCTAGTTGGAGTGGGGCCACGTGGAATTATTTTATAATCTTGTCTCAAAAATCAGTCCCAATTTAGACTCAAAATTTTTCATGCAAAATTTTTTGAAAAAGTAAACATGTTTTAATGCAAGAATTAAATTAAGTGAAATCAAATATGGGATACATACCAATTTACCTGTTGGTAAGGGCGACATCATTTTTAGTCGGACGAGCAAGACAGTACCTCCATCGTGTTTTTAGCTTGATGAAGAGGCACCCTGTTCCGGAGGCATGGGAACGGGTGACGCTTTCTTCACATGCCACACCTTCTTCATCTTCGATGTGGTTAGCAACTTCTTGGGAGTTGGGCCTACAGGCTTTTTAGCCCGTATTCCCGGCTTCGTTGATGTCGTCTTCGGTTCCAGATGACTCCTTGCCTTCCCTTCCCGTTCCAGGAAGTTCTTCATGAATGCAATGAGGCTATCCATCTTTTGGGGGGTTTCACTTCGACTTCTCGGATGTTCTGCAGGTTTGGCCCGTACTTGTCTTAACCCTGGAGCATTGCTCCATTCTTGGCTGAAACTCGAATTTCTCCTCCCTTCCTTTTATGCAAAACCGGATTACTCCAGTTCGCACATCAGTGTTCACATCCGTGGTACATAAGAACGAGCTCCCAAGGATGAGCGGCGTCTCCTTGTTGGCATCCATGTCTAGTACCACGAAGTCCACGGGGATGAAGAAATCTTGGATTTTCACTGGAATATCCTCCGCAATTCCCGCAGAGTAGTGAACTGATGAATCCACTAGTTGCGGGTGCATCGGCGTTGAGGACAACACCATGAAGTTGAGCCTATCCAAAACTTCCTTGGGCATAACACTGACGCTTGCTCTAAGGTCGCACAGGGCTTTGTCAATGTGTTTTATCCCGATCAAACTAGCGATCGTCAAACACCCAGGTCCTTCTTCTTCTCTAGAAGTCGATGGAGTATAGTATTGTTACACTCCTCTGTTGTTGACCCCCGATTTTGGAAATTGGAGATCTTATGTGTTTATCCGTACCAATCCCTGGATCAGTAGTTGATACACACATACATAGCCGGATCACAACATATCACGGATGAATTCAGGCTAAAAGGTTAAGTACTTACATTAGGGCCAGGCAGGCTAACATTTATCAGAGAACAACAATGGTATATAAAACAATACAAGGGCCCGGTTGACATGCCACAGGCAGCCGACTGGGGAACGAGACCTAGAACGGGACCGCACTCCGATCATCCTGTTAAGTACGCAAGCGTACCAACAAGGGCTTCTCTTCAGACACTCTGCTAAAAGATATACATAGAGCAACAATGAGTACAAAAGCACTCAACAAGCCACCACACAAGAATGCATATGATAGAAGGTATTTCAAGGAATGGCTTTCGGTTCTTTTGCGTAAAGCAAATTTTGTAAATCCTTTCACAAGCCTAAGACCTAGCATAGACTGATCAAATTTTAATACCGTAGTTCATTTATCAACGACGGTTCTGTCCACCATCCATTGTCATCCCAAGGATAGCTTCCCGTCATTGAGTCGTCATGGTTTTCTGAGGACGTCCACCTTCCCTCCTCTCAGGAAGTGGCTCCATCAGCATAAAAATCATCATGCATCATCCCATCCCACACAAGTTATGAATTTAGAGTCTAGCCAGGTGTAATACATGTCCCGGTGCTCAATATCCGCGAGCACGGCTATTCGAATAGATTTGGTTTACTCACACTGCAGTGGATGTACACTTTACCCGCACTCCGTGACTGCCCAACACATGAGCCTCGTCCCAACACATGAGACGCGTCACGGCAAAGCCTTTCGATAACCTCGCATTGGCAGTACCCGCTCCATGAACTATCATCCTTATGCACTCTAGGCGTATCTGTTTCTAGCAGTGAGAGGAGTTCTGGCGCTCCCGGGAAGGGAAGTCTCACACGCACGTAAAGTTTATAGTTTAAGTTTAGATTCTCACTCTCACACACGTGGCAGTCCTACAAATGGCGACACCGACGTAGGGCACGCATCGCGGCCCTACCTCAACGGCTGCCCCACTGTAGCGCACCTGCCTCACACACGGGGTGAACCATCTATGCAAGGATACTGCCTCTGCTCGGCTATCTAGTCCGCTAGGTCTATACCCATCCGAGAAGTGCGGTTGTACGAGGGTTGTTTCATGCTTAACTTCATGGCTCGGTCCTTAACTGACCGGGGACGGTACTAGCCTTTTCCAGATACCACCCAAATCTACCATCCGCCCCGGTCAAAAACAGTTGTTTAGTTTCATTTCTCCTTTCACAAATTATGTCATCATATCATGGCAATGTGCCGCTCATGTCTCCACATGCCGCATCTCAATTACCTTCCCTAAGGTAATTGCCCAAGCATATAGCATTTTGATAAATATGAGTATGCATGATTCTAGAATAGCGTTACTAAGCATTTGTCATAATTGACTAGGGACTCATACGTAAACATGGTTACAAGGGGATATGGGGTAAACAATATTCAAGGCATGGCATAACAACAAGTAGGATGTTCATCATTGCATGCAACTTTATTTGCAAACAAAACAATTTCGCAATTTGGGATCAATATGTTCAAGGAATAGTGATGACTTGCCTTGCTCAGGATAGTCCTTACTCTATAATCTTGATCAACCTTCTCCTCCTGGAAGCTGCATACGTTGCCTCACGACTAATCTATTCACCAATACTATAATACGCGAGAAAAACCAATATTCAAACAACAATCAAATGTGCGCAACCAAATATAATTGATGGGGTCGCACCTAGGGTTGCTCATACTATACCGGCTTGCTAATGGATTCCAACATGCTAAGGTCCAAGGTTTCTTATTCTCTCTATTAGCATGACGGCTCCAATGATACTAACTAGCGTAATATATGAGATATACCTTTTTGCTAATATATGGTTTAGTCTAACTACTGGGCTATAGGAGGATGGCTAAATCATTTGCTATCAAAATAAAATGACTAGGTCCTAAAGGCTTAAGTTTGGTTTTTGCTATGTGATAGGTCTAGGATCAATCAAATCACCATAGTACACCATCTATATTATTATTCTATCAATGGGATCGTTATTTTAATCATGGACATATTTTACTCGCCATTATAAAATGGTCAATAATATCATAGTTACAGATTATCTTCATGCATAGCTTTATAATAAATAATTCTAAGTCAGAGTCGATCTACCATTATATTGATCTACCATTATATGAGGTCAAGATTTATAATTAGTATTTTATCTATCTTAGATATTTTATCGTATAATTTATAGTTTAATAGGTGCAACCATAAGTGACCGTGTTACCGTATGTGTAGATACGGATGTACCGCACACGCGAGTCAAGGATGTATTAATATTGGATTATTTTCTAAACACTTGCCACTTATTAGAAACTGTACAGTATATGTGTGCAAGAATATCCATGGATTCGATTGCCTATTGTCCATGAGCTTTTCAATACAACTTATACCGCATATGCAATTAGGATGGCTCTTGTTTAGTTAATTAATGGATGACAACCAAATTATATATACACTACCCCATACAATATGACATTTATTAATTTCGTGTAGGTGATTTAATCACATTAGCGCTGTTATTATTTCTCGTAAATAAGCTATGAACTGACCTAAGTGTACTCATATTTTATCTACAAAATTAAAAGGCTAAACTTTATTTAAATAATTTATAAGTCATGGGTTTAATCATATTTGGACAGATTAATATATGGCACTAGTATCTTGTATGCTTCAATAAAATAAAAAAAATATTTCTAAATAGTTTACATGGTTTCTACAGTGATAAAACATGTTAAAGATAATTATTCTCCTACCTAGTTTACTGTACAATATCAATTTGTATTTATTAGCACACTATTTCGGTTAACCTTTATTTTATTGATTGATATTATAAAATAAATATATTTTATTAAATAGTGAATCATATACCATTGGAAAGAGCATGAATTTAGATAAATTTAGGTTCAAGTTCCACCCAAATCGGAGCTAAAATGAATAAGTTACGCTCGTTAAAAGGTTTCGATTCGAATTAAATCCAAAAATTGTGAAAATGTACTGTGCACAAAACAGAGGTGGGGCCCACCTGAGATCTTTCTCTCTCTCTCTTTCCCTTCCTTTTCTTTTCTTTTACCTTCCTTTTTTTTTTTCTTCTTATTCTTCCTGCTGCTTCTTCTCTCTTTCCTGCTCTGCTTCTCTTTCCTGCTCCCTCTTCCAGAGAGAGCTACCCGAGGGGAGGCGGCGGCGGCAGCGAGGCGGGGCCGGCGCGGCGCGGCCAGGGTCGCCGGTGGAAGGGAGAGGGAGGCGGGGCAGAGCGCGGCACGGTCGGCGGAGGGAATGGCGGCGTGGCGAGGGAGAGGCCCGGGGTGGGGGGTTATATAGGCGCGGCAGGGGGAAAAAGAGGGGGCGGCCGGGGAGGCGGGTGGAACGTGAGCGGCGCGCGGGGCTCGAGGTGCAGGGCACGGTGCGGGAGGGGCTCGAGGCGGCGATGGCGACAGGCGCACGACGCGGGCGGCAACGGCGACAGGCGCGCGAGAGCGTGGGTGCGTGCAGCGGCGAGGCGACAGGCGATGAATATACAGCGGCGTGGGTGGCGGCGTGCGCGACGTGGGCGGGAGTACGGCGGCGAGGGCGGCGTCGTGCGCGACGTGGGCGGGAGTATGGCGGTGACATAGGCGCGGCGCGGGGGCGTGCGCGACAGCGGCCCGGGTGCGGCGGCCGCGGCGACGGAGGGCCACGTGCGTGCGGCGGCCAGCGGGCGGCACGTGTGCAGGAGGGCGGCAGCGCACGGGAGTGATGGCGATGGCTGGCAGCGGCAAGGGAATAGCTGGGCTCCGATCGAACACCTAGGGAGCGATGAACAGTGTCGCATCGCAATTTTGACGATTTTGCTCGATTTCCAATTTAAAATCCACCAAAAAATTGAAATTTCCCCACAATTGAACTTTGCCCAATATTTGCATTATTTCGACCTAAAGATTTGCTCAATATTTTACGTCACCATATTTTATATTTATACGCATTATACTATATGTTTATATATATGCTTAGGTGTAGATAATTATATATATATATATATGAAATTTCCTATTAAATTTTATCTTACTCAAATAAATTTGTGACATTTATATAGAATGTTTCCTTCACTTCAATTTTGCCCAAAACTTATTTTAGTTTACTTTTAGCCCATTTAGGGTTTCGGGTTGATTTAAAAATTGAGGAAAAATTGTAATTAAAATTTGTATCTCCTCCTGGGCATTTGAGGGATAATTTTAAGTGTTCCAATGTAATTTTGACCAAAATTTAATATTATCCATTATTTATTATTTATTAGAAATTATTTCATGTTCTGTCATTTAAGACCTCCTATGTCTTGGAATTTTATCTACATGCACCCACAAATAAATTAGTGTTATATTAATTTGGATCTTACCCTAAAGGTTGTGATGGTGCAAATGTATTTTTATTGTGTTAATTAAATGATTTTAGCCCCAAAAATCAGTCTAGATAATTTTGGAGGCTTTCGATATTTTTAAAACTAATTAAAACATTCTAAGGTACCCTTTGTTAATATAATACCACACTTGTCTCAATTTATATATGGGTTAGTTTATTTTATATGGAGGGGTTTGATATCTTTAATTACAATCCCCCGTAGTTCTATTTTATATATAGGGCTTAGTTTATTTGAATGATTATCATTTAGTGTGTATTTACATTTTATGACACTCATCACATGGTCAAAGTATTTATTATTTGATTTGTACTTTATATCACAGAAATTAATAATTATATTTGCACTTTATTTGGCTTGCTCTCTTGTGCGAAAATATTTATAGGGTTAATAATAACTTATGTATTCTGGTGAATTATATTATTACTCAAATATAGATCTTTCCCTTACTTTCATTGTGACCACTTATAGTTTTGGCAGACAACAGCAACCATAACATCCAGCATGATGCAAAAGTTTTAAAAAGTTCAAAATTTTAGTGATTTTTATTGCCGGAATTTTCAGGGTGTTACATCTGTCAATTTCACTACCTCCGTGGTGGGTTTCGGTCGCTTGTTGTTGAGGATGTCTTTAGATATCGAGCGTAGGTTGGTACTTGCATCGTATCCAAAAGAGTGACGTTAATGTGAATCCTTCAAATCACATCAATGAAGCGAGCGAACTGCTCATCCACGGATGGCTTCCAGATACGTTGAGGAAAAGACAACATGCTGGTGTCGCAATATTCCTGTGGTGCTGCCTTCTCTTGCTGCGTGGTTTCTTTTTCCAGTTGGTATCATAGAAGGCGGTAGGTCCGTGGGAAGTGATTGGGTAATGTGAAATATAAATCGGCCTAAAATTTTGTACTAGATTTGCTAACCAATTCAAATTTCTATTAGTATAGAAAATAATAAAAGTAGAACTTGACTTAGATATAAACATCTAAAACTTGACACATTGGTGCACAAATAGGATGGGCGCTTGGGTCATTCCTAGCATTTATATTTCTCTTGCATATATATGTGTATGATAGTGTTTCTTTGCCTACTATTGTCTAACCTACTGTCAATCTAATGACTTGTAAATGTTTGTGTTTGATATAGCTATGCCGCCTATAGTGAGTGCTCACTTAGCTAACAGAGGTCGTGGGAGAGGCGGCAGTAGAGGTCGTGGTAAGGGCCACCATAATGAAGAAGCCGAAGATAATAAGGATAATGAAGATGTTGGGAATAACTCTATTGTAGAATCCCTTATTCCTAATCGTGGGGGTCGTGGTAGGGGTCGTGCTAAAGGTCGAGGAAGAGGTCGCCATAATGAAGCAGCACTCTCGAACCAGATGGACAATAAGGACATGGAAGAGGAAGAGGGTGGTAGCCACTCAGCTGTTGTCTCTAATGATGTTGCTCGAGCTTTCCAGGGAAAGACACTCACCAGGTGGACATCCATGCGCTTAGACACATTTGATGGGTCTGGTACTCTTGTTAATGTTGTAGACGGGTTGCACAAGACGGAGAAGTACATGAGGGGATCTAGAATGACTCCTGAGGAGAAGGTTACTTTCATGCCTTTTCAGTTGACTGGTCAGGTGGACATTTGGTGGGACGGAGTTGTTGAAGCATGGAACCTTGCTCGTGGTGCTATTACTTGGGATGTTTTTCTTCAGTAGTTTAGAGCTAAGTATTATCCAGAAAAGATGAGTGATGAGCTACACAATATCTAACAGGGAAGCAAGACTGTGGATGAGTATGAGTGGGAGTTCAGCAATATTATACGCTTTGTGCCTAGCATGGCAAGTGATGAGTGTGAGAAGGCTAGGAAGTTCTTTCAAGGGCTCAATGCCCAGTATAGAGAAGTGATGGGAAGAAACCTGCCTACTGTATACCTCACTGCAGTTGAAGAGGCTGGAGGGATGCAGGTTGAGCTCCAAATTACTACTGCACAGAAGAATTGTTTTGGGAATGTCACTAGTAATGAACAGAAGAGAGACCATCAGGAAGGGGGTGAGAACTCGCAGCAACCGCCTTTTAAGAAGTACAGACAAAATCAGGCCACTCAACCATCATCGAAACCTAGGCAGTAGGGTTCTCAATCTTATTCAGTTTCTCATCCTGCGAAGTCTTAGATGGTTCGTCCTGTACGAGGGAAAGGGCTAATTTGCTTTAAGTGCGGAAAGAATCACCATTCTACAGAGTGTGGGTTTACTAGGGCATGTCATGGGTGTGCAAAGCTGGACACATGGAGTTGATATGTAAGCGTAACCCAAATTCTATCATTAAGTGGCAAAAGCCTAGCTCCTATTCAGCAACCTATTCGACAACTAGCTATCCTCGAGGTTCAAGTTCATCCACTAGCGTCCCCCGTGGTGCCGTTCAGATGATGACAACTTATCGACCTCATCAGCAGCAGTTCACATATAATTACTCACCACCACCACTACTAGGACAGTATTGGTCTACCCCTCAATTTCTTGCTCCACATGCTCCACTCCAGTTGCTTGCACCGCCTATGGCGCATCCTTCTGCTTCAACTCCACCTCATCAGCAGGCCTCGGGCTCTTCTACCCCAGCTATGGCTCGAGTCCACAACATGCATGTAGCTTCATCCCTTGGTCACCTGGATGAGGTTACAAGTACACTTTCAGTTGATTCGCATGATGCGCTAGTTCTGTTTGATTTTGGTGCTACATTTTCCTTTGTTTCCATCGAGTTTGCGAAAAAGCTAATCTATTTAGTCAAGAGGTCTCTCAATTTGTCCAAGTCATCTCTCCAGGGGGTATAATCTCTATATTTGTAGTATGTCCGGGTTGTGCGATCTCTATTGATGGGAAGAATTCGTGGCAAATCTAACTATGATTCCATTACCGCTCTCTGATGTGATCTTGGGCATGGATTGGTTGAACCGATACCGTACTATAATCTCTTGTTTCTGGAAGATTATTACCTTGGAAGTTCCATCAGGCAAGGGAGCGCACCTTCGCATTCTCTTTTCATGATGACAAGATTGTTTCCTAGGTAGCGTGCTGTAAAGACCAGATTACCATGGGCCTTAGCCAAGAAGGCATCCAAGCCTTTGTTGATAGAAGAGGTCCTGTAGTACGAGATTATCCTGATGTTTGTCCCGCAGAATTGCCTGGGATACAACCTGCACGTGATGTAGAGTTCCGTATCAATCTTGTTCCTGGTACGCGACCTATCTCCAAAGCATCGTACCGATTAGCTCGTCCTTTCCAAGAAGAGTTGAAGAAACAGTTAGATGATCTATTATCCAAGAAGTTAATCCGATGGAGTGTGTCGCCATGGGGTGCACCTGTTATTCGAGTGCGAGAAGAGGATATTGAGAAGACCGCATTTTCCACGAGGTACGGGCTTATGAGTATAGAGTTATGTCTTTTGGGCTGACCAATGCTCAGGCCTATTTTATGGAGGCGATGAATAGCATGTTGCATAGTTTTCTAGATAAGTTTGTGATGGTGTTTATTGATGATATTATTATTTACTCCAAAGATGTAGAGGAGCATGAGTGTCATTTGAGGATAGTACTAGGGACTATACGGGAAAATAAGTCCTATGCTAAATTGAAGAAGTGTGAGTTCTGGCTTCCTAAAGTAGCTTTCCTAGGGCATGTAATTAATCAGCAGGGTATCTTAGTTGATCCTAGAAAAGTTTCAAGCGTTGTCGGATGGGAAAGGACGACCAATGTTAAGGGTGTGAGGAGGTTTTTGGGGATGGCAGGGTACTACTGACGTTTCGTGAAGGATTTCTTGATTATTGCTAAACCAATGACAATGCTCACACATAAAGATGTGAACTTTCAATGGACAAACCAATGTGAGCGTCGTTTCCAAGAATTGAAGCAAACGCTGGTGACTGCTCCGGTGCTTACTTTGCCACAACCTGGTAAACATTTCATCGTCTATTCCGATGCTTCACGAGTAGGCCTTGGTTGTGTTCTTATGCAAGAGGGCAATGTTATAGCTTATGCATCTAGGCAGTGAAAGAAGCATGAGCAGAATTACCCCACTCATGGTCTTGAGCTTGCAGCAGTGGTTTTTGCTCTCAAGATTTGGAGGCACTACCTGTATGGAGAGTCTTGTGATATTTTCACTGATCATAAGAGTCTCAAATACATTTTCACCCAGAAGGATTTGAACGTAAGGTAGAGGAGATGATGCGGACATCATTCTTTCGGATATACACAACAATCATCCATTGGTCATTCAAGGTCCAAACATAAGAGCTCGCGCACGACAATTGAATTTAGAGGTGAGCTCGTTCCTAAGTTCTTCTTTATATGATTTTGAGAATAGATTGCTACCTAATGATTATATTATGATTAGGAACAATGGAAAGGACAAGAAAATACTTAGAGAAGGACTTAGAGTCATGGAGGATCAGCGAGAATGTTCAAGTCAAGGTGGAGGCCCAAACCAAGTCGACTTCGAGTCCGTTTCGGAGTCCAGGACCAGTCTGCACTAAAACGGGCGCCCAGGTTGCATACATGCTCGGATTGGGGTGTTCTTTATGTGGATGGAAAGCTAAGAAGATAACCTTTCCAATGGTTCCAGTCTCATGTCCAAATTCGTAACGAGTCATCAGGACATGACCTAACAATTTGACGTTCAGAATCTGTTCTGGTGCTACGACGCCGTATTTGGGCCTTTGGGCCGTGTATCGTGTTGGAGCCCATTCGGGTTGTGTCAAGGGGTGTTTGCACGACCCTAAACTCCATATATCAGTAGCCGTCACCATATTTAGTTTTTTGGTTTTGCTTAGATTAATCTGTCAAGAACAGTTTCGCCGCTAGATCGGTTTGTAAGACCCCAACTTGTGAGCTTAATCATTCATCTGCAATTTTGGTTGCAATCTTCTTTGTTCTTGTTTGTGTTCTTCGATTCGCAAGCAGGGATTAGTCTTCTTGGCAAGGTCAACCGGGTTTCAGCACGGTTGATAACCAGAGGAGACATGGTGCTGCGAGTGCGGGGTTTCGAGAACGTGCTCGTTCAAGAAGCCGGATCGATTTGTGTCACGACTCCACGAAATCGTTGATTATCAGAACCTTTTGGAAGATCGGGAACCCTTGTCCACATCACAAACCCTATGTAGACCCCCATTTTCATAACGGGAGTCACTCGTGTTCATAGTACCATTTCCCTGGATCAAGTAGTTTGGTACCCACGAATACATTGCCAATAATCAAGAGTGCATACATAGTTATCTACGCAAAATATTACAATGATAGGCCCGAAGGCAATAGTCTAAAATAAAGGACCAACCGGTCCGGAATACAACCAAAAGCAGAAATTAGGTAAGGCAGCGGAGATAAGGCGGCGGCACGCCATTGCCACAGGCAACGACCGAATCTAAGACCTACTGGGCTCCATCGTCTTCCGTACCCTCCTGGTAGTACTCATACGGATCTTCGGGAACCTCATCGCCCACATCTGAATGTTTTATTTATAGCAAGGGTGAGTACCAACCGTACCCAGCAAGCCACCACAGCAACAATGCATATGATAGGGGAAATATCAAGGGCGGCTGTGGCACTTTTGCATAAAGCCAGTTTTGCAATTCCTTTCACAAGCCTAAGACCTAGCTTATACTGATCAAATTTTAATACCATAGTTCATTATTCAACGGCGGTTCTGTCCACCATCCATTGTCATCCAAGGATAGCTTCCCGCCATTGAGTCGTCATGATTTTCTGTGGTCTACCCATTCTCGCTTTTCGAGAAGTTGAGCCACCAGCACATAAAAGTCATTATGCATACCCATCCCATTCAGTTTAAGAATTTAGAGTCTAGCCAAGTGTAATACATGTCCCGGTGCTCATTATCCGCGAGCACGACTATTCGAATAGATTTGATTACTCACACTGCAGTGGATGTACACTTTACCCGTACTCCGTAACTTGCCCAACAAATGAGCCGAAGTCCCAACGAATGAGACGCGTCACGGCAAAGCCTTTCAATAACCTCACATTGGCAGTACCCGCTCCATGAACTTACATCCTCATGCACTCTAGGCGTACACGGTTTCTAGCAGTGAGAGGAGTTCTGGCGCTCCCGGGAAGGGAAAAACTCACACATGCATTAAGTTATATTAAAATTTAGGTTCACACGTGACGGTCCTACCGGTGGCTACCCCACCGTAGGCCCCGCCCCTCATACACACTAAGAAAACCACTATGCAGGGATACTGCCTCCGCTCGGTTACTTACTCCGCTAGGTCTATACCCATCCGAGAAGTACGGTTGTACGAGGGTCGTTTCATGCTTAGCTTCATGGCTCGGTCCTTAATTGACCGGGGACGGTGCTAGCCTTTTCCGGATACCACCCAAATCCACCATCCGCCCCAGTCAAAAACAATTGTTTTAATTTTTATCTTCCTTTCACAATCATGTCATCAATGTCATGGCAATGTGGCGCTCATGTCTCCACATGCCGCATCTCAATTACCTTCCCAAGGTAATTGCCCAAGCATATAGCATTTTGATAAATATGAGTATGCAAAGTTCTAAGATAGCATTGCTAAGCATCTGTCATAATTGACTAGGGACTCATACGTAACATGGTTACAAGGGGATATGGGGTAAACAACATTCAAGGCATGGCATAACAGCAAGTAGGATGTTTATCATTGCATGCATCTTTATTTGTAAACAAAGTAATTTCGCAATTGGGATCAACATGTTCAAGGGATAGTGATGACTTGCCTTGCTCGTAGCCTTGCGGGTCTTGATCCTCAGTCGGACTCGCAACTCCCTCGGTGTCTAACATTACGTGCGAAAGAAATTGAATTCATTTAGAATTCAATTAAAATCCAACAAAATTCAATTAAGAAAAGATCGAGCGCGAGCGTTTGAATGTTGATATCGAATTCCATTTTATTTATGAAGTAGACCTATTTTGATTTTTAATACCGTTGTCTTAAAATATTAGTGCTAGCCGATCAAAAATATTAACCCGATTTAATTTACGCGTCTCGAATAAATTAGATACCGATAATGAAAGGTAACCCTATCCGGTGAGTAGTCGGCTAAAATAATCGCGACGGTTATTTTAGCGATAACCTAACTATTGAGTGAGCACTATCTAAATACTGACGAAATAAATTTTTAAATAGATATCGAACGATCGCGGACCTACGATAGCCATTTAAAAGCGACCGGTAATTAATCTTCCGATTATATCTACATATAAATGACTAGCGAAATTTAACTAATAAAATCTACATAATCGGCTAAGTACATTGCTAAAGATTGATAATTTAAACGAACAATCGATTAGGTGAAAAATTTAAATTTTAATTAAATATCCGTTTTAATTTACTCGTGTTTCTAAAATAATCGACGGCGACGACTATATCGATTTCCTAAACTAGTATTTTATATTAATCTAGTACGTGTGCTCATAAATTTGAGATGAATAAAAATTAAATTCCTAATCCCCAATTTTATCTCTCCATATTTTATTATTATTATTTTTTTTATTATTATTTTTATTTTTCTCTCTCTCTTTTCTATCTTTTCCTTTCTTTTTCTTTTTCCCCTTTTTTTTTTCCTTCTTCCTCTGCCTGCTCTTCTCTGTTGTTTCTCTGCCTGCTTCTCTCCTCTCTCTCTTTGTGTACAGCCGGCAGGGAGGGGGGGAAGAGGGAGGAAAGGGGGGGGGGGGCGGCACCTACCTGCGGCGGCGGCGGCTGAGGGCGGCGAGCCTCGGCGGCGGCCGGCGGCAGCCCAGCGGCGGCGGCGAGCTAACGGCGACGGCGGCGCAAAACGACGACGGCGGCAGGCGCTTGGCAGCGGCGGCAGCTGTCGGCAGGGGGGAGGAGGAAGGGGGAAATGGAGGAGGAGGGGTGGGGGAGAAGGGGCTCGGCCGGGGGCTTTATAGCCGGCCGGGGAGGGAGGGGAGGTGGCCGGCGCGGGGCTCGACGGTGATGGCGACGGCGGCCAGCGGCGATGGGACGGCGGCCAGCGGCGATGGGACGGCGGCCAGCGGCAACGGGGCTCGAGGGTGGTGCGGCGATGGCGACCGGCGGGTGGAGCTCGAGGAGGGAGGGAGCGGGGCTCCAAGCGCCCGCGGCGCGCGGCGCGTCACAGACCTAGGGTTAGGTCTAGCTGTTCATCGGGAAAGATGAACAGTGCATTTTCCTTTTTTTTTTTTTTTTTATTTATTTATTTTATTGTAATTTTTATTATTATCCTTATATTGTATTTGTACAAATTTATAACTCATTCGCACGAATGAAATAAACCCGGTATTGGAACTATTCCGCCCTAAATCTTTTCCTGATATTTTATATTGTCTATATTCATTATGCCTATCCATATGCGTGGACGATTATAAAATTTTTATTAACTAAATATATTCATGACATTAATACGAAATATGTTATTCGCTAAAATTTTATCTAGAACTTTATTTTAATTTATGCGCAGTGATTATTCCTTCTCGTCGGTTTCCGTTCTAGGGTTTGCGCCGAAATAATTTCGATAAATTCAACATCCGCAAAATAAAGATTCAAATAAACAAGTCATAAAATGCGGCATGATGCAAATTAAATTTTTAATGTTTTAAACTTCGTATTTTTAGGGTTTCAATTTCGACGGTCGAATTTTCAGGACGTTACAAACCTACCCCCCTTAAATAAATCTCGTCCCGAGATTTCTTACCGGTTGTCGAATAGATGCGGGTACTCGGCCTTCAGAAAGTCTTCGCTCTCCCAGGTAGCCTCATCCACGGTGTGATTGCTCCATTGCACCTTGTACATGCGCCATGTTTTGGTCCTGGTCTTCTTTTCTGCCTCGCCCAATATCTTTACCGGATGTTCGGGATATGTGAGGTCACTACTGAGGTGGATATTCTCTAGGGGTGTTTGCTCTTCCGGCACACGCAGACACTTCTTCAATTGTGACACATGAAACACAGGATGCACGTCGGAGATGTTTGCTGGTAGTTCTAGCTGATAGGCCACTTCACCTCTTCTGGTAGTTATAGGGAATGGTCCCACGTATCTTGGCGCAAGCTTTCCTTTTACCTTAAACCTCTTGGTACCTCGCAGCGGGGAGACCTTCAGGTACACATAATCACCAACATTAAACTCCAGATCTCTTCTGCGAGTATCCGCGTAGCTTTTCTGTCTAGACTGGGCTACCTGTAATCGATCCCGAATCAGTCGGACCTTTTCTTCGGCTTCCTGGATTATGTTGGGTCCGAACACAGCTCGTTCACCGGTTTCAGACCACATCAATGGGGTTCGGCATCGCCGTCCAAATAGTGCTTCATTCGGCGACATTTTTAGACTTGATTGGTAGCTGTTGTTGTAGGAAAACTCGGCGTAGGGTAAGCATCTCTCCCAATCCTTGGTGAAATCCAATGCGCAGGCTCTCAGCATATCCTCAAGAACTTGATTCATTCTTTCCGTCTGCCCGTCGGTCTGTGGGTGGTAGGCGGTACTAAAGGCAAGGTGACTTCCAAGTGCCTCGTGAACCTTACCCCAGAAGTGAGACGTAAACTGAGTACCGCGATCCGATATAATCCTTTTTGGTACCCCATGTAGGCATACGATCCGGGACATGTATAACTCTGCCAGCTTAGCGCTGCTGTAATTGGTCTTGACGGGAATAAATCTGGCCGTTTTGGTAAGTCGGTCCACGATTACCCAAATGGAGTCATAACCTGTTATGGTTTTAGGTAATCCAACAATAAAATCCATACCGATCTCATCCCATTTCCATTCGGGAATTTTGAGAGGTTGTAGTAAACCTGCTGGCCGCTGATGTTCCGCCTTTACCCTTTGGCACACGTCGCACATGGCCACGTATTCAGCTACGTCCCTTTTCATATTTGGCCACCAGTATTCCTCTTTCAAATCCTGGTACATCTTCGTGCTCCCAGGGTGTAGTGAGTATGCAGACTCGTGAGCCTCCTTCAAAATCAAGCCTCTCAATTCTCCTTGCTCGGGTACATATATCCTTTTCTTAAATCGCAAGATGCCTTTGTTGTCCGTCGAGAACTCGTTCGCATGTCCAGCGGCCATGCGCTTCTGAATGGTTTGGACTTCTTCATTATCCTTTTGAGCTTCTTCTATCTGGGCTTTCAGAAGCGGTTGAATTTCCAGCGAGTTTAATTCTCCGCGTGGAATTAGGTGCAAGTTGAGTCGAGCCATTTCTTCTCGGAGCTCATCGGCCATGCCTTCCAAGTCCATATGGTTGCACTGGGCCTTGCGGCTCAAGGCGTCGGCCACTACATTGGCCTTACCGGGGTGGTAATGGATTCCCAAATCGTAATCCTTAATCAGTTCCAACCACCTTCTCTGTCGCAGGTTGAGGTTAGTCTGGGTGAAGACGTATTTCAAACTCTTGTGGTCAGTATATACATCGCAGTGATTCCCAATCAAATAGTGTCTCCAAATTTTTAATGCATGAACTACTGCTGCCAATTCCAAATCATGCGTGGGGTAGTTCGCCTCATGGGGTCGTAGTTGCCTCGAAGCGTATGCTACAACCTTTCTATCCTGCATCAGTACTCCTCCTAGTCCTTGTCTGGACGCATCACAGTATATCACGAAGTCCTTCCGATTGTCCGGTAAGACTAGAATTGGGGCAGTGGTTAACTTTTCTTTCAACTGCTCAAAGCTTCGTTGACACTTTTCGGTCCAGGCGAATTTCTTCTCTTTCTTTAGGAGTTGGGTCATTGGTCTGGCCAGGGTGGAAAATCCTTCAATAAACCTTCGGTAATACCCGGCCAATCCCAGAAAACTCCGAACCTCTGTTACCGTCTTCGGTGCCTTCCATTCCGTCACGGCTTCGACCTTGGCAGGGTCTACTGCCACTCCTCCGGCTGAGATTACGTGGCCAAGAAACGCAACTTCCTTAAGCCAAAACTCACATTTGCTGAACTTTGCGTACAGCCGGTGCTCCCGTAGCTTCTCCAATACCGAGCGTAGATGTTTGGCATGCTCTTCATCGTCCTTGGAAAAGATGAGAATGTCGTCGATAAACACAACTACGAACTTATCCAGGTATTCCATAAATACTTTGTTCATCAGATTCATAAAATATGCTGGGGCATTGGTCAATCCGAACGACATCACCGTGAACTCGTACAATCCATAGCGTGTAGAAAACGCTGTCTTGGAAATGTCTTCGGCCTTAATCTTCAATTGGTGGTATCCTGACCGGAGATCGATCTTCGAAAATACTTTGGCACCCTTGAGCTGATCAAATAAATCGTCAATTCGGGGAAGTGGATACTTATTTTTGATGGTCACTTCGTTCAGGGATCGATAGTCTACGCACATCCGCATACTTCCATCTTTCTTCTTGACGAACAATACTGGGGCTCCCCAAGGAGAAGAACTAGGGCGTACGAATCCCTTCTCCTGTAGTTCCTTAATCTGCTTCTTGAGTTCTTCTAGTTCGTTGGCCGGCATCCTATACGGCCTCTTGGATATGGGGGCGGTACCAGGCATTAAGTCAATGATGAATTCTATATCCCGATCAGGGGGCATTCCGGGCAAATCCTCGGGGAATACATCCGGGTACTCCTGTACTATTGGCATCCCACTCATGGGTAGCATGGTAAACACTCCCGCGGCACGTTCACACAACATCGGATCCCGATCCATGGCTATGTTCATTGGAGACCCCCATGGGGTGGACACAGTGACCTCTCTTCGGCCACAATCTATGACTCCCTTGTTCTTAGTTAACCAATCCATTCCTAGTATGACGTCGAGGGTTTGGGGTGGTAGTACCATAAGGTTTGAGAGAATTACCACATCCCCAATGCGGATGGGCACGTTGATGCAAGCATGAGGTATGGTTATGTTTCCCCCAGGTGAGTGTACTATCATAGGTCTCTTGAGTTCCACACGATGTAGGTTATGTTGGTTGCTTACTTTTGATGATATGAACGAATGCGATGCTCCGGAATCAAATAAGATCTTAACTGGGGTAGAGTTGATAGAAAACATACCCATTAAGACATTCTGATCTCCCTGCGCCTCTTCAGCACGCACATGATTCACTTGTCCGCGACGGAACCCGGTGGCAGATTCGTTGGGTCGCGGCGTCCTGAACAGACCGCGTCCAGTAGCAGGGGTAGTAGTTCCGCGTACGGCCGTTGCGTTGGCACCAGTACGAACGGGGGTGTTGCGAGGCTTGGGGCAGTTGTTGGCGTAGTGCCCAAATTCCCCGCAGTTGAAGCAGTCCACATTCTTCCTTCCCGGTGCGGCCAGTGTCGGTGCCGGAGTACGGTACTGAGGTGTAGCCGGCCTATTGATATTGCTTGGTGCAACAGGACGGTGGGTTGCCACAGCAGTTGGCTTCCATCCCGATGAAGAGGCTCCTTTAGTGCGCTGAGGTGCTCCTTGAAGTGGGCGAGACATAGCGAGTCTTCTCTTACGGTTATTTTCTACCGTCTTCTGGTCGTGCTCTAGCCTCACAACCTTGTTGATTAAGTTCTGGAAGTTGGCATGATCCTGCCCTATCATTGGTCCTCTCAGTTCATCATTCAGTCCTTCAATAAATTTGTCGATCTTTTCATCCTCATCCACTAGGTCACCGGTCGCGTAGCGAGCAAGCTGAGTGAACCGGTTTAGGTATTCTTGCACCGAGGTGTTCCCTTGGCGTAGCCGCCTGAATTCATTCTTCTTCATCCGCATTACTGCAGCGGGCACGAAGTGTTCGCGGAAAGCTGTTGTGAATTCCTCCCATGTGGGTTCTGCAGCGTCCTCTGCTCGTGTTTCCTTGTAAGTGTCCCACCAATCCCCAGCGGGTCCTTCCAGCTGGTTAGCGGCAAAGATTACTTTATCCGCCTCGCGTACGCGCACCAAAGTCAGCTTTTTCTCTATGACGCGTAGCCAATCCTCCGCATCCATAGGTTCTTCCGCCGTGGCGAAGGTGGGTGGCTTAGCCCTCATGAACTCGCCGAGGCTTGAGCTTCCACGGCTTCCTTGATTATTGACGATGGCCTGCAATAACTGGGTTTGCGCTGCCATGACTTCGGCCAGGGTGAGCGGATTAGGCTCTGGTGGGTCCTCGTTGTTGGTCGTTGCCCGACGTCGGTGAACCATCTGTAGAGATCGTTTGGGTAAGTACCCCGGTATCTAACTAGCCCTATGGTTTTATTCGGGAGTAGTTTTGACGTGATCTTCTTTATGGTAAGCTTGGTGGAATAAACTCATTTCAACATAACAACACAATATCATAAAACATCACATAGTTCACAAACAGTACATAATAATGATGCATGAGACTGCCCACATAAGCAGTCCGGCATAGAACATAGTTGAACATAGTTCAGGGTTCATCATCGAGCGACATGCTACCTACTCATTACTAATATATGGGGGGGGGGGCGTGTGTCTCGCAATCCCAAAAGCTATCCCAGGCAAGATTGGTGCAGTAATGGGTCTCCAGGCTAGTCATCCAACCAGCCGCAGGAACCGGGTGCAGGAAGTGGGTGGTCCCTGGCGGACGCGAACCCGAGTCTCCACGGCTCGGAAGTAATAGCGGCCTCCGGGTCGGACTTGGGCTTCTTTCCTGGCGGTCGTGTCCTCTTGCGAGCCGTACTGAGGGTGCGGGGACCTCCAGCGAAGGTGACGCGGCAAGTGGGGGCCTCGTCCTCCGAAGTATCGGTGACGTGTGGCTCGATCTCCTCAGGCTCTGTCTCCTCCTCCGGGTCGGTGTCAATCAGGATCAGGGTCTCCACTCCAGAACTGGGCTCGGTCGAGGTAACTGTAGTTATCGGTGTGGGCTCCGTCTCCGCAGCAGCAGGCTCCACCAGGTACGATCCGGACTGCGTACCCATCATGCCAGCCTCCCCCAGTAGGGTGTGGAAGGTGGCCATGCACGGTGGAGTGAGGGAGTAGTAGTGGTCGCGGACTGGTGCAGGAGGTGGTGGTGCGGTGGAAGTAGAGGCAGCGGTAACCGAGACTGCGCGGAGCTGCTCCTCCAGCTGACTGACCTGCCTCTGACTCTTCCTCAGCTGTTCCTCGTAGGTGGCCATGGCCTCGCCACGGGCGTAGTACCGGTCCGAGAGCTGCTCGAACTGCTCGCTGTGATCCAGGATCTGGGCCTTCAACGAATCAACCTCGTGGCTACGAGCGTGATGCTCCTCCTCTAGCTCGCCGATGCGTCCTAGTAGCTCGTCAATCTCCAGCAGTGCCTCCTCATAGCAGTCATCCACGGCCTCAGCCCACCGGGACAAACAGGTCACCGCGGGGTTGTAGCAACACGGGGTAGCTTGCACCGTGCAGACGGAGTTGCCCTCCACCCGATACGGGTGGTGCGCAAACTCGGTCCTCTCCACTTCCGCTCTGTGGATGGCGTTGAGGCGGAGAAATGCCTCTCGGGCGACGTCCTGGATCGCCGAATCCACTGAGTCACGTCGGTAGCGCGTCCGGAAGCAGAACTCTGGCTCGCTCGCAATGCGGGACTTGATGGCAACGGTGGCCTCCCACTCGGAACGGTGTCCGGTACCGAACCTCTTCTTCTTGAAGACAGGCGACTCCGAGTATCTCAGACTCCACATCAGCTGGCGTAACTGGGAGACGTATCCATCCTCTCGGGGAACCTCATTCTCCCAACCTTGTCCTGCCATCTATATTTTAAGTGAAACCAGAGTTAGGGAGTAGTGAAGGTAAAACGAATTTTGTAAAGATAAGGAGGCAAGAGTATAGAGGAAAACACATTTTGCTTTATAGACATAAGGTTTTTATTTCTCAAAATAATCCTAGGTGGGGATTTCTCCCTTTAGCCAACTATAATGGGGTGGGGCGCTGTTTGGTCTTCCCTACGGTCGTATGGCTCTGATACCAGCTCTGTAGACCCCCATTTTCATAACGGGAGTCACTCGTGTTCATAGTACCATTTCCCTGGATCAAGTAGTTTGGTACCCACGAATACATTGCCAATAATCAAGAGTGCATACATAGTTATCTACGCAAAATATTACAATGATAGGCCCGAAGGCAATAGTCTAGAATAAAGGACCAACCGGTCCGGAATACAACCAAAAGCAGAAATTAGGTAAGGCAGCGGAGATAAGGCGGCGGCACGCCATTGCCACAGGCAACGACCGAATCTAAGACCTACTGGGCTCCATCGTCTTCCGTACCCTCCTGGTAGTACTCATACGGATCTTCGGGAACCTCATCGCCCATATCTGAATGTTTTATTTATAGCAAGGGTGAGTACCAACCGTACCCAGCAAGCCACCACAGCAACAATGCATATGATAGGGGAAATATCAAGGGCGGCTGTGGCACTTTTGCATAAAGCCAGTTTTGCAATTCCTTTCACAAGCCTAAGACCTAGCTTATACTGATCAAATTTTAATACCATAGTTCATTATTCAACGGCGGTTCTGTCCACCATCCATTGTCATCCAAGGATAGCTTCCCGCCATTGAGTCGTCATGATTTTCTGTGGTCTACCCATTCTCGCTTTTCGAGAAGTTGAGCCACCAGCACATAAAAGTCATTATGCATACCCATCCCATTCAGTTTAAGAATTTAGAGTCTAGCCAAGTGTAATACATGTCCCGGTGCTCATTATCCGCGAGCACGACTATTCGAATAGATTTGATTACTCACACTGCAGTGGATGTACACTTTACCCGTACTCCGTAACTTGCCCAACAAATGAGCCGAAGTCCCAACGAATGAGACGCGTCACGGCAAAGCCTTTCAATAACCTCACATTGGCAGTACCCGCTCCATGAACTTACATCCTCATGCACTCTAGGCGTACACGGTTTCTAGCAGTGAGAGGAGTTCTGGCGCTCCCGGGAAGGGAAAAACTCACACATGCATTAAGTTATATTAAAATTTAGGTTCACACGTGACGGTCCTACCGGTGGCTACCCCACCGTAGGCCCCGCCCCTCATACACACTAAGAAAACCACTATGCAGGGATACTGCCTCCGCTCGGTTACTTACTCCGCTAGGTCTATACCCATCCGAGAAGTACGGTTGTACGAGGGTCGTTTCATGCTTAGCTTCATGGCTCGGTCCTTAATTGACCGGGGACGGTGCTAGCCTTTTCCGGATACCACCCAAATCCACCATCCGCCCCAGTCAAAAACAATTGTTTTAATTTTTATCTTCCTTTCACAATCATGTCATCAATGTCATGGCAATGTGGCGCTCATGTCTCCACATGCCGCATCTCAATTACCTTCCCAAGGTAATTGCCCAAGCATATAGCATTTTGATAAATATGAGTATGCAAAGTTCTAAGATAGCATTGCTAAGCATCTGTCATAATTGACTAGGGACTCATACGTAACATGGTTACAAGGGGATATGGGGTAAACAACATTCAAGGCATGGCATAACAGCAAGTAGGATGTTTATCATTGCATGCATCTTTATTTGTAAACAAAGTAATTTCGCAATTGGGATCAACATGTTCAAGGGATAGTGATGACTTGCCTTGCTCGTAGCCTTGCGGGTCTTGATCCTCAGTCGGACTCGCAACTCCCTCGGTGTCTAACATTACGTGCGAAAGAAATTGAATTCATTTAGAATTCAATTAAAATCCAACAAAATTCAATTAAGAAAAGATCGAGCGCGAGCGTTTGAATGTTGATATCGAATTCCATTTTATTTATGAAGTAGACCTATTTTGATTTTTAATACCGTTGTCTTAAAATATTAGTGCTAGCCGATCAAAAATATTAACCCGATTTAATTTACGCGTCTCGAATAAATTAGATACCGATAATGAAAGGTAACCCTATCCGGTGAGTAGTCGGCTAAAATAATCGCGACGGTTATTTTAGCGATAACCTAACTATTGAGTGAGCACTATCTAAATACTGACGAAATAAATTTTTAAATAGATATCGAACGATCGCGGACCTACGATAGCCATTTAAAAACGACCGGTAATTAATCTTCCGATTATATCTACATATAAATGACTAGCGAAATTTAACTAATAAAATCTACATAATCGGCTAAGTACATTGCTAAAGATTGATAATTTAAACGAACAATCGATTAGGTGAAAAATTTAAATTTTAATTAAATATCCGTTTTAATTTACTCGTGTTTCTAAAATAATCGACGGCGACGACTATATCGATTTCCTAAACTAGTATTATATATTAATCTAGTACGTGTGCTCATAAATTTGAGATGAATAAAAATTAAATTCCTAATCCCCAATTTTATCTCTCCATATTTTATTATTATTTTTTTTTTATTATTATTTTTATTTTTCTCTCTCTCTTTTCTATCTTTTCCTTTCTTTTTCTTTTTCCCCTTTTTGTTTTTCCTTCTTCTTCCTCTGCCTGCTCTTCTCTGTTGTTTCTCTGCCTGCTTCTCTCCTCTCTCTCTCTTTGTGTACAGCCGGCAGGGAGGGGGGGAAGAGGGAGGAAAGGGGGGGGGGCGGCACCTACCTGCGGCGGCGGCGGCTGAGGGCGGCGAGCCTCGGCGGCGGCCGGCGGCAGCCCAGCGGCGGCGGCGAGCTAACGGCGACGGCGGCGCAAAACGACGACGGCGGCAGGCGCTTGGCAGCGGCGGCAGCTGTCGACAGGGGGGAGGAGGAAGGGGGAAATGGAGGAGGAGGGGTGGGGGAGAAGGGGCTCGGCCGGGGGCTTTATAGCCGGCCGGGGAAGGAGGGGAGGTGGCCGGCGCGGGGCTCGACGGTTGATGGCGACGGCGGCCAGCGGCGATGGGACGGCGGCCAGCGGCGATGGGACGGCGGCCAGCGGCAACGGGGCTCGAGGGTGGTGCGGCGATGGCGACCGGCGGGTGGAGCTCGAGGAGGCAGGGAGCGGGGCTCCAAGCGCCCGCGGCGCGCGGCGTGTCACAGACCTAGGGTTAGGTCTAGCTGTTCATCGGGGAAGATGAACAGTGCATTTTCCTTTTTTTTTTTATTTATTTATTTATTTATTTTATTGTAATTTTTATTATTATCCTTATATTGTATTTGTACAAATTTATAACTCATTCGCACGAATGAAATAAACCCGGTATTGGAACTATTCCGCCCTAAATCTTTTCCTGATATTTTATATTGTCTATATTCATTATGCCTATCCATATGCGTGGACGATTATAAAATTTTTATTAACTAAATATATTCATGACATTAATACGAAATACGTTATTCGCTAAAATTTTATCTAGAACTTTATTTTAATTTATGCGCAGTGATTATTCCTTCTCGTCGGTTTCCGTTCTAGGGTTTGCGCCGAAATAATTTCGATAAATTCAACATCCGCAAAATAAAGATTCAAATAAACAAGTCATAAAATGCGGCATGATGCAAATTAAATTTTTAATGTTTTAAACTTCGTATTTTTAGGGTTTCAATTTCGACGGTCGAATTTTCAGGACGTTACACCCTAGCATCCCAAGAAGATTTTGAGAGAAATAAAAGACTACAATGCCCTTAATTAATGTGAAAACTGTATGGGTTGATTGGTAGGTGAGGGGTATTTCTCGTTTTGTGCGACGTGAGTGAAGCTGTGAAAGGCTTACGCATGCGTGCAGCTAGCGGACATAAACAAATTGAACCCACGCATTGAACAGGAACTTGTCGATTCCTATTGTGCTTCGCAAGGGGCCAAAATGGAAAGCGAGCCCAACCCATCAAGGCCAATGTTGCTAACATATATGAACATTTTTGTATATACTTGCATGCATATAGAAGAGGAAGCCCATCCCACAGAGTGGTCTTGTATACCACATCGCTCGTGAGCCGTCCATATGATCCAGCAATTAATGTGAAATGAAGGGATAAAAGAAGCGCACAGGATTCCCCGGGGAAGAGTTCTGGTCCTTGCACCGAGGTTTCAAGGTCTTGTCCTCGTACCACCTCCATGATATTGTTCATCCTCATTCCATCTCTTCCTTGACACTCTAGACTGGCTGAGCATCAATAACCACCGTCCCCTTCATCCTCAGGTGGGGTCCGTACTGTCCCGAGCATCCGAAGGGAACAACCGTTCCCACTTCTCCAACAATGAAGTCTAATAGCCAAGTGAGACAATCAACTATAAGAACTACAATGTGATGCAAACTCACCCGCGAGGGGTGGCTCGATCTTCACGGCAGTAGGTTTGAAGCAAAGGGAACCGGCATAAACCGTGCACCACTAGGGTAACTAGCTGCGAGCAGCAAGAGGATAACTAGCTTTATACCTAATGAGGTTTTCAATTCAACAAAAGTTGTCTAATAGATGGAGTAGAGGGGTATTTATACTAGGAACGTCCATCCTAGTTTAGGTATGAACATAAGAAGCCAGGTTCTGTTGGTCAAGGCTAACATAAGTGAGAATGCAAAGAGTTTTCTTGGGTTCATGCACAACCCTTCAGCTCCTGTGCAACCTTTAGTAAAAATGCATTAACTTCTCATTGGAAAATGATATTGATGTGGGGTTTATTGCATTGCAAACTAGTCTTGTCACTCTTCTCAACCATATATGCCATGCATCCCATATCTTGACTTGCTGGGTCACACAAGCCTTGGAAGTAGAGCTTTTGCAGGGTAAACCATCCATTTCATGGCGTAGACAACTGCTGGTAGTGTATGGGCTGATTCCTCCTTGGTGTAACTCTTGTCGTAGTGATGATATCTTGGTGTTTCTTGGTGTAGTGATGATATCTTCGGGTATAAAACTTAGCAATACAAAAGTAGAACATTTAGGTAGTATTCTCACTAATATTTGGGTTAACTTGAGCAAAGAGTGAGTTCACCTCTTGTTGTATTTTCCTAGCACGGTTGTGTGTAATTGGACCATAGTATGTTTTATCATTCTTGCTGAGACATAATCCATCAACTTGGTTTTCGTCATCTTCAATTTTTTCATGTGATGTACGATGTAACCAATCACCATTGTTTACATCACGTGTAGCTAAGATGTCCTCATCACTAGGTCCAATTTTTTAATGTTCCAAGGAGGATGAATAGAAGCCATGTTAGATCCTATATGGGAGTATCAACATGATGATTTACGCCATGTGAACGCCAGTACCTCTATTGTGCCAAAATGTAATTACCTACCAATCTAGGGGTATCTCATAAAATATCTAACTGTAGTTATAAATTTCAAATATATCAAGGGGCTAAATGGTAAACCGATGCAAAAACTTGAGCATAATTATGAAAATGTGAGGGTTTTAGTAGTAAAATAATACAACTCATATGGACTGATGGACTTCTGTTGGGTCATCTACTATGAATTGCAATGAGGCTTTTCAGCTATTTTTCTTAAAATACGATGTTTACCAACCTATTTGTTTGTGGGGCATGCCCACAACATAACATTATTTTTCACATAGTCCGGATCTTTTGCGGCTATGTACTTGTATTAACTTCTTGCATAACCTATTATGAACTTATGTAAACGAATAACCATCCACTCAGTCCGGATCTTCTACGACGGATCATCTAAACTCTAGCGTACAAAACTTTCTTTTACATATATAATTTGTGTTGTACAAACGCTAACTAAAGCAGTGACCTGGTAACACTTAATAAATTTTGGCGCTTTTCCCTTAGTGTAAACCATAGCTATATCAATGTAAATCATGCGCGTAAACAAAATTATCTATCTTCTCCGGCACGATAGGTGTTTTTTGTGGTGACCATAATCTCTGGCAGGATGTGCGTAAACCAGCGATGGTGTTGTTTGGAGTGGCTTGCGTAAACCACCATGATGGTTATATCAACGTAAACCATGCGCCAGTAAACAAGATTTCGTATCTTCTCCGGAGATCGTAGGCCTTTTTTACGGTGACCATATTATTCGATAGGATGTGCATAAACCAGTGATGGTGCTGGCTGCAATGGTTTGTGTAAACCATCATGATGTAACCCTGTTAAAATAATGCCGATGCCATTCTGTCGAGTTTATGCACAATGCATCAAGCCTTCATGCGGGGAGGGGATACAGCCTCACAGGCAGCGGATTTGGACACATGGTGACATCTGCTTACCTGACCGCATTTAAGAATGAACGCTAATCAAAAGGTTAATGGGACTTCCAAATTCAGGGTAGATATTGGCGAGGGCAAGCTTTTCCACGTAATTACACTTGGCAAAGAATCTGAATGAATTCAAAACTACAGACATTTTATATAATGCATAATCTAATCACACGTTGACAGATTAGAGAACGAGAAAACAAGAAAGGGCTGACGCTATCAAATAACAGTGAGATAATGCGTAGGAGCAAAACTTCTACAGGATAGAACCAATTAACCGAGCACCAATTCCTCTTCCTTCTGAACTATGGACTGAAGCCGTCACATTTCTAGGTATGAAAGATTTTGGATGCCATTCAACGTAAACCCCCTAGACCTTTCGGATAAAGCATTTCAATAGCAAGTATTGATCCAACAACTTAAAACATCATGTTTTTGTTGTTTTGGTATCATGATGGTTCCCATTCTCGATGTGCATCCCATTCATTTGTGTCCATGGTCTCTGCACACATCACAGCGGCATTCCTCAATGTCAAGCTAGTGCAACAATTGAATTTCCAACAATATAATTTTGGAGGTAATGACCCGTACCCAATCAGCAGAATCAACAGAGTTACCATTCAACAATTTAGTCTTATCTTCTTTCAACTTGCTGTCTTTCTCCTTCATGCTCACAGGTAATACAGATGTTGATCCAACTGATCGGTCAGGAAGTTCTGTACAAAAGAATTTGCCGTCTGATTATGCAAGACAGTAGGAATAAAACTAAAACATAGCAAGAAATTCTTTTTCAACCTGTAAGCTTCTTGTCCACAAAGAAAACAACCAAGTTCACTGTATACCTGAGCAAGGAATGTGCATTAAAACTAGGAGAAAGTGGCACGGCAAAAAAAAATCGATAATGACATACTACCCACCATGCAACAACAACATCAACACTGTAATGCTTGCGAGAGGCTATTATAAGAAGACTCTGAGCAATAGCTCTGCACCATGCAAGCATCTTGATAAACCTGAAATGATTTTTTTTTAAAATACAGAATCTTGGATTGTTGTATTTCCAAGACAGACTGAATTTCTGGCAATAATTCCGTTGAGGGATCCTCTCAATGCAAAAACATCACCTTATATTTCCATATTTCTGGTATGTTACGACGAAGACTACAGTGAAAATCATGTGGGATGAAAATATCAAGTCACCGCACCCATAAATTACTCCCCTTGGGACTGTAGTCATGTAACACAACAAACTTAAGTATCCAAGAAAAATATTAAGGGCCGTTCAATCTGATAAGTTGGAAAACAGAAAAACGTCAAGGTGGGCTCTTACAATTAATGAGAAGAACCTCTGCTACATTTTGAGGATGTGGCAATCTGGCAAGAGTTGAGCCCTGCATAAGATATATAAAGTGCCCATTAAAACCTGGTTTTCATCTAAATATGCCTTTATGAATGGATGTCAGCCCCGACAAGCCACCTTACCTCACGACAATGATAGTTGGGTCCAGGAAGTTGAGTGGAATAGAATGTGACTATCCGTAAGAATTGAGAAGCCTGATAAACACAATATGCATGGGAAATACGCTAGTAGCACTGTATTACATGCAACAGATCTAACATATATGGGAACACTTACACATAACAAGGCAAGAACTCTACGCCAAATAAGCACAGTGTAGAAGCGCTTGGTATGAAGGATGAAAGGATGAAATGTCCACTGCAAGGTAAACAATCTGCTGTTACAGTGGGCAAGCATAAACTTGTAGGTAGAAACAAAAATTAAGGGCCTGGTTGGAAGCCAGTATTTAGCCACTCTTGTTGATGAGGACATCCTCCATTATTACCCGCAGGCAAAGACGCGACAAGATGGGCCGAGTGGCCCAGTTGTAGCCGGGCAGCGATCGTGTGAGCCTCTAAATAATCCTACCTTGCTTACCTTGGGAGGAGGAAGCCACCTTAAAAGGGAGAGCCACCCTTCCCCTATCAGACTAGTCTTTTAGGGTGATTGGGCCTTTCCCCGAGTGAGTGCGTCGGAGTTGCGGAGCTACGATTGCGGGGTTTGGAAAAATCCGGATCAGTGTGTCGTGCTTCGGGCGTATGGTGCTAAGATTGCGGGATTCGGGGAATCCGGATCGGTGTGTCAGGTTTTCATCCAACCCCACCTGGGCCGGACTCATCATTTGGTATCAGAGCTCTAGATTCACCGTCAGGTTTGCTCAGTTTCTTTACCCTAGTTTAGTTTTTGATTTCACCATTATCCTAGAGTCTACAGAAAAGCCAAACAAAATTATAGTCGATAGTCTCTCCTTAACCTAGACCGTGTTTAGCCTTTGCATTATCCTTTTCAGAGTCCGTAGTGTTGAGTTTGAATCCTAGTTTAAGTTCTTGTTGCTGGTTTAGTTCGTGTTTTAGTCTAGTCGTGTGTTTTCCTTTGTAACCCTAGCCACCACCATCTTCACCCTGTTTGTTAGGGTTCATCCTTTGAGAAACCGTTTCCACCATCATAAACACTTTTCAAAGTCCGCTGCCATCATATCCATCTCCACTGCCAAAACGATTAGGTTATATCCCCTCTGGAAAACCTAGTCGGAAGCCACAATTTCAAACAGCCATAACTTTTGCATACAGACTCAGAATCAGGTAAAATTTAACTTTTCGGGTAAGAGAAAAATATTTGGCTTGCAAAATTGTCTGTTCGAGCTCTCAAGATTTTGCACTCCCCTAATAGTGGTTTCAGAAAATTCCATAGGCCACGTATTAACTCCGATTGAGCTGTAACTTTGTGGTGCGCCTATTTTCATGCTCCTGGAAAAGAAAAAATAAAGGAAACATAAAAGAAAAATAAAAGAAAAGTTGATTTCCACTAGTGCCTCGAGCTCACGACGTGCTCCGTTGAGCTTATCAGCCTTATGGTCTTGCTGTTTTTGCTGAAACTCGCCGAAGCTTGCCTGTCCGTCTTTCCTAGCTGTTTACCAGTGTCATATTCCTTTGCACCATCATTGGTACCACTACTGTCTAGGACACGAGTAGAACAGCAACTGAGGGCAAGTGAATTGGGATTTCTTATTCAGCATTACTATCTATCATTGGATTGTGTACCACTCACATATATTTAGCCTTCCTAGCTCTACATATTACTTCTGGACAGCATAGGTTCTTGATCCTTGCAATCACTGACTACGCTAACTGATCGGGTTGCCGCTTTGGAGACTCGACACCCATCCAATGAGGAAGTGAACGGCAACAACACCGGTGGACATCCAGAAGACACGGTGTACGATTCCAATGGTAATGTAGATGAACAAGTTACACGACAAGCACGGTTACGACGTCGTCTTCTCTTCAACATGACAGGTATGGGTGGCGCTCAACACCACCACCAACAAGGTAATAATAATAATAATCGTGTGCCCGATGATCCTTATGCTAAGGTTAAGTTCAAAATACCTACCTTTTCGGGTTATTATGATGCTGAGAAATACCTTGATTGGGAGATGACAGTAGAGCAAAAATTTAGTGCCCATCTTGTGCCTGAGCAACACAGAGTTCGACAAGCCAGTAGTGAGTTTAAAGATTTTGCTATCATTTGGTAGACTGGGTTAGCTGCTGAGGGTGTTTTACCTACTACTTGGGAAGAACTTAAAGTAGCTATGCACGATAGATTTGTTCCTCCATCCTATCATAGAGAGTTACGTAAGAAACTGATGCGTTTAGAACAAGGGGATAAATCTGTACAGGATTACTATGGTGAGTTACAAAAGGGATTAATACGTTGTAGCATTGTGGAGGGGATCGACGATGCCATTTGTCGTTTTTATTCGGGTTTGAGGGTTGAAATCCAGAATATAGTTGATTATAAGGAATTTAACATTGTCAACCAGTTGTTTCTGTTTGCTATGCTTGCAGAGAAGGAATTGCAGGGGCGTGATCAGCAGGGCAAAAACAAACGACCAGCTATATCCGGAATTTCTGCAGTGCCAAAACCACCTCCACCACGACCAGCAGATTTAGGTAAAAGTCCTTCGCAGGTACTCACTAAGAGTGCTTCATCCGTCGCTTCGACGGGACGCACTCCAAACATTCAGTGCCACCACTGCCAAGGATTTGGCCACGTGCAGAGAGATTGTCCTAGTCAACAGGCATACATTGTCACAGAAGATGGTTATATCAGCACCTCCGATGTTGAAGATGATGAAGAAGAAGAGGAGGAAGGAGTTGATGCTGAGGAGGGCGAATTCTTTGGCCTACATGAACATTATTGTATAGCCGGTGCTTAGCACGCAGGTACAACAATCTGAAAGGTTGCAACACCATAATTTGTTCCAGACTTTCTTCGTCATCAACAATCATCGTGCACGTGTGATGATTGATGGAGGTAGCTGCAATGATTTGGTGACTTCTGACTTGGTCAAGAAGGTTGGTTTGACCACACGCCCACACCCACATCCATACCATATTTAGTGGTTAAATGATTCTGGAAAAGCAAAGGTAACACGATCTTGCAGAATTTCATTTTCCATTGGTTCATATGTTGATTCTGTTGATTGTGATGTGGTTCCTATGCAAGCTTGTTCACTTTTGTTGGGTCGTCCTTGGGAACATGATAAAGATGCTACACACCATGGTCCAAGTAATAGATACAGTTTTGTGCATAAAGGAAAGAAAATTACTTTGGTTCCATTAACCCCTGCTAAAATTGTAGAAGCTGATAAAGAACATGCTGCTAGTTTGAAATTTGATGCATCTGAAAATCAGCAAGTTGCTAAATCTATTTTTCCACCTAAAAAGGATAAGCTTTCACCTAGTTCTCAGGCCGAGGGAATTAAATTGAAGGGTGGTGTTATGCTTGCAACAAAATGTGATATTGCTGAAATTTCTGCCGTTGATATTTGCTATTCCTTGATATGCAAACAAGATTTGTATTCTCTTGACGATATTGCTAGTTCGATACCTCCTGCTGTCACTAACTTTTGCAGGAGTACGAAGACGTTTTTCCAGATGAGATACCCCTGGGATTGCCACTTATAAGACGGATAGAGCATCACTTGGGAGAAGAAGATGAACTTGAGTCGAGGACGACTTCAATTCAAGAGGGGGAGGATGATGCGGACATCATTCCTCTGGAGGCCCAAAGACGTTCAAGTCAAGGTGGAGGCCCAAACCAAGTCTACTTCGAGTCCGTTCCGAGTCCAGGACTAATCTGCACTAAAACGGGCGCCTAGGTTGCATACGTACTCGGATTCGGACGTTCTTTATATGGATGGAAAGGTAAGAAGATAACCTTTCCAATGGTTCTAGTCCCATGTCCAAATTCGTTACGAGTCATCGGGAATTGACCGAACAAGTTAACGTTCTGAATCTGTTCAGGCACTGTGACACCGTATTTCAGGCACGACCCTAAACTCTATATATCAGCAGCCATCGCCATCTTTAGTTTTTGGGTTTTGCTTAGATTAATCTATCAAGAACAGTTTCGCCGCTAGATCGGTTTGTAAAACCCCAACTTGTGAGCTTAATCATTCATCTGCAATTTTGGTTGCAATCTATCTTTGTTCTTGTTTGTGTTCTTCGATTTGCAAGCAGGGATTATCCTTCTTGGCGAGGTCAACCAGGTTTCGGCATGGTTGATAACCAGAGGAGACGTGGTGCTGCGATTACGGGGCTCAGGAACATGCTCATTCAAGAAGCCGGATCGATTTGTGTTGCGACTCCACCAAAATCGTAGTCCACATCAAGTGGTATCAGAGCTAGGCCCTTGTTAAGAAGGGGAGAATGATGAGGACATCCTCCATCATTACCCGCTAGCAAAGACGCAACAAGATGGGCCGAGTGGCCCAGTTGTAGTCGGGCAGCGACCGTCTGAGCCTCTGAATAATCCTACCTTGCTTAGCTTGGGAGGAGGAAGCCACTTTAAAAGGGAGAGCCACTCTTCCCCTATCAGACTTGTCTTTTAGGGTGATTGGGCCTTTCCCCGAGTGGGTGCGTCGGAGTTGTGGTGCAAAGATTGCGGTGTTTGGAAAAATCCGGATCAGTGTGTCGTGCTTCGGGCGTATGGTGCTAAGATCGCGGGATTTGGGGAATCCGGATCGGTGTGTCGGGCTTTCGTCCAACCCCACCTGGACCGGACTCATTACTTGTAAATTACAGGCCCGTAATATTATTCCTCGCTGGACTCAAATTTGCCAAACACCGGTATGGGCTGTAACACGCTAATTTTACCCATGGTTATGGCCCAATCCAACAGAAAAGAAACTGTGGCCTAAGGAGGCCACACTATTTTTCTGAGAAATGTTGAGCTCTTGGCTAAGGCCCAGCAAGCGAGCGTGCTCTGTTAGTCGCATGCACATCCTTGCATCTTCCACCGTCACTGCTTCCACCTACTTTGCTTCCGTGTGACCATCTCTCCGCTTCGTGCTGCCGCCGCCAATTCAGGTGCCGTGCTCTCCCACCTAAACCGAGGCCGCCTTCAACAGTGTCTTCACCGCTGCCTCCTCTGCTCGGGTGGAAACCAACACGACATATCGAGATTGAGGCGATGTTCAATGGCTCTACTTATCAGATCTACACACGATATGGAGATCAACAACGACCTCCATACCCTGCATCATTAATGGGTTTGATAGGAGTTTTGATGCCTTAGGATTTGAAACTTGTTGCCTCACAATTTCTGTATCTTGTTGTGTACGTTTTCTCTAATTTATGTGTCATCTCTATGAATTCATTTTGAACGTCTTGTTCCTATCTCAGACATTTACCTCGGTAATCTTGATGATTTTCATTTAGCTCCTCAAATCAAGGATTGAGTGATGTTCATTATCAACTTTGTTTTCTACAGAGTGTTCAATTTACAGAATGTTCAATTTCTGCTGAAAATACCGGCAATCTTCTCCTGAACGGCCTTAGTTGCAGGGGTTTTTATTTCACTTATAATTTCAGGTACCCAAGGATTACAAATGTATTTCTATTACAGGGGAAAAAACTTCCAGAGCTCCCAAGCAGGCCCTAAGATGGAAATATGAACGGGAGATGTTCTAAGAACAGTACATTGCATATGAAACAAGGAAGAAAACAAAACCATCATATAAATTCAACTAGGGGATTGCCCCCACGCAGTTTTGCACGGAGCTAGATAATTCGCGTACAGTTAGACTTGATACAACTCGGTACAATTATATGTAGGAGTATATTTTGATTTCATATATAACTCTTAGTCTCTTAGCTTCTGGTTATATAAGCTCTCGACGTCATATACAACTATTAGATTATATTTCTATAGGCTTAGATTTCATATACAACCGTTAACTTGTATTTATATATATAATTGTTTTTTTTACGATTAATGTGAGAATTTCTTTGTTCTAAACTGAACGTGGTGCTTCCTTTCAAACATGTTTTAATAATATAATAGATTTGCATGCTGTTGTAACCATGTTTGGATCATAGGCAAGCAATAAGGAAATTACCAGAACAAAGGAGAAGAAGATAGAGCAAAGGAAGTGAGCTGAATGGAGAATAGAATAAAAAAATAGATAAAACTATCAGAGAAATTACCAGAACAAAGGAGAGGAAGATGAAAGTAAACAGTGTCTCACTGATGTAGCCCCTTTCTTTCCCAACCTCCTGGAGTGTGCAGAATAACCAAAAGCAATATAAGAAATCATTTCCACTATAAGATATTTGGCAATTACTTGATGTTGTCAGAAACTAGGGCCGTATATTGCACATACGGGAAGAATCATGAATCCAAGATCTTGGAGGGTAGGTCCTGGCCGGTGCATATAATGGACCCCACGAGCAGCCAAACCATGAATGTATTGTTTGCAAAAAAACGCAGATTAGTTTTGAATCGAAGAAACTCCAAATATCATGCTCAGTACATGTATATATATGCAACCCCTCCAATCTAGAAAGCTCGATGTTCGTAATGATTCGAGGCTCATCACATGCTGGCATAGAGAAGGGAGAAATTGAAACCTTGTGAATAAATCGTATACCCCAAGAGCGAAGAAGACATAAATTAATCGGAGGAAATACCTGGAAGACGAGACCGGCGAATAGGAGTTGCCATTTCTCAGTGAGAATCTTGAGCTCAACCGACGTCTCCGAGGTCATTCTCCTGACCACCTGCGTACAGCGACAACACGATCCAAAGCCAATTCAATCTCCTCCGAAATGTTCCACACACAAAAAAGGAAAAGAAATTAACGCAAAACAAAAACAAACAATCCAATCCAGTATTCTATACACACCATGGAAGCATCACGAGCAAGGTACAAGGCCGACATGCCCAATCTGGCGAGCGGCGGCGCTCTCCTCACGAACGGACCGAACCGAGGAAGGAGGGGGGAGCGCAATGCTACTCTCTCCAAGGATTGCTCCAGTTCCTCCTCCTCGGCGTGCTCTTCCCCTCTTTCCCTCTCTCTTTACAGCAGAGGAAGAGGAAGAGAGAAGAAGGGGGGAAAAATAAAATTAATTAGAAACAGAAAGACAGGGCTGCCTGGACCAGACAGGCATGAGCTAAAAAAACAGCAGAGAGAGAGGGGAGCCGGCGGATTGTTCGGGGGAAGAGGAGCGGATACCGCATGCGCTACCTGGCAGAAATTAGGCCTCCGCTTGTTTTCTATCTGGAGATGGAGCCAGCAAAGTATTCCAATGGCCCTTCGAGATAGAGATTTCGATCCCCTCTCTTCGATCTTCCCTTCTCTCAGCCTCTTCTATCGTCTACCATCTCTCTGCCCTTGTTTTTAATCTCAATAATGATAGTAAATAAATTTGATTAGTGTACCGGAAGGGAAATGACATCTCTGGCCTGCCAGAACAGAAGATAAAGAGAGAACAAGCACACTTCTAGAAGAAAAGCATGCGCTGGCAATGGAATTGACAGGTTGGACGTGGTTTGGCCGGCCTAATTTGACTTTGACCGTTTTGCCCTGGGGGCGGCTGATGCCTAGGGCAACTACCACCGCAGAGAAATAGGAGTACAGCTTTTGTGCCTTAGCGGTAATCTCCTCTGTCTATCTGAAATGAACAGCCATGATTTCTTCTTCTTCTTCTTCCACCCACTTCTCCCTTCGTCCAGCAACCAAAGATGGAATGTTCAGTTTATCGTCGAAGTTCTTCGGAGAAGACCTGAACTTTCCACAAATATTATGACTTTTCCTTTACTCACCTCTGACGGGATTCACTTGTCTAAATGAAGAGTGAAATAGCCTATGCGGAAACATAATGCCGGTCCAACACATAATGTTAAGTTAATAGACATAATTGATTATTACGGTCACACACCATGTCTAGGAATATCGTCAAGCACTTGGCTGGCAAAATTGCAGCAGGGGAGTAGGGGACACAGGGAAAGATGCATACCAGGACTCAGGATGACGATGCTCCCTACGAGAGAGCAGAGAGGTGTTCCAGAAACCTGACCTGATGGGTTTTGTTTAACTACTCACCTCTCACAGGATTCACCTGCTGCTCCCCCATCAGCGAGATCTCCACTGCTGTAGCCCCCCATCGGTGAGCTTCTCTTCTCGTGTGCTGGTGAGTTTCTATCATGCCTAATAATTCACGAAAGCAAAATATGTATTAAATCTCTATTCAGGACCAACCAGGGTAGTCTAACAATAAAATCAACGTATAGATGTCTTATAAAACATAAAAAAAAGTCATACAAATGCAGCAGAACGGTGAAGCTAGTTAAACTTAAGGTAACCATTGTAAGCAGCACGACAACTCCACTTCACAGGCACCCTTGACCGTAATGACGAATCTTACTCCTCCGAGTAGTAGTCCAACACTGAGGTGGGGGAAAATAAAGTAACACTGAGTACTACCCACGGTACTCAATAGGTCATACCAAGAGGAGAAATGGTTCAAGGATTTCCAAGGAGGCTAGGGCTTCTTTCACAAAAGCAGTTATAAGCAGTAGGTGAAGGCAGTAAAATTGTCGAAGTAAATTATGCAATATTAATCATCACTGCACAATGTTAAACCATGTTACCATAGGCCCAACCATCCACCTGAGATGTACCAGTTCCATTAAGTTAAATTATTAATGATGAGACTAATCACGGTGCAGTTGGTTGATCGTCAAAATTGTCATATTCGAATAGTTTTTTTCTAGCCAGAGGTGTACAACTATACCCACAACACACTTCCCCACAACACGTTTCTATGCACCGATATGCCACCATTGCTAATCGCAAAGGCATTGTGATAGGGCCCTTCGCATAACTCCCCCTAGCTAAGCACATCACACTATAGGTTTCACCCTTATCGTTAAACCAAGGTAGGTAGCCCCCTTATGCTGAGGTGAACCCAGAAGTCGCATAGAGCATCGTATGGTCCATCCAAACTCCATCATGTCCATCCTCTCCTAGGTACATCAGAAAGGGGGAAAAAAATACAACAAGCCAAGTCATTGTACATGTTGGCTTGTGGTACGCACGGTAAGTCTTCCATGATTTTCACAAACCGGTGCTTAATTGCCATGGGTACGTCTATCAAAACAGTGCATCCACAACCCACCATTAGACATATTTTAGTTCAATTAATACCATGGTGATCCATGTTCAAAGTCATCATCATTAATACATGATATAAGATATAGGTGAGATTTTACTTGTGAATCTAGTTGATCTAAGCATGGCTAAGCATTTACTAAAGGAACATCTAGTCATATTAATTCCCAAGTTATCAATGATACAAGGTGATCAAGCTATGGCCGAGTATATAGGAAACCATCCCATATGACATTATAAAAGAATACAAACTTAATAGAAAGCGAGATGTTTGAAAAGTAGGTACAATATGTTCAATGAGAATGCATGACTCGCCTTACTCTAGTGCTACTGGAACCTCTCCAACCACTTCATAATAGACAGGACCCTCGGAACCGAAAGAATCTAAGCAACATGCAAGCCACAAAAAGTAAAACAGGCTATAATTCTACTGAAACAAAGAACAAAACAATTTTTAATGATTTCTAGGCATTTTTATGAATTTACTGTAGTTTGAATGGACTTAAATATAGCTCGGTTGAATTTATTATGATTTTTGGAATATTCACTGTGTTTTCACTAATAATAGAACAGACCATAATTGATTATTGTGCATTAAAGCCGAGGCTGACATCAGCGAGGGTAGGAGCCGACACCGGCTAGCGGGCCCCACCTATCGGTTACACAAAGGGACGGTCCACCGTAGACCGGGACCACCGAGCGGATTGTGTGTGCCTGTTTCAAAAAATCTCTCGCTGACTCACGCAGTGAACATTTCTCATTTATTGCCGATATTTACTCAGGTGGGTACAATGTTTTTCACGGAAACAAAATAGTTCAAAAATCACCAAAACATGAGTTTTTGACATAATTGTGTGAATTGGGTGCGTTCGTTATGAAAAATCTCTCCATGACTCGACAAATGAAATTTCTACATTTGGTGTTGATATTTACTCAAGTGAGTGCGATGTTTTTCACAGGAAATGAAATAGTTCAAAAAGCACCAAAATATGAGTTTTGGACATAATGGTGTGGATTGGGTGCGTTGGTTTTAAAAAATCTCTCTGTGACTCGAGCAATAAAATTTCTACATTTGGTGATGATATTTACTCATGGCTGTATGATGTTTTTCACCAGAAATGAAATAGTTCGTAGAACACCAAATCATGAGTTTTGGCAAATGTGAGTGGATTTGGTGTGTCTGTTTCGAAAAATCTCTCTATGTCTCGCGTAGCGAAATGTTGTGCATTTAGTGCCGATATTGTTTCACGTGGGTGTGATGGTTTTCCCCCGGAACGAAATAGTTTAAAAAGCACGAAAACATGAGTTTTGGATATATTGGAGTTGTTTGGCTACGTTCGTTTTGAAAATTTCTCTCTAACTCGCACGGAGAAATTTTAACATTTTATGTCAATATTGGGTCACGTGAGTATAATGTTTTTCACTAGAAAGAAATAGTTCAAAGAGAACCAAAACTTGAGTTCTGAACATATTGGAGTGGATTGGATGCGTTTGTTTCAAAAATTCTCTCTATGACTCGCACGTTGAACATTTTGCATTCATTGCCGATATTGGCTCACGTGGTGCAATGTTTTTCACCGGAACAAAATAGTTCAGAAAACACCTAAACATGAGTTTTGGACATATTGGAGTGGATTGGATGCGTTTGTTTCGAAAAATCTCTTAGTGACTCGCGAGGTGAACTTTTGTGCATTTAGTTCCTATATTTTCACATGAACGAAATAGTTGAAAAAGGACCAAAACACGAGTTTCGCACTCACTTTGTGACTCGTGCGGTGAACTTTTATGCATTTACTACCGATATTGGCTTACATGGGTGTGATGTTTTTCACTTGATAGAATTGTTCAAAAAGTACCAAATCATGAGTTTTGGACATTGTTGACGGTCGTTAAGCACCGATTTCGACCGCCAACAATCATAATAAAGAAAGGGTGAATTGATATTTCTTGCACGTATATCAATAATAAATAATGTTGCTGTACTATAGATGGAAAATTAAGATGGTTGCAGACATTATACACCAAAGTGAAGGAGAAATGAAGTTGACATGCAAGGAAACACACCTCCGGCGAATCACGTGCAAGCACATGGATTGTTGGGCCTACAAGTTAGTTCAACCAACTTCAAGTGGGACCAAACAATCAGAAAACGCCTCAGGGGCCTATTGATATTTTTTACGGTCACAGATAAAATCCGCAAGCGTACGAATATACCCCTATAGAACTTCCCCCAGAAGTTGTCCAAGGTATCGTATTTCCACAGGGAACGAAGGTGTTCAACTCTTCGACAGGTTCATCCAATGACACAAGTTAATGTAGGCAAAGGGTAGAGCAGATTTTCTAGTGAAGCACATGGTCGTTTAGAAAGCTTAATTTAATCCTATCACAATATTTCAGGCACTGGCTTGCTCGCTGCTACCAGGACTTGCTCTACTATGCACCCGGATAAGCAGGACTACGGTGATCTCGACGGCTGTTACCACCTCTACACCAATCTCTAACGTACCGTGGGGTATGCAGCAAACAATTGTATTTAACAATATAGACACCACTATTAAAATACTACTTTAATGTTGATCAAACATCAAAGTAACACTATTTCTAGTGAACAATATTCCAGTACGCTAATAGGAACTAACTAAAACATATACTTCACAGATAAATCTCAATTACTTATATAAGATAATATCAATTATATCAAAGTAATAGACAAGGTAAAAAAGACTTAAAGGAAAGTACTGACAACTCCGTGATTCCTCCGATCTTTCTCGCTTAATATCTCCCTATTCTAAGTATACATAAAGTGTTCAAAGAGCCTCTTATAATTCAGCTCAAACTTGGTGTGTCTTTAAATAAAGCATTTGAGCTCCTTATATAGCCTTCATATGACTGTTTTAGCAGTTGAAATTGTCTTAACTACCCCTCCACCGTCATTGGGACACCATCCAGAGCGTCCACGTGGAAGCATTTGGCAATCGGAGCAAAGGTCGGTTCGGTCAAACTAGAGGTTTGGCCGAACCCCAGCTGGCCCGTCTGGCCCAACTCTTTCTCCTGCGCCCTGGTGGAGGATTCCTCGGTCCATCTATATGGTGAATCGTCCCATACTCTATAGGCTTGAGTATGAGTTTGATTCCCCTCCTTCTTTATGTATATTTCTTCTCAACTTTATTCATTTATCACCTGCATCCAAATATACACCAACACTGTGGAGATTTGTTAGAATTAAACTCTACCACTGCGTTGGATGTTTTATATGTTCAGATTCATGCAGGTATTGATGGCGTATATTTGATAGTTAACAGCCGTCAATAAACCTCCACACTTAGCTCTTTCCTCGTCCCGAGTAAAGAATAAAGATTATCCTGGAGTAAAATTTTCCAACGGTATATAAATGTATACAACCTATTCTGAGCCATACCTGCACATGTGAACATTTGTAGTGTCCACTAACCATCTTAAGTAATTGTTGAATGGAATGGTCATGACTTAAGTAAATCCTTTTCCTCCTATCATGTACTCAAATGACTCCCTCTTGAATCACTCTTTTTGATTTTGTACCCTCACCAAGGCATGTATTGTCGATATATACCTATCCTACATGGCTAGAATTGATATCGGCCCCACTCTTGATAGAATTGTAGGGTAAGGATGAGAACCATGTAAATGCCGATCTAGATAATGAGAGTCGAAATAACCTAACCCTAAGAGCTTCTATAGCCGATGCCTCTCCACATTGTGCTATAAAACAGCTAATGTCCTCGTAAGTTGACACGTTGTCTTGTCCTGAGAATTTTGAAAAATCTGGTACTTTGTATCGGTTCGGCAGTGGCACTCGATCAAAATATTCAGGGTATGGATGCCGATACATGTTACCGTTATCCTCAGGTTTGAGTCCAAATTGATCCCTCATTACGTCGGCAATCATATTGGCCCACAGTCGCTGTTGTACCCCTCGACCATATCGCTGTTGTAATTGATCATGTTGACCGAACTGGGTTGGATATTGAAACCGTGGTGATCCCTCAGGCCGATATTGGACTTGTGGAGAGTAAGGTTGATCTTGGTGATTGAAATTAGCTCTCAAACCTTGTGGTGGAACATACAACAGCGGTTCCAGTATATATTGCTAGCCGATTGGCTGAGTTATCCCTATCGGCTGCTGTGAGGATGGTTGGGATGCAACTAGCTGCAACACTGAAGGAGCATGATATGCTGGCTCGGCGACTGGCGTTTTCATCTTTAACATGTTGATTAGCTGTTCTGGTGTAAACTGAGTTGAACTCTATCCCCCATGCATCGACTGTTGTCTTGTTAATATTGTTGGGATAGATCCACTAGACCTAGGGGCCGATGGGGCTTGAGTTGAAACTGTTCGTTGTTTCCTACCAATTTTCGTCTTCACAGTCTTATAACCTAGGAAAGCATCTCCTGGAAGGTAGATGGATCCTTTTGCTTTCTCCTCGGCTATAGTGCCATCTACCGCCATCTTGATGATGATAGTTAATGTATTCACAAGTACGCCAGATTGATTGATCAAAGCATGGTGGACTGTCGAATCAATGTGATCTTGTAGTGTATGGAGTTTTTCATCACCTGACTCGGTCTTGACTTCTTTGCCTTTGTTATCATTTACTCCGGATATACTTGGCTCTGTACTTCTGTCGACCCCAAATTTTGCAAATCGGAGATCTTATGTGTTTATCTGTACCAATCCTTGGATCAGTAGTTGGTACACACGTACATAGCCGGATCACAACATATCACGGATGAATTTAGGCTAAAAGGGTTAAGTATTTACATTAGGGCCAGGCAGGCCAACAATTATCAGAGAACAACAGCGGAAGACAAAAGAATGCAAGGGCCCGGTTGACATGCCAAAGGCAGTCGACTGGGGAACGAGACCTAGAACGCGACCGCACTCCGATCATCCTGTTAAGTACGCAAGCGTACCAACAAGTGCTTCTCTTCAGGCACTCTGCTAAAAGATATATATAGAGCAACAATGAGTACAAAAGTACTCAACAAGACACTATACAAGAATGCGTATGATAGAGGGTATTTTAAGGAATGGCTTCCGATTCTTTTGCGTAAAGCAAATTTTGTAAATCCTTTGACAAGCCTAAGACCTAGCATAGACTGATCAAATTTTAATACCATAGTTCATTAATCAACGACGGTTCTGTCCACCATCCATTATCATCCAAGGTGTCGTCATGGTTTTCTGGGGTCTACCCCTTCTCGCTTCTCGAGAAGTTGAACCCCCAGCACATAAAAGTCATTATGCATACCCATCCCAATCAGTTTCAGAATTTAGAGTCTAGCCAAGTGTAATACATGTCCCGGTGCTCAATAACCGCGAGCATGGCTATTCGAATAGATTTGGTTACTCACAGTGCAGTAGATGCACGCTTTACCCGTACTCCGTGACTTGCCCAACAGATGAGCCGAAGTCCCAACGAATGAGACGCGTCACGGCAAAGCCTTTCAATAACCTCACATTGGCAGTACCCGCTCCATGAACTTACAACCTCATGCACTCTAGGCGTACACGATTTATAGCAATGATAGGAGTTCTGGCGCTCCCGGGAGGGGAAAACTCACACATGCATTAAGTTATAATAAAATTTAGGTTTACACGTGGCGGTCCTACTAGTGGCTACTCCACCGTAGGCCCCGCCCCTCATAACATCAAGAAAACACTGCCTCCGCTCGGCTATTTACTCCGCTAGGTCTATGCCCATTCGAGAAGTACGGTTGTACGAGAGTCGTTTCATGCTTAGCTTCATGGCTCGGTCCTTAACTGACCGGGGACGGTTCTAGCCTTTTCCAGATACCACCCAAATCCACCATCCGCCCCAGTCGAAAACACTTGTTTAGTCTTATTTCTCCTTTCACAAATCATGTCATCATAACATGGCAATGTGGCGCTCATGTCTCCACATGCCGCATCTCAATTACCTTCCCAAGGTAATTGCCCAAGCATATAGCATTTTGATAAATATGAGTATGCATAATTCTAGAATGGCATTACTAAGCATTTGTCATAATTGACTAGGGACTCATACGTAACATGGTGTTGACGACCAAATTTAGTAATTCAAATATCAGAAGTCAAGATGGAATCGAAGAGGATTGAAGAGATAAGATCGTATCGGAAAGCAGAGTGAGAATCGGCTGTGGTCCGAATCGGCTGTGGACTGGATCGACAGAGTCAGAGTCGGACTAGGTTAGCCGATTGAGCCGATTTTGGTAATATGACTCGGTATACGTCATCAGGTTGTGTTTGCGTGCTTCATATGGATTGCCATGCACGGATGAAGTCCTAAGGAGGCAATTGTATATATTAATTAGGATATTTTATGTAATTTCCTTATAGATATTCTCGGTAAGAGTCCGCCTAAGGGACTTGTTGGTTAGTTGGATTTGTATTAGGTTAATATGAGTCGTGTCCGTGATGGACAAGGTTTGTAATTTCGGGTATAAATATAATCCCGAGGTCTTGTAAAGGATAACAACACACGTTCAATCAATCTCGGCGCATCGCCAAACCTTTGTTTTCTGTTCTCGGCAAGTTTGTGTTTTCGAGTCGTGCTGCATCACTTTGATCTTCGACAAAAAGGTATATCTTGTCATGGCGAGTTACATCATTAGGGCTAGTGCTTACATCTCTATGACACTCTAGTTCTTTGTTGTGATTCTCCGAGTTATCATATATGTTATATAACTTAGATCGACAATGCAATCTACCTGTATCGGCTAGATCCTTTCTAGGGTTTCATCGATATCGGCTAGATTACTTTGTTAATCTAGGTTATATAATATATCCACCATCCTGAAAAAGCAACCATCGGCTTGATTCTTTAGATCTCATGCTTCTATTTATATTTAATGCTGCATTGGTTCAGTCCAACCTATTAAGTCGTATTTAGAGTCATGATATCTAACCTGCTTCATGGTTGTTAATAAGGATAGTATCGGGGTTTCAGCCGATCTTACATGTTATAGATGTTTTACATTGTGTTATGCTTTGTTTAATATTCTATATCTGCCCCTTATATCAGGATCTAATCTAATGTAAATATATTAAGCTTGATATCAAACTGATTGATTGTAGCTTAACATATTTATTACTAGAGAATATCCTAACATAAGGTTGTATCGGAGCTATAGCCTATACATACTTAAACCTAGATATCGGCTATGACATCAATCTACATAATCTTTATGTCATGTTATCTTTAGACTTGGGCAATTTATACTGTCTCGGTTCAGTCCGATCTATCCCAATTGCTTATCTCTAAAGTAATATTGGTTTGTTGATTATGTAACGCTGATCTTTATAGCCAATATACTAGCTTTAGGGTTAATTCTATCATTGATTATACCTTACAGCCGATCCATGCTTTATTGCATCGGCTAGGTCACATACGATATGAAATCGGCCCTATGGCCGATTGTCTATCGTTTACTGATATTATTTGCATGTTTTTTCTGTTGATTGCAGGATCAAATCAACTGGCACGCCCTTGAATCTGAAACCCTAATTTTGGACCTGCACTAGAGTAAAGCAAACCTCTCAGGCCAGTGTGTGTTTTTTGCATCAACACGCTTTTGGCACGCCCAGTGGGACCCGTGTCATCATGTCTCCGAACATCACTGAAGTCACAGAGGACAACATCATCGCGGTTACACCCGAGCAGCTGAATGATGAACAAAAGGAAGAATTGCGACAACTGATGGATCAACTCCAAAACCAGTATTTGTATTCCTTCACAGTCACCCGGCAAGGTACGGTCGTCCAAAGAGCTAAAGTCCAAATACCGACGATCGTGAAGCAAGACCCAAGTACTTCTTGACCAAGAGAAGAAAAAGATAAATAGGTGAAAACCGAATCGAGTAACGAAGAATTGCACACATTACAAGATCGCATCGATTCGGCTCTACATCATGCGCTAGTCAACCAGTCCGGAGTACTTGTCAATACCTTAACAAACATGATCAAGTCAGTGGTCGATGGAACGATAGCCGAGGAAAAGGCTAAAGGACCTATTTATCTGCCAGACGGCGCGTTCCCAGCATATAGAACCGTGAAGACAGAGATCGGTGGAAATCAAGGAAATCAACAAGTGCTTCAAACCCAGGCTCCATCGGCTCCTTTCTCAAGTTCAAATATTCCATCAATTCTAACCAGATCACAGCCGATCACTGGGGGGCAGGCATCAACTCAATTAACACCAGAACAATTGATGGGTATTCTTCATCCAAAACCGCCAACTGTCGACACATCTTACCAAATTCCTTCGGTTCCACAACAGTCGATTGGAATTACTCAGCCGATAAGCCAGCAGTGCAGTACAGAACAACTTCCTTATGTGCCACCACAAGGCATATCGGCTGGCTTCAATAATCTTTATCAGCCTCGCTCACCACAGCCTCAGCCGATCCAATACGGCCAGATGGATCCAGTACAACAGCAGTATGGTGGAGCAACACCCCATCAACCCTGGGCCGATATGATCGCTGACGTCATGAGGGAGCAATTTGGACTTAAACCGAAAGATAATGGCAACATGTATCGGCATCCGTATCCAGAATATTTTGATCGGGTTCCATTGCCAAACCGATACAAGGTGCCAGACTTCTCCAAGTTCTCAGGGCAGGATAATATATCAACCTATGAGCACATTAGCCGATTTCTAGCTCAGTGTGGTGAGGCATCGGCTACAGAAGCTCTCAGAGTTCGTTTATTCCCACTCTCGCTATCTGGATCAGCTTTCACCTGGTTTTTATCATTGCCATATAATTCAATCAGGAGCTGGGCCGATTTGGAGAAACAATTCCATAAGTACTTTTTCAGTGGAGTCCAAGAGATGAAGCTATCGGACCTCACAGCTATTAGGCAGAAATCAGACGAATCAGTTCCAGATTATATCCAACGATCCAGAGATGTGAGAAATAGATTTTACAGCTTATCTTTATCAGATTCTCAACTAGCCGATTTAGCTTTTCAAGGTTTGCTAGCGCCGATCAAAGAAAGGTTCTCGACTCAAGACTTTGATAGTTTAGCACACTTAGCTCAGAAGGTATCGGCTCATGAAACAAGATTTCAAGAGGCTAGGAAATTGAAAAAGGCTAACAACGTCAACAATGTCTACAATTATGATTCTGATTCTGAAGATGAAGACCCAGATATCAATACAGCCGAATGGGCTAGGAACAAGAAGACGGTGGTTTGTCAATGGGCTAAGAATTCGGCTGCAGAGGAAAAATTTGACTTTGACATTACCAAGGCCGATAGGATTTTCGATCTCCTTCTTCAAGAAAAACAGATTCAACTTCCAGCAGGACATGTCATCCCATCGGCTAAAGAGTTAAAGAAAAGGAAGTACTGCAAATGGCACAACACAGGGTCCCATCACACTAATGATTGCAAAATTTTCAGACAACAGATCCAGTCAGCTATTGAACAAGGAAAAATTAAGATTGATGGATCCAACATGCTAAAGAGGCCGATGAAGATAGATGGACACCCTTTTCCAGTGAACATGGTGCATCCTGGATACAACAGGAACACAGCCGATGGAAATAAAAACTATACTAGGAGTATCAGATCAGCTGGTATGATCGGCAAGTATCAAAACAGACGCCAAAAGGAAGAGGAGGCATATCCTGATGAGGAAGAAAGATATTTTGATCCCCATTGGAGTTGTGAATTCTTCAGATTCTGCTGGAACGAAGGTATGAGGTTACCATCTATCGAAAATTGCCCTGGATGCAGTGATCCTGATGTCCAATTCATTCAAGAACCAAGCCGACGACATGCAGTTATACATCGGCCAAGACAATCAAGGCTGTCAGTGCATGAAAGACTTGGGCCGATGCACCAAGATGATGATGAAGATGACTCACATAGAGAATCCAAGCCACTGCATCCCCAATGGTGTCCTTCTGGGATATTCACCAAAAATCAAAAGAGAAGAGTTCAACGGATGAGGAACAGAGAGCAATTCCAGGAGGTTGAGGGCGCGATTGTGCATCGGCTGCGGTAGAAAAAGAAGAAAGTATGGCGCGTGAAGAGCAAGGTGGTGCCACCCGATGAAGTCGAAGCCGATCGCAGCAAAAATCAGCAACGTAAGGGCAAGGAGGTGATGTCATCTGAGATAAATATGGTCTTTATGTTGCCAGCCGAATATGCGGTAGAGCAAGTTGTCGAGCAAGAAGAAGATATGCCATCGGCTAAATTGATGTTATCTCGACAACAAGATGTTTTTGAGAAGCCTGAAGGAACAGATCATCGGCACCTCAAGCCACTCTATGTTAAGGGATTTGTCAATGGTAAGCCGATGTCAAAGATGCTAGTCGATGGAGGGGCAGCTGTTAATTTAATGCCTTATACAACATTCAGAAAGCTTGGGAAGAATTCAGAGGACTTGATCAAAACCAACATGGTTCTGAAGGATTTTGGCGGGAACCTATCTGAGACCAAGGGAGTTTTGAATGTGGAGCTAACCATCGACAGTAAAACAATTCCAACCACGTTCTTTGTTATTGATGGGAAGGGTTTCTATAGTCTGTTGTTGGGAAGAGATTGGATCCATGCCAACTGTTGCATCCCTTCAACAATGCATCAAAGCTTGATTCAATGGCAAGGAGACCAAATCGAAATCGTGCCAGCCGACAGGTCAGTCAATGTAGCTTGTGCCGATTTGTCTATTTGGGAGATGGAAGGAATTGATTGTTTATCTGGCAAAGTTTGGCAAGGAGATTACTTAAAGGTTTCTGATGATGCTATACAGACAACAGGAGATGCAGAGCCCCAATTCTTGTTTTGAGGGCGCCGTGGAGGGTTCCAACCTATACACAGAAGATACCATTGATGATCTCGACGGCAAGCTTGGGCAAGGTTTTATGTCGGCCGATGAATTAGAGGAAATTGACATCGGACCAGGTGATAGGCCTAGGCCGACATATATTAGTAAAGGTTTACCAAAAGAGTTTAAATGTAAATTAATTGCACTCTTAAAGGAGTATAGAGATTGTTTTGCCTGGGAATACTATGAGATGCCAGGACTTAGCCGATCGATAGTTGAACATCGGCTCCCTATCAAACCAGGTTATCGGCCGTACAAGCAACCTCCAAGACGTTGTAAAGCTGCGATGTATGATGCTATTAAAGCTGAAATTACAAGACTCTATGATGCTGGCTTCATCAGACCATGCCGATATGCTGAATGGATTTCCAACATAGTACCGGTTATCAAGAAAAACGGCAAGCTCAGGGTTTGTATTGATTTCAGAGATCTAAACAAAGCTACACCGAAGGATGAATACCCAATGCTGGTAGCCGATCAACTTGTAGATGCAGCATCTGGACATAAGATTATCAGTTTCATTGATGGCAATGCTGGTTATAATCAAATTTTTATGGCTGAGGAGGACATTCACAAGACTGCCTTTAGGTGTCCTGGTGCTATCGGCTTGTATGAGTGGGTAGTTATGACTTTCGGCTTGAGGAGTGCTGGTGCCACATATCAGAGAGCCATGAACTATATTTTTCACGATCTCATCGGCGCATTGGTGGAGATATATATAGATGATGTGGTGGTTAAATCCAAGGAAGTTGATGATCACATAGCCGATTTGAAACAGGTCTTAGAAAGAGTAAGGAAGTATGGGCTGAAGATGAATCCTACCAAGTGTGCTTTTGGTGTATCGGCTGGTCAGTTTCTTGGATTTCTGGTTCATGAGAGAGGGATTGAAATTCCTCAGAGGAGCATCGAGGCAATTAAAGATATTAAACCCCCGGAAGATAAAACCAAGTTACAATCATTGATCGGTAAGATTAATTTTGTTCGGCGTTTTATATCAAATCTGTCTGGCCGAATAGAGCCATTTACTCCTTTACTAAGGTTGAAAGCCAATCAAGAATTTGTCTGGGGAGAGAAGCAGCAGCAGGCTCTGGATAATATCAAGGAATATCTGAGTACCCCTCCAGTTCTCATACCACCACAGAAAGGGATTCCGTTTAAGCTTTATCTATCAGCCGATCAAAATTCTATCGGCTCAGTTTTAATTCAAGAGGTTGAAGGAAAAGAAAGAGTCATATTTTATCTTAGTAGACGCCTGTTGGATGCAGCAACAAGGTATTCACCTGTGGAGAAGTTATGCTTATGTTTATATTTTTCTTGCACAAAGTTGAGGCATTATCTATTATCCAATGAATGCATCATAGTTTGCAAGGCCGATGTAGTACGATACATGCTATCGGCTCTAGTGCTAAAGGGACGAATTGGGAAGTGGATATTTGCTTTGTCAGAATTTGATCTTAGATATGAATCGGCTAAGGCAGTTAAAGGGCAAGCGATAGCCGATTTCATAGTTGAACACAGGGATACCAGTATTGATAATGTTGACATCATGCCATGGACTTTATTCTTTGATGGATCAATTTGCATTCATGGTTGCGGTATCGGCTTGGTGATAATATCACCTAGGGGGCAAGTTTTCAGTTTACTTTTACTATTAAACTGTATTCGACAAATAATCAAGCAGAATATGAAGCTGTTCTCAAAGGGTTGCAGTTATTAAGAGAAGTCGAAGCTGATTCTGTAGAGATCATGGGTGATTCATTGTTGGTGATAAGTCAATTATCTGGGGAATATGAATGTAAGAATGACACCTTAATAATCTATAATGAGAAATGCCAGGAGCTGATGAAGACATTCAAGATGGTTACTTTGAAGCATATTCCTAGAGAGCAAAATGTTGAAGCCAATGATTTAGCTCAAGGTGCATCAGGATATAGGCCGATGTTACAAGGGATTGAGGTAGAAGTGGCCTGTATTCCAGCCGATGATTGGAGGTTTGATGTTTTTGAGTATTTAAAGAATCCTTCATGATCAGTTTCAAGGAAATTAAGGTATCAAGCTGTCAAGTATGTTTTGTTGGATGATTCCTTATATTATCGGACGATTGATGGAGTTCTCTTGAAGTGCTTGAGTATGGAAGAAGCTAAAGTTGTTATGTGTGAGGTTCATGAAGGTATTTGTGGGACACATCAATCGGCTCATAAAATGAAGTGGTTACTTCGAAGAGTTGGATATTTTTGGCCGACAATGCTGGAGGATTGTTTCAGATATTACAAGGGTTGTCAAGATTGTCAGAAGTTTGGAGCAATTCAGAGAGCACCAGCATCGGCTATGAATCCTATTATCAAGCCGTGGCTGTTCAGAGGTTGGGGTATTGATATGATCGGCCAGATCAATCCACCATCCAGCAAAGGACATAAGTTTATACTGGCTGCAACTGATTATTTCACTAAGTGGGTTGAGGCCATTCCTTTGAAGAAAGTTGACAGTCAAGATGCGATCAATTTTGTCAAAGAGCATATTATATACAGATTTGGTTTGCCTCAAACAATTACAACCGATCAGGGTTCTATATTTGTGGCGGACGAGTTTGTTCAGTTTGCTGATAGCATGGGAATTAAGTTGTTGAATTCATCACCATATTATGCACAAGCCAATGGACAAGCTGAGGCATCTAACAAGAGTTTGATTAAGTTGATCAAGAGAAAGATAGCCGAATACCCTAAGAAGTGGCATACTATTCTGGCTGAATCATTATGGTCCTATCGGATGGCTTGCCATGGTGCAATCCAGGTACCTCCTTATCAACTGGTTTATGGGCATGAAGTTGTCTTACCATGGGAAACCAACATCGGCTCTCGGAGGATTTCCTTACAGGATGAGTTAACAGCCGATGATTATCATAATTTGATGGTTGATGAGTCAGAAGATTTGGTTCAAGCACGATTGCGAGCTCTTGAGAAAGTTCGACGGGATAAGGAGAGAGTTGCCCGGCATTATAACAAGAAGGTTGTACCCAAATCTTTTGAGGAAGGTGAGCTGGTTTGGAAATTAGTGTTGCCGATAGGGGCCAGAGATAATAAATTCGGCAAGTGGTCACCGAATTGGGAAGGTCCGTTTCAAGTTCACAAATGTGTTTCTAAAGGGGCCTATATGTTAAAAGGACTTGATGGAGAAATATTTGGAAGAGCACTTAATGGAAAATACTTAAAGAAATATTACCCAAGTGTTTGGATTGGTTCATGATCGGCTATGGTTTGCCGGTTGATGGTTGATAGCCGATGTGTTTACATCGCCTTTAGATGGCCGATATTTTTATCGCCCTTCGATATATAAGTTTGCAGCATTGTGTTGCCTACTACAAACTTGGGGGCATGGAAGATGAAAAGTTGGAAATTTCCTGTAATAAGGTATTGATAAGTTGGAATACAGCCAAGTATTGATAAGTTGGAATACAGCCAGGTATACAATTGGTTTATATGAAAGCAACAGTATTAATCGGTTTAAGGAAGTTAAGAGGTTATGTTACAAGACAAATGTTTTAGCCGATTACAGAATTGATCACAAAATTCTTCCAAGTCCTTATTACAGGAAATCATTGCGCAAGATATTTCTGGATGGCTGACAATGCCCGTTGACGGATTTCTTCAATTTCTGCAATGGCTTGGGCATCTTGGGCGTCAGTTCCAGGAATTACCTTCAAGGACTTAGTCATGGTGGCCACATTCTTTATAGCTGATTTCAGTTTTGCTTTCTGTTCTCCAATGGCTTTAGGGAGATCGGCTAATTTCTGCTTTTCCAATGCAATCTTGGCATTACACTCTTCAAGCTTGGCTAGCAGATCTATTCTTTCGGCCTCTAATTGATTTATCGAAACTTTAATTGGTTCTTCGGCTAGTTGATCGAGCTTGGTTTTCTCATCATGAACTAACTGCCGATTGGCTTGAATGGTGGCCTCGATATCCTTTCTCTCTCGTTTATCGGCTATCCTTTGTTTTGCTTTCTCCAGCTTAAATTGGTGCTGCTCAAGATACATAGCTGGGGTAACCATGTTGGACAATTCATCTGGCAGAACAGCTTGGATTTCTTGAAATCTGGTCCGGAGAGTGCTGCAGTCAACTACCAGGCTGTCCAGAGATGCTTCTAGTCGATGTGCAACGTCTTCAAGATTCCTCTTCACATCATCGGCTAGGGGAGCTAAGGACTTGCTTGTTGCTTCCTCTTCTGCTTCTTCATCAAAGTAGTCTTTTATATCAAAAGAGAATAAATCGGCTAAGACCTGCAAGTAGGAAAGATGAAAAGAGTACAAGTAAGAGGATAGATTTATATAGCCGATTTGAGAGGTTTTAAGAATGAGACTTACAGGGATTGCAGGAGCAATGATTTCTTCTTCAACATGATGGCTGCCTACAGCCGATGCAGTATGTTCACTAGAGACTGGTTGTGCTACAGGTGATGGAGGAGAAGGAGGCTGAAAATATTCATGCAAGTGTTAGATAGTATCGGCTAATAAAGTATTCAGGGGATTAAAAGATTGAAATTTACCAGAGGAGCTCGAATGGATGGTTTAGCCGATGTTTGTGTTGGTTTCTTTCTCTCGGCTGGTTTTTTCTTCTACAAGATGCAAGAGTTGGAGGATTAAGTTGAGGGTGAATAAAGAAAATTTGTATCAAGGAAGATGAATTTACCCTGGGTTGCCGAGTGAAGACAGCTGGAATAGGAGTTGTGGGGGTTTGCTTTGGAGAGGCTGGAGGTGTTTCTTTTCCCACATCACTGGATTCGGCTGCAGCTTCATCTATTGCCCGTTCGATGGATGCTTCTTTTAGGGCTTCATCTGCATCATCGGCTGTTGGAGGTGGTTGTTTCTTGGCCTTTTTCTTAGTGGCTGGTGGCACAGCAGTTGATGCTCTAGTTCTCCTTTTCCTGCCTGCATCGGCTGTTTCTTTCATTTTTCCTTGGAGCAGGCTTGATGTCTTGGGGGCATGATAGCCGATGACAGGGGGGTCATGCCACATCTGTTAGGAAATAACCCTGCAGAATATTCAATTTCTTTGCCACTTTTGCTGGTATGAGGAGGAGATGAGTCTGTGGTCTGAAAGAGCAAAGATAGTTCATGAGTTATAAATAGAATCGGCTGATATGTTTAAAACAGGAATAAAAAGAGAAGTTACCTGGGGGATCATGTCAGGGAAGAGGTCTGTCATGTAGATGGTAGCCGATTGGTGAAAAAGATGTTGTTTCCATTCAGCCCACCATGAGGTGAAGTTTTTGCTCCTGAACATAGCTAATTCAATATCATTAATACTGCCAAGAGAGGGGCCTGGAATGTTCAGCAGCCGATCCATCATCAGATTTGAAGATATCTCTCCTCGGCATTCAATCTTGTCAGCAAACCACAGGCCGATTGGGAGTTGGCCCATACCAAATTGTCTTGCTGAGCTCATGGGATGATAGAACTCATATGAGACTTTAATATTCCTACCCTGGTGGATGCCGACAGGGAGAATGCATGGGCTGATGGCTGTAGTATAAACTTCTCTGGACTTCTGAAATTTGTCATGGTTTATTTCTTCAAATCTGAAGTCCGATGGCAGCTCAAAATTGACTGATTCATCATAGAAGAACCAGATTCTAGCGTCTTTCTGGAAGCCATCATAGAAACTAAAAAACCAGTCCTTGAGCAATTCTGCTGATAACTTTGCTCCTGCATCGGCTGGTGTGCTGGCATATTCTCCAAAGGATGTACATCTCCGATGAGTTATTTCTTCACCATCATCGTCGGTGATTGGTTCCAATCTTGGGAATTCTGATTTTGTTGGAGATGGCCGATTGACAGCTTTCATTACAACCAAGTTTAACCAAGTCTGCAATAACCACCATGGGCCACCTGCATTGACTACTGAGCCGGTTGCTAGTTTGGCTGATGCGTTGGTTAAGGTCTGATACAGATAGCCGAGCAGGATTTTTCCCAAAGGAAATTGTCTTTTCTCTTCAAGGGCTTCGGCTATGTGCTGCCAATTTGAGGTTGGGCCACAACTTGATCCACAAAACAGAAAATTTTCCAACCACATCAGCAAGAAGGCAGTATGCTCTCTTGGGGTAACTGTGCCCTGACCCATGTTAGCCGAAATAAACCCAGACCATCCTGCTATGCTCTTTGTTTTAAAGTCAAATCTATTCTTGGAGTTCAAGATCATTGGGCTGGCAAATGAGGTGATATCAAGTCCAGTTAACATGGTTATATCTAAGAGAGTTGGTGTCATTGGCCCTTGGTTGAATAAGAATGCATTGAGGGTGTTGGACCAGAAGTAGCTTGCGGAGGCCATTAACGGCTCATCTTTAGCCGAATTTGCCAAAGAAAGGGCTAGGGCTTGGCCGATTCCTATCTCATCCCAGTGACTTTGCTTGCTAGCTGATATGCGCTTGAACCATGCAGGCCAGCTTTTCTCTAGGGATGGCCAGGACTTAAATGTGTTTTTCCAGTGTCCTATGTTGGGGTTCGATAATCTGAAGGGGATTCTATTGGTTTCGGCAGTGATGAACTCAGTTGGGTCTGTATTGCCGATTGGCCCAAGGAAGTAGTTGTTTTCATGATTAAGACTGGGAACCGCAATTAGGTTTGCGAGATGCTACATCAACAAAGCAAAAGAGAAGAGAAGCGAGCTATGATTGCGGGAAAATGAAATTCGATGAATTAAAAGGAGATCTAGCCGATGGGATTTACCTCAGCGTATTAGGCCGATGGGGCAGCAGATGGAGCGGATGACGAAGACATCTTCTCGCCGGCGGAGGTTGAGTGAGCGAAGGGTTGCTAGCAGATTGACTGCTTGCGCCGTGGGGATCGCCGGAGTTGAGGGAGACGGAGATTGCGAAAGCGGTGGCAACAGTAAATAACGGTGTGAAGTTTCTCGGGGCCGTCGGTTAAAGTATTTAAAGCGCTGTGGTAACGGTAAAAAAACGGAAAGAGCGAGATTATCTCGGAGATAAGATTTGGCAAATCCGAAACATTACCAAATATTCCGGACTTGGGGGGCATGTGTTGACGACCAAATTTAGTAATTCAAATATCAGAAGTCAAGATGGAATCGAAGAGGATTGAAGAGATAAGATCGTATCGGAAAGCAGAGTGAGAATCGGCTGTGGTCCGAATCGGCTGTGGACTGGATCGGCAGAGTCAGAGTCGGACTAGGTTAGCCGATTGAGCCGATTTTGGTAATATGACTTGGTATACGTCATCGGGTTGTGTTAGCGTGCTTCATATGGATTGCCATGCACGAATGAAGTCCTGAGGAGGCAATTGTATATATTAATTAGGATATTTTATGTAATTTCCTTATAGATATTCTCGGTAAGAGTCCGCCTAAGGGACTTGTTGGTTAGTTGGATTTGTATTAGGTTAATATGAGTCGTGTCCGTGATGGACAAGGTTTGTAATTTCGGGTATAAATATAATCCCGAGGTCTTGTAAAGGATAACAACACACGTTCAATCAATCTCGGCGCATCGCCAAACCTTTGTTTTCTGTTCTCGGCAAGTTTGTGCTTTCGAGTCGTGCTGCATCACTTTGATCTTCGACAAAAAGGTATATCTTGTCATGGCGAGTTACATCATTAGGGCTAGTGCTTACATCTCTATGACACTCTAGTTCTTTGTTGTGATTCTCCGAGTTATCATATATGTTATATAACTTAGATCGACAATGTAATCTACCTGTATCGGCTAGATCCTTTCTAGGGTTTCATCGATATCGGCTAGATTACTTTGTTAATCTAGGTTATATAATATATCCACCATCCTGAAAAAGCAACCATCGGCTTGATTCTTTAGATCTCATGCTTCTATTTATACTTAATGCTGCATTGGTTCAGTCCAACCTATTAAGTCGTATTTAGAGTCATGATATCTAACCTGCTTCATGGTTGTTAATAAGGATAGTATCGGGGTTTCAGCCGATCTTACATGTTATAGATGTTTTACATTGTGTTATGCTTTGTTTAATATTCTATATATGCCCCTTATATCAGGATCTAATCTAATGTAAATATATTAAGCTTGATATCAATCTGATTGATTGTAGCTTAACATATTTATTACTAGAGAATATCCTAACATAAGGTTGTATCGGAGCTATAGCCGATACATACTTCAACCTAGATATCGGCTATGACATCAATCTACATAATCTTTATGTCATGTTATCTTTAGACTTGGGCAATTTATACTGTCTCGGTTCAGTCCGATCTATCCCAATTGCTTATCTCTAAAGTAATATTGATTTGTTGATTATGTAACGCTGATCTTTACAGCCAATATACTAGCTTTAGGGTTAATTCTATCATTGATTATACCTTACAGCCGATCCATGCTTTATTGCATCGGCTAGGTCACATACGATGTGAAATCGGCCCTATGGCCGATTGTCTATCGTTTACTGATATTATTTGCATGTTTCTTCTTGTTGATTGCAGGATCAAATCAACTGGCACGCCCTTGAATCTGAAACCCTAATTTTGGACCTGCACTAGAGTAAAGCAAACCTCTCAGGCCAGTGTGTGTTTTTTGCATCAACACATGGTTACAAGGTGATATGGGGTGAACAATATTCAAGACATGGCATAACAACAAATAGGATGTTCATCGTTGCATGCATCTTTATTTGTAAACAAAATAATTTCGCAATTGGGATCAACATGTTCAAGGAATAGTGATGACTTGCCTTGCTTATTATAGTCCTTACTCTATAATCTTGATCAACCTTCACCTCCTGGAAGCTGCACACGTTGCCTCACGACTAAACAATACACCAATACTATAATACGCGAGAAAAACCAATATTCAACCAACAATCAAATATGCGCAAACAAATATAAATGTTAGTCATACATAGGGCTGCTTATACTACTCGCTTCTATCTAAACACAACGATCATACACTAAAGGAGCTTTTATTCTATCTAATTAAAATTTGTGGTACGGTTCTATGGTTGGATGGACTTAGGGTTAACCAGATAATAACAGTGAATCATATATATTATTATTTTATTAGTGGAGTTATTATTAAATTATGGACATATTTCACCCATCATTATAAAAGGTTAATAATTATCCAAGCTCTATATGTTAGATTTGTGAGATTGTGAATATTAGATGTGCGGATTATCTTATCACATAATTCTATGATGGATAATCCTAATTCGCAGTTGGGCTACTATTATATGAGGTCAAGATTTTTAGCTAGTATTTCCTCTATGCTAGATATTTCATCGTATAATTTATAGTTCGATAGGTGCAACCATAAGTGACCATGTTACCGTATGTGTAAACACGGATTTACCGCATGTGCAATTAGGATGGCTAAATTATCTGCTATCAAAATAAAATGATCAGGTCCTACAGGCTTAAGTTTGGTTTTTGCCCATGAATAGGCCTAGGATCAATCAAATTGTCACAGTGCACTATCCATATTATTATTCTGCCAATAGAGTTAGGGTTCTTTGAATGAATGTATGACGTGTGCATTTTAATTAGCTAAGTATAATCAAATGTCGATAAAATCCATGCTCCGTAGGTTGTATCAGTTCTACGCATATCTTATCAAACTTATCATCACCTAGCGGCTTAAATGTTTACTTGATAGGATTCTCAATTTAGTATTTATCCAATATTTACACGTATCATATAACATTTAGTTTAGAGGTACACCACAATTTGTCATTCTACTATAATTCGGGTGTACAATGAGAGTGTGCCCATAAATACATTATGACTTGATTATTCATTGGTCATGCGCGGTTTAATACAAGTTATCCTGAACAAGTGATATTATGAGTCCAATATCTTGGTAACTAATAGTCAACTAAGGATTCTTTACCAACCTTAATATATACTACTCCATATGACTTTGTACTAAGAAAAATTATTTAGGCGACTTAATCATACTGGCTCTGTTATTATTCCACATACATAAGCTATGGACTTATCTAGGCATGCTCATATTTTAGTTAGAAACATACAAGGCTAAACTTTATTTAAATTATTTATAAGCCATGGGTTTAATTATATTTGGACATAGATTAATAAACGGTTTAGTATTTTCATATACTCCCACTAATTCAAAACACTAGATTTAATTTAATTTATGTGATTGCTACAGTGATAAAAATAGGTTAAAGATAATTATTTTACTGTACAATATAAATTTTATTTATTATCACACTATTTAGGTTAACGATTTGTTCCTTACTTTGATATTAATTATTTTATAAATATAAATATATCTTATTAAATATGAATTATATACCATTGGAAAGAGTATGAATTTAGATAAATTTAGGTTCAAGTTTCACTCGAATCGGAGCTAAAATGATTAAGTTACGCTCGTTAAAAGATTCAAATTCGAATTAATTCGAGAAATTGTGAAAATGTACTGTTCATAATTTATTTATTTTTAATCCGAAACATTATCTACACTCACCGTGGCTGACAGGTGGGACCCACCTCCTTCTCTCTTTCCTATCTTCTTCCTCCTCCTCTGCTTCTGCTCCCTCTCTTTTCTCTCTGCTTCTCTCTCTTCTTTCTCCTCCTTCTCTGCTTCTTCTTCTCTCCCCCGGCCGAGCGGCTCCCAGCGGCGCAGCGGCGGATGGAGAAGGGGCGGCGTGGCGGCGGGCGGTCACGGCGGCGGACGGTGCCGCGCGGTTGCGAACGGCGAAGGGGGGGTGCCACGGCGGTGACAGCGGGGAGGGTAGGGGGTGTGGGGTGGGGGAAAGAGGAGGGCGCGGGGGTTTTTATAGGGAGGAAGGAGATGGTGGCCGGCGCGGGGGCAGGCGGATGGGACGCGCGCGTGGCGCGTTGGGCGCGAGGCAGCGGCGATGGTGATGGCGTGCAGCGGGCGCGGGGCTCGGCGCGGCGCGCGCGCGGGCAGCGGGTGACGGTGACGGCGCGCGCAGGGGTGACGACACGCGCGGGCGGCGATGGCGACAGCGCGTGGCGCGGGCGGGCACGGGTGTGGGTTCGACGCGGGCAGCGCAGGCCGCGGCTCGAGGCGCGGGAGCAGCGGCGACGTGACGCGGCGTGCGGGCGCGTGCGCGACGGCGACGCGTCGCGCGGGCGTGAGGCTCGAGGCACGGCGACGGCGTGCAGGGCTCGGATCGAGCAGATGGCGGGCAATCAACAGTGGTGACAGAAAAGGAAAAAGAAAGAGAAGGGAAGGAATAGGGGTAAAATGAAGGGCTAAACAACTGCAAATAGCTAAAATTAGAATTGGATTGGAAATATAGTCCCACACCTTTGGATTTTGAGAATTCAAATATTTTATTTGAATATTTATTTATTACTTTACTTCTCCACCGAATGAGTTTGCATTTTGGATTATCCAAAAATTAACGAAAATAATTGGGAGGCCTTGACATCTCCAAAATTGATTTAAATATTCCAATGAGACCGCTATTAATATAGTAACACATTGGTTCAATTTATTTACATGTTAGTTTATTTTATATAGAGGGGGGTTTAATCTATTTAATTATAATCTCCCAATGAATTTTGGAACTTGGTGCAGTATTGATCTACATATCGAATTAAATACTCCCATAATTCTATTTTATATATAGAGCTTTTATTTGAATGATTATCATTTCATGTGTACTTATATTTTGTGAGATATTCCAGAGGGCTTATCATTTCATGTGATACAATCCATATGACCATCATTGCATGTGGTGTGTTTACGTCTAGGTACTTAGAGTTTAACCCTGGCATCCCCATGAGATCGAGCTATCGACATGGTTCAATAATCTAATACTGAATCTATAATTTATATTATATGAACTCAACAATTAACCTGTTCTATATTTGGCTTGTTATCGCATGCACAAATATTTATAGGATTAATAAATAATGTATTCTTGTAAACTATATTTATTACCTAGATGTTTATCCTCAATTCATTTCATCGTTGCGACAATTTATAATTTGGCAAACAATAGCAACCATAACATCCAGCATGATGCAAAAGTTTTAAAAAGTTCGAAATTTTAGTGATTTTCATTGTCGGAAATTTTCAGGGTGTTACAACTTCCGATCGGTGGCAACTCGATTTTAGTCTTTGGAATCACCGTACCTTGCCGAGTCACCGTGAATGACTGCAGATACTGATTTTGGAGTTGATCCAATAACTTCTTCGTCTCCTCTCTCTGCTCTTCACTCAACTGCTCGATTGTGATGGGCAAAACATTGTCCTCTTTAACTTTAGTTACACTGGGTGCCATAATGACACCGGTTGCACTGGGCGTGCCAAAAGCATGTTGATGCAAAAAACACACTGGCCTGAGAGATTTGTTTTACTCTAGTGCAGGTCCAAAATGATGATGATGTGGGCGTGCCAGTTGATTTGATCCTGCAATCAACAAGATAAAACATGCAAGTATTTTTAGAAAACGATAATCGATCGGCTAGGAAGCCGATGTCATATCGTGATGTAACTTAGCCGATGCCTTGTAAGGTGGATCGGCTATAAGGTATATCTCCAATAATAGATAAACCATAAACTTGATCCATCGGCTGTAAATATCAACACTATATAATCTATAAATCAGTATTACTTTAGAAATCAGCAATTGGAATAGATCGGACTTAACCGAGGCAGTATAAATTACACAGATCCAAAACAACATGAAATAACGATTATACGTGTCTATATCATAGCCGATGTTCAAACTTAAGCATGTATCGGCTATAGCTCCGACACTACCTTATACTAGGATATCCTCTCGCAACAAATATATCAAACTACCATCAATTAGATTGGCGGTAAGTTCCATATATTTATATTAGTTAAGATCCTGATATAAGGGGTAGATATAGCATATTAAACAAAGCATTAAATTATGCAAAACAACTATACCAGGTAAGATCGGCTGAAGCATCGATACTATCCTTATTAACAACCATAAAACATGCTAAAGATTATGATTCTAAGTACGACTTAGTAGATCAAACTTAACTGATCCAGCACTAAATATAAAAATAAACATAATATCTAGATAATCAAGCCGATGGTTGTCTTTTTAGGATGGTAGATATATTATATAATCCAAACCAACAATTCAATCTAGCCGTTATCGACAAAGCCCTAGACAGAGGTTGGCCCATGTCAGTAGAAAGTATTATCAATCTAGATTATATAACATATATGATAACTCGACGGATTACATGATTAAGATTAGTGTATCATAAAGATGTAAGTACTAATCCCGATAATGCAAAACCGCCATAACAAGCTTTACCTCTTTTTTGAAGATCCAAACCAATGCAGCTCGACTCGAAAGCAAAAACTCATCGAAACAACGTAATAGAAAAGGTTGGCGATGCGAGGAAATTGGATTGAACTGATATGTATTATTTACAAGACCTCGGGCTTACTTTTATACCCGAATATACCAACTTGTCCGCGACAGACACAACTCATTTTTCCCTAACACAACTCTAATTGACAAACAAATCCCTTAGGCAGACTCTTACCGAAAATATCTATAAGGAATTCACATAAAATCCGAAAATATCTATAAGGAATTCACATAAAATCCTAATTATTAGAAACAATTGTCTATCTTGGACTCTATCCTTGTATAACAATACCATCAAAGCCTTTCTTCTGAATCTGACATTGATCACGTAACCAATTAACCAATATCGGCTGTATCAGCTAACCATATCAAACTCGGTATGGGCCGATACAGACTTCCAGCCAATGTGCCCTCTATGTCCGAGAATTCCGCATATCTCCAAATATACTTCAAATTGGTTCCCGTTTCCGATTCACATGCTTGCCAAATTCCATCGTCAATAGTACCCCACAGAACGTTACAGGTGGGTGTAGAGGTGATGACAGCCCTCGAGATCACTTAAGTCCTCCCTGTCCGGGTACATAGTAGAGTGAATTCTGGTAGCAGCGAGCAAGCTAGCGCCTGAAGTACTGCAATAGGATTAAATTAAGATTTCTAAAAGACCCTGTGCATCACTAGAAAATCCTCTCTACCCCTTGCCTTCATCAACTTGTGTCCTTGGGTGAACCTATTGAAGAGTTGAACACCTTCGTTCCCTGTGATTCGATACCATGGAATACTTCCGGCTGAAGTGCTACAGCAGTATATCCATGCGCTTGCAGATTTTATCTGTGGACGTTAAGAAATGCCAACAAGCATTTCTGGCACCGTTGCCGGGAATGACGGTTGTTTATCTCCGAACCTTGTTCATCCTTGTATCTTTTTATTTTTCTTTTACTCCTACCCTCTGAGAAGTTTTCTGTGTATACTTCTCTTCCATGGAGCACCTCTCAATCTATCAAATATCTACTACTCGGGGATGAATTTTATGACCCACCTCCTTCATTAGAGCCAATTATTACATCTGACTATGAAATTTGTCCCGAATTCATAAATATGGTCAGGGAAAAACCGTTTTCTGGGTCAGACCAAGAAAATCCCTACCACCATCTACGGGAATTTGAACAATTGTGTTCGTGCCTCTTCATTCAAGGCATGACACAAGACACACTTAAGTGAAAATTGTTTCCATTCTCCCTACAAGGAGAAGTGAAACAATGGTATGCTTATAGCGTTTGAAGTGTAAACGGTAGCTGGGATCAATTGCGAGACTGATTCTACCTCACATTCTTCCCCGTTACCTGTAGTACAGCCCTCAGGTAGAAGTCCCATGTTTCCGATAGAAAAATAATAAATCATCGGTGCAGCTTGGGCCAGATTCATCTCCTTGGCACAAGCTGGATCCAACTTATCTATACCCGAGTATGCATTTCTGCAACACTTTCATACGGGTTTAGAAAAGGAGTCTGCATTTTACCTCGACATAACTATCGGAGGGTCATTCCTGCATAAGACCTGTCACGTCCTGATTTTTTTTCGTTTCCGTTCTTTTCGTCTAATTGCGAAAAATACACAATTGGTCTAACGGTCTAAAATAGCTCAATGAAAATTTCGTTAAATAAAAAGGTTTCAATGTAATTAATTAATTAATTTCATCGTTGGCTTTGTCGTATTTTAATTGGAGTTTATTTGGATTTAATTGGAATTTCGGAAGTGGAGCTCAAATCTCTAATTAAATTTCTGCCAAATTCAAAATCCTATTCAATTCGTAATATCCTAAATCCTCCAAAAATTCCAAATATTTTTCATTTGGAATTTTCCAGAAAAGACCCTATCTATTTTCCATTTCCTTCCTCTCTTTCTCTATTCTGTTTTTTTTTGCAGATATCCCCATTCCTTTCTTTCTTTTTCTTCCTCCCTCCACCTTCTTCTACCTCCAGCTCTCTCTCTCCTCCTCACAGGTTGCAGGCCGGGGAGGCCATGTACCGGCCCAGGCGTGCTGCCCTCGGCCCGGCGCTCTCCCCCTCTCGTCGCCCTCGGCCCACGCCGCCGCCAACCCACGCCGGTGTTGACGACCAAATTTGGTGATTCAAGTATCGGAGATAAGGACAGAATCAAAGAAAATCCAAGGGATTAGATTGTATTGGAAACAGAGTGAAAATCGGCTGTAGTCCAAATCGGCTGCGAACAGGATCGGCAGAATCAGAGTCAGACAGGGTTAGCTGATTTAGCCGATTCTGGAAATAGAACTCGATACATGTCATCGAGTTGAGTTAAGGTACTTCATATGGATTGCCATGCATGGATAGAGTCCTGAAGAGGCAATTGTATCTATTAATTAGGATATTTTATGTAATTTCCTTATAGATAATCACGGTAAGAGTCGGCCTAAGGGACTTGTTTGTTAGTTGGATTTGTATTAGGTTAATATGAGTCGTGTTCGTGATGGACAATGTTTGTATTTTCGGGTATAAATATAGTCCCGAGGTCCTGTAAATAATAACAACAGACGTTCAATCAATCTCGGCGCATCGCCACCTTTGTTTTCTACTTTTCGATAAGTTTGTGTTTTCGAATCGTGCTGCATCAGTTTGATCTTTGACGAAAAGGTATATCTTGTTACGGCGGTTTGCATTATCGGAGCTAGTGCTTACATCTTTATGACACTCTAGTTCTATCTTGTAAACTTCTGAGTTATCATATCTGTTATATAATTTAGATCGACAATGCAATCTACTTGCATCGACTGGATTCTTTTTCGGGTTTCGTCGATATCGGCTAGATTACTTCGTTGGTTTAGATTATATAATGTATCCACCATCCCGAAAAGACAACCATCGGCTTGATTTTCTAGATGTCATGTTTCTCTTTATACTTAATGCTGCATTGGTTAAGTCCAACCTATTAAGTCGTATTTAGAATCATGATCTCTAGCCTGTTTTATGGTTGTTAATAAGGATAGTGTCGGGGTTTCAGCCGATCTTACCTGGTGTAGATGTTTTACATTGTTTTATGCTCTGTTTAATGTTCTATATCTGCCCCTTATATCAGGATCTAATCTAATATAAATATATTGAACTTGATACCAATCTAATTGGTTATAGTTCAATATATTTATTACTAGGGAATATCCTAGTATAAGGTTGTATCGGAGCTATAACCGATACATACTTAAATCTAGATATCGGCTATGACATGAGTTTATATAATCTTTATTTCATGTTACATTAGACTTAGGCAATTTATACTGTCTCGGTTCAGTCCGATTTATCCCAATTGCTTATTTCTAAAGTAATATTGATATTTCGATTATGTAATACCGATCTTTACAGCCGATATACTGGTTTTAGGGTTAATTCTATCTTTGATTATACCTTATAGCCGATTCATGCTTTATTGCATCGGCTAGGTCATATACGATATGAAATCGGCTGTCTGGCCGATGGATTATCGTTTACTAATATTCTTTGCATATTTTTCTTGTTGATTGCAGGATCAAATCAACTGGCAGATGCAAGATCAACTCTGGAAACAATATCTGCACTCGTTCACGGTAACCCGACAGGGCATGGTTGTTCAAAAAACTAAAGTTGAGTTGCCGACGATCGTGAAGCAAGACCCAGGCCCATCCGGGACAACTGAAGAAAAGGATAAGCAACCCAAAGGAACTACACACAATACAAGATCGCATCGATTCGGCTGTACATCACGCCTTAATCAACCAGTCCGAGGTACTTGTCAATGCTTTGACAAATATGATCAAGTCCGTAGTAGATGGAACTATAGCCGAAGAAAAAGCTAAAGGACCAATATATCTACCAGACGGTACATTTCCAGGCTATAGGACTCTGAAGACAGAAATTGGCGGGAGGCAGCAGACGCTTCAAACCCAGGCCCCATCGGCTCCTTACTCCAGCACAAATATTCCAATAATCATGATAAGGCCACAGCCGATCACTGGGGGGCAAGCTTCGACTCAATTGACGCCAGAACAATTGATCAGTATACTTAATCCAAAACTGACAGTTGTTGACACGTCATATCAAATTCCTTCGGTTCCACAACAGCCGATTGGAATTACTCAGCCGATAAACCAACAATACAACATAGAACAACTTCCATATGTGTCACCTCAAGGCATATCGGCTAATCATGTATATCAGCCTCATTCTCCACGACCTCAGCCTCATTCAACAGCAATATGGGGGAGCAACGCCTCAGCAGCCTTATGCCCAGATGATCGCTGACGTCATGAGAGAACAGTTTGGGCTTAAGCCTAAGGATAATGGCAATATGTATTGGCACACATATCCAGAATATTTTGACCGGGTACCGCTGCCAAACCGATACAAGGTGCCAGACTTCTCCATTTCAGGGCAAGACAATGTATCAACTTATGAGCATGTTAGCCGATTTTTAGCTCAATGTGGTGAAGCATCGGCTACAGAAGCCCTCAGAGTTAGATTGTTTCCACTTTCTCTATCTGGATCGGCATTCATTTGGTTTTTATCTCTGCCTTACAATTCTATCAGAAGCTGGGCCAATCTGGAAAAACAGTTTCATAAATACTTTTTCAGTAGTGTACAGGAGATGAAATTGTTAGACCTCACAGCCATCAAGCAGAAATCAGATGAATCAGTTCCAGATTATATCCAACGATTCAGAGATGTGAGGAATAGGTGTTATAGTCTAGCCTTGACAGATTCACAACTAGCCGATTTGGCCTTTCAAGGTTTGTTGGCGCCAATAAGGGACAGGTTTTCGGCTCAAAACTTTGAGAGTTTAGCCCATCTTGCTCAAAAGGTATCGGCTCATGAAACAAGATTCCAGGAGGCTAGAAAATTTATCAAGAAGGCCAACAATGTCAATAATATCTACAGCTACGATTCCGATTCTGAAGATGATGATCCAGAAGTCAATGCGGCCGAGTGGGCTAGGAACAACAAGACAGAGGTCTGTCAATGGGTCAAGAATTCGGGAAAAGAGGAGAGATTCTATTTTGACATTACTAAAGCCGACAAAATATTTGATTTTCTTCAAGAAAAACAGATTCAACTACTAGCAAGACATGTGATTCCATCGGTTGAAGAGTTGAAGAGGAGGAAATATTTTAAGTGGCATAATACAGGATCTCACAGTACCAATGACTGTAAAATTTTCTAGCAGTAGATCCAATCGGCTATTGAGCAAGGGAAGATCAAGATTGATGAATCCAAGAGGCCGATGAAGATAGATGGACATCCTTTTCCAGTAAACGTGGTTCACTCTGGATTTAATTGGAATCAAGCCGATAGAGATAAAAATTATACCAGAACTATCAAATCAGCTGGTATGATAAACAAGTATCAAAAGAAACGCCAGGGGGAAGAGGAGTCATATCACCATGATGATGAGATATATTTTGATCCTCATTGGAGCTGTGAATTCTTCAGATTTTGCTGGAACGAAGGCATGGGATTACCATCTATTGAGGATTGCCCTGGGTGTAGTGATTCTGATGCTCAATATGTTCAAGGACCATGTCGACAGAGTACAAGTGTGCATCGGCCGATTCAAAAGAAATTACCAGTTCATGAAAGACTTGGGCCAATTCAGCAAGACAATGATGAAGAATACTCACAAAGAGAGCCTAAAAATATACAGCCACAATGGTACCCTTCTGGAATTTTTACTAAGAATCAAAAGAGAAGAGTTCAGAGGGTGAGAAATAGGGAGCAATTCCAGGAGGTTGATGGATAAATCGAGCATCGGCTGAGGCAGAAAACAAAGAAAGTATGGAGCGTGAAGAGTAAAGTAGTGCCAGCCGATGAAGTCAAAGCCGAACAAAGCAGAAATCGACAAAACAAAGGCAAAGAGGTGATATCATCGGCAATAAATATGGTTTTCATGCTACCAGCCGAATGTGCAGTTGAGCAAGTTGTACAACAAGCAGAAGAGTTGCCATCGGCTAAGTTGATGCAATCTCCACAACAAGCTGTTTTCTAGAAGCCCGAGGGAACTAATCATCGACACCTCAAACCACTGTATGTCAAGGGATTCGTCAATGGCAAGCCGATGTGAAAGATGCTAGTCGATGGAGGTGCAGCTGTGAATTTGATGCCATATTCAACATTCAGGAAGCTTGGGAAGAATTCAGAGAATTTGATCAAGACCAATATGGTTCTAAAAGATTTTGGCGGGAATTTATCCGAGACCAAAGGAGTTTTGAATGTAGAGCTGACCATTGGCAGTAAAACAATTCCTACCACGTTCTTTGTTATTGATGTGAAGGGTTCCTACAGTCTGTTGCTAGGAAGAGATTGGATCCATGCTAACTGTTGTATTCCCTCAACAATGCACCAAAGCTTGATTCAATGGCAAGGAGACCAAATCGAAACCGTGCTAGCCGACAGGTCAGTCAATGTAGCTAGTGCCGATTTATCTGTTTGGGAGATGGAAGGAATTGATTGTTTATCTGGAAAAGTTTGGCAAGGAGATTACTTAAAAGTTTCTGATTATGCCATATAGCCAACAGGAGATGGAGAGCCTCAATTAATGTTTTGAGGGCGCCGTGGAGGGTTCCAATTTCTACACAAATGACACTGTTGATGATCTCGACGGCAAGCTAGGACAAGGATTTATGTCGGCCGATGAGTTGGTAGAAATTGACATTGGACCAGGTGATAGGCCTAGGCCGACATATATTAGTAAGTATTTATCAAAGGAGTTTAAATGTAAATTAATAGCACTTTTGAAAGAGTATAAAGATTGTTTTGCCTGGGAATACTATGCAATGCCAGGACTTAGCCGATCGATTATTGAACATCGGCTCCCTATCAAACCAGGCTATCAGCCATATAAACAACCTCCAAGACGTTGTAAAGCTGAAATGTATGATGCTATCAAGGTCGACATTACAAGACTCTATGATGCCAATTTCATTAGACCATGCCGATATGCTGAATGGATTTCAAATATAGTACCAGTCATCAAGAAAAATGGCAAGCTTAGAGTTTGCATTGATTTCAGAGATTTAAATAAGGCTACACCAAAAGACGAATACCCAATGCCAGTAGCCGATCAATTGGTTTACGCAGCATCTGGACAAAACATTATCAGCTTCATGGATGGCAATGCAGGTTATAATCAAATTTTCATGGCTGAGGAACATATTTACAAGACTGCTTTCAGGTGTCCTGGTGCAATCGGTTTATATGAGTGGGTTGTCATGACTTTTGGGTTGCGAAGTGCTGGTGCTACATATCAAAGGGCTATGAATTACATATTTCATGATCTCATTAGCATGTTGGTGGAAATCTATATTGATGATGTGGTGGTCAAATCTAAGGAAGTTGATGAACACATAGCCGATTTAAGACAAGTACTGGAAAGAGCAAGGAAGTATGGTTTAAAGATGAATCCAACTAAGTGTGCTTCTGGCGTATCGGCTGGGCAATTCCTTGGATTTTTGGTACATGAGCGTGGGATTGAGATACCACAGAGGAGTATTGAGGCAATCAAAGATATAAAACCTCCAGAACACAAAACTAAGTTGCACTCATTAATCGGAAAAATAAATTTTGTTCGGCGTTTCATATCAAATTTGTCTGGCCGAATAGAGCCTTTTACTCCATTATTGAGGTTGAAAGCCGATCAAGAGTTTGTCTGGGGAGAAAAACAGCAGCAAGCACTGGATAATATCAAGGACTATTTGAGTACTCCTCTAGTTCTTATACCATCACAGAAAGGGCTTCCATTCAAGCTATATCTGTCAGCCGATCAGTACTCTATCGGCTCAGTTTTGATCCAAGAGGTTGAGGGTAAAGAAAGAGTCATATTTTATCTCAGCAGAAGACTTTTGGATGAAGAAACAAGATATTCACCTGTGGAGAAGTTATGCCTGTGTTTATATTTTTCTTGTACAAAATTGAGGCACTATTTGCTTTCCAATGAGTGCACAATAGTATGTAAAGCCGATGTAGTACGATATATGCTATTGGCTCCAGTTTTGAAAGGACAAATTGGGAAGTGGATTTTTGCTCCGTCCGAATTTGATCTAAGGTATGAATCGGCTAAGGCAGTTAAAGGGCAGGCGATAGCCGATTTTATAGTAGAGCATAGGGATACTAGTATTGATAATATTGATATTATGCCATGGACTTTGTTCTTTGATGGATCTGTTTGCACTCATGGTTGTGGTATCGGCTAGGTGATCATATCACCTAGGGGGCAAGTTTTCAGTTTGCTTTTACTATTAAGCCTTATTCTAAAAAATAATCAAGCTGAATATAAAGCTGTTCTGGAAGGATTGCAATTATTAAGGGAAGTTGAAGCTGATGCTGTTGAGATCATGGGTGATTCATTATTGGTGATAAATCAGTTATCTGGGGAATATGAGTGCAAAAATGATATTTTGATGGTTTACAATGAGAAATGCCAAGAGCTGATGAAGACTTTCAATAGTTACTTTGAAACATATCCCTAGGGAGTAGAATGTTGAAGCCAATAATTTAGCTCAAGGTGCATCAGGCTACAAGCCAATGTTGCAAGGAGTTGAGGTGGAAGTTGCCTGCATACCAGCCGATGATTGGAGGTTTGATGTATTTGATTATTTGAAGAATCCTTCTAAATCGGTTTCCAGAAAGTTAAGATATAAAGCTCTTAAATATGTTCTACTGGATGACACATTATACTATCGGACGATTGATGGAATTCTTTTGAAATGTTTGAGCTTGGAGGAAGCAAAAGTTGTCATGTGTTAAGTTCATGAGGGTATCTGTGGGACTCATCAATCGGTTCACAAGATGAAATGGCTGATTCGAAGAGTTGGATATTTTTGGCCGACAATGCTGGAAGATTGTTTCAGATATTACAAGGGATGTCAAGATTGTCAGAAATTTGGAGCAATACAGAGGGCACCAGCATCGGCTATGAACCCTATTATCAAGCCATGGTCGTTCAGAGGTTCGGGTATTGATATAATCGGCCAGATCAATCCACCATCGAGTAAAGGGCATAAATTTATATTAGTTGCAACTGATTATTTTACCAAGTGGGTTGAAGCAATTCCTTTGAAGAAAGTTGATAGCAAAGATGCTATTGAATTTGTCAAGGAACACATTATATACCGGTTTGGTTTGCCACAGACGATTACAACTGATGAAGGTTCGATCTTTGTGTCCGATGAGTTTGTTCAGTTTGCTGATAGCATGGGGATCAAATTGTTGAATTCTTCACCATATTATGCACAAGCAAATGGGCAGGCTGAGGCATCTAACAAAAGCTTGATTAAGTTGGTTAAAAGAAAGATTGCTGAATATCCCAAAAAGTGGCATACAATATTAGCCGAAGCATTGTGGTCTTATCGGATGGCTTGTCATAGTGCAATTCAAGTGCCTCCATATAGACTGGTTTATGGGCATGAAGCTGTTTTACCATGGGAAACCAACATCGGCTCCAGGAGAATTTCTTTACAGGATGAGCTGACAGCCGATGATTATCATAACTTGATGGTTGATGAATCAGAAAATTTGGTTCAATCTACGATGCGTGCTCTTGAAAAGGTTAGGAAAGACAAGGAAAGAGTTGCTAGACATTACAATAAAAAGGTTTTACCAAAGTCTTTTGAGGAGGGTGAACTTGTTTGGAAACTGGTACTGCCGATAGGAGCCAGAGATAATAAATTTGGCAAGTGGTCACCAAATTGGGAAGGGCCTTTCCAGATTCATTGGTGTGTTTCTAAAGGGGCTTATATGCCAAAAGGATTAGATGGAGAAATTTTTGGTCGCGCACTTAATGGCAAATATTTGAAGAAGTATTATCCCAGTGTTTGGGTTGGATCATAATTGGCTGTGTTCTGCCGATTCAAATAGATGGCCGATATGGTTAATATCGCTCTTAGACTTTTTATTTTGTCATAATCGGCTGTGTTGTGCCGATGTATGTTATATCGCCCTTAGTGAAATTTTAATTTTGTCTTCGTTTATCAACATGCCAAAATTAGGGGGGCATATACAAGATGAAAATTATGGGATTTTAACGCAAAATATATTAATCAGCACAAAGGAGATCAGAGTATGTGTTATACAAGTGAAGTTTTCTAGCCGATTACAAAGTTGATTACAAAAATTTTCTAAGTACCTATTACAAGCTATCATTGA